>CM067358.1:70139596-70154596 GCA_034190875.2 Urechis unicinctus | reverse complement strand
AGACAAATCAACCAGCGGTATCAATGATGGACCAAAGGAGGAGACAAATCAACCAGCAGTATCAATGATGGACAAAAGGAGGAGACAAATCAACCAGCGGTATCAATGATGGACCAAAGGAGGAGACAAATCAACCAGCAGTATCAATGATGGACCAAAGGAGGAGACAAATCAACCAGCGGTATCAATGATGGACCAAAGGAGGAAGCAAATCAACCAGCGGTATCCATGATGGGCCAAAGGAGGAGACAGATTCCCCCGGCCCCTCCCTACCTACCACACACTACCCTGCGCCACTAAAGTAGGGTGTGAACGAGCATAGTGACATCAGGAAATATGGCATGTAATCATAACGTGTAGACGTTATAATGCTGAATATATCATAATGGATAATGTTTGCTGCGGCGTGGGAGCGGGAACAATAGTAGCCACTCATGGCGGTGTTGGGTGATGACGTGGAGTCAAGAAGGATGGGCAGGAACGAGGAAGTTAAGGATGACAGGCTAATGGAGGAAATACAAAAACGCCGGCAAACGAAGGCAAATAAAGAACGCGTGCATGTTTTTTTAACAAGACCTGATAAGCGTCCCATTTATTCCAGCGTCTGCCACGAGAGGGGATGGGGGAGGATGACGATTGGGGATGGGGAGGATGACGATTGGGGATGGGGAGGATGACGAGAGGGGAGAGACGGGGGATGGGGGGAGGATGACGAGAGGGGATGGAGAGGATGACAAGTGGGGATGCGGGAGGATGAAGAGCGGGGATGGGGAGGATGACGAGAGGGGATGCGGGAGGATGACGAGAGGGGATGGGGTGATGACGAGAGGGGATGTGGGGGTTGACGAGAGGGGATTGGGAGGATGACGAGAGGGGATGCGGGAGGATGACGAGAGGGGATGGGGGATGATGATGAGCGGGAATGCGTGAGGATGACGAAAGGGGTTGGAGAGGATGATGAGAGGGGATGAGGGAGGATGACGAGAGGGGATGGGGGAGGATGATGAGCGGGAAAGCGTGAGGATGACGAGCGGGAATTGGGGAGATGACGAGAGGGGATGGGGTGATGACGAGAGGGGATGCGAGATGTGGGGAGGGGATGGGGAGGATGACAAGAGGGGATGGGGAGGATGACAAGTGGGGATGCGGGAGGATGACGAGCGGGGATGAGCGGGGATGCGGGAGGATGCGGGAGGATGACGAGAGGAGGATGACGAGCGGGGATGGGGGAGGGATGACGGAAATGCATGAGGGGGACGACGTGAATGGGATTGGGAGGATGACGAGAGGGGAGGGCGAGGAGGATGACAAGAGGGGATAGAGGAGGATGACGGGGAGGATGACGGGAAGTGAGGGATGGGGGGGGATGACGAGCGGGGATGCGGGAGGATGACGAGCGGGATTGGGAGGATGACGAGAGGGGATGGAGGAGAGGATGACGAGAGGGGATGGGGAGGATGATGAGCGGGATGCGGGAGGATGACGAGCGGGGATGGGACAAGGATGATGAGCGGAAATGGGAGGAGGATGACGTGCGGGAATGATGGTGATGACGAGAGGGGATGACGAGCGGGGATGGGGAGGATGGAGAGCGGGATGGGGGGGAGGATGACGAGAGGGGATGGGGGAGGATGATGATGCGGGGGATGCGTGAGGATGAGATGACGAGGAGGGGATGGTGAGGATGGAGGGGATGGGGGGAGGATGACGAGGGGGATGGGTGAGGATGACGAGCGGGGATGGGGAGGATGACGAGAGGGGGATGGGGAGGATGACGAGCGGGGGATGCGGGAGGATGACGAGCGGGGATGGTGGGAGGATGACGAGAGGGGATGGGGGAGGATGACGAGCGGGGATGGGGGAGGATGATGAGCGGGGGAAAGGGAGGATGATGACGAGCGGGATGGGGAGGATGACGAGGGATGGGGGAGGGGGAGCGGATGACGAGAGGGGATGGGGAGGATGACGAGAGGGGATGGGGGGATGACGAGAGGGGATGGGGAGGATGACGAGAGGGGATGGGGAGATGACGAGCGGGATGGGGATGCGGGAGGATGATGATGAGAGGGGATGCGGGGGGATGGGAGAGGATGATGGGGGGATGCGTGAGGAGACGAGGGGATGCGGGCGAGAGGATGACGAGGATGGGATGGGGAGATGGGACGACGAGATGGGATGGGGGATGACGAGAGGGGATGGGGAGGACGACGAGGGGGACGGGGGATGGGAGGGGGAGAGGGGATGCGGGAGGATGACGAGAGGATGGGAGGATGACAAGAGGGAGGATGATGAGTGGGGATGCGGGAGGATGACGAGCGGGGATGGGGAGGATGACAAGAGGGGATGGAGGAGGATGCCGAGCGGGGATGGGGGAGGATGATGAGCGGGAATGCGTGAGGATGACGAGCGGGGATGGGGGAGGATGATGAGCGGAAATGCATGAGGATGACGTGCGTGAATTGGGGTGATGACGAGAGGGGAGGGGGAGGATGACGAGAGGGGATGGAGAGCATGATGGGAGGGGATGGGGGAATGACGAGAGGGGATGCGGGAGGATGACGAGAGGGGATGGGGAGGATGACGAGAGGGGATGGGGAGGATGACAAGAGGGGATAGAGGAGGATGACGAGCGGGGATAGGAGAGGATGATGAGCGGGAATGCGTGAGGATGACGAGCGGGGATGGGGGAGGATGATGAGAGAGGGGATGGGGTTATGACGAGAGGGGATGTGGGGGATGACGAGAGGGGATGGGGAGGATGACGAGAGGGGATGGGGAGGATGACAAGTGGGGATGTGGGGGTTGACGAGAGGGGATGGGGAGGATGACGAGTGGGGATGACGAGCGGGGATGCGGGGGAGGATGACGAGAGGGGATGGGATGAGGATGATGAGAGGGGGTGAGGGAGGATGACGAGAGGAGATGCGGGAGGATGACGAGAGGGGATGTGGGGGATGATGAAAGGGAATTGGGGGATCGAGAATGGATGCGGGAGGATGATGAGGATGAGGGGATGCGAGAGGATGATGAAGAGGGGGATGGAGGAGGATGCCGAGCGGGGATGGGGGAGGATGACGAGCGGGAATGCGTGAGGATGACGAGAGGGGGGATGGAGAGGATGATGAGGGGGGGTGGGGAGGATGGGAGGATGACGATAGCAGATGCGTGAGGATGACGAGAGGGGATGGGGAGGATGATGAGAGCGGGAATGCGTTTGGATGACGAGCGGGGATGGGGGAGGAGGGGATGAGGAATGCATGAGGATGAGGATGCGTGAATTGGGGTGATGACGAGAGGGGAGGGGGAGGATGACGAGAGGGGATGGAGAGCATGATGGAGAGGGGATGGAGAGGATGACGAGAGGGATGCGGGAGGATGACGAGGAGAGGGATGGGGAGTATGACGAGAGGGGATGGAGAGGAGAGATGAGAGGTGACGAGAGGGGATGGGAGGATGACGAGAGGGAATGCCGAAGGATGACGAGAGGATGGGATGGGGAGTATGACGAGAGGGGATGCGAGAGGATGACGAGAGGGGATGTGGGGGATGACGAGAGGGGATTGGGAGGATGACAAGAGGGGTATGCGGGAGGATGACGAGAGGGGATGGGGAGGATGACGAGAGTGGATGGTGAGGATGACAAGAGGGGATAGAGGAGGATGACGAGCGGGGATAGGAGAGGATGATGAGCGGGAATGCGTGAGGATGACGAGCGGGGATGGGGGAGGATGATGAGCGGGATTGCGTGAGGATGACGAGAGGGGATGGAGAGGATGACGAGAGGGGATGGATATGATGATGATAGGGGATGTGATGAATGACAGATGTTGGTAGCAAGGAAGTTAACACGTAAGTTTGGTGTCATCCCGGAGGGGGGGTTCTCTCCATGGAAAAGGGTAGGGGTGAGCTGCCATGGGAAACAAAAATCGGACCATATCTTTACCAAGCCAAAATGAGAAAGGGGAACTATTTACATATCAAATCCTCTGACAAAGACCCATTCATATACAATTTTTGTTAAAGGGTCACCAATACATATACCAAAATCAATGATCCCAAATCATATCTAGACCACCTCGAGTAGCTACAAGGGACCCATCCTGTACCAAACTAACGATTCAGAATAAAAAAGTACGTTTATTAAGCTTCGCAACTTCGCTGATACTGTGGTCAGTCCCAACCATGCTCTGGTTTGTAACGGCAAGTTAGTTAATTAAATAGCGACCACTAAATAAACAGATGTGTGACTCGGGCCCGCAGGCTATCAACGAGTGCCCAAGGACGTCTGGCCCATGAGGTAGACGATATTGCAGGAAACAGAGGAAGGAGAATTTTCGGACTTGACCTTTCTGTTTGCTTATCATGCCATAAAACTTGTCTTTGAAACAACGCAACCACGCTGACTGATAGGGCTGGCCACCATTGACCCAGGGGACTTGAGCAAACACCCAATATTGAACAAATAGTCGCTGGCAAAAATACCTACCTATTGGTATACCAGGTCATTGCCCAAAAAAACGACTCATTTGTATAGCAAAATGCCAAAAAACCGACCCAAATTAGCGGCACATCCCCCCTAACCTCCCCATAGTGAGACATCCCCCCACCACCCCCCGGGGTGTCATGAATATCAGAGATTGTAAACACCACGATTGGCAGCTCGTTAATCAGGGACAAAATGCCCGCTTGGTAGCCATTCTTATATAGGTATTGAATCGAGTTCATATCATCGTGGTTTATGGGTTCCTGCTTCTTTGAGTTCGTATTATGTCACTGTGTTCATGCAGTCTATACTTAGCCCAAAAGACCAACGTCAGGTTCTATTTATCACCTTGAGTGCATACTCCCGTACTTAGTTCGAAAGAGCTATCTATACTAAACTATTCACTCTATGCGGCTATCACTACACGTTGACAAAGCTAACCAAGGTACGCCAGTGACGATATCGCTCTAGTCTTGGTGATCGTTTCCACTTGGTGCTAGCTGTCCGGTATTCTCATTGCGGGAGCCAATATCAAGCGAGGGTAAGTCAACCCCAATGAGATCGGAATCTATGACCATCCAAGACGCTGCTTTATCACTGTCGATATGCGATGTGTATCCGTGATAATCCTACCTCAATGGAAAATCTGTTTATATTCAGCAATCATCTTACCGACGGAGATAATCGAATACCTATTTTTGATTGACAGCGGATAGGACAGCGAACCAAACACAAACTGACACCTGCTTCTTTTCACGATCACACTTACCTGAGGTATCAGATATCAATAATACCATATCAAAAAATTTGGATAAACACTACATCTCAAATATTCCCACAAATAAATATTGTCCAACAAGCAGCTCCGTACAATAATCGATGATATTTCAATCGGGTATTTGTGCAATTGTTCACTTAACCAAGAACTGCTATATTTGCCTTTAGCGTGTTCCACAAAATATTCTTGCGCAAAATCATTAGGTGACAACACCAACTAATAGCTAACTAATAGACACAATCCACTGTACCTTACATCATCTGCCCAAAACCATTTTCATAGCAATCCAATAACACTGTCAGAAGTATCTAAACACTAGCCTACACGCGCTAGTCCTGAAACACTAGCCCCCACGCGCTAGTCCTTAAACACTAGCCCACACGAGCTATTCCTGAAACACTAGCCCACACGAGCTAGTCCTGAAACACTAGCCCACACGAGCTAGTCCTGAAACACTAGCCCACACGAGCTAGTCCTGAAACACTTGCCCACACGAGCTAGTACTGAAACCTGAAACACCAACCCACACGAGCTAGCCCTGAAACACTAGCCCACACGAGCTAGTCCTGAAACACTAGCCCACATGAGCTAGTCCGTAAACACTAGCCCACACGAGCTATTCCTGAAACACTAGCCCACACGAGCTAGTCCTGAAACACTAGCCCACACGAGCTAGTCCTGAAACACTAGCCCACACGAGCTAGTCCTGAAACACTAGCCCACACCAGCTAGTCCTGAAACACTAGCCCACACGAGCTAGTCCTGAAAAACTAGCCCACACGAGCTAGTCCTGAAACACTTGCCCACACGAGCTAGTACTGAAACCTGAAACACCAGCCCACACGAGCTAGCCCTGAAACACTAGCCCACACGAGCTAGTCCTGAAACACTAGCCCACATGAGCTAGTCCGGAAACACTAGCCCACACGAGCTAGTCCTGAAACACTTGCCCACACGAGCTAGTACTGAAACCTGAAACACCAGCCCACACGAGCTAGCCCTGAAACACTAGCCCACACGAGCTAGTCCTGAAACACTAGCCCACACGAGCTATTCCTGAAACACTAGCCCACACGAGCTAGTCCTGAAACACTAGCCCACACGAGCTAGTCCTGAAACACCAGCCCACACGAGTTAGTCCTGAAATACTAGCCCACACGAGCTAGTCCTGAAACACTATCCAACACGAGCTAGTCCTGAAACACCAGCCTACACGAGATAGTCCTGAAACACCAGCCCATACGAGCTAGTCTTGAAACACTAGCCCATACGAGCTATTCCTGAAACACTAGCCCCCACGCGGTAGTCCTGAAACACTAGCCCACACGAGCTAGTCCTGAAACACTAGCCCACACGAGCTAGTCCTGAAACACTAGCCCACACGAGCTAGTCCTGAAACACTAGCCCACACGAGCTAGTCCTGAAACACTTGCCCACACGAGCTAGTCCTGAAACACTAGCCCACCAGCCCACACTAACCTGAAACACTAGCCCACACGAGCTAGTCCTGAAACACTAGCCCACACGAGCTAGTCCTGAAACACTAGCCCACACGAGCTAGTCCTGTAAACACTAGCCCACACGAGCTAGTCCTGAAACACTAGCCCACACGAGCTAGTCCTGAAACACTAGCCCACACGAGCTAGTCCTGAAACACTAGCCCACACGAGCTAGTCCTGAAACACTAGCCCACACGAGCTAGTCCTGAAAAACACTAGCCCACACGAGCTAGTCCTGAAACACTAGCCCACACGAGCTAGTCCTGAAACACTAGCCCACACGAGCTAGTCCTGAAACACTAGCCCACACGAGCTAGTCCTGAAACACTTGCCCACACGAGCTAGCCCTGCCCACAAACCTGAAAAACCAGCCCACACGAGCTAGTACTGAAACCTGAAACACAGCCCACACGAGCTAGCCCTGAAACACTAGCCCACACCTAGTCCTGAAAAACTAGCCCCCACACGAGCTATTCCTGAAACACTAGCCCACACGAGCTAGTCCTGAAACACTAGCCCACACGAGCTAGTCCTGAAACACCAGCCCACACGAGTTAGTCCTGAAATACTAGCCCACACGAGCTAGTCCTGAAACACTATCCAACACGAGCTAGTCCTGAAACACCAGCCTACACGAGATAGTCCTGAAACACCAGCCCATACGAGCTAGTCTTGAAACACTAGCCCATACGAGCTATTCCTGAAACACTAGCCCACACGAGCTAGTCCTGAAACACCAGCCCACACGAGCTAGTCCTGAAACCTGAAACACCAGCCCACACGAGCTAGTACTGAAACCTGAAACACTAGCCCACACGAGCTAGTCCTGAAACACTAGCCCACACGCGCTAGTCCTGAAACACTAGCCCACACCAGCTAGTCCTGAAACACTAGCCCACACGAGCTAGTCCTTAAACACTAGCCCACACGCGCTAGTCCTGAAACACCAGCCCACACGAGCTAGTCCTGAAACACTAGCCCACCCGAGCTAGTCCTGAAACACTAGCCCACACGAGCTAGTCCTGAAACACTAGCACACACACGCTTATCGTAATAAAATAATGTTAGTTATTAACACGTGTCAGCAAATACTTGTCAACAATCGCATGTGTACGAGCACCAGTCAGTCAATAAACACTATCAATGAACACTAGTTAATATGTACTTATCAACAAATACTGGTCAACAAACACATGTCAATGAGTGGTAATCAAACAAGACAAATCTACAAACATCTGTCAATAAACACCATTCAACAAAATGTAGTCAAAAGAAACCTGTCAATAAGCACTAATCAACAAACAAAAGTTTAAAAAAAAACGGTAATCAACAAACACTAGTCGAAGAACTCTTGTTCACAAACACTTATCTTCCAACACTCGCAAGCAAACACTAATCAACGCACACTAGTCAGCCAACACTAACCAACAAACACTAGTCAACAAACACTAGTCAACAAACACTAATCAACTAACACTAATTGACATACACTAATTAACATACACTTATTGAAAAACACTTATGAACTTAATCAACAACTTTTAGTCAAGAGACAAGGAACAAGGATCAAAAGACACTCATCAACAAACATTATTCATCCAGCATCAATGAACAAATATTGATCAACAAACACAAATTACCAAACGCGAGCCAAAGAACACTGGTCAATGAACACTAGTCAATGAACACTAGTTAAAGTACACTAGTCAGGGTACACTTGTCAAAAAAAACTAGTCAAGGAACACTAAACAAGGTCCGCTAGTCAAGGTCCGCTAGTCAAGGTCCGCTAGTCAAGGAACACAAGTCAAGGAACAATAGTCAAGGAACACTAGTCAAGGAACACTAGTCAAGGAGGCACTAGTCAAGGAGGCACTAGCGGACAAACAGTCATTGAAAAACGTGAACTGGTTTACAGACGCTTGTCAACGAACCTGTATTGACAAAAACTTGTCAGCAAAAACTATAGACAGTGAAGCTGTCTTTCCGCCACGCCACAATTAGAACCCTGAGACAGCAATAAACTATTCTGGAGGTAAAATGGAGGTGTTGACAGAAATACAAAGTTCATTACACAATTAGTTTGAAACAAAAATAGCACGGCAGTCGTTGGTGAATAGCATGGGAGCCTCACCCTCCCTGGTCATCGGGTGCGAGCTTCGGGTGCGAGCTTCTCACCTGCCAGGCCTCCAGTGGTTATTTACGCATACCATTCATGACGCATTGTATAAAGTTATGCTGTTTAACCGAGCGTGAACCGAGAACATATCTTCACAAATAGATGTTTTTGTAAGAAACTATGTCGATTAGACCCTATGGGTACCATTATCCAAATGTAGGTGTAATCCTAAAAATAAATCAGCTTTATTGTGACAAGGTGGGTGGTGGTAGGTGGGGGGTGGGGGGGGGAGTGGTGTAATGACAAGAGTGATGATGTAATGAATGTGATACTATGTAAAAAACTATGCAGTCAATCAGTGCAGCATCAAAGCTCAATGGATATTGTAATGCCTGCAAAAGTATCGCTATTGATGTTCGCTATGCGACGTACGGACACAGGGAAAGATGGCAGTAAGTATTGATAATGAAACGAGCGAGTGTTGATAACGAATCAAGATGGGGTACATGTTGCGGGAGTGAGTGAGGGAGAGATGATAACGATACAAGATGGGGCTCCATGTTGCGGCAGTGAGTGAGGGAGAGATGATAACGATACAAGATGGGGCTCCATGTTGCGGGAGTGAGTGAGGGAGAGATGATAACAATACATGATGGGGCTCCATGTTGCGGGAGTGAGTGAGGGAGAGATGATAACGATACAAGATGGGGCTCCATGTTGCGGGAGTGAGTGAGGGAGAGATGATAACGATACAAGATGGGGCTCGATGTTGCGGGAGTGAGTGAGGGAGAGATGATAACGATACAAGATGGGGCTCCATGTTGCGGGAGTGAGTGAGGGAGAGATGATAACGATACAAGATGGGGTGCATGTTGCGGGAGTGAGTGAGGGAGAGATGATAACGATACAAGATGGGCTCCATGTTGCGGGAGTGAATGAGGGAGAGATGATAACGATACAAGATGGGGCTCCATGTTGCGGGAGTGAGTGAGGGAGAGATGATAACGATACAAGATGGGGGTCCATGTTGCGGGAGTGAGTGAGGGAGAGATGATAACGATACAAGATGGGGCTCCATGTTGCGGGAGTGAGTGAGGGAGAGATGATAACGATACAAGATGGGGCTCCATGTTGCGGGAGAGATGATAACGATACAAGATGGGGCTCCATGTTGCGATAACGGAGGGCTACATGTTGTGAGTGAGTGAGGAGAGATGATAACGATACAAGATGGGGGTCCATGTTGCGGGAGTGAGTGAGGGAGAGATGATAACGATACAAGATGGGGCTCCATGTTGCGGGAGTGAGTGAGGGAGAGATGATAACGATACAAGATGGGGCTCCATGTTGCGGGAGTGAGTGAGGGAGAGATGATAACGATACAAGATGGGGCTCCATGTTGCGGGAGTGAGTGAGGGAGAGATGATAACGATACAAGATGGGGCTCCATGTTGCGGGAGAGATGATAACGATACAAGATGGGGCTCCATGTTGCGGGAGTGAGTGAGGGAGAGATGATAACGATACAAGATGGGGCTCCATGTTGCGGGAGTGAGTGAGGGAGAGATGATAACGATACAAGATGGGGTACATGTTGCGGGAGTGAGTGAGGGAGAGATGATAACGATACAAGATGGGGCTCCATGTTGCGGGAGTGAGTGAGGGAGAGATGATAACGATACAAGATGGGGCTCCATGTTGCGGGAGTAAGTGAGGGAGAGATGATAACGATACAAGATGGGGCTCCATGTTGCGGGAGAGATGATAACGATACAAGATGGGGGGCATGTTGCGGGCGGGAGTGAGTGAGGGAGAGATGATAACGATACAAGATGGGGTACATGTTGCGGGAGTGAGTGAGGGAGAGATGATAACGATACAAGATGGGGCTCCATGTTGCGGGAGTGAGTGAGGGAGAGATGATAACGATACAAGATGGGGCTCCATGTTGCGGGAGTGAGTGAGGGAGAGATGATAACGATACAAGATGGGGCTCCATGTTGCGGGAGTGAGTGAGGGAGAGATGATAACGATACAAGATGGGGCTCCATGTTGCGGGGAGTGAGTGAGGGAGAGATGATAACGATACAAGATGGGGCTCCATGTTGCGGGAGTGAGTGAGGGAGAGATGATAACGATACAAGATGGGGCTCCATGTTGCGGGAGTGAGTGAGGGAGAGATGATAACGATACAAGATGGGGTCCATGTTGCGGGAGTGAGTGATGAGGGAGAGATGATAACGATACAAGATGGGGCTCCATGTTGCGGGAGTGAGTGAGGGAGAGATGCTAACGATACAAGATGGGGGCTCCATGTTGCGGGAGTGAGTGAGGGAGAGATGATAACGAGATACAAGATGGGCTCCATGTTGCGGGATTGAGTGAGGGAGAGAGATGATAACGATACAAGATGGGCTCCATGTTGCGGGAGTGAGTGGGGAGAGATGATAACGATACAAGATGGGGCTCTATGGCGTGGGATTGAAGGTTGTTGGCGTGTCAAGTTAGGGCTTCATGGCATTGGTGTTGATAGCATTGGTCAGTTTATGAATGCACCATCTCCTTTATCTCTGGTTGTAGGACGCGTACGTGGGACAACAGTCACAAGCCAAACCACCGAGTCGTAAGTCTTTTTCGGATATGCCACTGATTACATCTACACACACACACACACACACACACACACACACACACACACACACACACACACACACACACACACACACACACACACACACACACACACACACACACACACACTTATTCCAAGAAGACATGGCGGCGCTCTCATCAATACAATGTCAAATTAGAGAATTTTGGCGCATGTGTGAAATCGACCAGTCACAACGGCTATAACCCATTCAAGGCAAAGGCCCTTTAAGCACAAGTTCGCCTGTCTGCCAGCGTTATTCCGGATTTGACTGAATCATAAATGTACTGTATTCAAATCCTCAGATTCCCCCTTCGTAAGACAGGCGTTGCTACTTAGTGAATGAAGACATGAGATTTTGCAGGGCGTTACCACCTGTGATGTGGGACTTCATATGTATATGGATGAGCGGTGTCAACATTTCTCCCCTATTACAAGTTCTATATAACCACGGTGAATAAACACTTATAAATAGAAGTAACCTCGCCATAAAGCATGTCACCATGATCATGTCACCATGTCACCCGCTACGTATAACCTAACAGGGATGAAGGCAGCCCACTTTCCTCAACTTACACCACTCAACACACCCCACTCAACTCACCACTCCACCACACCACCACACACCACCACTCACACACACCCACTCAACACACCACTCCACTAACACACACACTCACTCACTCACACTCCCACTCACTCACACCACCACTCAACTTACACACCACTCAACTGACACCACTCAACTTACACCACTCAACTCACCCCACTCAACTTACACCACTCAACTCACCCCACTCAATTTACACCACTCAACTTACACCACTCTACTCACCCCACTCAACTCACCCCACTCAACTTACACCACTCAACTACACCCCACTCACTCAACTCACACCCTCAACTACACCACTCAACTTACACCCCACTCAACTTACACCACTCAACTTACACCACTCAACTCACCCCACTCAACACACCACCACTCAACTTACACAACTTACCACTCAACTACACACCACTCAACTGACACCACTCAACACACCACTCAACTTACACCACTCAACTCACCACACCACTCACACTCACTACACCACTCACTCAACTTACCACTCAACTTACACACACTCAACTTACACCCACTCACTTACACACACTCAAACACACCCACTCACACACACAACTCACACCACTCAACTTACACCACTCAACTCACACCACTCAACACCCCACTCAACTTACACCACTCAACTCACCCCACTCAACTCACCCCACTCAACTTACACCACTCAACTTACACCACTCAACTCACACCACTCAACTACACCCCACTCAACTTACACACCCCCTCAACTTCACACCACTCAACACCCACTCCAACTCACACCACCAAACTTACACCACTCAACCACACCACTCACACAACACACCACTCAACTCACACCACTCAACTCACCCCACTCAACACACCCCACTCAACTCACACCACTCACTACACCCCACTCAACACACACCACTCACTTACACACCACTCAACACACACCACTCACTCACCACCACACAACTTACACCACTCAACTCACACTCCACTCAACACTACACCACCCACTCACACACACCACTCAACTTACACACTACACACAACTACACCACTCAACTTCACACCACTCAACTCACACCACTCAAACACCACCACACCACTCACCACACTCACTCACAACACACACTCAACACACACACACTCAACTTACACACTCCACTACACCCCACTCAACACACACCACTCAACTCACCACACTCAACTTACACCACTCAACTCACACCACTCAACTCACACCACTCAACTACACACCTCACTCAACTTACACCACTCAACTTACACCACTCAACTCACCACCACTCAACTTACACCACTCAACTTACACCACTCAACTCACCCCACTCAACACACCCCACTCAACTTACACGACTCAACTTACACCCCACTCAGCTGACACCACTCAACTTACACCACTCAACTTACACCACTCAACTACACCACTCAACTCACCCCACTCAACTTACACCACTCAACTACACACCACTCAACTCACCCCACTCAACTCACCCCACTCAACTTACACCACTCAACTTACACCACTCAACTACACACCACTCAACTACACACCACTCAACACACACCACTCAACTTACACACCACTCAACTTACACCACTCAACGTACACCACTCAACTTACTTTACGCCACTCACTTACACCACTCAACTAACACCACTCAACACACACACCCACTCACACCACCCACTCAACACACCACACACACTTACACACCACTCAACTACACACACCACTCAACTACAACCACTCAACTACCCACTCACTTACACCACTCAACTCACACCACTCAACTTACCACCACTCACTTACACCCCACTCAACAACACCCACTCAACTCACACCACTCAACTCACACCCACTCAACTCACACCACTCACTTACACACCCACTCAACACACACCACTCAACTTACACACACACACCACTCACTCAACACACCACTCAACTACACCCACTCAACTACACCACTCAACACACCACTCAACTCTACACCACTCAACTTCACACACCACTCAACACACCACTCAACTACACACCCACTCCACTACACAACTCAACTTACACACCACTCAACTCACACACCACTCACTCAACTTACACACCCACTCAACTACACACTCACTACACCACACTCACTCACACACACAACCACTCACACACCACTCAACTTACACCACTCAACAACACACACCACTCACACCACCACCACTCAACTCACCACTCAACTCACACCACTCAACTAACACCACTCAACTTACACACCACTCAACTCACCACACTCAACTTACACCACTCAACTCACACCCACTCAACTCACCCCACTCAACTTACACCACTCACTCAACACTCAACACCACTCAACTTACACACTCATCACACACCACTCACACCACTCAACTTACACCCCACTCAACTCACACCACTCAACTTACACCACTCAACTTACACCACTCAACTCACACCACTCAACTCACACCACTCAACTTACACCACTCTTACACCCCACTCAACTTACACCACTCAAACTCACACCACTCAACTCACCCACTCAACTCACACCACTCAACTCACCACTCCACTCACCACACAACCACACCACTCACTTACACCACTCAACTTACACCACTCAACTCACACACACACTCAACTACACCCCTCAACAACTTACACACACTCACTCACACTCAACTTACACCACTCAACTTACACCACTCAACTTACACCACTCAACACACACCACTCAACTTACACCCCACTCAACTTACACCACTCAACTCACCACTCAACTTACACCACTCAACACACCACTCAACTTACACCACTCAACTTACACCACCACTCAACTCACCCCACTCAA
>CM067358.1:69977593-70135096 GCA_034190875.2 Urechis unicinctus | reverse complement strand
ACTGTATTTTTGCTGGCTACTCTTCAACGACAGTTGATACATTCAGTGGTTTCCGAGAAATATGTCTAAATATACACGTCGAGTTAAGAATCGTTTGAGTTCATTGAAAAGGGGCGGAGTTGAAGGTGTTAAGGGGCGGAGTTGAAGCTGTAAAAGGGCAGAGTTGAAGCTGTAAAACATGACAGAAAACCTGTTAATGAAAGACCAACAGAATTTACCTCCCTCTTTTTTTTGACGAGCTGCCTCTTCCAATATTCATATAGATTGGGACAAGTGTCAGCGGCAGCCCTTCCAACGGTAAGTTCGACGACCAACAATGCGGTATCAACAATGGTAGTGGAGGGATGCCGGTTATGCGCACAATTTTACGACATATGTCACAAGCTGCAGCCGCTTATGTAATTCACACCTTGAGTGCTGTGACCATGAACATCTAGCCATTTGAACGTGTTGAATGAGATTTGTACCAATTATATTAAAACTTTATTTGACCTTGATCTTGAAAAGTACTTCTGCATTAACCATAATAAAGCCCGTTTATGATCTTCGTACCGTCTGCACGTGATGTGAACATGACGAGGAAAGCCCTTGCCGTTATCGAGTGCAATTTTGTCAGTAAGCTTGAAGTTAGGTCAAGGTCATTTCAGAAGCATTCTTGTGTAAGAATATTGGTTACGACATAAAATACAATTAAAAGTTAGGATTACCGCAGCTTGCCATACTACGAAGCACCGAGTCACCTCGTCCTTCTTTAAATAGCGGACTTTATCTGGGGCAACAGACCCATAAACAACGCAATACAATGCAGTAAATGTTCCAACGGGCGGCGCTTTCGCAGCCAGATTTGATGAAAATGGGACAAATAATAACTATTGCATATGCGATCGAAAATGTCTTGCCAATTCTTCAGTTTTGTCCAATTTTCATCCTTCAGTTATTGTGAAAACAAAGCACAATAGATGCTAACCTGCTGCACACGAACGTTTGCGATATTCCAAGCAACCTGGAAATGTAAACGCTTTTGAAATCAAACCCAGACTGCTAACGATGATGCAGCCAGTTGAGGAACATGGTGAACTATGATGTCAATATGGTCATGCTAGCTTTAGTCTTTGGCAAGGTATAGCAAATGAAAAAAAGCAAGTAAGTGCTTACAGTGACCTTGAAATAAGGTCATGTTCATCTGAGAATCATACTTGTGAAGCAATCAAGGCCAAGATAACATAGCCAACAATCGTACAGAGTTTCGCCCAGCTAGCTGCATTAGTTATGGAACTGTGCAGAAAACTGTTCAAACTGGCAACCAATCAATAAGACTTAAACTGTACATGGCCAATACTTTGGCCTAACTTGGCGTGTTATCCCCTTCTTCGTACCTTTAGCGGTTTTGGGGGGAGATTTGTTGTTCAGTGTCGTCCGAACATTTCTGAATTAAAACAAATAATAATAAATACAAAAACAATGTCTTTCAAATGTCGTTGGCAACACAAGGCCGAGTGGCTGTAAAAAAATGCAGTGACGTTCGTTTCTGTCTTCCAGTCCTTGTGACGTAAATTGTACAGCTTCGTGTTTTATGCACAGATGTAGATGTTAGATGTACAGTTTCTTGTCTTGCTGCGCGCTGTGTGTGACATTAGTTATACCAGTTCTAATTCTTGTTCCGTCCAGAGTGTGACGTAAGTTATACCAGTTCTAATTCTTGTTTCGTCCTGTGTGTGACGTTAGTTGTACCGGTTCTAATTCTTGTTCCGTCCAGAGTGTGACGTAAGTTATACCAGTTCTAATTCTTGTTTCGTCCTGTGTGTGACGTGAGCTGTACCGATTGTAATTCTTGATCCGTCCTGTGTGACGTTAGCTGTACCCGATTGTGATTGTAATTCTTGTTCCGTCCTGTGTGTGACGTTAGCTGTACCGATTGTAATTCTTGTTCCGTCCTGTGTGTGACGTTAGCTGTACCTATTGTAATTCTTGTTCCGTCCTGTGTGTGACGTTAGCTGTATCGATTGTTATTCTTGTTCCGTCCTGTGTGTGACGTTAGCTGTACCGATTGTAATTCTTGTTCCGTCCTGTGTGTGACGTTAGCTGTACCGATTGTAATTCTTGTTCCGTCCTGAGTGTGACGTTAGTTGACCAGCTCCAACTTCTGCTCCGTCCTATATGAGACGTAAGTTGTACCACTTCTACTTGCTGTTCCGTGCTGTGAGTGACGTTAGTTTGTTCTGCTCGCTGCATGCCGTTAGTGACTATATATGCACTGATGTGATTCCATTGAGTATGTTGAGTGTGATGACAGTCGTACTAATTGTACCCCATTGTGTTTTGGGTGCGCGTCATATACAGCGTGATATAAGTTGTACTGTTTCTACTTCATCATCTAGACCGTGCCACGAACATTGCACGACTTGTATCGGTACCGTATCTACTTCTTTCTGTAAGCTGTGTGTGACTTTATTTGCGCTGCTTCTATTTTAGGCGCTTTGCTTAGTGCGAGGTCAGTTGAACGGCCTTTACTGACGTGCCTGTAGACTGTCGGAGGCTTTAAGGTTGCACTGTTTTATGTTCCCATTGTATGATATGTGTGACGTTTGTTGTACTATTTTACATGCCCATTGTATGATGTGTGTGACGCTAGTTGACCTGTTTTATCTTCCCATTGTATGATGTGTGTGACTTTAGTTGTACTGTACTATCTTCCAATTGTATGTTGTGTGGTTTGTGTTGAACGCCTTCTGTTTCTACTCACTATTTGTTGTATGATGAGTCGTTTGTGTTGTACTCCTTCTATTTCAACACACTATTTGTTGTATGATGTGTGGATTGTGTTGTACTCCTTCTATTTCAACACACTATTTGTTGTGTGATGTGTGGTTTGTGTTGTACTCCTTCTATTTCTACACACCATTTGTTTGTGTTGTACGCCTTCTATTTCTACACACTATTTGTTGTATGTTGTGTGGTTTGTGTTGTACGCCTTCTATTTCTACACACTATTTGTTGTATGATGTGTGGTTTGTGTTGTACGCCTTCTATTTCTACACACTATTTGTTGTATGATGTGTGGTTTGTGTTGTACGCCTTCTATTTCTACACACTATTTGTTGTATGATGTGTGGTTTGTGTTGTACGCCTTCTATTTCTACACACTATTTGTTGTATGATGTGTGGTTTGTGTTGTACGCCTTCTATTTCTACACACTATTTGTTGTATGATGTGTGGTTTGTGTTGTACGCCTTCTATTTCTACACACTATTTGTTGTATGATGTGTGGTTTGTGTTGTACGCCTTCTATTTCTACACACTATTTGTTGTATGATGTGTGGTTTGTGTTGTACGCCTTCTATTTCTACACACTATTTGTTGTATGATGTGTGTGGTTTTGTTACACACTATTTGTTGCATGATGTGTGTGGTTTTTGTTGTACGCCTTCTATTTCTACACACTATTTGTTGTATGATGTGTGGTGTTGTTGTACGCCTTCTATTTCTACACACTATTTGTTGTATGATGTGTGGTTTGTGTTGTACGCCTTCTATTTCTACACACTATTTGTTGTATGATGTGTGGTTTGTGTTGTACGCCTTCTATTTCTACACACTATTTGTTGTATGATGTGTGGTGGTTTGTGTTGTACGCCTTCTATTTCTACACACTATTTGTTGTATGATGTGTGGTTTGTGTTGTACGCCTTCTATTTCTACACACTATTTGTTGTATGTTGTGTGGTTTGTGTTGTACGCCTTCTATTTCTACACACTATTTGTTTTTTTGTGTTGTACGCCTTCTATTTCTACACACTATTTGTTGTATGATGTGTGGTTTGTGTTGTACGCCTTCTATTTCTACACACACTGTGGTTTTGTTGTATGATTTGTGTGTGGTGGTTTGTGTTGTACGCCTTCTATTTCTACACAGTATTTGTTGTATGATGTGTGGTTTGTGTTGTACTCCTTCTACTGCTCGTCATATCTGGTTGACGTGAGCTGCACATTGTGTGTTGATTCAAGACGAAGATGCTGTTTCTGTTTTTTCTATGTATGGTGTCAGTAATTCGAATGCGTGGTTTGTGGACAGCATCTATGACGCGGCGGTTAGGTGAGTTTGAGAGGTAAGTCATTGTTATACCCACGTGTGGCCTTGTAACCCCCATTTTACGACCATGTGACGTTGTGGCATCGCCTCATCCGTGACTACTCGAGTGGCGGCTCACAAAGGACGCGATTTGATCCACGAATCGACATGACGATAATATTGACTCTTGTCATGAAGAAAGAATTACCTATCAAAGCGTTGTTTATGTTCAAAGGGTTACCAAAAAGTTCAAGGTCGGTTACCGCGACAGTGGCCAGATTTATATGACAGTAATCCGGCATTTGATATCCAATCATTGTGAGCATTGACAGAGCGATTCACACGGTAGAGGATATGGTTATCGGGAAAGATCACCATTGATGTAACCTTCTATCGTTATTTTTGTCAGATATTACGTAAATCTCTGATCTTCTGACACGTCGCATTGCTCGAAAGTATATAGCTATAGCCGTGAAATTAACTAGAAGGCACCTCACTACGCACGCGCGCCACCACGGGGGCACATTATCACAGGAATACATCACCAGACGAATACATCCCCGCACAAACACATAACCACAGGAATATGTTACCACACGAACAAATCCCCACACGAACAAATCCCCACACGAACAAATCACCAGGCGAACAAATCCCCACACGAACAACTCCCCACACGAACAACTCCCCACGCGAACAAATCTCCACACGAACAAATCCCCACACGAACAAATCACCACACGAACACATCACCAGGCGAACAAATCACCACACGAACAAATCCCCACACGAACAACTCCCCACACGAACAACTCCCCACACGAACAAATCCCCACACGAACAACTCCCCACACGAACAACTCCCCACACGAACAAATCCCCACACGAACAAATCCCCACACGAACAAATCCCCACACGAACAAATCACCACACGAACAAATCCCCACACGAACAACTCCCCACACGAACAAACACACAACGAACAACTCCCACACGAACAACTCCCCACACGAACAACTCCCACACGAACAAATCCCCACACGAACAAATCTCCACACTAACAAATCCCCACACGAACAACTCCCCACACGAACAAATCCCCACACGAACAAATCACCACACGAACAAATCACCACACGAACAAATCACCACACGAACACATCACCAGGCGAACAAATCACCACACGAACAACTCCCCACACGAACAACTCCCCACACGAACAAATCCCCACACGAACAAATCACCAGGCGAACAAATCACCAGGCGAACAAATCACCACACGAACAAATCACCACACGAACACATCACCAGGCGAACAAATCACCACACGAACAAATCCCCACACGAACAAATCACACACACAAATCCCCACACGAACAACTCCCCACACGAACAACTCCCCACACGAACAAATCCCCACACGAACAACTCCCCACACGAACAACTCCCCACACGAACAACACCCCACACGAACACTCCCCACACGAACAACGAACAAATCCCACACGAACAACTCCCACACACGAACAAATCCCCACACTAACAACACGAACAACTCCCCACACGAACAATCCCCACACGAACAATCCCCACACGAACAAATCACCACACGAACAAATCCCCACACGAACAACATCACCAATCCCCACACCACACGAACAACTCACCACACGAACAAATCCCCACACGAACAAATCACCACACTAACAAATCACCAGGCACCATCACCACACGAACAAATCACCACACCACACACCAGGCGAACAAATCACCCACACGAACAAATCACCACACGAACAACTCCCACACGAACAAACTCCACACTAACAACCCCACACGAACAACTCCCCACACGAACAAATCCCCACACGAACAAATCACCACACGAACAAATCCCACACACAAATCCCCACACGAACACATCCCACACGAACAACTCCACACGAACAAATCACCACACGAACAAATCCCCACACGAACAAACACCACCGAACACATCACTCCCCAACGAACAAATCCCCACACGAAACAATCACCACACGAACAACTCCCCACACGAACACATCCCCACGAACAACTCCCCACACGAACAAATCACCACACGAACAACTCCCCACAAATCACTCCCACACGAACAAAATCACCACACGAACAAATCACCACACGAACAAATCACCACACGAACAATCAATCATCACCACACGAACATCTCCCACACGAACAACTCCCCACACGAACAACTCCTCACACGAACAAATCCCCACACGAACAAATCCCCACACGAACAAATCACCTGGCGAACAAATCCCCACACGAACAACTCCCCACACGAACAAATCCCCACACGAACAACTCCCCACACGAACAAATCCCCACACGAACAACTCCCCACACGAACAACTCCCCACACGAACAAATCTCCACACAAACAACTCCCCACACGAACAACTCCCCACACGAACAACTCCCCACACGAACAAATCCCCACACTAACAACTCCCCACACGAACATCAACACATCACCAAACGAACACATCACCACACGAATACATCACCATACGAGCACATCACCAAACGAACACATCGCTACTCGAACACTTCACAACCACCACACGAACACATCGCCGCACGAACACCTCACCACACGAACCCATCACAACACATCACCACAAGGAAATATCACCACAAAAACATATCTCTTCACGAAACACATTGCCACACAAACACATCCCCACATGAACACTTCGTCACGCAAACACATCAGTACACAAGTAGGCTACGTACAAATCGAACACTACAATAGTACATTGCTATGTGACCATGACTCTCTGCTGCAGATTGCCGTTTTAGGTCCAACACGGCCCGAACGGGTCGCATTTTCTACATTTGTTTCGACAAAGATCCGATAAACGATGCGGTAGCATAACAATGATCGCAGCGATTTCTTATATTCTGCCAAACACGGTCATGGAAACAAATGTGCCTGTTTACTTCAAATGGACAAAACTTAGGTGCTTCAACACCGGTGGTAACAATATTGACACACGTTGAACGACAACAGTTAAATGGAACGTTTGTCTGCTGTTGGGTCGTGAAGCGTGTTTCTCAGCACGTTCACCTCGAGTGCTGACCTCGTTCATTTCGCTGTCACTGATGACGTAACGAGAAAGAGGGTAGTTCATGGGATCAATCAAAAACACCCCCCTCTCACATTTGTTGTTCATGGGATCAAGCGAAGAGCTTATAAGTACTCCGGAGGGTGCACTCTAACTGGCTCTAGTGCTGGGCGTTACTATCGTTTCCAGCACGCTGACACTAACAGCCAATCAAGACCTCATCGGAATGTAGTTCATGCTGAAGTAAAGAAGTCATCTTATTGGTCAAGGCGACCGCGCCTCCAAATTTCCATGTGGTTTTAGGATAAAGGTTATGACAAATTACGTGCAAACACACAGGTGCCGGTTTCACTTATGTTGTCGGTAGTGAACCCTCTGAGCGATGTTATAAGCGCTTTAGTGCAACATAACAATTCATGCGCAGTTGAATCGTCCAGGTAGGCTGTTCCGAGGTGTGGCCTGCCAATGAGCGTGTTCGGATATGATTGGATGCATTGCTTCACCCTGTTTGTCTTTCCCTTTGTGGCACCAAGATTTATAAATATACATATATATATGCATATAGATTTATATATATATATATATATATATATATATATATATATATATATATATATATATATATATATATATATATATATATATATATATATATATAAATAATATATAGATGTATATATATATATGTATATATATATATATACATATATATATTTATATATATATAAACATAATATGTATTTGTATATATGCATATAAATTTATAGTATATATATAAAGTATATATATATATATACACATATATATTTATATATATACATATATATATATACTATATATATATATATATATATATATATATATATATATATATATATATATATATATATATATATATATATGTGTGTGTGTGTGTGTGTGTGTGTGTGTGTGTGTGCATATATGCATGTGCATATATGCATGTGCATATATGTTATTGTTTATTTTGTGTCTATTGGTTGGTGATTGTGAAAAGTTTCTCCCAGGCCTCCAAGTGAGGTAAAGTAATCACTCGACACGTGACTGCTTGGTGATCCCCCCCAAGGGAGGTGAATGTCCTAACAAACAAACAAACAACTGGTTTTATGTTGACACATATGAATGCGTTATCCGATGTCGTGAATCCTACTTTAATATGGACATTTGATACAATAGCAGTTGGTTGTGGGAGGGGTGCCGGAGCTCGGTCGAGGCCGGGGTTGTTGTCCATGTGGAGTTGATGTTGACATGGAGTTCATTGCCGAGTTACATCCTCTTCAGACCAGTCGAGGGCCTATCGTATGGACACTTTCTGTGGGGTTTGATATCCTACACAGCATTCCCTTTCATTTTTTACTTGTATGTTACTTGTTGCTGTGGGCGTTTATTGCTTGGTGAATGCCAGACTAGAAACCACAATTGATCAATGTTGAGCGCTCTAGGTTTGCGTTTCTATTAATGACTTGCCAGAACTTACAGCCCATATTTAGAAAAAAGTCAACTATACACCAAGATAAACCATTTATCAGAGGTCATTCACATTGAAAATTGACACATGGACAATGTAACCTGAACATCGAATGAGTCATGGACAATGTAAACTGAACATCGAATGAGTCATGGACAATATAAACTGAACATCGAATGAGTCATGGACAATGTAAACTGAACTTTGAATGAGTCATGGACAATGTAAACTGAACATCGAATGAGTCATGGACAATGTAAACTGAATATCGAATGAGTCATGGACAATGTAAACTGATCATGGAGCGAGTTTAATGCTGTTATTGACGAGTTTAATGCTGTAATTGACGAGTTTAATGCTGTAATTGACGAGTTTGTCAGAATATGAATGAATGTTAGTTAAAACCCTGAAATAAGGTCAAGGTGATTGTTAGAAGGATAAATATGACTTCGAGGTTCATCAAGTATGTATGTATGTATGTATGTGTGTGTGTGTGTGTGTGTGTGTGTGTGTGTGTGTGTGTGTGTGTGTGTGTGTGTGTGTGTGTGTGTGTGTGTGTGTGTGTGTGTGTGTGTGTGTGTGTGTGTGTGTGTGTGTGTGTGTGTGTATGTCTGTATGTATGTATGTATGTATGTATGTATGTATGTATGTATGTATGTATGTATGTATGTATGTATGTATGTATGTATGTATGTATGTATGTATGTATGTATGTATGTATGTATGTATGTATGTATGCATGTTTGTTTGTATTCATGTGTGCGTGCATGT
Organism: Urechis unicinctus; assembly: GCA_034190875.2. NCBI lineage: Eukaryota > Metazoa > Annelida > Polychaeta > Xenopneusta > Urechidae > Urechis > Urechis unicinctus. The sequence goes on along the minus strand of CM067358.1, from coordinate 70,125,651 downwards.
ATATATACATTTATAGATACAAGTGTGTATGTGTGTATACGTATATGCATGCATGCATTTGTGTATGGATCTGTGAATGTGCGCCATTCAATCGATGAAGTATGACCCCCTCCACCCACCCACCAACCCCCCCCCCCCACCCCCTCCCTCCTTCCACCATTGTCATTGATACATTGCTTGGATTAAGGTACTCTGTAGGTTATAAGATACCCAGGCGAGGCCCTCAACCGGACCTAGACCTGTCACTAGAGATCAGGACCATTCATCTCTCAGCCCATCCTAACCTACACCATGTACAGTGACAAATACGGCCGTGTTTTCCCAGGGTTTCAAATCGTGCTATTAAGGACGGGTCTATATTGTTGAAGTCATTGTATTTAAGTTATGTTATTAACAACATCCACTCAAACGCTGAGCCGCTGGTCATCGTGACGTAACACCCGCTATAATGGTTGTTCACGAGAACAACACAGGCTGGATTCACCTATCGTGGTCGTGCATGTACCGCTCTGCGTGACATATCTCGCATCTAATCAGCATTCCTATGTGTGTTGGTAGTCTATAGCCGAACAATTCATAAATTTACAACTCTCCACTAAAATCACTAAAGTGAAACGACGTTGGTTATGTATAAGCTCAGTATTCATGGTATGGTATCGCCATACACGTGCACTCCACCCACCTCGTGTATTTGTGGGACTTTCCGAGCTACCCACAACAATCGTGCGCTGACTATATCAGTCCCGTGACAAACCATACACCATCTCCTTAATTGATTCAACGCGTGGCTGCAGTCACCAGCTCGTGTTGGTCAACTGGCGTTGAAATAGAGATATTTAGTCCGATAAAATGGAGACGCGTTCATTATCATGTCAATTAGTGGAAAACATGAAATCAACATGGATATTAAGTCGAACTCAACTTAAACAAACATTACGCAAAGCGATTACACAAAAAGCGAATCAACAAGTTTGCAAACAGAATGTTAAAATAATCTATTGAAACTTTTAGCAAATGACAAAACGCCCACAGTATTCATGTTATGGACATTTGGGTATCCATGCATAGTCACGAACCGGCACGAACCCTACAGGTGCAATCACGACAACAAAAAACAACACAGCTACCAGCTCAGCTAGGCGTGGCGTTCGTTGTCAATTCCCGCTATGTCAGTCAGTGCTCTCAACTAAGCCTGACTGTTTACCGGGGGCGACAAGTTTATGAGCTCATGAAATTTATTGAAGTTTAAATGAAAACACTATTTACAGATGGTTGGTACATGCGCCATATCGTTGAATGAGTATTGCCCGTGGTAGGAATTGCGTTCTCTGTATGCCCGATCTACATGTTGTTAAGCAGCTGTCTTAATAGGAATGAAGTCGAGGCAATTCGCATTTTCTCTTATTATGAGTAACATAAGAAGCTAAAATCATCCTAAATCTGCCCTACCCCGGCTTTAAAATGAGTGTATCTGAATGTAATTTAACTTCCTAAGATTCACTTTTATATTCGACCCTATCGGACCGCCTGTGGCCTCGTTGTGAACTGATTGTCGCCTCTCGTTCTATTGCCGCATGTGGTAGTATACAGCCGTGGGTTCTGTCGCCTGTAGCAACTCAATTGTGTCATAACTAAGATCAGCTAAGTGATATCACAAATTAGATCAACTTAGTGGTATTATAACCGACGCCTGTGGTAGTGTATAACCGCAGCTTCTATTGCCTTCAGAATTATCAGGTACTGTCGCTATAGATACCCTAATGAAGATTAACTATGTGGAATCATAACTAAAAGGAAACATTACCAAGCTGAGCTTAGTGGTATCCCAACTGAGATCAACTAAGTGGTATCCCAACTAGAATCAACTCACTAGTAACTAAGATCAATTTAGTGATACCATGAAATAAGATTAACTTAGTGGTACCATGACTAAGCTTAACTTCAATACAAGTGTCTATGAGGTAGCTTGTATACTCCATTAGTAGTCCCAGGGCAGCCAGTTGTAACAGCAAGAAGAGGAAGAGGTTTTTTCATATTTTATGTAAAAATAGAGATACTTCTGCATCAGTCAAATGTTCCTTCTGCTTGGGAAACTAGCGCTTAATTTCATGTGGACATAGCATCAACTTCCATTCAAACATACAACAGGTTCCCACTAATACAAACAAAATTGACAGAAGAATAATCACAATAAAACTCAGAAAACGGTCAACTGGTATTTGAGATAAAACATAAAAGCACAAGACACAGAATCTGTAAGTACATAACATTACATCGAAACCACTGTCATATACCTACTGATATGTAAGTAAGGTATGTCTATGCACACTAGTCAGAATTATATCCAACAATTAAATAATTGAAAAAGAAATTGCAAAACATTGCTTGTTGTCATTGCAGGAGAGAATGATGGTGAGATGCATTCCACAAAGCACAGATTTTCCTGTCATGGTCACAATTAAACAATGTATATATAAACAACAGAAATATTCATTAAACAATCTTTAAAGTATCTAAAAATCAAACATATACAGAGAATCCACAAACAAGTTAATTCCAGCAAACATGAATCATCAATATTGCACATCAATAACAAGAGTCTAACACCATTATCTTTCTCAGTAACAAGGCATCGATGATTATCACACATGCATCCTAGCAAGTATATTTGTAGAACAATGTCAACAGCAGACACTTAATACGGGACAAAACAAAACAATGTGACACAGGTGGCTAACCATACATGTTCTACTCTTTTGCTGTGCATTTAATTGAATGAATGACTAGAGACATGCAGACAGCATGGCAATGCTAATAAGACAACAACATTAGTCAAACAGTGACCAGTCTTAACAACAAATAGTTTCCAATTTCAGAGAGTTTAACGACATTTGAACCCTTCCTTAAGATTCAACTCCTATTGAAAGGAACGACAAGTCATTAGGACAAGTATATGCTTTAGTAATATACACACTGAAAGGCACACAGTGATTGTTTTGTTATGGAATTCTGCATCAATATAATAGCACTGCGTCAATTTGTCAACAAAAATACATATGTATGCAAATGACAGAGAAGCTGAATAATAAAAGAATAGAAATGCCATATTTTGAATATCTCTAATCAGCTGCAACAGATCCATACAAAGTCAACAAAAGCTGTCAGTCAAAACGGCAAGTTGATGGGAATGAATTGTCTTTGAATCATTGTCTGAATCACTCCACCAACTTGAATGCCCTATAAATTGTCCTCAATGGGCAGGTAGTGAGTATTGTCAGTTACGGTCAATCAGACTCTCGAGTCCCTATTAATGGAAGACATGCCCGTTGACCGGACTCATTCTGATGTGATTTAAAGGGACTTTCCGTAACAGCTGTCTCAATCAATAAGGAATAGTTTGAACGGGATTTTCTTGGCACTTGATTGAGTTAACGGTAAGTCTCTTTTGACCTCCGACAACATAAAGACAGACTTGGTCTGATGTCCAACTTGTACTGTGCTACAGGAGTAAAGCACAGCTATCACAAATTGATAACCATTTCATAAGGTTCAACTCAGTCCTGTGCTCTATCAAGCTTTATCTGTACTGGGGTTGGAACTGGTAGACAAGTCGTTTGGAGTGTTCTGTCTTCTTGATGATTCCTTTCTTGTAATACTGGCGGATTGATCGACTCAGCTTGTCATAGTTCATGGCGGGTCGGTTTTTGCGCCTCCCCCAAAGTAGGGCCACGCGACTAGAGTCCTCAATCTTGAAAATTCCTAAATAACACACCCAAAAATCAAACAATAAATATTAACAGAGCTCAGTAATACATGATACAAACATATCAATCTGTGTTCACTTGAATTTCACAATATCACCTCAATCAAATAATGTCTATCATGAAAGTAAAGGCAATCATTGTCTCTATGAGTTGTTAATAATGACCTTTATTTCTGTCCAGCCAGCGAATGCAGTTGTGATACTGGTGGGGCTGCAGAAGCAATTCTTTCAAGAACTGCCAGAGATGGATAGCATGTTTGCCCCGACCGACCGGTGGCTCACTTGAGCTGCCTATCAAACCATTCATTTCTGAAACAATACAAACAATGCCTATTTCATCATCAAGCCTAATTTTCAGTTGATCCGCATGAATTGATGAGTTGTTATGAGCATGAGTCTGTTGCAATCAATTAGAAGTTGATGGTGGATGATAGCCTACCATCATGAGATTCATCCCTCCATGTGAGATGTGCACTACTGCTGCTGCTGCTGGGGACAGGTGAGATGCTACTGGGACTCATCATCCTTGCCATGTTACTGCATCCATTCGACATGTGGCGTGTGTAGGAGATGGGGGTCTGGATCAACATGGGGTCACTCCAGCTGCTGTGGGTCATGGGAAGCACCGAGCTGGTGGACGAGGTCATGGCTGGGTTCACCGGGGTTATCACCGGGGTCGGGATGCCTGCTAGTGAGGTGGGGTACATTCTACTGGGGTCCTGCTGGCTCGACTGGGGGTACGCCTGTGTAGGGTTGAGCTGTTCTAGGTCGCGGCAACTGTCCTCATCTTCTGAAGATGAGATGTTGCTGCTGCTGCCACTGCTTGTTGCCGTGCCAACAAGGAATGCTAAATTACACATACACAATGATGAGCCTAAATATAGCAACGGAACATGACAAATCATACTTACAGCACTTGGTAAGTAACTCATCAGTGGTTGTCATTGTACATTATCACAATATGACAAGCAACTACCCTGTTGATATTCTTACAATTTTTCCAAAGATCCAGTTCAGCATAAAGGAATTCTCCATAGTAGGGGCACTTATTCTGGAAGTCAGTTTGACTGAGTGAGTTCATGAGTGAGCCTGCCACATAGAAGTCAGTGACGTTTGACGAGGGTAGGTTGTACTGACTTAACGTCCACTCGGCCCAACGATGGCTCTGTTCAGCAGTCCACTGTCGAGGATCTGTAAGCAAACCACAACCACATTACCATAAAGCACTCACACAACTACCACTAACATGGTTTATAGCCGTGAATAGTTGCAGCTGTGCTGGAAATCCAAGAGTGCAATTTTGTTGGTGGGTGAGGTTGGGGGGGGGGGAGAGTTGGAGGGGGTGGTGAGGAGGAGGGGGGAAGGCTTATGTACAAACTGAGTAACATAGCGTGCATATATTACCTCTGCCCCCATGCCAACATGTACAATGAGCCATTAGACCTCCCGTAGCTGCAAGCAACTCCACCAAATAGATTCATAATGATAGCCAATATTTACAATAAGTTGTTCCATTCGGCAAATTGCACCCCTCTGAACAATGTTAGCTATTCATTCAATCGCTGGGGAATGGAGCCGTCAACAGGCATCTACTTAATTATCTCCATGACAACTGACAGCTAGGTAACACCCTGATAAAGCCATCATGTGCGAGGGAAACCTGGCCTGTAACGAGCCTCTCCAATATGCTATTGTTTCTGTGTTATCTGAAAAGATGAGGTTGAGAAGTCATTTACCTTTGGGTATTCCGAGGGTTACCGATGCATAGTCTACTTTTTCTTGGATCTTCTCCAGGTCGTTCTCACAAGCAACGCCCTCCACATCCATATAAGGCGCGGGAACCGCCCCGCTACTTAATGGAAGACAGTCGCCATAGGAACAATTGTCACCAGACGGCATCGCGGAACTGACGGACGCCATGTTATGCGAAACCGTGCTGTTATTGTAGTAATTATAAGAGTAAGCCATATCGTCGGCGGGTGGAAGGTAAGGGTTGGTATATTGTGACGGGGCAGTGAATCCTTGTGATGTAAAGCCTACTGCCGCCAGCCCCACGGCAGGCTTCAGTGGGGTGAGCTCGGTTTGGGCAACTGGGTCGTGCACGAAGTCAATGGGTTCTTTTTTGATGCCGTAGTCATCGTAGAATGAGCGTGGTTCCGTGTACATTGTCTCCATGTCTTCCAGGTAGTCGTGTATAGAGGGCAGTACGGTCGGCGACGGCGGCAGGATGTAGTCCGACTCAGTGCCGCTGCGACTCGCTTCGTCCTCGGTCGGAGCGTCTGACGACACACCCGCTGGTGTCGGCAGGACGAAACTCGCAGTGGTTGACGTGGTTGGGATGAGAGTTGGGGACGTTAAGCCTGCCAGCAGTTTGTCGAAGTCGGGAATGCCGGTCGCTGTAAAGACGGAGAGTAACGAACCATCCACCGAATTCCCCGCGTTTTTCTCTTGGTCCGTCAAGGTACACCCACTCGTCTGGTTCCGAGTGATGATCGAACTATCCGGCACCTGAGCACACGAGAAACAACCAACCTCGAATTACACCCTATGTAAGGCATCCATGAGTGTACAGAGGGAAATAAACCCAACATGCGACGCAGTCTCTCATTAGCAACAAGAGCAAGTCAACCTGGCAGCGTTGGTGCTCAAGTAGATATGCTGGTGATGGGAAGCGAACGCGTGTAGGCTTCCCATGCGTTGGGAAAAGATGGAGCAAACAAAGAAGAGAGATAATGCGGTTATGAAATGACGGGGCGAGAGACTAAAGAGGCGCGGGCAGTTAGCAGAAGAATATTGACATTGGTAGCTGGTAATGGGGGGTAATGGTAGCTAAATTATAGGTACTTGATGTCAAATGTCTGACTGACTACAACGAGTCTTTAGAGAACAAGTCTAGGTCAGTATTACCATGGAGTAATGATATGTTGTTACGATAAGGCAAGGCAGCGTTCTCGAGGCGAATGTAGGGATAAAAGACGACCACCGCACACAATGTTCACCGCCGTCTATCGTAAACGGACAGGATCACGAATGACGAAAATTTACCATCCCCAATACCCGATCTAGTGTACTTGCCAAGTTTGTAATTGCCGATGCAGATGATGATGATGATGAAAGCTGATGATGCCGAGAGATAAACACAATGTCGTATAGTGTTCGGTCGTGAAGGCGGCTTTGAATGAACAGGGGTGTTAATCTCTCTGTCTCGTCGGTGACGTGATTGCCTCAAGATCCGCTTTGACAACTGAGCTCTCATCTAGACATATTTGCCTTAAGCCACTGATGAAGACTAAGCTGGTGTGTGTGTGTACATTCCTGTACACATTCCTGTACACATAGCTGTACACATAGCTGCAGCCGTACCCTAACATAAGTACCCATTACGATCGCCTGACGCACGGAAGATGACACCACACGGCCATATACGTGAAAACTGAGACGAGCGCATGGCTTTCACAATATAACACGCTATATGACAGTGTTCATTTCCCAAAAACCTGGACGCTTTATCTTGTCAGAAACTATCCATGTCACACTTAGAGGGGATTGTATGTCCCGGATTTTATCATTGGATCCAGCAACTTAACTCCCATCACCTACTAACTCTACCGTCCTATTGCTAACGACAAGGTGACGCGAATCACAGCGGCATTTCAATTAGTCAGTTTTTACGTTACAATTTCCTGACCCTACTAAGTCGTGCATAGCCACTTAAGTCGCTACCCCAGTCACCTGAGGGAGAGCGAGTTTCAGGATATCGCCACGCTACAAGTAACTTCAATTATATTTCAAACATATCCACTCTCCGATATAACCCCCTCCGTAACTTCACTGTACCCTCCCCTCCCCCCTCCACCGCTCAAGCCAATATACCCCATGTCAAAACTATTACGCACCAACCAATACGACTTTATTGGTCTTCTTATTACGCATTGGCAGTCACGTGACGGGACCGGAACTATACACTTCCTTATGCGGAGTGACAACGACCGAGTTAAAACAAGCTCCGCCCACTCTATTCTCTTCACGGCTCAACGAAGCGGGAAAATAAAAATACATTCTCGCTCTTGTCAAGAACAAGGATTCCTGAGAACACATGAAATATTTCTACAGATAGTTAATAAAAAGTTACTGAAATTTAAAAAAGACATTTGGTGTATTCATAGTTGGTTCGGGTTACGTGAAACGCTGCGTCGACAAATATAGACAGTTCTATGAGCAACTTACACGCATGGTTGACGAACCAAGTACAAAACCAGCATCCGTACTATACAGGTTTTCCATCCTCATATCCTAACCCGCTAAATGATACACAAAATTAGGAAGTTCGATCTGTCTGTCAGCGCTCCCCGACGGACGATGACCAAGTCAGTGACCACACGAATGCTCCAAGATAACTTCATTGCTGGACTATATCCGTGATTTTATGGATAAAGTTGACCCCCCCCCCCCCCCCCCCCCCCCCCCCCCCCCCCCCCCCCCCCCCCCCCCCCCCCCCCACGCGCTTAATCCCTCGTTCCGCAGACAGCAAACCCCGCCCACGCGATCGGGAATCACGCACGGCGGTTTTATATCCGGGGAAACCCCACCATGTCCAACCTGCCCTCGCTGCCTGGGTATAGCGTGAGTAGCACGAGTCTGATGTTAATCCCCTCATCATACGCTCCACGCCATAAGACCTCGCTCGTAAGCGACACAGATGCCAATCTAAATTAGCGAGATGTTATTCCTCATCAACTCGTGACGTTTACGCTCGGGAAAGTGACACGGTCATGCGACAAGTGAAACCGTGGTGATACGGTCGACACTCGACCTAAGTACTTGGGCGGGCGCAGGCTACGGGGCAGTAAGATGAGGTGGAGGGCAGTAAGATGAGGTGGAGGTACATTAAGACGGATGGCGACAAGATTTGGGTTTAACAAGTTTGAAATTGGCACACGCGAAGAATTGGGGTGGTAGGAGAGGCATGGGGGACGTGGGGGGGGGGGGGGTTGAAGATTTTGCTGGCGCGTGTTTGTGTGTGTGCCACGCGTAGCAACATGCGACTATCAGACCTACGTACGGCCTCAAACTCACAGCTCCCTCGAGAGATTAGCATCTAGACTGCCGTCCAGATTGGTTTTTATTTTCAGCGCATTTGCCACTTTCGATCGAAGTTTCGAGAAGTCATGGACGAAACCTACCGCCTGGCTGGTCTTTAACAAGTTAATATATTCATAGGATTGAAGACAGCTCGGATAGCGAGGCCTGTGTTCAGGTACGCACGTAGCGCTCGTATGTGTCATTGGAGGGTCGGTAGTTTTTGCTTTCTGAGAAGTATCAGGTAAATAAGACAATAGCATCGTAAATTACATCGTATTTAGCGGGAAATGGAGGAGGGCAACGATTGGTAAACATGTAGGTCAGAATACGGACAGTGGGGGCAAGAAGATGCTCCCATGAACTTACACTAAGAAATAGCAATCAGAGATTCAACAGGGTCTTGGTGATAACATCGGCTACGCATGATACATCCTGGTAAAACTTGAGTGCACTGCACACATTGCTCGGCCAATGAGAGGGCGCCCTTCACTGGGCGAGTTCGCATCGCGGTCATTTAGTGCGCTATGGCGAATAGAATATTTCTACAACAGCGACGTTAATAACAGATACCACGCGGTCTAGAGAGGTTCTAAGGGGTGGGGGCCGTTGATGGCACACGAAGCAATGTTTAAGAAGAAGTGGTTTTACATTGATAAGCATGTTTATCAGTTGGGCGTGATAATTGACAATATACCCCAGCCCAGTCAGTCGGTGCGGAATGTGAAAACAAATGGGCAGCTAGCGATGCAGCGAGCACAACGCTACGCACGTTTTTCTCTCTTATAAGCCGGTCCTGCCCACCTGGAATTCTCAATCTCAGAATATAAAAGCAACCGCTTGTTGCAATGTGTCCCCTCTTGAGGTTACCAGGTTGTCAAACACTCCCTGACGTCACGTGATAGACGACAGCCGTAGACTATTGACTGGATGAATACGTTTCCCTGATCGACCAGTAGACGATGGTTCAGCTGCCTCCAAGGTCGACTCATTGACCAGGAGAGCGTTACAGACACCGGCAAGATAACCCTCCCCAAAATCATGACGCTCAATCAATGTAATACACTCGTAGAATCGTTTGGTGACTTTCGTTTTCCAATGGGGGACTGAGACATTTAAAAACATTATTCACATGACAGTCTATGGATAAACCAACTTGTACATCTCATGAATGAAACACAGAGAAAACCGAAAAACGAGTGAAAACATGAGGACACTTACCATTTGGTCATCGGAGCCCTTTAAGACCGTCATCCTGGCCCACTGTTGAGAGTCCAGCTTGCTAAGTTAAGTTCGGACAACAGGATTGCGTGGAGCGTGAGTGTGGATAGGAAGCTTTCACTTTCTGTACGATCACCGGTCTTGTCGAATGTTTGACTCGTGGGTAGATGCTGTTGGTTTTGATCGACTGATATGAAGCTGTTGTCTGCTTTGAATTTCACAAGTTTCTACCTCTCTGAAACGATGATTGATACTTATAAATGCCTCGAAGTACGACTCTTGAACTGTGGGATACATAGATATCGCTCCATTGATCAACAACAGAACCTAAGCCACAACACCATGCTTTCGTATTTATTATGATAATGTTACAGCCAATCACCGACGATAACCATGATGTCATCCACCTCTCCATTCATAAAGTTTACTACGCCGCAGTACGTTCTCTACTCTGATTGGCTGTAGACGCGAGAGGTAAAAACCCAGCGGCCAAGGCCAATTGGGTTTCAGCGAATTGAGCTCAATCCTTTGCGAAAGGTGACCTTTAACCCCAAAGACGAGTCGCCTTTGCGGAACAATGATGTCATGTTCTAATTGTGGAATATTCGTCTATTGGCGCTCTGTGGTTACTGAAGCCTGTACCGTCCATGTTTTGGCTCGTCCCTTGCGGCCAAACTGACACGACTTGGTACCGCAAGGTAAAAACGAAATTGCAAATCGTCACGCCTGCTTAATATTTGTTGTGACTATTACCAAATGAATATCCCAAAAATCAGTCGGCGATTAAAAGTAATGAAGCATATTCAACTTGAAATGTGGACTTGATGACGATAAGCATTTGAGTCATTCAGCATGTCGATCTACTGCAAGGGAATGAACTAATGCCAACACTGCGCCTGGTCTTGGAATGTGACTATGTCCCTATACACCCATATCGACCCCCCGACCCCTAATCACACTCACTACTACTCTGCTTGGAATACTTCAAATAAGGACTATTACATCCCAGGTATCATAAATACATTGGAACACATTCTTATGCCCTTTGATTAACCATCTTCGGATAAAAATAACCAACGACCTATACATTGCCAGATAAGTGTTGTTTCAATATTCAAAAACCAAAAAAAAAAAAAAAATATATTCCTGATATTTCTGGCCAAACGGTTGCGTGGAATCGTTTACGAACTGTGTAGATCTGTCTACATATTCAGACTAATTTGTCAAATGCATCATATTGTCATGAGAGTAGTTTTACATAAGCAAGCGAAATTCAATGATATATTCAAGTGCTTGACACGTGACAGGCAGTACTTCCGAGACAGACTGATTGACGAAGGCAATTTTCTCCAGATTGGATGTATTGCAAATTGGCAATATCAGTTACAAGGTTTGTACTTTATATTCCGTTTGCTTGTCACATGAAGCAAGTCACGTGATCGTCCCGTCCTACAGCAACCAAAAACAGCAACAAGCACGGCCAAGACAACTCCGAGTGCCAATACAAAGCACATTATTTCTAAATGAAATATCGGCCAAGTTAACGGGCAGTCATCCAAATGACGGTTGAATACCAAGAGGACAAAGACCATTATAAGTTCGTTGAAGTATTTTTATGCCAGTTCTGAGTTGAGTGTTTACTGGAGTTGGTTTAGCCGGGAGCATGTACGTTAACAGGTTAATGGGAGACAGCAGGCATTCCGAAGGGCTGAGGGAGAAATCGACCATGAGGAGGACTGGAGTTGAAGACTAGATGACGCTGTTGTTGATATACACTACATGCTGCTGCTGCTGCTTCTGTTGCCCGCTGCTACTGCTTCTAATGATGATGATGATTGTAATGATGATGGAATAAATGATGTTGTCCACTATGATGATAATGATGAGGATGATGATGATGATGATGATGATGATGATGATGATTATATAATGGATGGTACTGTACATGATAATGCTGTCGATGTCAAAGATAGGGACGTAGTTTGGATATATGTTGTGATGATGATAATGATGAAGATAATGATGATGCTGTTTCATGAAAGGAATGCTGATATGAGGATTGTGAATACGATTGAGGAAGTAACTATGGCGAAAATGGCGATATTGTCGGCAAATGATGATGGACACTGATAACAACGACGACAAATGATGATGGTCACTGATAACAACGACGACAAATGATGATGGTCACTGATAACAACGACGACAAATGATGATGGTCACTGATAACAACGACGACAAATGATGATGGTCACTGATAACAACGACGACAAAAACAACGACGACAAATGATGATGGTCACTGATAACAACGACGACAAATGATGATGGTCACTGATAACAACGACGACAAATGATGATAGTCACTGATAACAGCGACGAGCAACAACGCACTCACCATCGACCAAGTGGTTGTGTCATAATCACAACACGGCGTCGTGACTCGCTCACACATCTCAAGCAAGCCCCACCACTCGTCACAACCGACATCAACCTCATGTGACGTCACAACGACCTTCGACCACGAACTACCCGCAAGTAGCACCACAGTCTGAGCGGAGTGTACTGACGCGAGTACACACGCCCAGAAACACGGCGGCACTCTGACCACATGACAACATGGCGTCATTGAGGTGGGGTCAACTGGGAGAGAGACGCTCGGGACGAGGCGTAAGTGACCGAGTCCGTGTCATCTTAATCAGTCCAACCACCATCCCCCCCTCCACCCCCACCCCGACCCCGCTTCCTCCTTTTCGCTGTCCTCACCCGGCCCCTCAGGTCTGTACTGCCATTACTCCCAATACTATTCCTTACCTGCAAGTATATATGCCTTGAAGATTCCCTGTGCAAACTCTGCGTTCGGATTCGGAATGAGACGCGTACCTAGCCGAGTTTCTCAGAGTTTGAGAAAATTCACCACATATTCCGGGAAGCTCCATTGTAGGCCAACAAGATGCCAACGAACGGGGCCAGATAATTGACAGTTCTCAGAAGCAAGCAGCCCAGTCACGTGATTTACTCAAAACCGCGTTTGGGCGCATGCGTGCTTTTTTTTTTTATTGTTGTTGTGGCATTTCGGATAGCAAATGTTAGGCTTCATGCGGCCGGCCAACGAAAGCAAGAGGCACGGGACTAGATTTCCTGCGTTCGGTATCCTGAAACCACTATTTCGATGATTGTGTACAATGTTTAAGCAGATCTGACGCCTCACAATTTTGAGCCGTTGTGTGAGGTAGCATACAACCCGCATTACAAAACCACAGTCCAAAATCGCCATGGTTTTACCTGGTCACCCCACGGACGAAAAACAATATCGTTAAACTGTTAAAGACGCATTGTGTCGGTGCCACGTTAAATTTTTTCGTTTTTGTTTAGTTGCTGAAATGACTCAGTTGAAATATTTTTTTTATATTGGGAACACAAAATCATCGATCATTTATCGACATCGCCACTTTAAAATCAGCCTTCTAACCTAATTCAATAAAAATATGCATAAGTGAAGCAACCGGGTCAAGTAACTACGCATGCGCCATTCCATCATTTTCCGGTATTTTGCTCAAACTTCGCCCGTGTTCAGCTTCTGTTGTCTACATGCGTCTAATACGCGACATATTTGGTTTATAATTCACGTCCTTGTCAAAAATAAGGAATCAGACTTGACAAAGGGCTGAGAAATAGCAGGGATTGCAGATACGGCTTGATTTAACATATATCATTCCCAAAAATAATAGGGAATTAATGCTTGAAGGTTTTTTTTCCGACATAATATTAATGTTTTGTAGAAATGCTCCTTTAAAGGTGATAGCGATCGGAATATCAAGACAACGTGATGGTCCCGAGTTCGAACCGCATGATGGTGTAGTGGAGCCGTCGGCAACTTCAAACAGAATACCAATCACCAATCTTCACCACCATCCCAGCATCGCCCATAATTCAGAATGTGAAAAGACAAACGGACGAGTTGAGACAAACGGACGAATTGAGACAAACGGACGAGTTGAGACAAACGGACGAATTGAGACAAACGGACGAGTTGAAACAAAAGAACGAATTGAGACAAACGGACGAGTTGAGACAAACGGACGAGATGAGACAAACGGACGAGAAAAGACAAACGGACGAGTAAAGACAAACGGATGAATGAGACAAACAGACGAATTGAGACAAACGGACGAGTTGAGACAAACAGACGAATTGAGACAAACGGACGAGTTGAGACAAACGGACGAATTGAGACAAACAGACGAATTGAGACAAACAGACGAGTTGAGACAAACGGACGACTTGAGACAAACAGACGAATTGAGACAAACAGACGAGTTGAGACAAACAGACGAGTTGAGACAAATGGACGAATTGAGACAAACAGACGAATTGAGACAAACAGACGAATTGAGACAAACAGTTGAGACAAACAGACGAGTTGAGACAAACGGACGAGTTGAGACAAACAGACGAGTTGAGACAAAACGGACGTTGAGACGACGAATTGAGACAAAAGACATTGACGAATTGAGACAAACAGAAAGTTGAGACGAGTTGAGACAAACGACGAGTTTGAGACAAACAGACGACGAATTGAGACAAAACGAGTTGAGGACGACGAATTGAGACAAAAACGAGTTGAGACAAACGGACGAGTTGAGACGAGTTGAGACAAACAGACGAGTTGAGACAAACGGACGAGTTGAGACAAAAGAATGAAAATAATGTTATCAACATAAGCTGTGTTATCATGATGCGGTATCTATGCAGGTCCTTAACAGGAGAAACAATGTGATAAGATGGGGAATAAAAGATCTCCTGATAAGCTGATAAGCTGATAAGGCAGTCAGTGGGTACTCTTTTCGCTCAAAAAAAACCCAAACCCTTACTACTTTGCTGAGTCTGAGTGATTGATGTACACAGACCGCTTTATTCCTTTTCACTGGAATTCACACCTATTTCGGTTCTGGGTATTGCTGATACCACAGTTGAATACGATTGGCTTTGGTGAAGTAGCGCGTGATGAAGCCACGTTCTACGACTACCCAAAGAGAGCTACTCTGATTGTAAACACCTGACAAAAATCTGTTAGTAACTTGAACTCGTGGCCAATTGGTAACCTGATGCCCATTGTCATGTATTCACGTATTCAACTGTGGCAGGGACTTCATTGATTAATGACAATTCACTTCAAAACGGGCTTCGACATCGTTGAGCTCCGATATTGACAACAAGTGCAGGAATCTTGACATAATAGCGATATGTTTATAATACTGTCCAACCTTTATCCCGAAAATAACCATGTAAACGTTCGATGAGATGCTGACAATTGACCACGCCCATAAGTTGTTCGGTGGGGGTGGGCGGGGTGACGAGAAGAGCTATTTCTATTCAATTCTTTCTTGGCCTAAAACCCAATAATATTGTAAGCGTTTTCATCACCGCAACTCCTTCATGTCCTGTCCTATTATGGCGTAAGTTTGATTAAAGCCTGACTGAAATAATTCTAACTAGCCAAGGTTTCGGACAATTAAAGGAAATTAAAACTTCTCACACGTACTGGACTAAGTAATAGCCCTACGTCCATTGCTGAAGAACAACCGGAAGCTGCGCAGGGTGCGAGTGCACTTGTATCACGCGACGCATGAGAGCCTCCATGATGAAAGTGTATCAGGATCGTCGACAGTGTACGTGTATACTTATTGGGCCTAATGAACGCACGTGAGAAAGAGATAGCCTTATGTTTAAATGTCAACACAAGTGATTACAGAGACCGTCCATTTGCACCGCCATCAAGCGGTAAACGATCAGGCTTTGGTTTCACATGTATCATGATTTTGGCTGATACCAAGGACGCTTTGCGCTAAAGGGCGCATGCGTGGTGCGAGTAGCGTGGTGGTACTGGGTTGGGGTGTCGACTGTAAACATACCCGGCCATTAAACCTGAACTGAATGTGTCGTGCTGTGGTGAGTTGGTGACCAGACTTGAAAGCGGAACCTGTGATGACCAGGTTGTTGGCATATCAATCTCTCATATGCTATATTTACTCAATAAGATCACGCCTGCTTGGACAAACGCTTATGTAGTTTAATGACACGCTTTGTGTATAAACTCACACACATAATACTACGCACAGACACAAATAGGTACAGGCACGCACGCCCACAAACAACCCCAAACGCACAAAAGTCCATATTTGGAGCAAACGTTCATATTTTCTTAATCCCGCCCTAACCAACAAACCGTGACATTGACAAAGTCAGCCGTGACCAACAAACCGTGTCATTGATAAAGTCAGCGGTAACCAACAAACCGTGTCATTGATAAAGTCATCGGTAACCAACAAACCGTGTCATTGATAAATTCAGCTGTAACCAACAAACCGTGTCATTGATAAAGTCATCGGTAACCAACAAACCGTGACATTGATAAAGTCAGCCCTAACCAACAAACCGTGACATTGATAAAGTCAGCGGTAACCAACAAACCGTGTCATTGATAAAGTCATCGGTAACCAACAAACCGTGACATTGATAAAGTCAGCTGTAACCAACAAACCGTGTCATTGATAAAGTCAGCTGTAACCAACAAACCATGTCATTGATAAAGTCATCGGTAACCAACTAAAACCGTGTCATTGATAAAGTCAGCCCTAACCAACAAACCCGTGTAACCAACAAACATTGATAAAGTCATCGGTAACCATTGATAAACAAACCGTGTCATTGATAAAGTCAGCGGTAACGGTAAACAAAACCGTGTCATTGATAAAGTCAGCGGTAACCAACAAACCGTGTCATTGATAAAGTCATCGGTAACCAACAAACCGTGTCATTGATAAAGTCATCGGTAACCAACAAACCGTGTCATTGATAAAGTCATCGGTAACCAACAAACCGTGTCATTGATAAAGTCAGCTGTAACCAACAAACCGTGTCATTGATAAAGTCAGCTGTAACCAACAAACCGTGTCATTGATAAAGTCAGCCCTAACCAACAAACCGTGTCATTGATAAAGTCAGTAACCAACAAACCATTGATAAAACCAACAAACCGTGTCATTGATAAAGTCATCGGTAACCAACAAACCGTGTCATTGATAAAGTCATCGGTAACCAACAAACCGTGTCATTGATAAAGTCAGCCCTAACCAACAAACCGTGTCATTGATAAAGTCAGCTGTAACCAACAAACCGTGTCATTGATAAAGTCAGCTGTAACCAACAAACCGTGTCATTGATAAAGTCATCGGTAACCAACAAACCGTGTCATTGATAAAGTCATCGGTAACCAACAAACCGTGTCATTGATAAAGTCAGCGGTAACCAACAAACCGTGTCATTGATAAAGTCAGCGGTAACCAACAAACCGTGTCATTGATAAAGTCATCGGTAACCAACAAACCGTGTCATTGATAAAGTCAGCCCTAACCAACAAACCGTGTCATTGATAAAGTCAGCGGTAACCAACAAACCGTGTCATTGATAAAGTCAGCTGTAACCAACAAACCGTGTCATTGATAAAGTCAGCGGTAACCAACAAACCGTGACATTGATAAAGTCAGCTGTAACCAACAACCGTGTCATTGATAAAGTCAGCGGTAACCAACAAACCGTGTCATTGATAAAGTCAGCTGTACCAACAACAAACCGTGTCATTGATAAAGAGCTGTAACCAACAAACCGTGTCATTGATAAAGTCATCGGTAACCAACAAACCGTGTCATTGATAAAGTCAGTAACCAACAAACCGTGTCATTGATAAAGTCACCAACCAACAAACCGTGTCATTGATAAAGTCAGCGGTAACACAAAACGTGTCATTGATAAAGTCAGCTGTAACCAACAAACCGTGTCATTGATAAAGTCAGCGGTCTAACCAACAAACCGTGTCATTGATAAAGTCAGCTGTAACCAACAAACCGTGTCATTGATAAAGTCATCGGTAACCAACAAACCGTGTCATTGATAAAGTCAGCGGTAACCAACAAACCGTGTCATTGATAAAGTCATCGGTAACCAACAAACCGTGTCATTGATAAAGTCAGCTGTAACCAACAAACCGTCCATTGATAAAGTCATCGGTAACCAACAAACCGTGTCATTGATAAAGTCATCGGTAACCAACAAACCGTGTCATTGATAAAGTCAGCCGGTAACCAACAAATAAAGTCAGCTGTAACCAACAACAAACCGTGTCATTGATAAAGTCATCGGTAACCAACAAACCGTGTCATTGATAAAGTCATCGGTAACCAACAAACCGTGTCATTGATAAAGTCAGCTGTAACCAACAACAAACCGTGTCATTGATAAAGTCAGCGGTAACCAACAAACCGTGTCATTGATAAAGTCATCGGTAACCCAACCAACAAACCGTGTCATAAAGTCAGCGGTAACCAACAAACCGTGTCATTGATAAAGTCAGCCTGTAACCAACAAACCGTGTCATTGATAAAGTCAGCGGTAACCAACAAACCGTCATTCATTGATAAAGTCACCGTGCATGTAAGCTGTAACCAACAAACCGTGTCATTGATAAAGTCATCGGTAACCAAAACCGTGTCATTGATAAAGTCACGTGTCATTGTAAAACCAAACAAACCGTGTCATTGATAAAGTCAGCTGTAACCAACAAACCGTGTCATTGATAAAGTCAGCCGTAACCAACAAACCGTGTCATTGATAAAGTCATCGGTAACCAACAAACCGTGTCATTGATAAAGTCAGCGGTAACCAACAAACCGTGTCATTGATAAAGTCAGCCGTAACCAACAAACCGTGTCATTGATAAAGTCAGCGGTAACCAACAAACCGTGTCATTGATAAAGTCAGCTGTAACTAACCAACAAACCGTGACATTGATAAAGTCAGCTGTAACCAACAAACCGTGTCATTGATAAAGTCATCGGTAACCAACAAACCGTGTCATTGATAAAGTTGATAACCAACAAAGTCATTGATAAAGCTGTAACCAACAAACCGTGTCATTGATAAACAACAAAAACCGTGTCATTGATAAAGTCAGCCCGGTAACCAACAAACCGTGTCATTGATAAAGTCATCCGTTAACAAACAAACCGTGTCATTGATAAAGTCAGCGGTGTAACCAACAAACCGTGTCATTGATAAAGTCAGCGGTAACCAACAAACCGTGTCATTGATAAAGTCATCGGTAACCAACAAACCGTGTCATTGATAAAGTCATCGGTAACCAACAAACCGTGTCATTGATAAAGTCAGCTGTAACCAACAAACCGTGTCATTGATAAAGTCAGCGGTAACCAACAAACCGTGTCATTGATAAAGTCATCGGTAACCAACAAACCGTGTCATTGATAAAGTCATCGGTAACCAACAAACCGTGTCATTGATAAAGTCACCGGTAACCAACAAACCGTGTCATTGATAAAGTCAGCCCTTACCAACAGACCGCGTCATTGATAAGGTCAGCTGTAACCAACAAACCGTGTCATTGATAAAGTCACCGGTAACCAAACCGTGTCATTGATAAAGTCAGCTGTAACCAACAAACCGTGTCATTGATAAAGTCATCGGTAACCAACAAACCGTGTCATTGATAAAGTCGGTAACCAACAAACCGTGTCATTGATAAAGTCAGCTGTAACCAACAAACCGTGTCATTGATAAAGTCATCGGTAACCAACAAACCGTGTCAACCAGTCGCTGTAACCAACAAACCGTGTCATTGATAAAGTCAGCGGTAACCAAACAAACCGTGTCATTGATAAAGTCAGCGGTAACCAACAAACCGTGTCATTGATAAAGTCCGGTAACCAACAAACCGTGTCATTCAAGTCAGCTGTAACCAACAAACCGTGTCATTGATAAAAGTCAGCTGTAACCAACAAACCGTGACATTGATAAAGTCAGTAACCAACAAACCCATTGATAAAACCGTAACCAACAAACGTGTCATTGATAAAGTCAGCGGTAACCAACAAACCGTGTCATTGATAAAGTCAGCTGTAACCAACAAACCGTGTCATTGATAAAGTCAGCTGTAACCAACAACCGTGTCATTGATAAAGTCATCTGTAACCAACAAACCGTGTCATTGATAAAGTCAGCGGTCGGTACCAACAAACCGTGTCATTGATAAAGTCAGCTGTAACCAACAAACCGTGTGTCATTGATAAAGTCAGCTGTAACCAACAAACCGTGTCATTGATAAAGTCAGCTGTAACCAACAACAAACCGTGTCATTGATAAAGTCATCGTAACCACCAACAAACCGTGTCATTGATAAAGTCATTGATAAAGTCAGCGGTAACCAACAAACCGTGTCATTGATAAAGTCAGCTGTAACCAACAAACCAACAAACCGTGTCATTGATAAAGTCAGCGGTAACCAACAAACCGTGTCATTGATAAAGTCAGCTGTAACCAACAAACCGTGTCATTGATAAAGTCAGCTGTAACCAACAAACCGTGTCATTGATAAAGTCAGCGGTAACAACAAACCGTGTCATTGATAAAGTCATCGGTAACCAACAAACCGTGTCATTGATAAAGTCAGCGGTAACCAACAAACCGTGTCATTGATAAAGTCAGCCCTTACCAACAAACCGCGTCATTGATAAAGTCAGCTGTAACCAACAAACCGTGTCATTGATAAAGTCATCGGTAACCAACAAACCGTGACATTGATAAAGTCAGCGGTAACCAACAAACCGTGACATTGATAAAGTCAGCTGTAACCAACAAACCGTGTCATTGATAAAGTCATCGGTAACCAACAAACCGTGTCATTGATAAAGTCAGCTGTAACTAACCAACAAACCGTGACATTGATAAAGTCAGCTGTAACCAACAAAACCAACAAACCGTGTAACCAACAAACCGTGTCATTGATAAAGTCAGCGGTAACCAACAAACCGTGTCATTGATAAAGTCAGCGGTAACCAACAAACCGTGTCATTGATAAAGTCAGCGGTAACCAACAAACCGTGTCATTGATAAAGTCAGCTGTAACCAACAAACCGTGTCATTGATAAAGTCAGCCCTAACCAACAAACCGTGTCATTGATAAAGTCGTCAGCCCTAACCGTGACACAAACCGTAACCATTGATTGATAAAGTCAGCTGTAACCAACAAACCGTGTCATTGA
Source organism: Urechis unicinctus (assembly GCA_034190875.2). NCBI lineage: Eukaryota > Metazoa > Annelida > Polychaeta > Xenopneusta > Urechidae > Urechis > Urechis unicinctus. The sequence continues at coordinate 70,104,472 of CM067358.1, read as the reverse complement.
TAAAGTCAGCTGTAACCAACAAACCGTGTCATTGATAAAGTCATCGGTAACCAACAAACCGTGTCATTGATAAAGTCAGCGGTAACCAACAAACCGTGTCATTGATAAAGTCAGCTGTAACCAACAAACCGTGTCATTGATAAAGTCAGCGGTAACCAACAAACCGTGTCATTGATAAAGTCAGTCTGTACCAACAACCAACAAACCGTGTCATTGATAAAGTCAGCTGTAACCAACAAACCGTGTCATTGATAAAGTCAGCTGTAACCAACAAACCGTGTCATTGATAAAGTCAGCACTAACCAACAAACCGTGACATTGATAAAGTCATCGGTAACCAACAAACCGTGACATTGATAAAGTCAGCTGTAACTAACCAACAAACCGTGTCATTGATAAAGTCAGCTGTAACCAACAAACCGTGTCATTGATAAAGTCATCGGTAACCAACAAACCGTGTCATTGATAAAGTCAGCTGTAACCAACAAACCGTGTCATTGATAAAGTCAGCTGTAACCAACAAACCGTGTCATTGATAAAGTCAGCGGTAACCAACAAACCGTGTCATTGATAAAGTCAGCGGTACCACCAACATTGATAAACCGTGTCATTGATAAAGTCAGCTCTAACCAACAAACCGTCATTGATAAAGTCATTGATAAAGTCAGCGGTAACCAACAAACCGTGACATTGATAAAGTCAGCTGTAACCAACAAACCGTGTCATTGATAAAGTCATCGGTAACCAACAAACCGTGACATTGATAAAGTCATCGGTAACCAACAAACCGTGTCATTGTGACATTGATAAAGTCAGCTGTAACCAACAAACCGTGTCATTGATAAAGTCAGCTGTAACCAACAAACCGTGTCATTGATAAAGTCATCGGTAACCAACAAACCGTGTCATTGATAAAGTCATCGGTAACCAACAAACCGTGTCATTGATAAAGTCAGCGGTAACCAACAAACCGTGTCATTGATAAAGTCAGCCCTTACCAACAGACCGCGTCATTGATAAAGTCAGCTGTAACCAACAAACCGTGACATTGATAAAGTCATCGGTAACCAACAAACCGTGACATTGATAAAGTCAGCTGTAACCAACAAACCGTGTCATTGATAAAGTCAGCTGTAACCAACAAACCGTGTTTTTGATAAAGTCATCGGTAACCAACAGACCGTGTCATTGATAAAGTCATCGGTAACCAACAAACCGTGTCATTGATAAAGTCAGCGGTAACCAAAGTCAGCTGTAACCACCAACCGTGTTGACCCGTGTCATTGATAAAGTCAGCCCTAACCAACAAACCGTGTCATTGATAAAGTCAGTAACCAACAAACCGTGTCATTGATAAAGTCATCGGTAACCAACAACCGTGTCATTGACAGTCATTGTAACCAACAAACCGTGTCATTGATAAAGTCATCGGTAACCAACAAACCGTGTCATTGATAAAGTCATCGGTAACCAACAAACCGTGTCATTGATAAAGTCAGCCGGTAACCAACAAACCGTGTCATTGATAAAGTCAGCTGTCGGTAACCAACAAACCGTGTCATTGATAAAGTCAGCTGTAACCAACAAACCGTGTCATTGATAAAGTCAGCGTGTCATTGATAAACCAACAAACCGTGTCATTGATAAAGTCAGCTGTAACCAACAAACCGTGTCATTGATAAAACATTGATAAAGTCATCGGTAACCAACAAACCGTGTCATTGATAAAGTCATCGGTAACCAACAAACCGTGTCATTGATAAAGTCAGCGGTAACCAACAAACCGTGACATTGATAAAGTCAGCCCTAACCAACAAACCGTGACATTGATAAAGTCATCGGTAACCAACAAACCGTGACATTGATAAAGTCAGCAGGTAGCTAAATTTGAATTGGGTAACAAATCTAGTTGAAGCGGCGGACATTAGTCGAAGTAAGTCACCTGTTACGTGGAACCAGACAAGGAAGTAAAAACAGGTTCTGATCGGAGGTGTCAATAGGATGGTTTAGGACGTGTAGAGGTGCATGCATGCGTTAATCTTATCACCCCATCCCTTCTTACGAAACATTATCATCGCTGCTGTCCTGCTCATATGACGACGACGGTGGATGAAGATGACTTCGATGATATCCCACCATCCAACAGATTCCATCGCGCGTTTGCCACCAACCCATTGCTCCATCACCATGGGTACTAAGTCCAACAGGTGTCTGAGACGATTGGAATGTTTAATGTGTGATTGTGTGATTGTGTGATTGTGTGATTGTGTTGCATCGTCATGTCACACATTGTCTGTTACTTGAGCGCATCAGAGAGTAATGTCACTCAGAACTCGATGCGTGTTGTAGCCGTCACTTGTATATCGTGTCCCTCTTACAGATATTCTAAGCATAACCTGGATACCTGGTCTGAGCATTTGCTGTCGAATGGAGTTTTCGAAAAAGACACCAGCGAGAGGATTCGCCGAAATGAATATCAATACCTTGATATAGTGGCCTGGAATATGACCTTTAAAAGCACGCGCGTCATGAAGCGCCTGTGTTGTCGCTCTCCACGGACGAGGACTAAGGCCTTTCGGGGGATTGGTCCACATTGTCTATCCCCAGTAAAGCCCTCACATTTACCTTCCTGGTTATAGTTCAAGGACGAATCAACATACCACTACACAGGAAACCAATCAGCCAGCTGTAATCATTGACCAGAGCATGTCACGACGAACGATCAGCCGTCGTATTGGCCAATATGTGCGTCTATAGAACAGTTTCTTGGTCATGTCTTGTAATGTACCACACTCCTTGGTGGAGTTGGCAGCGAGTCTTTTCTACTCGGCTTAATACGCCTTGGTGATGACGAATGACACGCAACATCATCCCCACACGTTATCACATCACCACTGGTTATCACATCACCACTGATTATCACATAACCACTGGTTATCACATCACCACACGTTATCATATCACCACACGTTATCATTTTACCACAAGTTATCATATCACAACACGTTATCATTTTACCACAAGTTATCATATCACAACACGTTATCATATCACCGCACGTTATCATATCAACACACGTTACAATATCAAAAAACGTTATCATATCACCACACTTTATCATTTTACCACACGTTATCATATCCCCACACGTTTCCATATCACCAAACGTATCATTTTACCACATGTTATCATATTTTCACATGTTATCATATCGCTGCACGTTATCATATCACCACACGTTATCATATCACAAAACGTTATCATATCACCACACGTTATCATTTTACCACAAGTTATCATATCCCCACACGTTTCCATATCACCAAACGTTATCATATTTTCACTCGTTATCATATCGACCCGTTGTTGGATGTGACACATATACACTCGCACACACCAACACACGCGTATAATTAGAGACACTCGTACTCACACAAACACATACGCACCCACAGACATACGCACACACAGACATACACACACACACAGACATGCACACACGCGCACAAACAAACACAAACGGGCGCACACACATAACTGGTTTTATCTCACTACAATAACTACACTCGCTACATTCATTACCCGCCACTCATCAGACGGACCATTTCATTCTTTGTATATTAGAGAACACATTTCTTGACATTCAATGTTCTCCGCGAGTTGTATGTCCACGTTCAGATGTCACGTGGTCTGTCCGATATGTTCAAGCTGGTATTCCCCATGAGCCCTACTTAACCTCTCACACCCTCACCCCTATCCGGCTGTCTCGTCGCTGTGGCTATTTCCAGGCGATCAGGTAAAGCTTAATGGCATATCAAAACCAGCAGAATTTGTTACATAACAGGTTTTGAAGAAATCGTAGACCCCAAAACTTCCCCAAATGGCCATCGCAGTTCGTATAATTATCAGAAGCATGAAGTCTTTGGGCGCCATTGATAGTGAGAGCTTCTCCTGGCGACTCAATGGCTATTATGTAATGAACGAAGTGTTACTCAGTGCAGTTCACACATGATTCTGTGCTGCAATATATTTCAAGAGCAGCTTGATTTCTATCATCCATGACTGCTGCGCCATGGAACGTCGGTGGTATGAGTAGTGAAAACTCATCATAAAGTCGAAAGATAGAACCTTTGTTATTCCGCTTTCAGTTATAAAACGACAATCTCTCAGTGACTAGCCATAGTTGCGTTCTCAAGCACAATCTCTAGAAATGAAATTCGAATTGAGACCGTCGTACTGAAGTAAGAAGTGGCGATTTTGTCGCTGTCGTCGATGTTGGTATTAACTAATTTTCCATTATTACCACCCATCGGTTGGACCATCGAGTTTCGAGTGCACAAAGAGTAACGAAGTTTATCAACGGTGTCTATGTGAACATTATGATACTAGTTAATGCTGTCTGAAGTAGAACGATTGATAGTAGGTGGTTCCCGGGCGAATTACCGTTATGATGAGTACCTGTTTGTCTGTCTTCTCAATACTCATCAATATGGAGGGCTCGAGAACTGTCAAAAGAGATACATAAGAGGAAACGTGAATTGGAGGTCCCAGTAGAACAAAACGACGTCAAAATTGCCAGTACAGCCTCCGGCGGTCGACAGTGATGAAAGGCGCTGTATATTGTACAGTTTTGAGCATTTACTTAATATGTTGACACGTTATGAATGCCATGCATGACACACCATCAAGTGTCTGGTCATGACGGGGATTAGGGTCGGGTTTTAGTGGGGATTAGTGTAGGGTCACGGAAGGGATCAGGGTCGGGTCATGACGAGGATAAGGGTCAGGTTTAAGTGGGGATTAGGGTAGGGTCACGGTAGGGATTAGGGTCGGGTCATGACGGGGATAAGGGTCAGGTTTTAGTGGGGATTAGGGTAGGGTCACGGAAGAGCTTAGGGTCGGGTCATGACGGGGATTAGGGTCGGTTTTAGCGGGGAGTAGGATAGGGTCACGGAAGAGATTAGGGTCGAGTTTTAGTGGGGATTTGGGTAGGTCACGGAAGGGATTAGGGTCGGGTCAAGCTGAGGATTAGGCTCGGGTCATGGCGGGGATCAAGTGCCGCACTACGACGAGTACACAGCTGCATATGCCTTCATTCGTGTCTTGGCAACGCCGAGCAATTTACTAGCAGCTCATTTCTAAACTTTATTTCAATGTGACTTTGTGCTTGACTGCCGAAGGCGAGAAGCTGTGTGTTCTTGAATCATTCCACTTTAAATCTTTAAAAAGAATAAGGAAGAGAACATGAGAGTCCACGGGTCATGAAGCTGTATTGGTCTGCTGAGGTAGGTGTCGGACTTTAAATGTTGTGTTTCTGTCTGTTTATGTTGATGCAAGCAGACTCTGAATTGCGCAATACCTGACAATGGTGTCACTGCGCATAACAAGCCTATCACATAATCGCTGTCTAATTTCTTAAGAAGAATGACAACCATTGTCTTGCTATAAGCGGAATCATGGATTACCTGTACCACAACTGTATATTATTTATTCTATGCAGATTAATACACCTTTAAGCTGTTGAACTTGTCACAATAGTTATACCCTTGTGGCATGACTGTCTACCATAGACGGATTACCATAGGGTAGATATACCAGCGTTATAAATCATATGAAATCCAATTACCTTCATCTTGTTTACAGTTACCACTCATTATGTTTACAGTTACCACTCATCGTATTTACGGTTACCTTCATCAAAGTTTACAGTTACCACTCATGTTTACAGTTACCACTCATGTTTACAGCTACCACTCATCATGTTTACAGTTACCACTCATCATGTTTACAGTTACCACTCAACATATTCACAGTTGCAACTCAACATATTTACAAAACTGTTCACAGCACAAGGAATCCGGTGAATACTATTGAAGTGTGTCCTGTTTTCCCGGTGGGGGGGGGGGGGCACTTGGCTTTATTCTGGATAGGGGTGTGCCGCGGGACCTCGAAAACCCGTACCCGTCGTACAAGGTCAAAATGGCCAAAAGCATACCCCGTCACACAAGGTATTATGCAAATGTATAACCTGTCGTACAGATTGAAGCTGAAAAATATACCCCGTCGTACAAGTATGCGGCCCAAAAACCCGTCGTACAAGTCGAGAGGCCGAAAAGACATACCCCGTCGCGCGGCACATATATACTACCTCTATACAATTAAGTGCCCCCCCCCCCCCCCCCGGGCCTGTTTTCTGTGAGTGATATCACGCAGCCATATCTTAAGGTCAAACACCCACACAACGCCTGCCGCGAAAACGAAAGCGGATTGTGGCTTGACACTAACTGGGTAAGATATACCATTTAAAGTGCTGCGATCGACACGAATCCTAGAGTTACACCGGACAGTGACTGACCTACCTATTCTGTGTCGCGACGTCCCAACAAGAAGGCAGTGCTTTATTACCGTACATGAAACTTGTCTAGGCAACACTACGACAATAAAGGCTCCCACTCTCTTACCTAAAACAAGGTTGTTTACAACGCAATTGAACAGGAAAATTAGGTGAGTGAATCGAATACAACCGTCTTACCTACAGGTGGGTGGTGTTGATGTTCTACTGACGTGATACTAATGTTCCACTGAGGTGATGCTGATGTTCCACTGAGGTGATGCTAATGTTCCACTGAGGTGATGCTAATGTTCTACTGAGGTGATGCTGATGTTCCAATGAGGTGATGCTAATGTTCTACTGAGGTGATGCTGATGTTCCACTGATCTGATACTTAAGTTCCACTCTGGTGATGCTGATGTTCTACTGAGGTGATGCTAATGTTCTAATGAGGTGATACTAATGTTCCACTGAGGTGATGCTAATGTTCCACTGAGGTAATACTAATGTTCTACTGAGGTGATACTGATGTTCTACTGAGGTGATGCTAATGTTCTACTGACGCAATACTAATGTTCTATTGAGGTGATGCCAATGTTCTATTGAGGATATGCTGATGTTCCACTGAGGTGATACTAATGTTCTACAGACACGGTACTAATGTTCCACTGACGTGATACTAATGTTCCACTGGGGTGATGCTGATGTTCCACTGAGGTGATGCTAACGTTCTATTGAGGTGATGCTAATGTTCTACTAAGGTGATTCTAATGTTCTATAGAGGTGATGCTAATGTTACCCCGAGGTGATGCTTGAGTTATATTGAGGTGATACTAATGTTCTACTGAGGTGATGCTAATGTTCTATTGGAGTGATGATAATGTTCTGTTGAGGTGATGCTGATGTTCCACTGAGGTGATACTAATGTTCTACAGACACGATACTAATGTTCTACTGACGTGATACTAATTTTCCACTGAGGGAATGCTGATGTTCCACTGAGGTGATGCTAACGTTCTATTGAGGTGATGCTAGTTTTCTACTGAGGTGATTCTAATGTTCTATAGAGGTGATGCTAGCGTTTTACCTCATGAGGTGATACTGGTGTTTTACCTCATGATGTGATACAGGTGTTTTACCTCATGAGGTGATACAGGTGTTTTACCTCATGAGGTGATACTGGTGTTTCACCTCATGATGTGATACAGGTGTTTTACCTCATGAGGTGATACAGGTGTTTTACCTCATGAGGTGATACTGGTGTTTCACCTCATGATGTGATACAGGTGTTTTACCTCATGAGGTGATACTGGTGTTTTACCTTATGATGTGATACTGGTGTTTTACCTCATGAGGTGATACTGGTGTTTTACCTCATGAGGTGATACTGGTGTTTTACCTCATGAGGTGATACTGGTGTTTGATATCGTGTGTACCTGTGTTTCTTATGGGTGTTACTGTGTGCGCTTTGTGTTGTTATGTGTGTTACTGTGTGCGCCGTGTGTTGTTATGGGTGTTACTGTGCGCGCCGTGTGTTGTTATGGGTGTTACTGTGGCGCCTTGTGTTGTTATGGGTGTTACTTTGGCGCCTTGTGTTGTTATGGGTGTTACAGCGTGCCTTGTGTTGTTATGGGTGTTAATGTGTACGCCTTGTGTTGTTATGGGTGTTACCGTATGTGAACTACTTGATATAAAATACATTGCCCCATGAGATGTGTGGGGTTGCCTGCATTCCTAAAGTGTGCGCGCGGGTTAATGTATGAGGTCATATGCGTTCATATGATGATATTGTTGTGGTCTGGTTGACAGTATTGTGGTAGATTGCGGTGATAAGTTTCCTCATAAGCACTCGAACAGAACTTGAAACACTCCTAAATGTGACCTCAGTGAACCACTCGAGCTTGCCCCATTACAGTTGGACTTAAACGCTCCTCAATTTGTATCAAGTAGTCAGGGTAGTGTTATCGTATACAGGCTGTAATCAGAGCAGGAAGTGGGTATACATTTGCAACATGCTTATATTCGGATGACGTCACGCCAAAACCATTGCCCTCTGACCATTTATTATATCACACCGCCTATAAACACCATTCATCCTCTGATCGAAAGATCCCGAGGGATCCCGGTATGAATGATCAATAGATCCCGAGGGATCCCGGCAAGAATGATTTATAGATCCAGAAAGATCCCGGTGTGAATGATCAATAGATCCCGAGAGATCTAGACGTGAGTGATCAATTGATACGGAGAGATCCTGGCGAAACTGATAAATTGATACCGAGAGATCCTGGCGAAACTGATCAATGGATCCCGAGAGATCCTGGCGAAACTGATCAATTGATACCGAGAGATCCTGGCGAAACTGATCAATTGATACCGAGAGATCCTGGCGAAACTGATCAATTGATACCGAGAGATCTTGGTGAAACTGATCAATGGATTCCGAAAGATCCCAATGTGAGTGATTGATATATCCCGAGGGAACCCGTCAGCAGTGAGCAATAGATCGAAAGAAATCCCGACGTGAGTGATCTATAGATCCCGAGGTAACCCGGTGTGAGTGATCTATAGATCCCGAGGTAACCCGGTGTGAGTGATCGATAGATCCCGAGAGATCCTAGCGTTATTGATCAGTAGACCCGGGTCATCTCAAGCGGTGCTTGCTCTAGGATGCCATCTGTAGGTCAACTGATGCATGTCAGACTAAATAGCATGGTGCCTATAAGGGGTTATTATGCCTTGTACGCATCACATGTAGTTGATATAATGGAAATAAACAAGTTGATAAGTAAAGCGTCGTTGATGAACGTTCTGGGTGGCGTTGTAGGCGCGATGCCGCTCGATACAATCCTGTGCCTGGACACTTCCGGCTCCATGGCGGGGCAGGGATTACGGGAACTCAAGCGGGCTGTGACGGCGTTCCTGGACGGTGTCATGCAGACGGCCCAACAGACAGGCCTCAGGGAGAATGTGGCTCTGGTCGAGTTCGGCGCCTTCACCAGAGTACTACATGAGCTGTCGACAGACTACGCCACGATGAAGAGGAGAGTCGGTGGGTAGCTGTTTGGGGGGAATTTTCAGCTTTGTCACTTTACATGGTCTGAGGAATAGAGAGTGTGATAACGATGACGTCATAATGTGATCACGTGATAATAATATGATAACTGAGAATCTCTATTTGAGTTGCAAGCTGTAATCGTTCGTTTTTTGATCAGCGTCCCTCAAGGCTGGTGGTTCGACACCAATGTTCGAGGGTCTTATGGAAGCCATGAAAGAAATCATCACAAGAGGTCAGAGTTCACACAGACATATTCAACTGGGGGTGGGGGGGGGGCAGTGTAAAGGCGTCTTAGCTAATGCATGTGAGCCTATAAACAAACGCGCCCGCACGCAACCACTCGCACGCACACTCAATGTTGTATGCTGCTCTGTACTTGTCATGTGCTGTGACTTTTTCAGGCGGAGTGGTGTCGTTGAGAGGAACGAATATCAAGCTGACGCCGCGCGTCATCCTCATGACGGATGGAAACCCTGACGTACGTCACTATCTCGTCTCTTCTTTACTACGCCTTCTTTCACAAAGCATTGCCACTCGCCATGCCGTACCATTGCCACTCGCCATGCCGTATCATTGCCACTCGTCATCCCGTATCATTGCCACTTGCCATGTCGTATCATTGTCACTCGCCATGCCGTATCATTGCCACTTGCCATGTCGTATCATTGCCACTCGCCATGTCGTATCATTGTCACTCGCCATGCCGTATCATTGCCACTCACCATGCCGTATCATTGCCACTCACCATGCCGTATTGTACTACGATCTCCATATATTCTATACACTATTCTTGAATATAACATGTATTGAAGTTCCTAATGATTTGGTTGCTGTCAGAATAAAGACAAGGTTCTGGCTACAGCCATTGCATTCAGTCCAAAGGGATGGAACGAAGTGGGTCTGCCACATCCAATTCCCATCGCGTGTGTCGGCATGGGTGGTGACGTCGACACGGTGCGACTTTAAAACATCATAATGTTAGCAAAGTCAACATCATAACGTGTGTCCCTGGCACTTGTTATTCAATGAGTCGTGCGTCAAGCATCTTTCTCAAACACACGGCTTTAACCTGCCCCCTCCTATTCCAAACATGTTGGGCATAATTTATTGGGGGTCAGTAGTAATCACGGCTAATTCATTGAGCTGTCGTTGTGTCTCTGACTTGTTGATCAGGAGTTGCTGGCCGTGATCGCTGCCATCACTAACGGTATGTTCACGATCGGCGACGCCAGCGAGCTGAGCACGTTCTTCAGGAGGCAGGTTCTGCTCATCCGCTTCCTCATCCAGTTCCACAATGGTACGTGCTCAAAAGGCGGACAGTTGATGAGATGGGGACGGGAATGGTGATGGCTGCATTGCTGCACACTCGTCAGCATTACCTAATTATGACAGGGCACCAAATGACTAAGTAACCGTCACTAATGATGCTCGTTATTCTGTTGGGCACAGACATGTCGGCGTTACGTAACATGCTCATACTGCGAGCATTTCTGCAGGAGTTGGGCGAGCAGGTCCAGAATGAAGAAGCTGTAAGCTGCCATTCTTTGTCTGTCTGTATAACATGATGAGATACTGTCGAGGAATTACAGCAAACATTGGCTGATATCCAACCCTGGACCTAGCGCAATAATCAATGTCAACGTGGTATCAACAGAAAGTCTGTTTTATAGTCGCTTGATAAATAAAATTATGATCTTAACCTCATTGACGTGATCAGTAAAACGTATCGGGGGAAAGCATGATCACAACGACGAGTGGTCGTATAATGTAACATAAGGGATCAAACGGAAGAGAAATATAAATCTGTGACGTTTGTCATGGGTCATATGGAAGGACAGGATGACCGCATTGGTTGTGTTGACGCCGTATGTGACGTTGTGTGCATTAGTTGTGTTGACGCCGTATGTGACGTTGTGTGCATTAGTTGTGTTGACGCCGTATGTGACGTTGTGTGCATTAGCTGTGTTGACGCCGTATGTGACGTTGTGTGCATTAGTTGTGTTGACGCCGTATGTGACGTTGTGTGCAATGCAGGAGGCGCTGATGAAGCTATTGCTGGCCATGTTGATCCTTGGTGGTGACGACGATGATGATGATGGTGATGCTGTGAGTATAATCTCTCAAAATATGTTCAGTGTTGAGCACTTATTTTCGCAGCTGAAAATTGATGATAGTATATCATGTTGTCATAGCAGCAGCGAGGTCAGGTGCGAGGACCAGCATTAAGGGCGCTTCCTCCCCCGAGCCAAGTCGATGACGACGGCGTGGAAACGATTACGGTAACGATGCCACGAGATCGAAGCTCGGCAATGTCGTCGTCAAGTGATACAGGATGCTGCTGTATCATCCTCTGCTGTATGTATGTATGTGTGTGTGTATGTATGTATGTATGTATGTATGTATGTATGTATGTATGTATGTATGTATGTATGTATGTATGTATGTATGTATGTGTGTGTGTGTGTGTGTGTGTGTGTGTGTGTGTGTGTGTGTGTGTGTGTGTGTGTGTGTGTGTGTGTGTGTATATATATATTTGTGTGTTTGTGTGTGGTTGTGTGCATGTATGTATGTTTGGACTCTGTGGATGGATACATGGCTAGATGGATGTATGTATATCAGTGTGTATGTAACGGTATTTGTGTATGTAGGGATGTGTTTATTGTTTATACTTACATCTTTGTCCATTCCACCCTTGTAGTTTATTTTTGTCATAATCTAAGGGAAGCGCTTTTCTTCTCTTACAGTGGCTGTCTTCCTTATCCCAATACAAATTGTGATGAAACTGGGTTGCATATTATCGCCTTTCAATTGATGTTAATCAATATAACATTGGAATTTGGAAGAGTGCCATTCCAGAAAATATAAGGCGTTTGACTTACCTCGTTGGACAAGCAGCACATGATATCGAATCAAAGGGGTATCTTAATACTTCTGCTACAAGTTAGCAATTTCAAACTATGCAGCCATGCTCAAAACCACTGATTACAATTGTGTTGATATAATCATCATGTTGAAGAGTAGCTTTGTTATGCAATTATTCCATGTGTTGTCTGGCAGTTGCTGTGATCAATTGCTCAATTGCTCATTTGACTGTAATGTTCAATAAGACATGTGGTCAATTGTAATCACTATGGCAACCTATTAGAATGATTATCTAATCTAAAGAAAGTCATTGTGATGTCTGCACCTCTGAATGCTTAGACATAAACTTTATTATTCTCATATAAAATGATATAGTTAAACAAGAAACTGTTTCCTTAACGCAGCCTGTGTTTTAAACTTGTTTAACACAAATTACACTATCACGTTAGTGTCTTGGACAATACAAGAATACTCATGCATTTAAAAGTGTTATGAGATTTAATGTGATAAATATTGCTTTCATAATAGATTAACTTTTCATGGTTGTAAATATATTCGGTGCCGTGGGATACTTATGCTGAGGTTATGTATTCATTAGTGTGTGCATGTTTTTAAAGGATATATATGTCAAATTAAAAAAGCCATACACATAATGCTTCAAATACATTCCAATTTAATGTCGAGTAAAACAATCAGACAACCCCAGTATCTTCTGCTCTTGTGTGCCTTTGGCAAGCTGAATCGTGTATGCTCGATGTTAACTACCATGCATATATATATATATATATATATATATATATATATATATATATATATATATATATATAGAGAGATATATATATATATATATATATATATAGATATATATATAGATATATATATATATATATATATAGATATATATCTATATATATATATATATCTATCTCATATATAATATATATAATATATATATATATATATATATATATATATATATATATATCTCTCTATATATATATATATATATATATATATATATATATATATATATATATATGTTCGTGTCGACTTATTAAATGGATAAAGTGTTAGCGTTGTCTATAACTGACCTGGAAACAATAATGAAGGGTTGTCGAAATTATACAGCGCAGCCCATGTCCCATTCGGTAAACTACTGTGACTTGTATACAAACTGAATAAATATATAAATATATATATATATATATAAATATATATATATATATATATATATATATATATATATATATATATATATATATATATATATATATATATATATATATATATATATATATATATTATCTATTCGCAAATCAAAGTTTACACAAATTTATATAAATTGAGCAATATAAATATAAAATACATGAGTTGCAAATAATTTGTGCGTTGAAACACATGAAGCTCATCGGCCTCTTGCAGTGTTAGAGAAGTTAACCTACGGCCTTCGCGCTGCTGACACAGTTCTTGCAAAGCGCATATTGTCGCCCTGTCTTCAGTAGATGCTACATTAACTTTTCACGTACATGATTCAGGTTACCTTCATTAATTAAACTTATTTGTTGGTTGTCTGACTTAAGGAAAGACAAACATGTTCTTATATTATTTGGTACAACAGACGAGCTTACATTTGCGAGCATAGTGGCAAGCTGAACTTTTGGGTTGTTACTGACTGTGCATTTTACCCCAAAATTAACAAATCTTAACAATAGCTGAGTGCATATATCTGGTCTGCCGACAAGCAGCGGTAAAAAACGAGACCTCGTTCTTCTTTCAAGCTTAAGAACACTTTCGCCAAGAAACACTTATTTTTTCAAGTGGCTTTAAATCCAGTTACCATAAAGGACTGCCATAGAAGTTTGTACAAAAGGTATGAAATAGCTTTGTACGGACGTGGGTGCGGCAAAAGGCGAATCTGGACATCAAAATGTTAGTACGATAAAACATTCTCCTACAGCCTTTTCGATATTCACATCGTTAATTTCATAACCAATATAACTTCCTAAGTGAACAGCCTTAGAGTGCATTTTTTTAAATGGCTCCATTCAGCCGTAATTCGAGATTGGTATAACATTGTGGAATATTGTTGCACAGCCACATACTTTTTTCCTCTTGAACATTACATCGTATTCTTGTGCGTATTCTTCGCATATTGAAATCATAAGCTCGCCGGCAGTGACTGAGGGAGCAAGGAATGTTAAGTCGTCAGCATATCCAAATGCACCCGTTAACTGATGACCGACATGACAGCCAACATTACTGCGTTCAAGACGATTAAGCAGCTCGTCGATATAAATACAGAAAAGAATCGGCGATTACACCCCGCCCTGCTTTATGCCATTACTGCATTGGAATGCCTCAGACACATCCGATCCCCATTTGACTGACAAGGTTTGGTTGAAATACATACATAGGAACACATTTACATTAGAAGGACACAAACCTCTTCGTATTAATAATTGAAACTATCAAACATAATTCAATCTATTAAATGCATTTGATGCGTCTAGCATCACAACATTACAATGCGAGTTTTGATTGACATAAAAATCAATAACTTCTTAAACCACATAAGTACACTGTGAAAGGGAATGGTCTGGTTTAAAACCAAACTGGAGGTGACTGGTGCTTAGAACATTAGAGTACTTTGACAAAATAACGTTATCTAAAACCTTGCCTACAACACTACTCAGCGATATCGATCGATAGTTATTGACATACATATATATACATACATATATACATATATATATATATATATATATATATATATATATATATATATATATATATATATATATATATATATATATATATATATATGTATATATACATAGATATATATATATACATATATATATATACATATATATATTATACATACATGTATATGTATATATATATATATATATATATATATGCATATATATATATATATGCATATATATATATTTATATGTATATATATATACATATATGTATATATATATATATATATATATATACATATATATATATATGTATATATATATATATCTATATATATATATATATATATATATATATATATATATATATAGTATATATATGCATATAAATATATATATAAGTAGTATAGATGGTGGGGATACTGGAACAGTACGGATCCCATCTACACTACTTACCCTTTGGCAGCTTATACACAATTTTTGCTCGCCCTAAGTAAGAGAAAGGCGCCTCGGACCCGACCCCCAAACCGGGCCGAGGGGCTAGTTTGTTGATAAGCTAGTGTGACGTTCACAACCAGCTAACAAGCTCCTCTAGGCATTCCACTCACTCCACAAGATCATCGTTCTTACCCTCCAGATCTCTCACCATGTCCTTCAGTTCCACAAGGTCATCATAATTAGTCTCCATATCACTCAGTTTGTCCTCCAGATCTATTTTCTCGTCTTTCTTATAATTTGTATCTAACATCAACTCCTTTACACCACCCTCAAGATCAGTAATACGCTCTTCTGTGTTCATTTCTATACCTTATACCCTCGTTTATTCAATAGGCTGATTCACAGTCTGCTCAATGGTAAAGAAGCACCCAATGCTTCGTCTTTTTTATTTATTGAAACAGTCTGGCGTGCTTTTACATATCTGGCCTTAATTTCGCCCTTCATTTTGGTATATTTTGTGACCTCAGCTAAAAGGAGCTTAAACTCATGATCTGAGATATTACCATCTTCAAGTGCTGTCGATACAATGTCAACAATGGTATTCAATTTGCTTTGTGCTAGAATGCGGATCTGATCATGTTTTTTCGCCTTGATTGTCAGTCGGCAACTACTGTAGACATTATACCTACTCCACTTGCGCCAAGACACATGCCAACAGTAACTAACGCAGTGTCTACTGCATCCACCGAGTTCACTGCACGCCTATATTTCTTGTACATAGCACAATATTTTTCAATCTCTTTATCGAGGTATTGCTTCTTGAGGCTGATCTCATTTAACCGATAAGAGTGCTCCGGATTCTCATCAGGCGGCTGCGGATATAACGGTACCGTCGGAATGGTTGGTTGTTGTTTCATACTGCTGCTTCATACGTAAGTCTACAGGTCAAGTTCAATTAGGAGCCAAGCTACAGCCCAAGTCGCCCCTCTGTTTTGAGTGGTTGTATAAAAAATGAGAATAGCACTGCCGGATGACGCCACATGGTCGGCCACAAATAATACCTTTGACAGGAGAATCTACCACCAACTCTGCCGTGAGTTCAGGGTAGATGAAAACAGTGACTGGAGGATAAAGGGCGGAAACCAGGGCCTGGGGCGGATCTATTTCACCGACCCTGATACTCATAAGGTACGGGTCATCACTCATTATGGAAACACCAACCTCTACGAATCCGTCAGACAAACCTTCGAGAAATCATCCACTGGATTTGTTTTCGAGGGTGGCAAGCTGCCTATCGATTTTATACGGCAGGACCAGGATGAAGCAAACACCGCCTGGAGCAGATCAATGACAGCATTCGGACCTATGTTTAGGCCATTCTTGGTGCTCAGGCGCAGACCCACTCAGCTATACTGGGGGGCGCCACGTCCTTTGATGTTCAGAAAAAATTTTAGGCTAACATTGAGGATGCTATCAACTCACCAGTGGACATTCCTTCATCCATTCGAAGATATCAAGACTTGCTCCAGAACGCTTCCTCAAAGCTTGATTATGTTTTTGGGACAGGCCTATACATGGCTCCATCTGACATGAGCTTGGCCATTGGGAAGGTTGTAGGTTACAACAACCTTATCACCATTGCAACTGGGAAGCAGAGGATTGGGAGCAATAGTGATCTCAACGCGGTTCCTGTTCTTCCAAACAGAGGAAGCTTTGACCCTCCACCTCTAGTTGAACCGGAAAGGGGAGTCCCCTCTCTAGGCGTTCCAAGCGGCAAAGCCGAAGGGAAGGTGCACGAGGATGAGAAAACCGCTCTTATTGTAGGCGGGATCGCAATAGGCTTAGCTGTGCTTTGGTTTGCTACGTAGTAGGTCACGGAGTATCAGGAGGATAACTCCCCCCACCACAGCAGTTGCGGCCCACACATGTTCTGCCATCCAACCAGCCACCTTTGCAGCTGACTAAAGCAGCCATGATACAATGGAGCCAATGATTCCTGGAAAGGCAGCTGCTGCCTTACCGGCTAGGCCCTTCAGGACGTTTGCCAAGGAGTTCAGCTGTTGTATCCTCGTTAAGAAGTCTGTAAATCGTTTCCCTGATGCGGCTAATTTGGGTTCGCAGACGTTCACGGTTTGCAGAGGCAGCCTCAACACGGGCACGCGCGCATTATGAACGCCCTCTATGAAGCCTGTTTCTTCTTCGCCACCTGTTACAGTCATGGCTTCAGGGCCGCTCATTTCTAAATTCTCTGTGGCTTTAGCAGCTGCCTGGTCAACGCCTTTGAGGGCTTTTGCTTCCTTTTGTGACACCGCTTGTCGGGACCATTCAGTGAACCCCAAACCATCACGGACAACCTTAGCCCCCCCTCTAATTTACCTATTGTTTTGAGTGACAGCGGTTTTTTGGTACGAGAATTTCTAATTCTCATGTAGGGGTTGTCCTTCAAACGTAACTCTCCTCCAACAAGTTCAAACTTTCCAAAATCACAACCAAGGGGCGGTGTGTAACCATTTTCAGCTAATGCATCGTAATAATCATTGACAGCGCCTATAACGAGTCGGCCTTCCAGTGATATAGACTTATCCATCTCAAAGACCCTTCTATAACAGGTGGGAGAGTGGCCTCTGGGAGTACCTTATCCCTCTCCCCTTCAAAAATCCCATCTCCCAAATCCACATCTTCGAATGCTGGGTTATCAAAGCTCATGTCTGTGTGTTAAAGATATACTTGTAAATAAGCATTCAACATGTCGAGTACTTACGGACGCAAACTAAATCCATACCGCCGGATACGCGAGCCCCTCTGGGTAAACGGCGTGCGACAGTCTGTAGTCATTACAAACAATCCAAGCACTATTGACCAGAACCAACAACTGCAGGTTCGCTTCCCCAATCTAGGCGCAGACGACGTCATTGTTGCAGGGACAGCACGGCTGGCCTTTACAATCGCGCTGACCTAGACTGATGTTATCCGCAGCGTTGTGCAAAACCTGGGTCGCGTCGTGGTTAAGAAAATGACAATCAAGATTTCTGGCAATAAGGTCATGTCTATTGATGACGGCGATGTGTATCACTGTTACCATGACTTGTGGCGGACTGCACAGGAGAAACAGGGCCTCCAGTATCAGGGCATTGACACATCAGATGACAGAAACGCAACAAAGATACGAGTAGGGGCAGGAGACAAGGATGAGACAGAGGAAGCGGACAAGGCCGTAGCCGATGTGTATGGTAACAGGTTCTACGTTACGCTTGACTTTGAACTCCTCGAGAGCCACATGCCATTCTACCAGAGTGCGCTTAATGACAGACTGGAATACGAGCTCACGTTCAATGACTACAACCGCGTAATTCACGCAACAGGCGACACCGATGCCAGCTACAAAATTGACGCATTTCCCTAGAGTATGGTTACCCAAACAGAGTTGGCCCGCATGATACGCACCCAGTACACAGGTCGAATTGCAATTCTGCATGACCATGTGCTTAGTTACAGGAAGCTTGTATACAAGAAAAGAGATACACTGTGGAACATCAACCTGAACGTGCTGGCCCGCAGCATGAAGGGCATCTTACTGCTCTTTGAAGACCCACCCAATGCCTCATTCGTCAGGAAGACAGAGTCGTTCTACAACCCTAAGATTACAAAAGTTGAGGTGACCATTGAGGGCATCCCCAACCAACTCTATGCCCATGGCATGCGTGGCTACCAGCAGTGGGATGAAGTGAAGAAGGTCTTTGCAGCAACGAGTAAACGAGACCCCAGTGTAGCAATAGCTGCAAAAGACTTGGCATTGTCGGACGTGTCCCTAGCAGAGTACCTAACCACCAAGTATGCTCGTCCTGCTTGAAGGGCCCTTCTTCTGCGCCTTCGAATATATTGTTATTCTCTGCCCCACCATACGTTTCAACGAGGCCTATCAGTGACTCGTTTGAAGACGCCTTACGTGAAAATGATGTAATTCCAACAAAGGAGGAACGTGCCACAGTACGCCAACTACTAGCAAAGACCAAGCACGCAAAACTGCTGCTGAAGACTGATCAACCCACTGCATATGCGGTCGATTGTAGTGATATTGGCGTTGATAGCAACCGCTGCCTCAGTAACCAATTTAGGTTTCTTCATCTGGGTAGCGGTGCAGTATTTTGAAGCTCTAAGGCGTATACATATATTCATGGATCCTGATACCATTATTGATAAACTCCTTGAACAGGACACGACTAGCTTAGTGGAGACAAAGTCTGGGGGGCGGAACCTAGTTGCACCAGAAATGTAGATATGTCTTCTAAGAGAGATAGGCTTGCTGCCATCATAGCCGGCGTTCAGGTCCGTCAGTACCTTGGTTTGGAGCGCCTTACAATTGATCATGTTGAATCAATGTCTGATGATGAGATCATAAAGCTGTATATGAAATATGAGGCTCGGGTAGGCGCTAGCATGACGCGCACTCTAGTTCAAACAGTGCTACAACTATACTCAGGTATTGCTTGTATGTTTCTACCAATCCCACCAGAACACCAGCCAAAGCTAATTACAGACCTCGAGACTTACCCGTTTGTTGGACACGCACCAAGCACTGTCACTTGTGAGCTATATCATTGCTATGGTATGTTTTTAGCTCCATTAACCGCGGCTATAACAACAGTTAAGCACTGTCAATTTGGAAAAACAAGCACCGAATCAACAGGGGCCGGTGGTGAGGAAGACACCACTTCCGCGCTATAGTATGTGTTTAACTCCGCTATAGCATGTGCTTAACTACGCTATAACAGGTGCTTAACTCCGCTATAACAGATGCTTACTAAGAGCTGTCAATTGGACAAATAAAATTAGTAAGTAAACATAGAAGAAACGAACACAAATCAAGGGGAGACAACACAGGTGGAGATAACGTCAGTGACCACTACAAAAAACGCTAATAGGATTGCGGTACGACGAAAGGGTTCTGCAGCTCGAAAAGCCAATCAAACTAATCTTCTGAGAACGTAAACGCCATGATATGGCAAACGAGCAGCTTCAATCTGCTCAGGCAGCATGGGCCAAGAAGCGAACTGAGCGTTTAGACTTCATCAATGAGCAACTCTGCTGCCAGGGATATGCCAAGCATACTTTTTAGGATGTAAACGAGGCTATGCGTGAGTACTACATCTTGACGGGTAATTCCGTTGAAAAGCTTGGCTCTGAGCCGCAGCTTTCAGACTTCTACGAGCCCTCAGATAATCAAAAGGGGCGTGAGGTGGCGTTCTTTATACTGGGTATGGCTGCGACTGGGCTGGTTGCATACAGGCTCGCTAAGTAGGTCATATGGAGACTTGGGCGTTTATTTTGTATGGATCGTCGCATTCAAAAGATCTACTACAGTCCTAAGGGCTACTGGAAAGGCATAACAGCTATCAAGAAGCTTGCAACAGAAGCCAGGGTTTCTGAGGAAGTTGCCAGGGGGTGGCTAACAAAGCAAGCTATATGGCAAATCTACATGCCAGTGCCAAAACACATTCCCAGACCAAAGTTTGATGTCCCTGCCGATCTCTTATTTCTTCCTCATGACGTTGTGAAGCGCTGGACTTACAAGTATGCCCTAACGGCGGTGGATGTCGCCTCGCGCTACAAAGTGGCCGAGCCATTGACTACAAAAGAGGCTAAAGAGGTCGCAGGTGCACTCGAGAGGATATACAAGCGAGGACCGCTGCATTGGCCTAAACTACTTCAGGTGGACCCCGGACGGGAGTTTATGGGAGCAGCGAATCAGCTGCTAGTAAAACATAGAGTATCAGTCAGGCGTGGCCGTGTGAATATCCATCGAGACCAGGGTATAGTGGAACGCTCTTACCACACCCTTGCTGAGCGGCTCTTTGGACACCAGTATGCTGTAGAGTTAAAGGATACTGGAAAACGATCAACTGAGTGGGTTTCTCAAATAATGAGGTGACCCGCTTGACTGGAAAAAAACCTAAAGATGCTAGAAAGGCAAAACGAGTTGCACAAAAGCCCTCTTCAGTCATACCAGGGCGCCCGCTGGGGGTCAAAGAGCAAAAGCTTCCCTCTGGTGTTGGCGTTCGCTACCTCTACCAGCCTGGCGAGGTGGAACAAGACCACCGGCATCGGGCCACTGACCGTGTGGTCACTCAATGTTTACCAGATCGGGCGCTCTGTCACTAAATCTGGTGAGCCTGCACTATACTATTTGTTGGATGGACCACTCCGCGGCTTTGTAAAGGAGGAGCTGCTGGTGGTGCCGTCCGATACCCAGTTGCCGCCAGACGGTATTACCAATTAGACATTAGAGATCTATATACATAACAATGGAAGTATTTGAAAATAAGTGCCCGTGGATATTACTCGGAAAGAAAGACCCCTGTAACAGGCCCTGTACCCAAGAGCAAGAGTTTTGTGGATTACACAGATATAAGATAAAACATGGTGTCGTTAATCGTCTTTGTATGGGTTGCCAGAAGGCTATAAAAATAATAAGGTAGGATCGTGTATGGATTGTGGGTTTGATAAAGTTAACCACAGGCGTATTCGTCTTGGCCAAAAAATTGCTTCACAACGGCCTATAGCTTGGGACACTGACACGCCAGCCGTATAAAAATAGAAATCCTGTGTCGCTGTCAACAACATAGTTTACTGTATGGGCGGCTAGGCCTATGTGCGACGAAGTGTGGTACCTTGTCAGAGACGGGTGTTTACTGCGTAGTTAAGAGGTCAAAGTCCGCTCGCTGTATAATCGTTGTCTTTTGTGTATCAAAAAATTTCCTTTTAGACTAATGGATTTGTATAGTAAACATGACTCATAATCAGCGAGCACGTAAAGCTCAAAACGATTATGTTTCAATTCACGGTTTTAAGCCTCCTTACCCACGCTCTAAGGTTGCACTCCAATCACTCCAAGTGCATAATTAAATTGACCGTACATACAAGGAGATGTTTGCTAGATTGAGGGCTTGGGTGGCACGCACCCCTGTCCCAACCCCTGCCCCGTGCAGACCAGTCCCTGCCTCGTGCAGACCAGTCCCTGCCCCACCAGACCAGTCCCCGCAACTCTGTCCCAAGTCCCCACAGCGCGTCTTTTAGATCTGCTGGGGGGTGCAGGTGTAGAATATCCTACACCGGTGTCGCATGTTGAGAAGATAGAAAAGCATGCTAACATAGCCTTGAACGTTTTTGGCTGGAATGGAAAGACCACTATCGTACACCGCCTCAGTAAGCAATATGGTACCCGTATAAACCTCATGCTGATTGAGAAGGACGGCAGGTTTCATTACACGCTGATCAAATATCTGAACCGCTTGCTGTATGATCAAAGTAAACATAAAGAGCGCAAGTTCTTCTGTGAGCTATGTCTGCATGGATGCACCACTGAGAAACTGCTCCTGGTGCACAAACCTGAGTGCATGGGTATTGGGCAGACTGCTGTGCGAGTTGACATGCCTGAGGAAGGGAAGAATATGTTATCCTTCCAGAACTGGCAGAAACAGCTTGCTGCCCCTATATTATCTATGCTGACTTTGAGGCGCTCAAAGTGAAGCTTCCGGGTCCTGCGCTTAATCCTGGTAAGAGCAACACGCAGAGAACGCAGGAACACCAAGGATGCGGCTACGGTTATGTGGTTGTTCTTGTGACAGTAAGACGGAACCCCCTGTGGTTTAAAGAGGAAGCGATGCTGTGGAGAAGTTCTTACAGGCTCTGCAGCAGCAGGAGCAAAAGATCAAAGCAGTTCTGTCCAAGCCTGTCCCTATGCGGATGACTCAGGAGGATAGAAGGGCACATAAGGCTGCAACCCACTGTCATGTGTGCAAGAAAAAACTGGGATGTGACTCTGTCGGCGATCACTGCCATATAACAGGCTTGTACAGAGGGCCAGCCCATAACAACACCCATCCCTGTGGTGTTCCATAACCTGCGGGGCTATGACTCCCATCTCTTGATGCAGGCCAAAGTGGAGGGGAACATCAACTGTATCCCCAACAACATGTTGCGCTTCATTGACTGGCCTCGCTTTGTTAGCTGGTGTCTGCTAACAACCCAGATGCCTTTGCTGTGACGGCGGAATATGAGCCAGACCAGATGAAGCGGTGGTTGCTGTTGCGTAAGGGAGTTCTACAGCAAGCTCTCTGAGGAGGGTATATCGGCTTAAAACTATGCCCATGCACTGAAGGTCTGGAGCGTGGTCGGGTGTAAGAACATGGATGACTACCATGACCTGTACCTGCGGCCCACTACTATACCAGCCCCGGTTTGTCGTGGGATGCTTTGATTAAGAGCACAGGCGTGGAACTCGAGCTACTCGCCGACTATGACAAGCTCCTGTTCATTGAGAAAGGTCTACGCGGCGGTAAAAGCATGGTGTCGCACCGCCACGCTCGTGGATGACTTTGACCAGGATAAATCAACGAGCTACATCCAGTACCTTGATGCTCACAATTTGTATGGGTGGGCTATGAGTCAGCCTTTGCCAACTGCGGGCATTGAGTGGTTGGCTCGGCCGGAGGATAGACAGATACATGACCACCCAGATGATGCCAAAACTGGATACATACTTGAGCCTGAATTAGAGTATCCTACTGCACTTCATGACGAGCACAACGACTACCCACTGGCTCCGGAGCGGCTTCTTGTAGAGAACGACTGGTTGTCAAACTAACAGAAGAACCTCCTAGGCGAGTTGGGTGGCACCTTGGGATAGGTTGAAAAGCTGGTGCCAAACCTGCGGAATAAGGAGAAGTATGTGGTGCACTACAGGAACCTCAAGCTGTATCTGTCTTTGGGGATGAGACTTACCAAGATCCATCGTGCACTTGTTTTTGACCAGAGTCCCTGGATGGAGCCTTACATTCATATGAATACGGATCTGCGCCACCAGCGACTTTGAGAAGGACCTGTATAAGCTTATGAATAACTCTGTGTTCGGCAAGACCATGGAGAACCTCCGCAGACGGGTTGATGTCAAGATTGTGCGCTCTATGGAAGAAGAAAGAATGCGTAGGCTTATCGCAAGTCCCGCCTACGCATAGTCAAGGTCCCCTGGCCTGATGGCTGCGGGCGCTGTTTACATGTTACTGATATTCAATAGTCTCGCCTTCAGGTCTAGGGGACGATAGCGGCTTGAACTGGACAGGCATCCCAAATTTGGGATGCTCCAATCACAAGCCGTGTCTCTCGGTCACTCTCGGGTACGTTTGAGTCGTTGTCTCTCATTGGTTAGTTCTAAAAGTTCCGAAGAACATGTCCAACCGGACGAGTGATATTTATGAGCCGGACACACATTCTACAACACTCCGATTTGTTGTTTCACGCTGAGTGGCACCATTAATCACTCAGTCGGAGAGAAGCAGACACACAACTGGTTCTTTTTAACTGACTATTACGTAAACATGCTATCGTGCAGCTAAGCGATTAAAGCGCTTGTTGTGGTGCCAATTTGAACTTTTGAGACGCCCCATAATTCCAGAAGACATTCAATGTGTTCTCATTGGACTCAGACAACTACAATGTCCATGACGTCACATAGAACCGAGGGTGCGTATCACAAGCCAGACACGTGCAATTAAGGTCAATCCGGGTCACCGCTTGTTGTACACGGATACCGATTCTCTGCTTATGGAGATACACACGCCTGACTTGTATGCTGACATGAAGGAAGATGCCCATCTCCTTGACACTAGTAACTTTCATCCCTCCCGTAGCCTCTTCAGCAGTGTGAACAAGAAGGTTCTGATGAAGGATGAGTGCGCCGGCGTGCCCATCAAGGAGTATATTGGTCTGCGCCCTAAGATGTCTTGATGTCGAGCCGGGATGAGATCAAAAAAAGCAAAAGGTGTGAAGAAGGTGGTGATGAAGAAGCATCTACGGCACACTAAGTACGTGGAGTGTTGTTCGCTCAAAAGCAGTTTCGCCTCGGAATGAACATGCTCAGGAGTGACTGCCACAAAATATATGGGCTCCACATTAACAAGGAATCTCTCTCCCCCTTTGACTCAAAGCGGTGGATAGCTGAGAATGGCGTAGACACCCTGGCCTATGGGCACGCGTCGATCTGTTGAATAGATGAGGGCTGAGGTATAGGATGAGCACCGATTAACAAGTGGCTGAGATGCGGGCGGATGTGGATTATTTGGCGGAGGAGAAGGTGGACCTTGAGATTGAGGTGAGGGATTTCGAATCAAAGTATGAGGACCTTCTGGAGCGCATGAGTCGTTTAGAAGAGCTTATTCCGCAGATGATCGCCCTCTTTAGGTGGCCATGGAGAAAATCGCCTGGAAGGGCTCCCTACCCTCCACTGTAACGAAACGTGATTACCAGACCTAGCGTTTGCCTTCGTTAGTCTGCAATACGGGGTTTATGTAAGAAAGCAATGCTACAAGAACTAACTTCTGCCCTTATAACATTGCACCACGGCGTTCATGTAGCATAGCCCGGTTACCTGACGTTTGCTCTCAATAGGCTGCAACATTATGTAAAGTTGTTGCCCCTGTTCGGTGGATGGGTGTGTTGAGGTTGAGAAGGCGCTTCTTTTATACATCATCCCTTCGAGTGCCGCGATCACTTTTTCTCCTAACAGCACGTTCCTCCTCTCAACATCATTTCATGCATCATTACTTTCCCACATGAAAGGTGTAGTGCATTCGACATTTCCTTTACTATTACGTTACCTATTAACGCTACAAGTAGCCGCGAGTACGTCACCATTCCATACCGCGGCCCTTTCATCGGAGGCGTTACCTACGTGCATGATGTCATTAGTTGACATCCACCAGCTGCTCAAGTGTGATGACTACCACTTCCAAGAGCGAGCACCGAGGTGTCCGGCACGCTTGTTTATAAGAGAGGCGCAGATTACGGCGACCTGTCCACACCTGTAAAGAGTTTCCCCGCTCACTTCAGTCTATGCAAAGGGCTTCCTGTAGAAAAGCAAATTAACCAGACTTAACGTTACCCGACCTAACGTTTGCCTTTATTAGACTGCAATACGGAGTTTATGTTGCAAAGTAAAGTTCCTGTAGCATAGCCAAATAACCAGAACTAACGTTTGCCTTCATTCGGCTGCAATACGGTGTTCGTGAAGCAAAGCAAAGTTACCCGACCTAACGTTTCATTCAATAGGTTGCAATATGTGGTTTATGTTGCAATACATGGTTAATGTTGTAAAGCCAAGTTACTAATTCTAGCATAAATACTATCTTCACTCCTGTTGTTAGTAAGAGAGTCCAAGAGATTATCGTAAACATTTTCTAAAACAAAATGTTAGTAAAACAATAGCAATTAAACAAGCAGGAGCTTTTCATATAAGTAATGTCAAAAGTCTCTTGAACAAAATCATATTTATTGACACAGTTTTGGTGTACACAGACAAAGCATCATTGTGCAATACTGTACATGAATATGAACTAATAAAATGACATATAATGATGATAAGGTTTCTTTTACAACCGAACACTATGTTTTCCCCATCTTCTTTTTCTGAAACACATCATTGCATGCATTCATGATGTGATTGTTTGGTTGGCTAAAAACCAAAAGAGGCCTTACTTTCACAGACTTCATTCTGCATTTGTTTTTACATATATTATATGCCCTTTGTAAAAAGGCTTGGTAGATAAGCTAAAATGTCATAACTCATGAAAATAAAAGAGATCTCACTTTGGCATTTTTCACTTTTTTCTTTAGAGCCTCCAAATCTACTGTGGGACCTATAGCAAGGAAGACAAAAACAAAAGTCTGGCTAAATCCATGGAAACATGGCCAGAGGTCAAAGATCATGTAAGGCGCATGTAGCAACATTAATGGCTGATGGTTAAAAGCAGGCACATTCATTTGATCTGTACAACATCAAAGATCAGTTAGGTACATTTTTGTTACAGGAAATAAATATGAACCTTTGCTACTACCAGGATTGGTAAATTTCTTAGCCACAGGCTCCTTGGGTGGGACGAAGCTTTTACTGCGCTTTTCTTTCTTTTCCATGACAGCTGCCCTTTGTTTTTCCTGATCACACAACAAACCTCCGATTGACAACTATTGACCAAATACACACATTAGTTCAGGAGTAAAAAGTCAAGCAAACGTGATAAGGATGAAGCCGTACACAGCAAAAGAAAAACATCTACATGTCGATGACACAGTGTCCAGTTATTCCTTATAGGTCAAAAAGGGTTCTTACAACCTGCACATTTCATCCAATATTGATGTTAAAACACAACCTTTACCTAATCCACATGACGCAAGGTTCTTATGACAATTACCTGGCATGTAGAGTTTGAAATATTTGATATCTCTTTTGGCTCACAACTGAAGTTTCATCATAACACATCATAGGTAGCCAAAGTGCAGGGCTCGAAACTAACGCAGCGATTATTTATCAAGACGGTCTTCATCTGTTCATAATAGTACTGAATATACAGATTTGGACACCTTATATGAGCTTATCGGATGTCCCGTTGGTATTGTTAATTGGGCACTAAAATACTGTCGCTCACTTAGCTGACCACTTTTTCACATAGCTTGCCTAACTAATGCTGCAGTGTGACGGTTATGTTTAATGATGCATCCCAATTCATCTGTTTTCTGGTCTTTTATATATAATATAACTGTTTGTTTCATCCAAACTTCGCCAACATTTTCATTATCCCTTTACCCCATCCGATATGTAGCGATATTTTCCGTACTTCGGGAGTAAAACACCCCTCACGAGCGGCCGTGATTTTTTGTGCTAGAATTGTATCGAGTACTTTTTTATATTTGCATGTGTCGCAGTGAGCCGGTATATGTAACTTAATTGTTGTTGTATCAGGTAATAATGTAATTAGGTGCATGGAGGTAATACTCTAAGGTTAGAGTCGACTTTTGAGAAGCTGTTACAGGAGCTCGCGTTTCAACTGGTCAGCCTCTCACGATGCGGAGCGTGCAGTCAACGTAATGACACAACGTTGCCCGTTGCATGGCATCGGGCATCACGTTTTGGTCTCGGTGAACTTACATGGATATAAGTCTAGTCATGATTAATCACCAAGCTCTGTGTACAAGTGGACCAAGTCAAATCGTCAGCGTCCAATGCACACTGCACTTGAAGCCACATATATAGATATATATATATATATATATATATATATATATATATATATATATATATATATATATATATATATAATATATGGATCATTTGCTTCATTTAGGGCAGGTCCAATGTTGGTAGTTTGATAAAGATCCTGTTTACCAAGGCAAAATTCAATGTGAAAGTGAGGAGGAGGATGAACGAGAGTAGGACTTCGTTTACGTTGGTTTGTTGTTGAGTAAGGTGTTTTTGTTGTGTATAATATGTTCTTCCCTAAGTGTTAATATGTTTTTCATGCTGTGTATGTCAAGTGATTGATTTTGGCACGTGTTTGTTGGAATTATATTCTGCGGGTCATGTGTAAAACAATAAAGTATTTGTAAACACATATCAAGTTGTGCAGATTTCTTTTGGCTGGTTTGATTTTTTCTGGGCCTGTGGATTTTGGTAACAACCAGCCCGGATGGCCGGTGGCAAATTTTCTTAGTTTCATGCCCTGCAAAGTGGTGTTAGGGTCAATAGACAGCCCTGTGTCCATATAGCAAGCAGACTGTGGTGTGTGGGTCGATAGACATACTGTGCCCATTTGGCAAGCAGACTGTGGTGTGTGGGTCGATAGACATACTGTGTCCATTTAGCAAGCAGACTGTGGTGTGTGGGATGATAGACATACTGTGTCCATTATAGCAAGCAGACTGTGGTGTGGCGTGTGGGTCGATAGACATACTGTGCCCATTTGGCAAGCAGACTGTGGTGTGTGGGTCGATAGACATACTGTGTCCATTTAGCAAGCACTGTGGTGTATGGGTCGATAGACATACTGTGTCCATTTAGCAAGCAGACTGTGGTGTGATGGTCGATAGACATACTGTGTCCATTTAGCAAGCAGACTGCGGTGGGTAGGTCGATAGACATACTGTGTCCATTTAGCAAGCAGACTGTGGTGTGTGGGGTCAATAGACATACTGGGTCCATTTAGACAGCAGACTGTGCAGACTGGTACACTGAGTCCATTTCAAGCAGACTTTTAAGGTCAATAGACTACTGTGTCCATTTAGCAAGCAGACTGTGGTGTGTGGGACGATAGACATACTGTGTCCATTTAGCAAGCAGACTGTGGTGTGTGGGACGATAGACATACTGTGTCCATTTAGCAAGCAGACAGCGGTGGGTAGGTCGATAGACATACTGTGTCCACTGGTACAGAGAGCAACTCACCTTTTTAAGGTCTTGTTTCTTCTTAACTTTCTGACTGTCCTTGAGGAAGAATTCTCCAGAAGCCAGCTCTTTGTCAACCTGAGCCCAACAAGAAGAACAATGGTATAAAAGGACTGGGGGAAATTTAAAATAATGATTGCATAAACAGGATGCCCAAAGACATCAAAGCTCTGCTGATTTTGACAAGATATTCAACTAAACGTTATGGCAAGAATTGAATTCAACTTTAATAGATTTACATTACATTTAAACCGTTATAAGAGTCATAGAGCCCTCACATTATGCCACATTGGAGAAGTATTGGACTACACAAGAGAAGCATATGCTAAGATGTTTTGGTAAGTCCATGTATAACATTCCACAAGCTATTAAATTGACAAATTATGCCACCTTAATGTACTTGATATTCCCAACTTGATGGTGTGACCTGAGGAATGATTTTAAGGTCATGGAAGACCCCTACGATCTAAGATCCTTACCAATTTTTTATTTTGGCTTGAAAGAAATTACAAGAGGTCTTCTAATTGCTTGAAACAGCAGCTCAAATTCCCCATTGGGTTTACTAAGTACAAGAGATTTCCCCATAACAACCAAGGGATTAAAGATCATGCAGTACTGGTTGATTATTTCAAAATTAATATGGAAGGGATACATGGGTGATTTTGGGCTGCTAGCTTGCTATTTATTCCCCATTTCAAAATAACGAAGTGATAACGTCTTTTATATGAGGTCCCACAATACTTGCTTAAAGGTGGAAGCAAGTGAATTTATAAAATTCTACAAGCCATACTGACAAAATGTGCCACTGAAATGTATCAAATTCAAAGATTTCGTATTTTTGGTTGTGACCTTGAGAATAAGGTCAAGGTTATTGATGACCTTTCATATAAATGGTCCCACCAGACTTTTGGCCAAAAGATAATGCTGTAGATTCAATTCTTCATCGGGTAAAGATTGAACAGGAGATTTCTTATCAGTTTTCCGTTAATTACTCAGGGGTCAAAGATCAAACAAAGCTTATTTTTAGTTTACAAGGAGCTATTGACATAAGAGAGGTCCATGTATGACGTGGATCCACTTTTCAACAAAATGTGCTATTGCAGTTTACAAACGAATGGATGGACAGACGAACAGCAGAGTAATGGTATATGATAAGCTCTGCTGCACAACAGAGCTGAAAATAAAAAAACAAAACTAAAATATCATTGTATAGCCTATAAATATATGTCCAGGAAAAAAATGTAAGAACTATATATGTTGAAATGTTTCATTAAAACACACTGCTATCCGTTGTGTGAGAGCAATGAATGAAAACTTGCCTTAGAAGATGACAAACAGAAACAGACAATAGAGACATGCAATATATTAATTGATACTAGCAGTTGACAATTTCACCTAGTTTCATTTACTATGACAGCAGCAATGAAGAAGAATGACAGACCTTGCTCTCTGGCATTGGTGGCGGGAATGGAGTGTACACTTTCTTCTTCTTGATTTTCTTTGGCTGCTTACGTTTGCTGAGATTCTGGGACTTGAATTTGGGTAGAAACCTGTCCCATGACTCGCCTTTTAGGGCAGGGTCTTTGGCTAACTCCTTCTTAATCATCAGAGTCTGTAAGTCAAATTCATGAATAAAGTTCACAATAACATAAAAGCTCTTCCGTTAATTTATGTAACACAAGTATTATATATTCCACATTCAACTGGAAATTTCCTTTGTGCGTTAATGCATCATCAAAGTTTCACTGGTCTGACATCCAACCCCTGCTTTTCCCTACTAATGGTCAAAATTGCCAGTAACAGTGTTCAACATGTCATGGGCAGAACATTCAGCCACAACCTAAATCACATAGATACAGGCACATTGGCTAGGACTAGCTCATATGCATTTGAAGTTATGAAAACACAGCTCACTGTGTGTTAGGAGGACTAGACTGTCTACAGGAGTATCTGGAGCAGATCATGTGACACACCTTAATGTTATAGATGGGGTGAATGTTATTCATGGTGTCCACCACAATCTGCCGCACTTGCTTGAGACCTCGATGGGAGCCTAAGGCAGCCACCGTGTTACCTTGGACGAGCACATAGCACTCAGTCAGCAGTTCTATGGCCTGTTTTCACACATACAGAGTCATACGTTATTCCATCTGACAAGATACTCTGAACAAAGTAAAAAATCATATACGTGAGAGAAGAACTAAAAGGCAAATATTTGGACGAGTTTCACGCATGAATTTGTTAATTGTGGTCACCCATATCAACAAATGCTTGCCCTGGGCAACCAGCCATTTGAGAGCAGGGGAAAAACAGTTCCAACTATCACGAAATAAACAAAATGGAGTGAATAAATGTTATCTTACTGCAAATATACCAGAAGATTATCAGTGCTGTGGACATCCCATTATAGTTTTTCCCTTTGTCATACAGAAATCTCGTCTAATATCCTAAGACAGACACAAGTTGTCATTATCCTGATGGAGAGGATTAATGGTTCATGGCTGGTACAAATTACCTTCAGGGTAGACCCATTAGGGCCAATCAGTCGCTGTCTTCTCTTGACAAAGCGCTCTCGGTTACGAACTAGCGTTCCAATCTTGATGATATCACAGAAGACGTCATCTTCCATTATCCGCACGGCCTACATGACAAATTGTAAATCAACATAAGTAGTGCATTTCATCCTAAACCATTGTGAAAGGTAGTGGTATGTTCTTATTGGTGGTGAGTACCTGCTCATATGGAACACTCCTGGACAAGAGTTTGATCATGTCTCTGGCTTTGATGATCATATAGGGGTCCCACGTCTTACGAGACGTACTCACAGTCATACTTCCTTCCACAAGGTCCAATTCACACTTCAAATTCTGCAACAACAATTTCACGTTTGTCATTGAAAAAGCATGGCTTTCATGACAGTATTCATGTCAAAACGCACACTGTTCAGGAAGATAGATCAGTAATTTGAGGACAAAATGAAATACATGTCTACCCTTTACAACACTAATCAAGTGTCTAACATAATAAAATGATGTAAGATGCTACGTTTAATTACCAGTTCAAAGACTCACTGTTAGTTCCATTCCACATGTACACTCATTCTCTACTCACATATTCTTCCAGCTTATTCTTTACTAATGGCCAGCATTCTTTAAGGTATTTCTCTCTGTATTTGGGAAAGAGTGTAGCAAATGAACTTTCAGAGAGCATGCCAGATTTATTGTCCTCCTTGGCAAATCTCTGTTCCTTCCAACCCTCAGGTATTTCCAAGAGATCATCTTCAGCTTTCCGCTTCATCCTATCTGTCACAGGCAAATGATATATGGTCTTGAAAATTGATAATAAACAGTATTTATCAATTAATTATCAATCAAGGTGGGGTGATGATCCATATTCCCAGGTTCATTGCTCAAATTAGCGGTAACTATTGGCTCTCATAGGGCAGACGGTATAAGGACCGGAACATCTGACATGCATCGCAGAAATGTACAGACAAAACCATGAGTAATAACCAAGGGCCTCTAGATATTCTAAGTTTAAATATCAACTTATTCATTCTAGAACAGTAATTTAAATGTAGAAACATTCTATCAAATCATTCAAATCATGTCACCTCAGATACAAATAAGTCTTAGAAAAAACATGATGAGTCAGGGAGATTATACCATAGGGTTTGATTTTGTTTAACCTTTGCACATTTTTTTGCAATGATGGCATCTCATGAGTATACAGATAAATCCAGATTAGCGAGAATACTCCGCCTATGCTGGACCCCTGCATGCTGGCCAAACCTCAGGTCAATAAAAGCATGATGAAGGGTGCTCTATGTATATCCTGACATGGCAACTACCGGGTTTTCAATGATATGCTGCGGGGTCAGATAGTTGATATCTACAGTTTTGGCTCTAGTCATTAAATTTTTGACCACACGAGGACACAAAATCGTGTTACAGCAATGAAAGTTGTCTGATTTGTGGAGACAATTCCAGTGCCAAAAAGAAATGTTTAGGCTTAAATTTCACTATGCCAAATATGAGTTTTAAAAGTATACCAAGGACTTTTTCTTTGGAATCCCATTCAAAGTCAGTCAATGACTTGTGTTCAGCCTTATTCCGTATCATAAGACAATGGAATTACTAGCAAAAATGGGGACTTGTTGAGTCACCCCCTCCAGATGACTTGTTGAGTCACCCCCTCCAGATGACTTGTTGAGTCACCCCCTCCAGATGACTTGTTGAGTCACCCCCTCCAGATGACTTGTTGAGTCACCCCCTCCAGATGACTTGTTGAGTCACCCCCTCCAGATGACTTGTAGGTTTGATTAACACCAGTATAAGTTGGATCAACATCATAAAATGTCTCACCAGCAGCAATGAACTGGAGTTGTCGTGTGAACACTAGCTGTTCTGCTAATAGTAATATAGGTAAGCAGAGTTGAAGGCGTCTTTGGTGCATATATACATCAATACATGGCTTTTCATCTCAGTATGGGTTGGTATTTCATCAGATATCAAGAAAGCGGATATCTAGCCTTATCCAGAGATCTCAATACAGACTCTAATCTGGTTAAATTTTAATTGTTTTACTAAGCTACAAAAACATAACTGATTTCTGTCAGAGCATTGTGTAAACATCCTCTTTGGTCTGACCCACAGGGGTTCCTCCCACCCTTGTTTCGGGATTATGTGTGAATATTAAAGAGCCCAAGACTTCCACTTGTAAACCTCATAACACGAATCCCTGTTGGCTAACCAACCTGCGCTTGTAACACACTGGCAGTCCCTAACTAACCTGCGCTTGTAACACACTGGCAGTCCCTAACCAACCTGCGCTTGTAACACACTGGCAGTCCCTAACCAACCTGCGCTTGTAACACACTGGCAGTCCCTAACCAACCTGCGCTTGTAACACACTGGCAGTCCCTAACCAACCTGCGCTTGTAACACACTGGCAGTCCCTAATTGGGTTCAGTGGGATAACGTGTGCATGCGCTTTTGATACCTGCAATGGAGTATTTGGCAAATACCACCTGCATAACTGTATGTTGATGGGCAGCTTTAGGGTTGGTGGTGGCTGTAGACCTACAATTGGCCTCTATGTCTAGAGTAGAGGCCTACCACATGACAAGCCAAATGTGGTGGACTAATAAGAAAAATTTTGCATGCACATAACTGAAAACTTTGAACAGAACAAAACAATATTATTAAAACTTGAGTGCCTTTGAGGACCACACTTTGGGAATGACATCGTGCTCTTTTTAGCTTCTTCTGCCTAGATATGAAAAGAATATCCACACGCATGAGATACAAAGCATGAACTAATTTCTGTAAATGGAAAAGCAGGAGATGGGAAGATGCACAATGTGATGTTTGGCCAGCAAAATGAGTGAGATTGATTCATTTAATATACTCATTAAAAACCACACAGATAATGCTCCAAAATGCAGTAGCAGCTATAGTAATGAAGTGAAAAATATGGAGCTTATCCGGGAAGCTAACTTCCGCCGGAAGTGACTCTGTAGCGACGGACCTTCGGTGAAAACAAACACCTGTCAAGCATTGTTAATATTAGCGATCTGTTGGTTTAATTGCTTGTCCATCTTTAGATCGCCTTAAAATAATTTGCAATCGTCATGCTGAACATATAAGTAATAATTTAGAAATGTAAACAAAGACCATTTCACTACACTGTACGTCTTGACGAAACTACTCAAGAGTACTCGTCGAGTACCTCTTGTGCGCGTTCATTTATGCTTTTATGGTTAATTATGTGATACAGAGCTATAAAATAAACAATCAGTGGAAAGGAAAATTATAAAAGTTGATATTTATCGAAGATAACACTGATTTGTCCGATTTTGTAATACCTTTTGTTGCCAACTTTTGGTGTTGCTTTGTATAGAAAAACGAATGACAACAAACAACATTCATGCCATCCAACACCAACCAGAATCTGTTATATAGGTCTAGATGTTTAAGCGAAACTTAATATAGATATGTGTACACAATCCTTTGGTGGGATGTTATCATCCACCATTTTTGCCCTTGATTACTTTTGTGTATAAGTTTGGATTTTATGTTTAATGAACCACTATCAAAATATTTGTCCTTGCTTTGTCAGTTAATAACAAATGAATGGTCAGCATCACCATAATCATAGGGTGTACCTTTATTGTTAGATTCTTATTTAAACTGTCATGTTCACCACCAGTAAAACAAGAAAAATAGCATACTGGTACCAGGTACAGCACTTTATAGATGATTCAGCATCCTGGTACCAGGTACAGCACCTTATACATGATTCAGTTCCATCATGGAAATGTACTTATTAAAAAAAAATATACCACTGTAATACATTTCCCTTACATCATCAAGACATGATCATCTTCTTCTAAAGTAGAAAGTCAGTTCAAGCAGGTTCAATAATTTTCAATTAATTTTCAATAGTATTGCGCAGCAAGCTTTTTCTGTTTGACTTACAATAAAAGTGTCACAAAATGAAAATGTGTTTAATTATCAATGACATATTGTAGTTGTTCACTGAAACTCATAGTATCCAGATTTGTCAAGAATTTCAAAGGTGAGAGAACTTTTATTATACATGCAAGCTGGTTGAAAATCACTGTATTAGGTAGATAAATTTTGGAATTCAGTTCGTTGACAAATCAGTATATATATATATATATATATATATATATATATATATATATATATATATATATATATATATATATATATATATATATATATATATATATATATATATATATATATATATATATTATTGCAAAGTATCTGTGGGTTAACCTATGATAGTATGCAATTTAAAGTTTAATAGGATTGACCAATCATGGTTTTCAGTGGGTTGTAAGCATAACGTATTATAAGTTGATTGACTATTGGTAAACATGGGTTGACTATGCATAAGATTATGTTGGTATAATGAATGTATTTGGTTGGTTGAAGATTTATGACACTCGGGTGGACCTCATACAGAGGTCTCAAGGTTGATTACTTAAGGTATGGGTTGACTGGTGGTTAAACAGTGGGTTGACAACTGATATTCAAAGGGCTGACTTCAATTTGCAGAAGTTCGGTTGGTTGAAACTTCTAGGTATTATGATGGGTTGACTTATCTCAATTTATTTTCAGTGAAGGTACTAAATGGGTTGACCTATCATGACAATCTGTGGGTTGACAGCTGTGAGTATTCATATGGTTGACTCCACTCAATATTCAATTGGGGGGCCGGCTGTGGGTATTCATATGGTTGAAACATCTCAATATTCAGGAGGGTGGGGGTAGCTATGGGTATTCAAATAGATGACTCATCTCAATATTCATGGGGGCGACAGCTATGGGTATTCATATGGTTGACTCCTGCCCTGCAGAATGCTTTGTATGTATTACCGTCCAACAATAGTCTAAGCAAGCCAGAAGCTCTCAGTGATGAATATCAAGATTTATAGTGTCTCAAAGTTGGCTCCAGCCTGAAAAGTGCTATTTTTATCACTTTTCGGGGGTACTTTTCTCAAAAGGGACACTGAGAGCTTCTGGCTTGCTTAGACTATTAGAAAAGTTTATTCTGAGTTTGCATACCAAAGATGAAGGTCCCATCATGAATATTCCTTGAGAAAAATACAAATCAACATCACTAAAAACCACTCGCGAATTCGCGTCACGGTGATATTTCGCATTTACTGGAGCTTGTGAGAGGATAACCAAGGGTCCAAGGTGAGAAAAAATGATACAATACAAATATATTTTTACTTTTCTGAAGGGAAAATGAAAGCTATGGGCCTGGTTGTTCTTAAAGTGCCTTTTCCAGGGGCCTCAACATGCTCCAAAATGAAGGCCTTAATATAAAAAATGACCCCCCTATCATAAAATAGGCTGAATCTGAAGAAGTAATCATATTTGGGCTTAATTATTTGACCAAAGTCCGTCAGATATATGGAACTTTCACTGTGAGAAGCTAGAAAAAAATCAAAAATCCTTCGCGAGGAATTTTCCAAATTTTGGTTCATTTGAAATGGAATGACTCTTATACTATTCAGTGGGGTGACAGCTGTGGTATTCAAATGTTTGACTCGTCTCAATATTCAGTGGGGTGACAGATGTGGATATTCTTATGGTTAACTAATTATATTTAAACCCATTTGGTTGAGTGCTCTAGACATTCGACAAGCTGACGTATCGAAATATTCCAGCAGTAGAAAATGTGGGTTGACCAGTCTATCTGAAGAAAACGGTATATGGGAGCCCCGAAAAACCCGGATGACTGATAAGCTCCATATCCAGGGTTACTGGAAAAGGATTGCATTCCCTCACTTGAAGTCGTTCAACAACGAGTAAATACATGCATTTTAGTTTTCCAGTGTAATCATTGATCTCTAGTCCTTAAATACTATGCACCTCACGTCAAAAACAATAGTCAATAGAGAAAATCAGCGAAATGTTGCGTGGATGAGCAAGTAACTTGTCTATTCGATAACGAGTGCGCGGGCGATAATATAAGCCTCGAGACGATTTCCCAGGACGTCCTGGAATTCCAGTCTTGGCCCGGACCTGTTTATGCAAGACATAACCGCGTTTGACTTTTTGCGTTCAGTTATACATAGATAAATGATACGCAGCAGTCATTGTAATTTGACCAAAACTAACTGAATATATTACAACTGGTTCAATATTTTTCAACAAGTAAACGTAAACATGCTCGTACGGGCGATAAAAGGAGTAAGATAAGAATTATGTCAACTCACTGAGTTCGTTTGACGAGTTACTTGTATCTCCCATATTTGCTGCTTTATAGGAAACTATAGCTTCATTGAAAAAACATTTGTGCGTTTGATGGTTCACTGTTTTCTAGAAAAACAAACTTCTACGTCTGATCAATTGCACGTCTTTCGCACTGATTCATCGACCAGCGAAACTTCAGTATGCTGCTTATTCGGCCGATAAACGTCTTGTTCTAAGAGCGTTTTCTTGTACTAGTTTGTAGTGCCAGCGATGGTGGCTTCCTTCAGTAACAGATTGATGTCTAAAAATGGGTATTATGTATGTTTAAAAATCAGTTATAAGCTATGGGTGACATTTCCATACAAACTTCGGTCTAAACTTCAGAATCTCTAAAGATATCATGGTGGGTACGATAGAACTTCATAAATATAGAATAAGGAGCCTTGTCTCGTACCGTTAAATGTAAAGAATTTTATCAATAATAGTAATGGCATGTTTAGAACCTACCCGACGTCCTCCTCTTTCCCAGATGCCAGAATAATATCAGTATCAGTATTTCCTTGAAGAATGAGAGCATGAGCGCATCACTAAAAGGTTCCAGAGTGGTAACTAAAGATGTGTAATGATAGAGACCCTGCCTTCCAAGAGTAACCGATTCTTCGTATCTTTCTCTTGATAATGACTAAAATCAAATAAGTAAACCATTCGCTTAAAAAAAGATTTCCTTTTGATACGCTTATGGGCCGAATTATTTTGGGACGATTCTGCATTTTCAATTCTATTATTTCCGGTCAAATTTCCAACTTGAGAGAAAAATACCTTCTTGTGATTTGTTGGCACTGTCAGATTTTATGTGTTTGCTTTTATAACCGTCAGATATGTAACATTTGTTTTTCGTGGGTGGTTGTGAGCCCTTGAAATCGATATGCCGCTTATAAACACTAAGCTGGTGTGATATATATGAGCACCCACTGCAAGGCTTCGAGTTCGAACATACTCTTCCCTTGGCCAGTTTGCTTGTCAATGAATTGTGAACTCCGCTCTATACACTGAACACAGGTGTATACAAAGGCCATACAAGTGCTAGAACTCCTGCTGCTGTGCGCATAGGTAAGTTCTGCCTCAATTAAGTTATCCTTGCTACAACAGCTCCTTAAGTAACTGTTCATTCGTGTCTCCTTAATGTTTTATACTCACAATTGTAAATAATTGAAGCCTTGTACTGACCAGACTTGACTGGAGATTAGAGTTATAAATGAAACCTAACATTGACCTATTCTTTTGCATAAACGTATAGACAGTACACAACATATCTAGAGGGTTTCAGTATGTTTGCTTCAGTATGCTGATTGATCCAACTTAGTCTTATATGTACAATGATTAGTTCAATTGATCAAGATAAATGATACCCATGGGATTATTTTACCTGGGGTGAATCCGGGCTGTCACAGGAGACAAAACTGCACTGTGGTATATTCATACATATGTTGATGATGGGCATGTTTGTTGCAGGGCATGGTGATGCCCATGGAGGAGGATGGTGTGGAAGATGGAGAAGATGAGTATTATGATGACGATGATGAGCATGAATGTAGCACACATAACCACACCTACTACAACCAGTATGAATACTATGAAGGGTAATCAGATGAATTATTTACATTCAGATTTTCATTTCAGAAATTGACTGGTGTGATGTCATGTATAATCTAGGATTGGCTGAGTAATGATCACATCATTACATACAAGTACCTTGCGGTCAAAACTTAAAAAAAATAATAACTAGGATTTATTGGATACAAGCTTTGAGTTTGATCTTGTAGTACCTTGCGGTCACAGATACTCTATTTGACTTGAATATATATATTGAAGTCTTGTTTTTATTTTTTTTCAGCAGGGATGAAAATGGCAATGATGAGTCGTTTATGGGTGAAGCAGGTTCTGTGTCTGTCATCATCCTCACAGAAACCATCAACTTTATCCTCATGGATATTGTTCACGTTTTTATGATCGGCTGCCTGAAAATGTTAGTTGACTTTGTTGTTAAGCCTGTGATGTCTGTCTACCAGAAAGGCATTGTAACCCCTGTGACTTTGGTTGGGGAAGGTTTGTCATCCATTAGGCAAAGACTGACAACTTGGGCAAAGGCTGGAGTGATGCGTGTGGTACGGAGAAAGGCATCTCCTTACCGTAAGAATAAGTTGTGTGAAGTGTGATGATGGATGTCTGATATACATTACAAGCACCACCAGTCTATATATATATTCCTATTTAACAGTTCTGTTTAATAGGGTAAATATACAGTTGCTTGGGATTTGAAAGCAGATGACGGCTTCATATACATGAACTAGACTATCCTTCAGAAGAAATATTGCTATTTGCAATTGCTGTGAATTCATTCAGTAGATTGATGTGTATTATACATTTCAATGACATCAACTTTCATGGCCAACCATACAATTGTTTGAAAATGTTTTGCGTTAAGTTGTAGGTTAGGTACTGTGTGAAAGAGGTTTTGAATCTGATACAGTAACAAGTTTTTTATGACCCTTTTCATCTATTATTGTTATTTTAAATAGCTACTTAAGCATTGAACAGTGGATCATTACTTAAGTTAGTTCTAGTGTTCACATTGAATTGGAGGTTTACTGATATTACTTAACAAAAATATTATTACCATTTGACAATGTGCTTTCAGATACTTCCTTATATTCATGTTTATTAGATTCTGTGTTCATGTTGTCACTTTCTCTCTGTCCATACCTGTCTGTTTATGTATCATTGTATGGTATAAAGATGGAGATGTTTTGCCTTGGCACACCAAGTGGTTATGCCGACTGATCTCTTCAATATTGGTCACTACTTGCTTTTATTATGGGTGTCTTTCCTTGTTCTTATCTCAGATGTTGTTGTTATGAGGAATTTGCAACGAAATAGGTCTGTGGTGGTCACTCACTGAATTGCCTTAAAATGTATGTTTTTCTTGTTTGAATGTGGAGTTAATTCCAGTTGGTCAGCACATTTGGCACGGGGTTGATGTATCAACCATTCATGATTTTTTTATCTCACTTCTGTGTTTACTAATCAGCATACCATAGCAACTTCATGAGTTCATTATTGAATATCATATTATCTTTGGTGTTTACATTTACTATCTTAAAAATTCAACACTTATTATATCAATTATGTATGGCCATTTTCAGTGAGATATAACCAGACGTAAATCAAACATGTTGTATTTGATAACTGTAGAAACAGTTTGAATGTGTACGTTGTACTGCAGAAGAATCTAACAATTTTATCACCATATTGTTATACTCAATAGTTCTCCTATGTGGTTCTAGTCAAGATAAGTTTGGTCTGCCTCTCCACTATAGGATTCCATTATATTTAAATCGTTCACGACTGAGCCATTTCGTCTTTTATTATTATGATAAATAAACATTTTTGCATGCTTGCTGTGTTTGTAATTTTAGTTCTTAACTCATCCTGCTGGCAACTGCCAAGTTTTAATTTCATAAATGTTTC
The DNA here is from genome assembly GCA_034190875.2 of Urechis unicinctus. NCBI lineage: Eukaryota > Metazoa > Annelida > Polychaeta > Xenopneusta > Urechidae > Urechis > Urechis unicinctus. Next base: position 70,062,540 of record CM067358.1, on the reverse strand, counting down.
TCATGCGCAAATGTAATACACCCCACTTGACAGTATACACAACTAAAAAATGGATGTATTTGATACATGAATGACACTAAATAACAGAGGAAAACCAACATGTCGTTAAAAAAAGGCTGTTTATGTTCAATGCAAAATACATGCCATTAGTGCATTCTAAATATACTCTACATATTTTCTTCTGACTTGAGATGCCGTTTTAACCTTACAAGTGCCTTCATTTTCCTTGTCACACCATATTCCTGCTCTGGCGTATCACAAGCTAAAACATTGAATGTTTCTGTTCTATGCATATACGCATCGTTCACACATAAGGAAAACAAACCTTCATTTTCTCTCCGACTCCTCTTTTCAGTAACTGCTGTGTCTTTTTTACACAGCTTTGAATCCTTGCCAACTTCACTTAACTGATGAACCTCGGTGTCAGTATTGCTGATACCACGTTGACTTGTTACATCCTGAAACATTTCTTCCTCTCCCGAGCTTTCCTCGAGAAACGCAAGAGGTTTGTATTTTGCTCTGAACTCCTCCACAGTCTGCTGTAATATTGATCCTCTGTTCTGGCCTTGAAACGAGACTTTGGCTCGCTGTGACACACGGGTAGAGTGTGGCTGTCTGTGAGAGCAGCTACGATGTCTCGTCTTGCCTGACAGCACTGTCGACTTGAATTGAGGGGACACCTGTTGAGATGACAATAAGCAAAGTTGAAAATGTCAACACTTGTTTCATATAAATTATCAGAAAGAATGACAAACCTTGTATAACTTAAGCAATTGATTATTCATCATAGCACAAATAAAAACAATAATGAGGGTAAACATTCAATATCACAATCATTATGAATTCAAACAATGATGGTCAAAACCATTACAAAGTACTTCACCTCATACCAAATCAATTATGGAACTGACCCAATTAACAGACAAACTTTCATCAATGGGCACCACATCAGCAGTTATAGGACAACTAGCACCCCGCACAGGGGAGGGATCCTTGTGTATGCCCTGCTTAGGAGACTCCTCAAAAATCAGCTCTCCCTTCTTTGAGTCAATTGACTTTCTGCGTTGCCGTTTCCTCCTGGTTGCCATGGCAACCATGTCCTGCTTAGGTCTCAGCTTCAATGGCTTCCCTGTAACTGAATAGAACAATTAAATCCACAATTTTTCACATATTTACCAGATTCACTTAAATCATTTGGGCACAAATAATGTTAATAAAACAAAATTCTTATACATGGCGGCCACCATAACATCTTAGTCACCATCACTGATTGGCACAGCTGGCAAAATCACTATCAGAGCTATGCAATGTATATAGAGGTTAAGCTGACATTTTGTTCTGGAATAAAACCAAAGATCTGCACCAATCAGTAAAAATTGACTCTGTGGTTACTATGGGTGAGAATTTACAGCTAAAAAGTACTTTTTATAAACGATGGTGTCGTTCCATTTATATTGATGTGGATGGACTTGTAGTTGTAGAGCCGCCTCATCACCTGGACGAGGAAGAGGTGAACTAACAAGTCCCACTGAGAGTTACCGAACAGGAAGAGGTGAACTAACAAGTCCCACTGAGAGTTACCGAACAGGAAGAGATGAACTAACAAGTCCCACTGAGAGTTACCAAACAGGACAAGGTGAACTAACAAGTCCCACTGAGAGTTACTGAACAGGAAGAGGTGAACTAACAAGTCCCACTGAGAGTTACCGAACAGGAAGAGATGAACTAACAAGTCCCACTGAGAGTTACCGAACAGGAAGAGATGAACTAACAAGTCCCACTGAGAGTTACCGAACAGGAAGAGATGAACTAACAAGTCCCACTGAGAGTTACCAAACAGGAAGAGATGAACTAACAAGTCCCACTGAGAGTTAGCGAACAGGAAGAGATGAACTAACAAGTCCCACTGAGAGTTACCGAACAGGAAGAGATGAACTAACAAGTCCCACTGAGAGTTACTGAACAGGAAGAGGTGAACTAACAAGTCCCCCGAACAGGAAGAGGTGAACTAACAAGTCCCACTGAGAGAACTAACAAGTACACTGAGAGTTACTGAACAGGAAGAGATGAACTAACAAGTCCCACTGAGAGTTACCTAACAGGAAGAGATGAACTAACAAGTCCCACTGAGAGTTACCTAACAGGAAGAGGTGAACTAACAAGTCCCACTGAGAGTTACCTAACAGGAAGAGGTGAACTAACAAGTCCCACTGAGAGTTACCTAACAGGAAGAGGTGAACTAACAAGTCCCACTGAGAGTTACCGAACAGGAAGAGGAAGAGAGTGAACTAACAAGTCCCACTGAGAGTTACCGAACAGGAAGAGATGAACTAACAAGTCCCACTGAGAGTTACTGAACAGGAAGAGATGAACTAACAAGTCCCACTGAGAGTTACCGAACAGGAAGAGGTGAACTAACAAGTCCCACTGAGAACTAACAGGAAGTGAACTAACCCACTGAGAGTTACCGAACAGGAAGAGGTGAACTAACAAGTCCCACTGAGAGTTACCGAACAGGAAGAGGTGAACTAACAAGTCCCACTGAGAGTTACCGAACAGGAAGAGGTGAACTAACAAGTCCCACTGAGAGTTACCGAACAGGAAGAGGTGAACTAACAAGTCCCACTGAGAGTTACTGAACAGGAAGAGGTGAACTAACAAGTCCCACTGAGAGTTACCGAACAGGAAGAGGTGAACTAACAAACTGAGAGTTAGGAACAGAGGTGAACTAACAACAAGTCCCACTGAGAGTTACTGAACAGGAAGAGGTGAACTAACAAGTCCCACTGAGAGTTACCGAACAAGAACTAACAAGTCCCACTGAGAGTTACTGAACAGGAAGAGTGAACTAACAAGTCCCACTGAGAGTTACCGAACAGGAAGAGGTGAACTAACAAGTCCCACTGAGAGTTACCGAACAGGAAGAGGTGAACTAACAAGTCCCACTGAGAGTTACCGAACAGGAAGAGGTGAACTAACAAGTCCCACTGAGAGTTACCGAACAGGAAGAGGTGAACTAACAAGTCCCACTGAGAGTTACGAACAGGAAGAGGTGAACTAACAAGTCCCACTGAGAGTTACCGAACAGGAAGAGGTGAGGTGAGTTACTAACAGAGTCGAGGTGAACCAACTGAGAGTTACCGAACAGGAAGAGGTGAACTAACAAGTCCACACTGAGAGTTACCTAACAAACAGGAGAGATGGAAGAACTAACAAGTCCCACTGAGAGTTACTAACAAACTGAGTTACTGAACAGGAAGAGGTGAACTAACAAGTCCCACTGAGAGTTACCGAACAGGAAGAGGATGAACTAACAAGTCCACTGAGAGTTACCGAACAGGAAGAGATGTGAAACTAACAAGTCCCACTGAGAGTTACTGAACAGGAAGAGGTGAACTAACAAGTCCCACTGAGAGTTACCGAACAGGAAGAGGTGACTAACAAGTCCCACTGAGAGTTACCGAACAGGAAGAGGTGAACTAACAAGTCCCCTGAGAGTTACTGAACAGGAAGAGGTGAACTAACAAGTCCCACTGAGAGTTACCTAACAGGAAGAGGTGAACTAACAAACAAGTACTGAACCACTGAGAGTTACTGAACAGGAAGAGGTGAACTAACAAGTCCACTGAGAGTTACTGAACAGGAAGTGAACTAAAAAGTCCCACTGAGAGTTACTGAACAGAACTAACAAGTCCACTGAGAGGTGAAGACTGAACTAACAAGTCCCACTGAACAGGAAGAGTGAACTAACAACAAGTCCCACTGAGAGTTACTGAACAGGAAGAGATGAACTAACAAGTCCCACTGAGAGTTACTGAACAGGAAGAGATGAACTAACAAGTCCCACTGAGAGTTACCGAACAGGAAGAGGTGAACTAACAAGTCCCACTGAGAGTTACCGAACAGGAAGAGGTGAACTAACAAGTCCCACTGAGAGTTACCGAACAGGAAGAGGTGAACTAACAAGTCCCACTGAGAGTTACCGAACAGGAAGAGGTGAACTAACAAGTCCCACTGAGAGTTACCGAACAGGAAGAGGTGAACTAACAAGTCCCACTGAGAGTTTACAGGAAGAGGTGAACTAACAACACTGGAAGAACAGGAAGAGGTGAACTAACAAGTCCCACTGAGAGTTACCGAACAGGAAGAGGTGAACTAACAAGTCCCACTGAGAGTTGAACTGAACTAACAAGTCCCACTGAGAGTTACCGAACAGGAAGAGGTGAACTAACAAGTCCCACTGAGAGTTACCGAACAGGAGAGAGGTGAACTAACAAGTCCCACTGAGAGTTACTGAACAGAAGAGGTGAACTAACAAGAGGTGAACTAACAAGTCCCACTGAGAGTTACTGAACAGGAAGAGGTGAACTAACAAGTCCCACTGAGAGTTACTGAACAGGAAGAAGAAGAGGTGAACTAACAAGTCCCACTGAGAGTTACCGAACAGGAAGAGGTGAACTAACAAGTCCCACTGAGAGTTACCGAACAGGAAGAGGTGAACTAACAAGTCCCACTGAGAGTTACTGAACAGGAAGAGGAGGTGAACTAACAAGTCCCACTGAGAGTTACCGAACAGGAAGAGGTGAACTAACAAGTCCCACTGAGAGTTACCGAACAGGAAGAGGTGAACTAACAAGTCCCACTGAGAGTTAACGAACAGGAAGAGGTGAACTAACAAGTCCCACTGAGAGTTACCGAACGAACAGGAAACAAGGTGAACTAACAAGTCCCACTGAGAGTTACCGAACAGGAAGAGGTGAACTAACAAGTCCCACTGAGAGTTACCGAACAGGAAGAGATGAACTAACAAGTCACACTGAGAGTTACCTAACAGGACAAGGTGAACTAACAAGTCCCACTGAGAGTTACTGAACAGGAAGAGGTGAACTAACAAGTCCCACTGAGAGTTACTGAACAGGAAGAAGAAGAGGTGAACTAACAAGTCCACTGAGAGTTACCGAACAGGAAGAGGTGAACTAACAAGTCCCACTGAGAGTTACCGAACAGGAAGAGGTGAACTAACAAGTCCCACTGAGAGTTACTGAACAGGAAGAGGTGAACTAACCCACTGAGAGTTACTGAACAGGAAGAGGTGAACTAACAAGTCCCACTGAGAGTTAACTGAAACAGGAAGAGGTGAACACTGAGGAAGAGGTGAACTAACAAGTCCCAGTGAACTGAGAGTTACTAACAAGTCCCACTGAACAGGAACAGAGAGGTGAACTAACAAGTCCCACTGAGAGTTACCGAACAGGAAGAGGTGAACTGAACAGGAAGAGGTGAACTAACAAGTCCCACTGAGAGTTACTGAACAGGAAGAGATGAACTAACAAGTCCCACTGAGAGTTAGCGAACAGGACAAGGTGAACTAACAAGTCCCACTGAGAGTTACCGAACAGGAAGAGGAACTAACAAGTCCCACTGAGAGTTACCGAACAGGAAGAGATGAACTAACAAGTCCCACTGAGAGTTACTGAACAGAACAGGACAAGTCCCAAGGTGAACTAACAAGTCCCACTGAGAGTTACTGAACAGGAAGAGATGAACTAACAAGTCCCACTGAGAGTTACGAACAGGACAGAGTGAACTAACAAGTCCCACTGAGAGTTACGAACAGGAAGAGATGAACTAACAAGTCCCACTGAGAGTTACCGAACAGGAAGAGGTGAACTAACAAGTCCCACTGAGAGTTACCGAACAGGAAGAAGAAGAGGTGAACTAACAAGTCCCACTGAGAGTACTGAACAGGAAGAGGTGAACTAACAAGTCCCACTGAGAGTTACTGAACAGGAAGAGAGTGAACTAACAAGTCCCACTGAGAGTTACGAAACAGAAGAGGTGAACTAACAAGTCCCCACTGAGAGTAACAAGTCCCACTGAGAGTTACCGAACAGGAAGAGGTGAACTAACAAGTCCCACTGAGAGTTACCGAACAGGAAGAGGTGAACTAACAAGTCCCACTGAGAGTTACTGAACAGGAAGAGGTGAACTAACAAGTCCCACTGAGAGTTACCGAACAGGAAGAGGTGAACTAACAAGTCCCACTGAGAGTTACCGAACAGGAAGAGGTGAACTAACAAGTCCCACTGAGAGTTACTAACAAGTCTAACCACTGAGAGTTACTGAACAGGAAGAGATGAAGAACTAACAAGTCCCACTGAGAGTTGAACTAACAAGTCCCACTGAGAGTTACCAGGAAGAGGTCCACTGAGGAGTTAATGAACCTGAACAGGAAGAGAGGTGAACTAACAAGTCCCACTGAGTGTTAGCGAACAGGAAGAGGTGAACTAACAAGTCCCACTGAGAGTTACTGAACAGGAAGAGGTGAACTAACAAGTCCCACTGAGAGTTACCGAACAGGAAGAGGTGAACTAACAAGTCCCACTGAGAGTTAGCGAACAGGAAGAGGTGAACTAACAAGTCCCACTGAGAGTTACTGAACAGGAAGAGGTGAACTAACAAGTCCCACTGAGAGTTACTGAACAGGAAGAGGTGAACTAACAAGTCCCACTGAGAGTTACTGAACAGGAAGAGGTGAACTAACAAGTCCCACTGAGAGTTACTGAACAGGAAGAGTGTGAACTAACAAGTGAACTAACCAGTCCCACTGAGAGTTACTGAACAGGAACTAAAGAGGTGAACTAACAAGTGAACTAACAAGTCCCACTGAGAGTTACTGAACAGGAAGAGGTGAACTAACAAGTCACACTGAGAGTTACCGAACAGGAAGAGGTGAACTAACAAGTCCCACTGAGAGTTACCGAACAGGAAGAGATGAACTAACAAGTCCCACTGAGAGTTACCGAACAGGAAGAGGTGAACTAACAAGTCACACTGAGAGTTAGCGAACAGGACAAGGTGAACTAACAAGTCCCACTGAGAGTTACCGAATAGGAATACTATCTATTCTGATGATCTAAACATCAACAGATCAATACACAATTCTTTCACACATATTTTCCGTTGCTTTACTTAATGCATAACCATGTCACTTAAGCTGGTTGCGATTAGACTCCCACTATATCAGCATGGCAGCCGTAGATATTACAGGTCGGAATCCTGAAGCTTACCTTAGTAAGACTCTATAGAAATCATTGATCGATATGTGGAATAGTAATATTTAGATTAATATAAACACCGGCCTGAAAAAGTCGCGCATAACATAACATCATTATAACGGTATGTATTATCGCTCATTAATTATGAGGACTCGTACATAACTGCAAGACTTGTCCACCAAAGATGTACGCTATACTTCATACATTAAAATAAGCTATGTTGAAAGTATGCACCATACCAGTACACTGACGCCTTTCTCAGGATCAAAAACAGCCCTTCTGTCCATAATTTAAAGTTACCACCAAAAGTTCTAAGAAGGTGTCCCCGTAATTTCGGCCCACTGTGATTTGACAGGCTACTGGCATTTCGGCTCACAATGATTTCGGCCAATGGACCAGACCGATCGTTCCCCATGGCATGGGGTGATTGGGTGGGAGTGGAATCTCGGGTCACCAACTGTCATGCGCTCCGCCTTTTCCTCGCGTCTCATGTAGAATGAAGACAGGCTCAGTTACCAAAGTTAAACTGACCTGATTTTAAAAAGAAATTGCGTTAACAACTGTCATAATAACTGATGAAAGCTGTTATTAGAGGTCAATATTTTCCATGGTTGAATTTGCACATAGTGAATTCCGAAAAAACTAATGAAATGGTACATTGATCAAAATGCCGTAAATCTGAAGTAATGACATATGTTTATGTTTACACACACACACAAACAGTTTGTAAACAAGTGATACACAGCTTTTTAAATCTCATTAACATACATGCTGATTTGTTTCTTGAACGAGTTGAAAGATACAATTGTCTGGTTTTAGTTGGTATTTTATTCCATACTTTACAGAAGTAACTGTTTTTTAACTGCTTTCCATGAGCAGTGATATAGTTGGTGTTGGAGAATAGCATGTTTTTCCTGTTGAATGCATTGCGACACCTTCTTATGCCTGGCTTAAATATTTTGTTGAATGAGCTCGATAGCATGGTTTTTGAGTATCTAAGTGAGTGAGTGAGAATAGGGTTTAACGGCACACCAACACGTATGTGTTATATGGTGCCAAGAAAGGTTAATAGATGAGATTGACCTGATTAAGCAGCCGCCTTCTAGGATGAATGAAAAGGAGCCCATTGTCCACCGACACGAGTCGCAACCCACGGCCAACAGGTTGCCCCCTATTAGTCGCCTCTTACGACATGCAGGAGGATACAGTGGGCCTATTCTACCCCCGCACTCACAGGGGGATTGAGTGTCTAAGTGTTGCAATCATTATTTAGAGATGATAGATATAGAGATGCTGTTGGTTGACGTTGAGTGAATCTAAGTCATTGTATAGAGTGCATGTGGTCTATGATGCACTATTAATAATCTTGTTTGATTACTCCGACGAGGGCCACTGGGATGCGATGTTGAAGGGGCATACGTGCTTCTACTGGGATGCGATGGTTAAGGGGCATACCTGCTTCTACTGTGATGCGATGGTGAAGGGGCATACGTGCTTCTACTGTGAATGTAACAAACCAAGTAAATCCTAATGTTGACACGCTATCTCTCCAACAAGTAATTATATCCAATTTAATCTAAGCTGTTTTCACTCCCTGGTAAAATTTCATGGGCTGTAGGCTGGTAGATAATAGTGTATCAACTGGTATTAAGGTTGCTTGAAGGAATGCGGTAAGCCCGGGGAAGCCCTTTTTTTTATTCTGTTCCCAGTTTCAAGCAATAAAACACGGCTGCAATGATAAATATTATAATAATCCAATTTCTGCATGATTGTAACCAACTTAAAGTGAGAAAAATTGACCTATCAATATACAAAATCGAGAACCAACTAGGGTTGTCGGCAGCATGTGTTGAAGTCTTCTGATTGGCCGAGGCGGAGGCGCGAGTAAAGCCTCTAAGCATAGTTATGGTAAACCGACTTTTTCACTGAAGAGCAGAGAAGGCTGTAAAGTTGGAAAACATGCTGTCGGACATGTTACGCTGAAAGACACATTGACCTCGGCATGCATCGATGTAGTGATTTCAAATGACCCCTTCTTCACCTTAACCCCCGGTAACTTGAAATCGCGGGTGTTGACACTCCATTATCATCACCAACCACAGCGCCCACACGAAATATTGATGGTAGCAAACGATGCGGACCTGTGAGAGGCGAAGTGTTTTCACCTATATATATATGCATAAACATATATATATATATATATATATATATATATATATATATATATATATATATATATATATATATATATATATATATATATATGGTTGTATAACGACACACACACACACACACACATATATATATATATATATATATATATATATATATATATATATATATATATATATATATATATATATATATATATATGTCGCTAAACAACCACATATATATATATATTGTAGACAACCAACGCCATGATGTGTCAAACAGGAAGCAACTTTATTACAAGGTCAAGGTCATTCCATCCGGTGGGTGCACAAACGATATCGTAACATCTCCCTTTTTTTAAGACAGGAAATCTCTGAATCCAAAATTACCTCAACCTTGACTTAACTAAAAAACCTTAAGCACTTAAAACATACATTCCTTGATGTACAATCAACTGAATCACTTTAAATCTTTAGCAGGTTATTCATCGACATCTTATCTGAAACGCTGCGGTTTGATCACCTCTCTACCACTCCGAGTAAATACCTTTGAACCATCAGGTTGGCATGGTTTAGCATTACCATGATTTTCAGTTGTTGGCACAGTTTGATTTTCACTCTTTTTAGCCACATCAGCTGTTTCTGGCTGAGTACTTTCTAAACCTTTGTCAAACACCTTTTCAGGCACGCTTGCACTCGTTACACTTTGATCGATAGTTGTATGCAGATCTTTTCGATTTCTACGGTACTCATGCCCATTCCTAGCAACAAAATATGACCTAGGCTCAGGCCCTACTTTTGTCACCTTTGCTGGTAACCAGCCTTCTGAGGTGTTAATCCTCACTTTCTCTCCTAGACTCAGTTGTTCTCGTTCTTTGGACAATGCCATTTTGTCATACTGAGCCTTATACTTTGCTGCCTTCTCTTCCATAGCAGTAGTGAGCTTGACCATAATGGGTTTTGGTCGAAGCTGTTTCGACGTAGTCGGCACTGCTGAACACAGCCTACGACTCTGCAGAATTTGCGCTGGTGACGCATGAAGCCCATCTATAGGCGTGTTGCGCCACTCAAGAACTGCTAGTGCTACATCGCTCTTATCAATGCGACACTTTTTCAGCAGTCTTTTCACAATTTTGACCTGGCTTTCCGCGAACCCATTACTTTGCGGGTAATAGGGCGATGAGGTCACATCCACAAACCCGTATTGCTTGGCTAAATCAGTGAATTCTTTATAAGAATACTGTGGACCATTGTCGGATACTACTTGCTCTGGTATGCCATACCTAGCAAACTGATCTTTCATAAATCTGATAACACTGGCATTTGTAGCATCTTGGGGCAGCTTCGCAAATTCCACAAATTTGGAATAGTAATCGGCAACTAATACATACGTTGTTCCATCAAAATAGAACATATCAGTTGCTACTTTCTGCCACGGCCTGTCCGGCATCTGACTGGTAATCATTGGTTCTTTCCTGTTGTTACACTTTGTTTCAGCACACACGCTACATCTCTCACACAGTTCGGTGATTTCAGCTGTCATCCCAGGCCAAAAGAAAATATCTTTAGCTCTTTTCTTACACTTTTCAACACCTAGGTGGCTTCTGTGAATATGCTGCAACATTGCAGTTCTCATCGACACAGGAACAACTACTCTCTCGCCTCTAAGCACCAAACCTTCTGACACGTACAGTTCATCTGTGACACACCAGTAAGGTCTACATTGGTTTGGAATGAGATCTTTCACGCTTGGCCACCCCTGGTTGACAAACTTAATTACCATTTGTAATGACATATCTCGATCGGTTTCAGCTTTCAACTCAGCTAACCTGACATCACTGATTGGAAGATGCGAAACATTATGCACCTCATATTCATCTAGATCACTAGGCTCATCTGGAGACGTCACTTGTGCACGACTTAGAGTGTCTGCGATGACGAGCTCCTTGCCTTTCTTCCAGACTACCTTCAACACGTACTTTTGCAGCTTTAACATCATCCGCTGTATGCGTGGCGGAGCTGCACTCGGGGGTTTACGGTACAACGCTTCTAGTGGCTTATGGTCGGTCTCTACTGTCACATCTTGTCTACCATAAATGTAATCGTGACATTTTGTACAACCCCACGTGATCACGTGATAGCCAACATCTCTCTCTCAACCTGACCATAGTTCTTTTCATACGATGTCAACCCACGCGAGACATAAGCCACTGGCTTTTCATTCTGTAACAGACACACACCTAACCCATACGCCGAAGCATCCACTGACACCGTAACTGGCTCACTCAAGCTATAATAGCTGAGTACAGGGGTTTTCACTACATCCCTCTTCAACTGCTCAAAGGCATCTTGCTGGGGCTTATCCCAATGCCATGCTGTTGTGGCACACTGAAGGGTCCGCAACGGTGCGCCTTCTCAGACAACTTTGGAATGAATTTTCCAACATATGTCACCATTCCAAGCCACCTAGTGAGCTCATCAACATTCTTAGGTTCCTTAAAACTCGTGATCGCTCTCACCTTTTCAGGATCAATACACACACCCTCCTCGGAGAAAATGTGACCCTGGTACACAACTGAATTAACAGCAATTTTGCACTTGGCTTTGTTCAAGCCCAACCCACACTCAAGAGCTCTGTCTAGAACGTTTCTCAGAATCACATCATGCTGTGCTCTGTTGGCAGCAGCAATCAATTTATCATTACGCACAATCTCGACACCCTCGATGCCAGAAAACAGTGTAGTGATCGTCCGCTCCCAGACTTCAGGGGCAGTCTTTACTTCCGACACAGCACCATCTCCGCAGGACATCCGTTCTGTAAAGTTCTGTAAATGTTTCTCGTGTCCACACTTGCCGCATGCCTTTTTCACGCTTGACTCATGGCTTGCACCATGTGCAGCACCTTTTCCACGACCACGGCCTTTACCACGACCACGGTAACCCTGGCCATGACCTCGGTTATTTGAGTGTCCATGTCCATCACTCACGGCTTCAACAGCTTTCTCCGGCTCCTGTAGCTTCGTCCGTATTTCATGGGTTGAGAACATCTTCAACGCCTTCTCCAGAGTCAGATCCTCCTCCTCATAGAGTTTGTCGCGCAATTTCTCATCTGGCAACATACCGAACACCAACAGAACACGTATGAATGAGTCCTCTACAGCACCAAAGTTACATGTCTCGGCTAACTTTCGAAGTGCGCTGACGACTTGCGTCCCCGATTCACCGGTCTGCTGCTTGCGGATGAAAAATCGCTCCCTTTCCAGCAACTCATTCACTTTAGGGATACAGTGTGCTTCAAACTTGGCCAACACATAATTGCGAGATCAAACTTATCTTCATCACGGGCAAACTGGAACGACTCATACACAGCCATTGCTCGTTGGCCAGCAACATTCAACAAACACATCACTTTCCTCTTGTCAGGCTTTTCATCTAGCCCACTGGCACACATGAAAATATTAAATGCATTTTGAAACTTTTTCTAGTTCTGAGACACATTGCCAGTGAAGTCTAACTCTCTGGATGAAAAATCGCTCCCTTTCCAGCAACTCATTCACTTTAGGGACACATATATATATATATATATATATATATATATATATATATATATATATATATATATATATATATATATATATATATATATATATATATATATATATATATATATATATATATATATATATATATATATATATATATGCTATATATATATATATGCTTAGATATTCAACAATGAATATGCCGTTCAGAATTTTTAATTTTTTAGATATTCAACAATGTTCGTCAATCTCTTCTAATGAACACCCCTCATTGCAGCATTCTTCTTGCAAACTCCATTTCGCTCGTTTCTTACGGATCTTAGATCGACGAGACTGCAAGAAAGCCTTTGCCTCTTTCTCGTCTTCGACAACTGTAAATAAATTAAATCATTGACGTAACTTACAGCTAGCATTAATCTTTTCATAGAACTATACGTTACCAATGTTTAAATGTCCCTTACTGGATTGTAACTCTGCTGCTCTCCGCTCTTTCTGCATGAAATGTAACAGCTGGCTTACCATCGATCACCACACATTTCAGTGACTTTCAGCTCTAACATTACGTTGCCCGCATGGTACTTTGGAGCAGAACCCCACTAGAAGGCCTAGTTGTGCAGTTGCTCTCCGTTTGGCGACAGCAATGTAGAGTTGAACAAGCAACCACCCATACCAGGTCAGAACAGATCCCAGAGCCGTGCAAACATGTCTGAAACTGTTTTCGCCCTCTTTCCTGACTAGGAGGACTACTATATGTCAACTTTGTAACCATCGTGATCTGCGCATTGCCAGACAGGTAAAAACTGTCATCAAAAAATGTAAATTCCACCGCGAGACTATATAGACATGATCCGTATTGACAGTAACTTGTGACTGTTTGACAGCACTTCAAAAATTGAAACTACACGTGATTTGACGTACAACATTGTAAATATTCCGTAAATATAGTGTGTTATATAGGTGGGTATGTATGTAAGTAGGTAGGTAGGTAGGTAGATTGGTAGGTAGGCGTGTAGGTATGTAGTAGGAAGGTAAGTGTGTAGGTAGGTAGATAAGAACGCAGACAGGTATGTATGTAGGTAGTTGATGGGTAGGCCGGTAGTTAGGTGTATAGATAGTTAGGTAGATAGGTAGTTAGGTAGGTAAGTAGATAGGTAGGTAGGTAGATAGGCAGGTAGGTAGGTGGGTAGGTAGGTAGGTAGGTCGGTATATACATAGATAGGAAGGTAGATAGGTAGTTAGGTAGGTAAGTAGATAGGTAGGTAGGCAGGTAGGTAGGTAGAAAGTTCGATGGGTCGGTAGGTCCTTAAGGGGGTAGGTAAGTAGGTGGCTAGTTAGGTAGGCACGTACAAAGGTAGGTAGGTAGTCAGGAACGTATGTAGGTAGGTAGGCAGGCAGGTAGGCAGGGAGATAGGTAGGTAGGTTGGTTCGTATATTATGTATAGAGACAGGGGCGTAGGTAGGTTGGTAGATAGGAAGATATCCAGGTGGGTATATTGGTAGGTGTGTAGATAGGTAGGTAGCTAGATGGTTTGGCGGACAAGTAGATAGGTAGGTAGGTAGGAAGGTATGTGGTATGTAGGTGGGTGGGTAGGTAGGTAGGTATGTGGGTATGTAGGTGGGTGGGTAGGTGGGTAGGTAGGTAGGGATGTAGGAAGGTAGGTGGGTGAGTAGGTGGGTATGGTGGAAGGTAGGTGCGCAACGAGGTAGTTAGGTAAGTAGATAGGTTCATAGGTAGGTAGATGGGTAGATAGGTAAGTATGTAGGTTGGTAGGTAGGTATTTAGGTAGGTATGTAGTTAGGTAGGTAGGTAGGTTGGTATGTAGGTAGGAAGGTAGGTAGGTGCGAAGGTAGGTAGGTTTTGTGGGTAGATTGATCGGTATGTAGGAAGGTAGGTAGGATATGTAGGTAGGTAGGTAAGTAGGTTGGAAGATAGGTACATAGGTAGGTATGTAGGTAGATATGTATGTAGGTAGGTTGGTAGGTATGTAGTTAGATCTATAGGTAGGAACATAGGTAGGTAGATAAGTAGATTGGTAGGTAGGTAGGTAAGTAGGTAGGAAGCTAGGAATGTAGGTAAGTACGTATGCAGATAGGTAGGTAGATAGGTAGATAGGTTGGTGGGTAGGTAGTTTGAAAGGTAGGTAATTATACGGGTAGGTATTTGGGTAGGTAGATAGGTAGGTAGATAGGTACGTTTTGGGTTGGTGGGTTGGTAGGTAGGTATGTAGGTTGGTAGGTAGGACGGTAGATAGGTAGATAGGTAGGTAGGTGGATGGGTTGGAAGGTAGGTAGGTAGGTAGGTAGTTAGTTAGGTAGGTAGGTAGGTAGGTAGACAGGTAGGTAGGTAGATGGGAAGGTGGGTAGGTAGGTAGGTGGGTAGGTAGGTAGGTAGGTAGGAAGGTGGGTAATTTCTTTGGTGGGTTTGTAGGTTAGTCGATAGGTCGGTAGGAATGTAGGCTGGTAAGCAGGTATGAAGGTAGGTGAGGGAACCTTCTTGATTTATTTTTATCTCTCCGTGGACTGATTGTGTCAGAAATATTTCAATCCTCGCTTCTGAACGCCATAACGATTCGAGTTAGTGACCCCTTAGAGGTCAAGGATTAGTAACCTCTGGACGGTCACGGAGAAGAGATCTGGTAGAGGTGTTAAAGTTCACTGGTTCTGGTCATGGAAAAGATTGAAGAGCATTTAGATGTGCGACCAAAGAGAGCTTATAGCTGCGTGCATCCAACCGCGCAAATGTGTGAACCACCACATGTGTGGAACGTGGTGCTATGTCATAGCGTCTCCTAAAACCACATGACATTTTCTGATTCATTCGCGGGTGTTGTCGCATCGACCAATCAGAAATATTCATGTTTTTAACAGACGACAAGTCCCGACCCGTTGGATCAAAAGTTCAATGTGCTTTTTGTGTTTTCACGGTAGCGTCACCAGATGACGTGCGTGTGTTTCACTCATTTGAACACTCACTGCTCAGCTTGTCGGAGTATACCCTCTTAACGTAGCTATAAACACTTTTATGTGCCCTCAGACTGTCATCATGGCACAGCGATAAAAGGTCACGCATGTGTATCCAACAATTGCCTCGACCTCTGAAATGTAAAAGGGAAATAGAAACCAATGGCCGTTTGGTGCGGTTTTTTTTACAATAATTGTTATGTGTTTGTTAACATGGTCTGCCACTTGTTGATAGACCCTCAAATGAAAACCACATCTATCCACGTCATCGATCGACATGTAACAGGCCATTTGCATTCGTTGCGGAGCGTAAAGAGGATGACTAGCTACAAGGAAGTGGCAATAGAGACACTTCATCAAACATCGACCTTGTCCTGTCCATGCTTGGTTGACCTTCATTTCAACAGAACATATTTCACGACATTTAAAGGTTTTGTGACCTTCGGACTTAGTAGCATCTACTTTGGCGAGGGGCGGTGTGATGTTCTATTAAATAAGTCTGTCACGGAGCTTGCTCTGGCCAGATGATGACGCACGAAAGCCATGGAAACATTAACATCACATCAATATAACGATTTGCCCATGTTTTTGAACGAGCAAGCATTAACGTACATCTTGTCCTGTAGCTTGTGTGCGTGCGCACAGCGGGTATGACCCGTAAAGCTGAGGAGTATGGCACGCGGAATGAGACTTAACCAGCATACGAGCTTAACACACTCTGTGTTGCACGTGCCCTTCTAGTTGGGACAAAATCACCAATAACATCTGAAGTTTAAGGCGCAGTTTATTAATTAGCCACCCATCAATATAACAGTTAACCCACATCATTACTCACAATGGGAAGGTTAATGTTCTCCTCAAATGTGGCAGTTGTTTCAATGTGACCACAACAGCTCAGTTCAACACTTACATGAATCGCAGCCAGCGGTGCACAGAAATCTCACAAGCAAGTACCCAAAGCACCACAAGCAGTGTTCAGATATATTGCAACGCAAGTCAAAATATAAGAGAAATGATACATGAATACGTCATAATTCACTAGTAAACATAGCCATCGTATTACATAAGCCCGGAACATATAATCCCATTTGTCAATTTATATTCAATTCATGTTCAGTTGTCAAAGTATACATTGAATAGCTCATTTAAAGGAAACCTGGTTAAGTCAGTTCCATTAGATATATTTGAGTTTGCTATAAGCTGAATGCGTTTGAAAACATGCAGAATGTTTGTCACCAGCAGTTGACGCACCAATCACACCTGTACATAAACCAACCATGCAGGACGCTACCTTAAAGTTCACTGTCAGAGAAGTGTCATCACAGCAAAAAAAATATTTTCACAAACCACTCAGATATCCGAATAGTTGACCTATGGGTGGGTGGGTTGGGGGGGGGGGGGGGGGGGGGGGGGGGCGTGCGGGGGGGGGGGGGGGGGGGGTGGGGGGGGGGGGCTGTCACAGTGTAGAGCCATTTTTTCAGGGTAAAGAGCAGTGACATGTTAGAAGTCAAAGATTATTGTTCTAAATTATTTCAAAGAGTACAGACGTGGAAATAACGCTGTGAGATGTCCCAGTGCATAGGCATGGAAACGACCCATGGCCAATGGTTCACTATATTTAGTCTCCGACCCCTAAAATATCTGACTAAGGGCCTGGAATGGCGCCCAGTGTTATTGCCATCTCGACCGACCATATACGAATTACTACGAGTCGAACGAGGCAGAAGGGCGAGAAACCCGCCTGACTGAACTAAACAACGGGGGTCTCTACAGCATACGAAGAAAATATTGGAAATATAACAGATAATAATTGTAATAATTTGTATATTTTCGTTCATAAATGACGTGGCTCTTAGACTTGGCTAGTGGCCTAGATTCGGAAACTTAGAGGTTCGGATGGCCACTGAATAGCTCATTTGTTCTCTGGAGTGGAGACTTGTGAGGGGTCGTAAAGTTGTGTTCATGGGTCGTAGTCGTGAAAAAGTTTTTGCACACAAGAGTTGTGATTATACGTGTTAATTATTTTTTCATTACAAAGAGAATTAATCATACGGTCTAAGAAATCCTCCACCATTCAAAATACAGAATGCTATGCCAGGCAGCAAATAACATCACAATTTACAAGAATATGTGACTGCACTCTTTGTAGGTACACGCGCTTTATTCTTTTCCTTGTCCAGTGATTGGTCAAACTGATCAGTTGTTTCTAATATGTGGAATCTCGTCGTATGTATTGCTTGGAGGTCTCCGTTCCAACTCCGTGTAACCAGGCCTATCATTGGGGGAGGATTTGTCTTCTTGCATTTCACCGGCCTTCACTGATTAGAAAAAAAAATCCAAATTAAGTCGCTTAACTTGTCAATGCACGGTTGTTTGAGTGTTCAAAAGTATGGGTTGATTTGATATCTAGTTATACATTTGCATATTTTTGTTACACAACACACCTTGTGATGCGGGTGATTTCCGTCGGACCAGGAGGACAATGACAACCACTATCATGGTGAGAAGAAGCAGACCCAACACTCCTGCTACAACTGCTATCCACGGGAAATCTGAACAAGACGTAGTTTTAGACCTATTCAACAAGTTTGACAGTGACAATATCGTATTGTCCCTCGTGCGCTCGTGCGATCAGCAACAACACACTATTAACATGCGACAGCGAGACATGGTGTTCACACTTAAATATGGCAATCAACGAATAGTCAAAACACAATTTGAACGAATTGTCAAAAATCGCTAATGTTTCAATAAAAATGTCTGACGCTAAAAGGAACCTCGTGAAGATGTAAAATAAGGAGAGCAATTAATGTTATTGCATATTCTGCACATGAATGTATTCAAAACGGAGACGGGCACTGTTTCCCTACCTGACTGGCCGATAGGGGGTGGAGATTTCGTGGGGAGAGTGAATTGTTCTGTATAGGGCGTATATTGAACTGCAGAGGACATGGTATGTACTGCAGAGGGCGTGGGCGTCGGACGAGGATTGGTGCTGTTGTATCGGCCACAGGAAGTGACGTCCTCACCTGAAGAACAAATGCGTCCAAACATTTTTGTTCCATCATCTGAACACATTTATCTGCTAATTTACTCAGCGACATATCCAACATATTAACTGATACACATGCATAACTACACACACACACACACACACACACACACACACACACACACACACACACACACACACACACACACACACACACACACACACACACACACACACACACACACACACACACATATATATATATATATATATATATATATATATATATATATATATATATATATATATATATATATATATATATATATATATATATATATATATATATATATATATATATATATATATATGTAATGCAAACATTACCTTGGCAGAGATCTTCCTCTGTTAATTGATTCCATTCGATGCCAACCAGCCTTTTGGGAGACCCACATGGACGGCTGGTTAGAGCGATGTCTGTGTTTGTCACCATCTGTGTTATATTCCGCATCCAGTCCAATGAGCAATCACAGTGCATCGTGCGTGGATTGAGTAGATGGAGACGAGTGAATCTGTGATTCAGCATCGATATATCTGGGAACGTCTCCAAACCAGTCGACTGCATATACAGAGTCGTGAGCCGCGGGAGCAGTTCCAGAAACCTCATCATATCACCACATGGCATGGCCCCCAGGTTGTTGTTATTCAGATAAAGTGAAGTCAGGCCTGTGATTGGTCGATTGATATGAGATATGTCTATTGGACCAATATTGTTATCATTAAGGTAAAGAGTGGTGATGCTGATCAGTGGGTGGAAGAGATAGGATACATCTACAAGACGATTGTTGTCCAGGTGCAATTGGACTAAGTTGAATCCATCAAAAGCATCCTTCCGAATAACGGTTATCAAGTTCCACGACAGATACAAATATCTAAGATTAAGTCTCTGATTGATAAGGTTCGGAATTTCGTCAGTCCCGTGGCAACCATCCTCAGTTGCGTGACAGCTAATAGCCTCTCAAAGGCATTTGTAGGTAACTCATCCATGTAATTGCCATCCATATACAGTAAAGATATTCGGTTATCATAAGGAAGGTATGGTGAGCCCAAGAAGTCGATATCAGTGAGGCGATTGTTGCTTATATCCAGCCTGGAAAGGGATGCTGAGATACCGGTTAGCACATCTGGTGCGATTGAAGTCATCTGATTGTATTGGAGATACAATGTTGTCAGCGCGGGAAAATGGCGCAAATCGTCACTTTGCAATCGTTCAATCTGATTGTGCTGCAGATTCAAACTAGTCAATTTGATCAAACCGTTAAAAGCTCCATCTCCTAAACTTGTAATCTGGTTGTCATACAGATTAAGAGTTCTCAGACTGATCAAACCATTGAAGATGTCACCTCTAAATTGTTCAATCTGATTAGTGTGGAGATCTAATGTGGTCAGCCTTGTCAACCCACTGAAGGCACCGTCTTCTAATCGTCCAATCTGGTTGTTCCCGGCGTAAAGCGTTTGAAGCGTGATGCCAACAGCACCGAGTTTAGGTAGAGTCGTTAAGCGGTTGTTGTCTATACGCAAATACGACAATGGTGTTCCATTGAATGCCGAGTCAGCTATAACCGATATCCTGTTAGATGTAAGGTAAATGTTAGCTAATTGGTCAAATCCAAGGAAAGTATTTTCTTCAATTTCTGTTATCAAATTGTACCTCAGGAGCAGATGGGTTGTCGTGTTGTTGATGTCTTCAATAGGAATCCTGGTGAGACCAGCACGCTCACGTCGATAATAGACAGTAGCTGCCGGGATATGAGGAGCAGCTGAGACCAACAAGAGGAAAAGTACTCCTGTAATATCCATCTTTGAATTGTAGACAGTATCCGTTAATATTTCCAATTTAAAATCTTGTTGATAGACAATGTTGACACGATAACGTTAGTTGAATGGTAACTGTCGACACCCACACGGCGTATGTTAGCCCACCAGGATGAAATGAGCTTAAAAGTTCGAGAGGAGACGCCCCTGCTAAGCATGGATGCACTTGGCTACCTCACCCATAAAGACCTCTGCACAATGAGTCTCCAATTCGCTCCATACTTCATTTGCATGGAAACAAACGAGGAGTAATTGTTAGTAACTATCGCGTCCCTAGTAGTTATAGTGACTTCATCGTAATACACAGGGTTAGCAGTCACTGCAGGATGACCCCGGGTCATCACTTAACCAGCATAATCATTATAAAGGTCACATTATACTCAGGTATGACCCGGGTCATCATTACAATATATATATATATATAGATATAGATATATATATATATATATAGAGAGAGAGAGAGAGAGAGAGAGATAGAGAGAGAGAGAGAGAGATATAGAGATAGAGAGAGAGAGATCTATAGTATATATAGATATATATATATATATATATATAATATATATATAGATATATATATATATATATCTATATATATATATATATATATATATATATATATATATATATATATATATATATATATATATATATATATATATATATATAATCAACAAAGTTAACAATTATGTTCTATTGAATGCCGAGTCAGAGATAATCGATACCGTATTTATTAAAAGGTCAATATGAACTAATTGGTCTAATCCTTCGAATGTATTTGTCTCGATATCTGTAATCAAGTTGTGGTCAAGGTACATATTCGTGGTGGAGTTGCCAATGTCTTCAATGGGAACCTCGGTTAGATTGGTATGTTGAAGAGTTAACGTCGTAGATGCCAGCATATAAGGAACAGCTAATACCAACAAGATGCGGAGTTCTCTTGTAATATTTATTGTCGACTTGTTGAAAGACACTGTGGTAACTTCTGTGCAAATCTGACCGATAGAGTATGTTAAGATGAAATGAGCATCAATACTTGATATTTCAGGTAAGCATGAATCAAGAGATTCATTCGATGAACAGTTGAAATACGTTTCCTTTACTTTAAATGAGAAATTAAAAATCAACATCACAAGACTTCTTCTCACACGGCTATTCTCGCGTATATAAACGCACTCTCGGTTCACGTGAGCCTGTTTCTTCGCATTTCGTCACGCTACTCCTCGCAAGATCACTCGGTATCACACCGCTTCGTCGCTTTGCATCACAGTGCATTACATGACATTGAATCTCTGTGGATCTCTCTGTATTTCACTATATCACCTTGCATGACATCCAACCACCATCTATCAGCAGAAATATGCAACAGCTGTTCGAATTCTACACATTTCATGTGCACAAGACACCCTTTTATTCTGTTGAGGCAAGCTACTGTTGGTGCAGATCATTATGACCGTACTGTCCGGTAGCGCAAAGTAATCATAATGTATAATCATGATGGTTGGTATAGTGACAATGCCCCAGCCCAACGACCACTCGATATCACTCATCAAACTACCTAAGAACAAACTTCTGTGCCTAATCCTAAATATCCAATTGATCGCAAGTTAGACGTTTATTATCAAGTATACCTCAACACCAAGCCATGAATAACCACAAGTTTAACATGGTTTCCAACATACACACATGATATATCGGACCGAGACGACGCCAGTCCAACTGCAGTGGTCACCAAACCAAAGAGCTTATAGATACATTAAGAGGACTCACTCCGACTAACTGTACTGTGGGTATGTAAATGAGTGATACACACAACTGTCGTCGGGTCGCGCTGCTATGAAATCAACAAAACACATGGGAGTGCTGACCCAACGTCCTGGTCCTCCACGTATGGCTGCCAAGTCTTCTGATTGGTCGTGGCGTCCACGCCCCAGAAACTTTTATATCATTTAAAAAGACGCTGTGGCAAAGCACCGCGCTTCTCACAGGTGGGATGTTTTCGTATTTTGCCAGCGGAGGTACGCGTGAGCCCTCTTAACTTAGCAGTAAGATTTTTGTCCGATCTTCTCTGCGTTCTCTGTCTGCGAGTTCTATTCGATTGGTGTCTGTTCTGTTAATAAAAACAACGTTGCTTATATCCGTATTTTCTGTTGCAAATGTGAATGCTCCGTCTTAATATGACTACATATTAGTGAGGGCATTGTTGTGCATCGAGTACCCTATACTAGATATGGTTACGGGAAACGATCTGTTTAATGAAGGCAACTGATAAGCAAACCAAATATGACATCACAGCAGACACTTTTCCTCAACCGAAATATCATCAAAAACAACTAAGTAACATACAGCAAGCATGAATCGTTGAAAAGAAGGCTGACGTTGCCAATGTTTTGATGTCCCTCACAGGATTCTAATTCTGCTGCTTCCCGATTCTTTCTGTATGCAATATCACTGCTGGCCTACCATCGATCACGACACATTTCAGTGACTTTCAGCTCTAACATTCGTTGCACGCATGGTACTTTGGAGCATGAGACCCACACCACGCGTCGACGTCATGTGTCCAGCAGAACTCCACTAGAAGGCCTAAGCACTGCCAACGCCGAGTCGTGCTCATAACAATGAAACGAAAATTGTATTCAACGATAAGACCTGCTGTTAGAGGGATGATTAACGTTCAAAAGACATACATCTAGAGCAATGGATGTATGTCGCCAAACCACATTTGGTAAAACGAAGTTATTAAAGAGATCATCCATATCTACCAAAGAACGTAATTATACCCGTAAATCACATAGCAAGCGGTTCTATAGAGCTCAACAGATTGTACTTGTAAGCTGTAAACGTTTAGTAGAGCAGACGATATGTACAAAATGAAACATAATATTTTTAATTGTTGAAAAACCAAATGTAACTGTTTAAACTGCATCATCTATTAGTTTGCAGTTGCTTTCCGTTTGGCAGCAGCAATGTTGAGTTGGACAAGCAACCCCCCATACCAGGTCAGAGCAGATCCCAGAGCCGGGCAATACCTAGCCCTACATGACGTCTGAGTAGACGTCTTACTTTCTCTTAAACCGACGCAATGTAAACATTTTGAGATCGATTCAGACAGCTACCAAACACCAAACATACCCAAGTGATGGAGTTTTAGAATGCAATGATATTCACGGACAATTTTATCCCTTTTCGGGGGGATTTCATCTATGGTAATTAGTTATAGTTCGATCAATTTGGGAAGCGGTAAAAAATCCGAAACTTGTTATATCTCTGCTGTTCGAGGTGTTGTTTGTTCACATATTGCTATAACGTGATGGTATAATAAAGATAGCTCACGCTACCAGCGTCTGATTACTACATGGTGGCAGCGGTTTTAACCCATGTTAACAGCGCTCACATGCCATTGACGGTACAATTTACAATCACTTTAGGTGAATGAGCATAGTGGGTAACTACGTAGTATAATTTAGCTTTAAAACATGTACGCTACACACGGTGCAGACTGAAGTTAAAGATTGCTACAAAATCCATTCGTTTAGAAGAGCGACGGAAAAACAAGAAGCCCATAACATATTTGATCAGCTGTCAAATATTCGAGATAACCATAGCAACTTACCATATTCCAGCACCTTCACCTATGTCATTGGTTGGGGATGTGGCTAGTAATTGGCGAGACTTTGAAACAGCTTGGGAGTACTACAGTATTGCCACTGAGCTTGATAAAAAGTTGACAAATGAAGATACAACTGTCAACGAGGCTGGGGGCCTACAAGTTGCGGCAACATTGTGCTCCGTGATGGGGACAGAATGCCTGAAAGTCATGAACAGTCTCCCTACTCTCACATCTGAGAACAAAAAGAATCCCAAGCAAATTCTTGATGCATTACGAGCTCACTTCATTCCTCAAAAGCATGTGCTGTACGAACGCTTTAAATTCAACACAGCCGTTCAGAAAGGAGAAACAGCTCATGAGTTTCTGATACGACTCTGTCAACTTGCAGAATCATGTGAGTTTGGAACCCTAAAAGACAGCCTTATTCGGGACCGATTAGTTATTGGGACTACAGATGATGCATGCAGGGACAGACTTCTTCGAGAAAGACCTGTTCCAGACCACAGCAGATGTATTGAGCTGTTACGGGCTAGCAAACTCTCAAAGTCCCACAAGCAAGCCTTGTCAGGGAACACACCTGCATTTGTTGACTACTTGTACAGGAAAAACAAACAGCAGTCAGGAAACCATCTGAAATCACAGAAACGAGTACATACAAACTCTAAACCTTCGGGTCGACCTCCAAGTCAAGGTCAATGTCAAGGTCAGATCAAAAGCCAGAATAACAGACAGTCAGCCTGTCACTGGTGTGGCAAACGTCCTTGCCATAAGAGATCTGACTGCCCTGCTAAGGAAGCTATCTGCAATAAATGCAAAAAGAAAGGACATTACTCTGCTGTCTGCAGATCATTCAAATCAATCAACGTAATGAGCTCAAATGTTGACTACGTTGATATACCTTTGAGCATGGAATCACAGTTCTTGGGAGAAATCCATTCCATACCAGATAACATTTGGTCTGCAGATCTACATGTCAACGACAACCCTACGAGTTTTAAACTAGATAGTGGAGCTAAAGTGACCATAATCAGTGACTCTACTCCTTGGCTAAAATGTTTTACTCTCCAACCCACTACAAGGGAATTTAGAGGACCAGGAGATGTACCACTCTCACTCTTAATCTGTGGTGAGCTGAATCATGCACAGCTGAAAACGGGTGATGCTTCAGTTACAGAGACAGTTTATGTCATGAAGGGTCAGAAACACAATTTGCTCAGCAAAACAGCAGTCTCTCAGTCTCCTGACACCATCATCCCATGTGTACTCTGTAAAGACCACTTCAAGCAAGAGTTCCCTCAGCTCTTTATCAGACTAGGCAAGCTTAAGAAGGAAATAAAGATAATCTACGCCCTGACTCCATTCCTACCTGCCTACATACACCAAGGCGAGTTCCCCATCCACTGGTGAAGAGGGTGGAAGATGAACTCAAGTCTATGGAGAAAGCTGGTGTTATTTCTGCAGTGAGTGAACCAACAGAATGGTGCTCGGGTATGCTGTGCGTTCCTAAGCCAAACGGTAAAGTGCGCATCTGTGTAGATCTTACAGCACTTAATAAAGCAGTCAAACGTGAGGTCCATCCAATGGCATGTGTGGATGAAAATCTTGCAAAGCTACAAGACAGCTGCATCTACTCTAAACTAGATGCCAATTCTGGATTCTGGCAGATTGCATTGGACAATGACTCAAGATTGCTAACAACCTTTGTCACACCCTTCTGGCGTTTCTGCTTCAATCGCCTGCCCTTTGGGATAAGCTCAGCACCGGAAATATTCCAGCGCACTATATCGCAGCTTCTGGAAGGGCTAAAGGGAGTCGTATGCCACATGGATGATATTCTTATCCATGGTCGCAACCAACAGGAACATGATCAACGAGTAAGAATGGTTTTGACAAGGTTACAAACTGCTAGTATCACTCTCAATGATAAATGCGAGTTTTCGAAGAAAAGAATAACCTTCTTGGGGAACATCCTGTCGGAGCATGGTATTGAAGCAGACCCAGCAAAAACCGAAGCAGTAAGAAACTTCCCAACACCCTCCAATGTTACAGAACTCCAGAGGTTTAACGGCATGGTCAATCAGTTGGCAAAATTTATACCAGAATTAGCATCTATCAATGAGCCTCTGAGACAACTGCTGCGGAAAGAGCAACAGTGGCTCTGGGATACACCACAAGAGATGGCATTCGAGACAATCAAACAGAAATTGATATCTACAGAGGTCCTAGCACACTATGACACAAAGAGGCAAACTATAGTGGCTGCAGATGCTAGCCAGAATGGGCTTGGGGCAGTACTTCTTCAGGTGGATGATTCTGGGCGTCGACGTTATGCGTCCCGATCCCTAGCCCCACATGAACAGCGATATGCTGTTATCGATAAGGAAGCCCTGGCTGCCACATGGGCATGCGATAAATTTGCTGATTATGTGACTGGCACGCATTTCACGCTCGAAACAGATCACAGACCTTTGGTACCTCTGCTCTCTTCTACAGATCTCTGCAAACTACCACCAAGAGTTCTGCGATTTCGACTACGTCTTATGCGGTTCACTCCAGATGTTAAGTATGTGCCTGGATCTATCCAGACTACTGCTGATGCATTGTCAAGAGCACCTACAGTTTCCGCGAATCAAGGTGATGCACTCTTAGAGGAGGTAGAAAGCTTCAAAGACTATGTCATCAGTTATCTTCCTGCCACAGAGAATCGTCTGAAAGAGATTAAGGAAGCTCAGGATGCTGATGCAATATGCAGCCAAATTAAGCAATTCTGCAGGGAAGGGTGGCAAACCATCATGCCACACCAGCCCTTACTCAAGCCTTATTGGGAACAAAAGCAACACCTAACTGTTTTGAATGGGTTGCTAATGTACAATGCCAGATTAGTGATACCCCAGACCATGCAACTGGAGATATTAGATCAGCTGCATCAGGGTCACCTGGGGATAACAAAATGTAAAGGTCGGGCCAAAGACAGTGTATGGTGGCCTCTAATAAACAAACAGATCGAAGCAATGGTCCACAAATGCAAATGTGTGCATGCTACACAGACCCCAGGTCAAGGAACCACTCATTCCACTCTCCTTCCCAGACCAAGGAGCATTGGATCGTGTTGCAACTGACTTATTTGAGTTGAACAAAAAACAGTTTATCCTTGTGGTAGACTACTCTTCAAGGTGGTTTGACATACGCCAACTCCACCACACAACCTCTAGTGAGATTATAAAAGCTCTCAGTGAGATCTTCTCAACACACGGTATACCCAATACTGTAGTGTCTGATAATGGACCACAGTATGCATCTAAGGAATTTATGCAGTTCTCAAAAGAATGGGGGTTCACACATGTAACATCTTCCCCAATGCGGCCTCAAAGCAACGGTGAAGCAGAGAGAGCCGTTCAGACAGCCAAAAACATACTAAGGAAGAATGCCAACCCTCACCTAGCATTATTGGCATACAGAACGGCCCCCCTACTCAATGGGAAAACTCCCAGTGAAATTCTGATGAATCGCAAATTGAGAACAAATCTGCCTACCACACGAGACAATCTCCTCCCTAAGAGAGTAGATTTTAATGCCTTGAGAGACAAAGAGAATGCATATAAGCAGCAATATGAGCGGGACTACAATCACCGCCACAAAGTTGTAGCCCTCCCAGCACTTAATGTTGGCGACAAGGTTTACATACGTGATGAAGATCGTTATGGTGAGATTGTAGAAAGACTCTCTAACCCAAGATCCTACAAGCTAGTTACAGACCATGGGACAAATATTCGCAGGAACCGTGACCTCCTGATTGCCACAGGAACTGATGTTGCAGAAGATAACAACTTGAATCACCCAAACCATCTTTGGCTGTAACTCCATCTTCACTTCTTCCAGAAAGCTCCTCATCTGCATCTGACAAAACTTTATAACCAACTCCTGATGTCCAATCCAAAACTTCCAGTCCAATCGCTGTGAGACGGGATTCTGACCCCAGTAGTTCCGGTCGTATTTCTAGCCGTGGACGTGTGATTAAAGATCGGGTCATCCCGAGTATGTAATAATGTCAGTGACTATGTTACTTACCAGTTCAGTTGACTTTCTTCCTTACATTCAAGATACTGTCTTATCTGTTTATGTTAATTATTGTTAATACAACATTACGTTAAAGGATTTGGAATAATCCTGAAGAGGGGATGTTGTATCCCTGCTGTTCGATGTAGTGTTCGTTCATACTTTGCTATAACGTGACGGGTTAATAAAAGATAGCTCACGCTACCAGCGTCTGATTACAACAAGCAACATGTTTGTTTTCAAGTTCAAGACCACGTGCATTGCACATGCTTATAATGACGTGACCCATCGACGACTAATGCTAAGGCAATGCGAATGAGACGGCGGGAAATCACGCGTCGCGATTTTTGGAAAAGAAATATAGATGGCATTTATATAGAATAGCGTCGAGTGGAGGTAAGTTTTTTGGTGCGCTATGACTTTGTTTTGTACATACTCTTGATGTATGTTGTTTTCTAGACACGTGATAGTGCACTTTAGCCAAACGCGTTTTCTTGGACGAGCGGAAAATGTTGAACCAGAACGGTATATATTCATATTACCGTTCCACCGGAGCTAGGCAATACCAAACATGTCTGAAACTGTTTCCGCCCTCTTTCCTGACTATGAGGACCACTATATGTCAATTTTTAACTATCGTGATCTGCGCATGCCCAGACAGGTCAAAACCGCCATTTTAAATGTATATTCAACCGCGTGACGAGATTTTATGAAATTACCAAAAAATATAGACATAAAATGTATAGGCTACTTACAGTGTGTGACAAGTTTGTCAGAGTGCCACAGAGTTATGACCTATTTGGCACGGGGTGAAGACGCGATTCAAAATGTTAAGGAGAAACACTCCTATTTAATGTGAATAGATATGAAATAAAAATGACTGCAGTACAAAAATTGAAACTACACGTGATTTGATGAACAAAATACATCGTTAATATTCGGTGCAAGCGTATAGCGGTCACGGGCCATTAAAATTGTTCCTATTATGCCATGTAAAATATTCTCCCAAAGTATTATGCCAGTAGTGAATGTTTATACTTAACGATGACAACTTAAAGATCTACACTTTCTATAAGTTGACAATCCTTTAGAAAAGGACGCCTGTAATGTCCTAGTATGACATCAAATATAATCTGACATCGTGGATATCTGAAAAAGAATATTTGATGATATTATCGCTCTATTCATCGGAGCCGAATCTCAAATCTCTCTATATATTTACGCCTTGAAATATGAACGTCGAATATCATATATATTGTTTATGTTCATTGTGAGCCATCAATTTGAAGCTTGAGTTTCACATCAGCAAATTCACTTTGAAAATATTCTATCCCCTCTGCAATGGGCGGTGATGCGTTGGTATGTGAGACAGGAGCTCTGGAAGCAGGTAGATAGGTCGGTATTCATTTACGAGGGTCTGATCGCCATAACGATTCGAGTTAGCGACCCTTTAGATGTCAAGGTTTTGTAACCTCTGGATGGTCACAGAGAAGAGATCTGGTAGAGGTGTTAAAGTTCACTGGTTCTGGTCATGGAAAAAATTGAAGAGCATATAGATGTGAGACCAAAGTTAGCTTATAGCTGCGCGCCTCCGACCGCGCACATGTGTGAACACACCACCTGTGTGCGGCGTGGTGCTCTGCCATAGCTTCTGTTAAAACCGCATACAATTATCTGATAGGACTTTTTTTACTGTTGTAATAAAACGTTATTTGTGGCGTATCGTATCGAGAAGTGTGGATGGAACGTTGTCTAAATATTGGAGAGAGATGTATAGAGTGTGTAGGCCAGAATAGAACTGATTTTAAAATGAAAAACGACTTAGGCACGTTATCCCGATTCTCGTGGGACATGCTTTAGACTGGTTAGTGAGGGCTGGGAAGTCGCTCGGGCTATAGGATATGGGGTACGCCAGGATTTATAATTTAATATCAGATGTAGGGGGTTACTCCATCAAACAGATGACTGAGAGGGTACTTCTTGATGATGATTGATAGGTTTGTTGTCAATTTGGCACTCAACATATATTAGCTAACACAGTCTGCCACTTGTTGATAGACGCTCCACTGAACACCACATCTATCAACAGCATGTGTCACCACTCGGCGTTTTATGGGCCATTTGACTAACAACAAGGAAGTGGCAATAGAGAAAATACAGCAAAATACGACATCTGTCCACACTTGGTTGACTTTCGTTTCAACAAAACATCTAAAAGTGTTGTGAACTACGATCTTGTTAGAATTGACTGGAGGGAGGGGCGGCGTGGGGAAGTTATGTTCTTTTTCATAAACACTTCCTTATCTTAACCTGGACGTCGGACTGGAAAGTCGCGTACTGTGAATGCTGTATCCAAATGTGCCACACCAAAGCCATGGAAACATTAACATCACATCAATTCAACGATTGTCTAAAGTTTTTGAACGAGCAAGCATTTACAGTTAATTGTTTGTGGACGTGGGTGTTTGAAACATGAATGCATTCGAGGTGATCTGGGAATTAAGTGCTTGCGCACGGTGGATATGACACATAACACTAAGTGTGGCATGTGGAATGAGTCTTAACCAGGATCTAAACACACTCTGTGCTGCACGTGTCCTTCTAGTTGGGACAAAATCACCAATAACATCTCGAAGTTTAAGGCGCAGTTTATTAATTAGCCACGCATCAATATAACAGCAAACCCACATCATTACTCACAATGGGAAGGTTAATGTACTCCTCAAATGTGTTAGTTGTTTCAATGTAATCACTACTGCACAGTTCAACATCTACACGAATCACAGCCAGCGGCGCACAGAAAACTCACATCCGACAGCAAGTACCTAATGCATCACAGGCAGCGTTCAGATATATTGTAACGCAAGTCAAAATATTAGAGAAATGATACATGAATACATCATAATTCACCAGTTAACCTAGCCATCGTATTACTTAAGCCCGGAACATATAATATCATTTGTCAATTCATATTCAATTCATATACAGTTGTCAAAGGAAACATTGAACAGCTCATTTAAAGGAAACCTGATTTAGTCAGTTCCATTAGATATAATTGAATGTTTGACAACAGCAGGTTACGCATCAACCACACCTGTACATAAACCAACCATGCAGATGCTACAACTGTGACCTTAAAGTTAACTGTCAGAGAAGTGTCATCACAGCATAACTCATATTCTCACAAACCACTGAGATTTCCGAGTAATTGACCTGTGGTTGTCAGGGAGGTGGGGGGGGGGGGGGGCGGGGTGTGGTTGTGGGTGGGGAGGTTGAGGCTGTCACAGTGTATGATCATTTTTTATGGCAAAGAGCAGTGACATGTGGGAAGTCCAACTTTATCATTCTAAATTATTTCAAAGAGTA
Source organism: Urechis unicinctus (assembly GCA_034190875.2). Classification (NCBI taxonomy): domain Eukaryota; kingdom Metazoa; phylum Annelida; class Polychaeta; order Xenopneusta; family Urechidae; genus Urechis; species Urechis unicinctus. The sequence goes on along the minus strand of CM067358.1, from coordinate 70,030,927 downwards.
GAGGTGTGGAAATGACGCATTGGGATGTCACAGAGCATAGGTATGGAAACGACCCATGGCCCATGGGTCACTATATTTAGTCTCCGACCCCTAAAAGATCTGACTTAGGGGCCTGGAATTGCGTCGAACGAGACAGAAGGGCGAGAAAACCGCCTGATTGGACTAAACAACGGAGGTCTCTACAGCATACGAAGAAAATATTGGAAATATTGCATTTCATAAATGAAGTGGTTATTAGACTTGGCTAGTGGCCCCTAGATTTGGAAACTTAGAGGCTCTGATGGCTCATTTGTTCTCTGGAGCAGTGACTTGTGAGGGGTCGTAAAGTTGTGTTCATGGGTCGAAGTCATGAAAATGACTTACGAGGTCAACTTACATATGACCTGAGACATAAAGGTTATAAAGGTATATCTGCATCTCAGCAGTGCCAAGCATTTTGATTTTCCACACAAGTGTTGTAATTATACGTGTTAATATTTTTTCATTACAAAGAGAATTAATCATACGCTCCAAGAAATCCTCCACCAATCGAAATACATAAAGCTATGTCAGGCAGCAAATAACATCACAATTCTGTATTTACATTAATATATAACTACACTGTTTGTAGTAACACAAGCTATATTCTTTCTGATCAGTTGTTTCTAATATGATGAATCTCGTCATATGTATTGCTTGGAGGTCTCCGTTCTAACTCCGTGTAACCAGGCCTATCATTGGGGGAGGATTTATCTTCTGGCATTTTACTGACCTTCACTGCTTAGAAGAAAAAAACCCCACATTAAGTCGTTTGACTCATCAATGCACGGCTGTTTGAGTGTTAAAAAGTAAGGGTTGATTTGATATCTAAATATACAGCTGCATATTTTTGTTACGCTACCCACCTTGTGATGCGGGTGATTTACGTCGGACCAGGAGGACAATGACAACCACTATCATGGCGAGAAGAAGCAGACCCAACACTCCTGCTATACCTGCTATCCACGGAAAATCTGAAACAGATGTAGTTATGGGCCCTTTCAGGAAGTTTGGCAGTGACAACATCATATTGTTTGTTATATTCCCCTTCCCAAGCGGCGCTCGTGCGATCAACAACAACGCACATTAACATGCGACCGCGAGACATGGTGTTCACACTTAAATAAGGCAATCAACGAATGGTCAAAACACAATTTGAGCAGATTGTCAAACATTGCTTATGTTCCAATAAAAATGTCTGTCGCTAAAAAGAACCTCGCGGAGAGATGTAAAATAAGGAGAGCAATTAATGTTATTGCATATTCTGCATGCAAATGTTCTCAAATCTAAAAACAAAAACGGGCAATGTTTCCCTACCTGACTGGGTGATAGGGGGTGGAGATTTCGTGGGGCGAGTGAATAGTTCTGTATAGGGCGTATATTGACCTGCAGGGGACATGGTATGTACTGCAGAGGGCGTGGGCGTCGAACGGGGAAGGGTGCCGTTGTATCGGCCACAGGAAGTGACGTCTTCACCTGAATAATATAAGAACAAATGTGTCCAAAGGTTTTCCAACATTTAGTTCCATCATCTGAACACACTTATCTGCTAATTTACTCAGCTACTTATCCAACACATCAAATGGTACACATGCATAGCTACATGGAGAAATACATACACAAATACGTAGCCTAACACGCACACACACACACACACACACACACACACACACACACACACACACACACACACACACACACACACACACACACACACACACACACACACACACACACACACACACACACACACACACACACACACACACAACACACACACACACACATATACATATACACATATATATATATATATAACATACGCACATACACACACACACATACACACATATATACATATTTATACACACACACACACACACACACACACACACATATATATATATATATATATATATATATATATATATATATATATATATATATATATATATATATATATATATATATATATATTTGTATATGCGAACATTACCTTGGCAGAGACCTTCCGCTGTCAATTTATTCAATTCGACGCCCACCAGCCCCCTGGGAGACCAACACGGACGGCTTGTTAGTGCGATGTCTGTGTACGTCACCATCTGCGTTATATTCCGCATCCAGGCCAAGGAGCAATCACAGTGCATCGTGCGAGGATTGAGTAGATACAGATGAGTTAATCTGTGATTCAGCATCGATATATCTGGGAACGTCTCCAAACCAGTCGACTGCACATACAGAGTCGTGAGCCGCGGGAGCAGTTCCAGAAACCTCATCATATCGCCACATGGCATGGCCCCCAGGTTGTTGTTTTGGAGATAAAGCGAAGTCAGGCCTGTGATTGGTCGATTGATATGAGATATGTCTATTAGACCAATATTGTTATCATTTAGGTAAAGAGTGGTGATGCCGATCAGTGGGTGGAAAAGAGAGGAAACACCCACAAGACGATTGTGGTCCAGGTCCAATCGGAATAAGTTGAATCCATCAAAAGCATCCTTCCGAATGACGGTTATCAAGTTCCACGATAGATACAAATATCTGAGGGTACGTCTCTGGTTGATAAGGTCAGGAATTTCGGTCAGCCCCGTGGCAACCAGTCTCAGATTCGTGACAGATGTTAGCCGGTCAAAGGCATTTGTAGGCAACTCATACATGTAATTGCCATCCAAGTACAGATAAGATATCCGGTTATCATAGGAAAGTACATCTGATGCGATTGACGTCATCTGATTGTGTTGAAGATACAAGTTTGTCAGTGCGGGCATATGTCCTAATTCGTCACTTTGCAATCGAGCAATCTGATTGTTATGCAGATTTAGAGTGGTCAGTCTGGTCAAACCATTGAAGACATTAGCTCCCAATCGTTTAATCTGGTTGTTGTACAGACTTAAAAAGGTCAGCCTTGTCAAACAATTGAAGACATCAGTGCCCAGTCGTTCAATCTGGTTGTTGTGTAGATTTAGAGTGGTCAGCCTGGTCAACCCATTGAAGACATCAGCGCCCAATCGCTTAATCTGGTTGTTGTATAGTTCTAACCTGGTCAGGCTGGTCAACCCACTGAAGACCTCGTCTTCCAATCGTTCAATCTGGTTGTAGCATAGATTAAGAGTGGTCAGCCTGGTCAAACCATTGAAGACATCAGCGCCCAATCGTTTAATCATGTTGCTTTGTAGATTTAAAGTGGTCAGCCTTGTCGTCCCGTTGAACCAATCGTTCAATTTAGTTGGTGTATAGATTTAACGTGGTCAGGCTGGTCAATCCACTGAAGACATCGTCTTCCATTTGCTCAATTTGATTGTTCCTGGCGTAAAGCGTTTGAAGCGTGCTGCCAACAGCACCGAGTTTAGGTAGAGTCGTTAAACGGTTGGAGACTATCGCCAAATATGACAACGATGTTCCATTGAATGCCGAGTCAGCGATAACCGTTATCCTGTTAGATGTAAGGTAAATGAAAGCTAATTGGTCAAATCCAAGGAAAGTATCTTCTTCAATTTCTGTTATCAAATTGTACCTCAGGTACAGATGGGTTGTCGTTTTGTTGATGTCTTTAATAGGAATACTGGGGAGACCAGCACGCTATCGTCGATAATAGACATTAGATGCCACGATATGAGGAGCAGCTGAGACCAACAAGAGGAAAAGTACTCCTGTAATATCCATCTTTGATTTGTAGACAGTATCCGTTAATATTTCCAATTTTAAATCTCGTTAATAGACTATGTTAACACGATAACCTCAGTTAAATGGTTAAAGACGTCACCCACCGGGCATATGTTAGCACACCAGGATGAAATGAGCTTAAAAGTTCGAGAGGAGACGCCCCTGCTAAGCTTGGATGAACTTGGCTACCTCATCTATCACAACCTCTTCACAGTGAGCCTCCGATTTGCTCCATACTTCATTTGCATGGAAACAAACGAGGAATATTTGTTTGTAAGTATGGCATCCCTAGTAGTCGAGAAACACCACATCTAAATGAGTCACGGAAGTATGACCCCAGGTCATCATTTAAGCAGCATCATCATAACATGGTCAGAATCACTGAGATATGACCCGGGTCATCATTACAATAACATGATCATAACACAGGTCAAGGGCTAAAGAGATACGACCCTTGGTCATCATTTCAATAACATCGTCATAAGACCGGTCAGGGGGTACAGAGGTATTAACGTGGGTCATCATCATTAAATAACATAATCATAACACAGGATAAAGGGTACAGATGTACAGCAACTGGTCATAATCTTACCAATAACATCATCGTTACATAGGTTAGAGGGTACATTGGTATGTTCATTGGGTAATCATAGAGTTCAGAGGTCATATATATATGATCACAAGTCATCATCATCATGACACAGTGGCTGAAGATCATAGAGGCACGTTTAAGAGTCGCTATTATTGCGCAGCGACCAGGGGTACAAAACTATTTGCGTTTGATTTTTTTACTTCTTCCTAAAGCCTTTTTCAAAACTGTCTCAAGGTGTCCCCGAATCGATTAAAATAAACACTGCATAAAAATAATATGAAGGTGACCCTAGGGCAATGGCAACCGACACTGCATCAAGACTGTCTGAAGGTTATATATATATATATATATATATATATATATATATATATATATATATATATATATATATATATATATATATATATATATATATATATATATATATATATATATATATATATATATATATATATATATATATATATATATATATATATATATATATATATATATATATATATATATATATATATATTATATATATGTACTATCGAATATGTAGCATATATATATATGTATCTCTATGTATGTGTGTGTATATATATTTCGAATATGTGTTGTATGTGTTTGTGTTTTGTGTGTGTGTGTCTTGGTGTGTGTGTGTGTGTGTGTGTGTGTGTGTGTGTGTATGTGTGTGTGTGTGTGTGTGTGTGTGTGTGTGTGTGTGTGTGTGTGTGTGTGTGTGTAAGTGCAGTTATTTGCCTTCCTAGCCAGGCATTAGGCAGGTAGGGGTAATTATTTATATTTTTTTACATTGAATGACCGCAAGATGTCGGCAAATGACATTTCGGGTGTGAGAGTAAATTGTCGGCCGATGATGTATTTGCATCAGTGAGCCTTGTAAGGTTTTTAAAGAATACCCTGGGGAGGTGAAAGTAGGGGTGTCATTAAAAGTCAGTGAGGTGAAAACCTGTCGTCATCAATTTTATACTTGCGTAAGTACGAACTAACTGAGAGTCGTTTGTAGCTTGGTATCCGTATTACATGAATTACGGTAGCAAACTATCAAAAAGAGTATATTGCGTGTCTTGTTCTTCTCCGTTGATGAAAAAGACGAAATATCGATATAGCTATCATTAAGACATGCCCATATAAGTAAAGCGAACGTTACATGAACAAGACCGACTGTGCCCCAAGGCAATAAATCCAATTTTTGCTTAGAACGCTCTTCGGCTTCGGGTTGGGTCGTTAACATAATAAAAGTGTAAAGTAAAGGGCAATGACTCACGCGTCGTAATGCGTAGATTTCCTGAAGGAGACAATGTGTTACTCACTTGTCTTCTTCACTTCTATTGGGTCAATGGTCATCGACAATATAACCTCAAACGGTCATGGTCATTCAAAAATTACATTCCATAGATAGATTCAAGTGAACTTTTTGATTCTTAATTTGTACGTGTAATATGTTTTTATCTATAATAGAAAACGCAGTCAGCTTCTTAGATGTTAAAGCCTGACTCTATCAAATGCCTTTTTCATCTCTTTCTGTGATAAGGGCCATTCGTATTCGTTGTGGTTGTCTATTTCTCATGAATTGACCCTCGTCCTGTCAACAACCAGGAAGTGGCAGTTATGAACAAATACACCAAGGTGGCCGTGGCTTAGCTGTCTCTAATTATCTCAAACCACAAGTGCCTGACTTGTCGATTGACTTCATTTGCCGAAATAACACATCTGCTTAAAGCGTTTAACCATGGAGTTGGCGGATTTGGGAGAGGGCTCTCATGAATATAAGCATACCTTTCTTAACCAAGCAATGTCGCTCACAGTGAATGTTGCATCTTGTAAATAAATGCTAAAACGTGTGAAAATATCACTATAAATATTTCCATTTAACTATTAAGCAATTTTGTACAGGGGTCTTGCAAGCCTGAATGAATTGAAGGAGATTACGGATTCACCAAGTAAAAAACTGGTATTGTTCTATGATGATGAACAAACTTTGTGTCAGTCCGATCACATTCTGTTGAATATGACTCGCAGAATAACCCTCAATCAGGCGCCTCACGATCAGAACGTTGAATAAGTTATCGGTTGATGCATGTTACCATCCGCTCAGCTCCACATTGGTGGAGTTTATTAACAAAAACGGCATGGTTCACAGCAAGACCATCCCTTCATTGTGACATTTAACGCAACATTATTCACAATGTAAATGTACTCATCTAGGGATCAACTCGCATAACTGACATAACAGCAGCTGGATGCCTTGTTTCAGGTACTCCTGGGCTAGACGGCCCACCCTTATGCAACAATACCAATCGTAACACAGAAACATCCTTATTCGCAAATAACACCACTGAAGTTACAATGACAATCGAACATCTAAGTCCGCATTGGGATGACGAATTGTGTGATAAAAGTACCCGGACGAGGATACAATTCCACGGTTCATCAGTTGTTAGACTATTTCATCCTTGTATAGTTTGCATGATTTCATATGAACCATACCCACTGCTCGACAGTGCCGTGAATTTCCTGTTCGTATTATTACTTTTGTTGTTATTATTATTATTATTAAAAAACCAATTGTTACAATAATTGTCATTATTCAACCAAATGTTATGATTAATCATGATATTTTGATTCTTGAACAAAAATTCTTCGACAAATGTCAAGCTATCAACCACCAATTGATGGGCAAAATGGACTTTTTGTATTTATGAACGAGTTTTCTCTCTGTCCAGCGACTGATCAAATTGTTTAAGTTGCAACTCGGTGTAGCCAGGCCTGGTATCGAAGGAAACGCGGCGGTGTCGTCTTCACTGATCGTCTCTTTAGATAAGAAAAAACATAAAATAAGTCCCCTATCATCTTCAACATAAGCGGCCAGACACGATCCCCGAGATCATAAATCTGAAGTCAAATGTACCTTTGTTGATTTCACGATAGCGCCAACGTATGACTGGCGTGTGTTTCACTCAGTTGCATGCTCACCGTCATGGTGAGACCTCTTGGCATAACTATAAGCTCCTTGCTACTATTTCATTTCGTTGGATATTTCGCTCGTATTTCTCCGTAGAGGAAGTTTAACTTCCACAAGATATCCTGTATAGTCGCAATTTGACCTCTGACATCAAGAACGATTTAATCACCAACTATTCAATGTTTCAACTTGCTTAGCATTCCTCTCATATATAATGGATATTGGCGCCCACAAGAATCATTCGGAGATCCTGTTCTCTAAAACGCCTCATAATGAACCAGTCCCCATTCGGGTGGATGATCGCTCTCCATCACACAACCTGTGTAACGATGCATCGCTCTGCCACTGCCTTACACTGTGTCCCCTGCAGAACATTCAAAAGAATTCCATCAGCAGAAATATATAGCTGCCCATTAATTACTACGCATCTTATGTGCATAGATGAACAACCATTTATTCTGTTAAGGCAGCCCACGATGGGTGCACACCATTATGACACAGCAATAACTGTCGCATTGAGTATGATAGTGTTATCACGATGGCGGGAACGGTATAAAACACATGAGTGTGTGTGCGTTGCAGCGAACGCAGGTACGCTTCGCCCTAAGGGTTCAGGTGAGCTTTGCCCTAAGGGTTCAGGTGCGCTTCGCCCTAAGGGTTCAGGTGCGCTTCGCCCTAAGGGTTCATGTTCTTTATTTTCTTTCCAAATTATGGTGATATGTATTATTGCTCACTAACCAAAATCCCTCATTCTTTTACATCAATCACAAATCGGTAATGATGGAAGACTGCACCAGGCTGCATAAATAAATACAACTTCTCTGTCCATTATATGATATAACCACACATCGCTGCATAATACATATGGCGAACTTGGTTTCAAGTGAGTCAATGTTAATTATTTTGGGTAAGCTAATCCTCAACGGCTCTTCCACTCATCATTTGTGTGAGTGATACAGGAGGATTGTTAGTTATGCTTTTTATGGACAACACTTAAACCATTTATAGTAAACATGGCATAGGTATGCACAACCATTATGACGGTATTACTGGCAACTCCAATGTCAGATCAACATACCGTTAGCAAGCAGGAAGGTAGGAAGATAGGTAAGTATATAGGTAAATAGGTAGGTAGACTGGTAAATAGGTCGATAGGTAGGTAGGTAGGTAGGTAGACAGATAGTTAGGTTGGTAGGTAGATAGAATGGTGGATAGGTAGGCAGGTATGTAGGCAGGCATGTAGGTAGGTAGGCAGGTAAGTAGGTAGGTAGGCAGGTAGGTAGATAGGTAGGTAGGTAGATATTTGGGTTGGTAGGTAGATAGGTAGGTAAATAGGTAGGTAGATAGGTAGGTAAGTAGGTAGGTAGGTAGATATTTAGGACGGTAGGTAGATAGGTATGTAGGTAGGCTGGTAGGTAGGTAGGCAGGTAAGTAGATCGATAGGTAGGTAGATATTTGGGTAGGTAGGTAGATAGGTAGGTAGATATTTGGGTTGGTAGGTAGATAGGTAGGTAAGTAGGTAGGTAGGTAGATATTTGGGTAGGTAGGTAGATAGGTAGGTAAGTAGGTAGGTAGGTAGATATTTAGGACGGTAGGTAGATAGGTAGGTAAGTAGGTAGGTTGGTATGTATGTAGGTATGTAAGTAGGTAGGTATGTAAGTAGGTAGGTATGTAAGTAGGTAGGTGTGTAAGTAGGTAGGTATGTAAGTAGGTAGGTATGTAAGTAGGTAGGTATGTAAGTAGGTAGGTATGTAAGTAGGTAGGTATGTAAGTAGGTAGGTATGTAAGTAGGTAGGTATGTAAGTAGGTAGGTATGTAAGTAGGTAGGTATGTAAGTAGGTAGGTATGTAAGTAGGTAGGTATGTAAGTAGGTAGGTATGCAGGTATGCATGGAGTACGGTAGATATGTAAGTAGGTAGGTAGGTATGTAAGTAGGTACGTAGGTAGGTAGGTTTGTTGCACTGTTTCAAGTGAGTGTATTCTTCTTGATGCACCAAAGCACCATGTAATTCACATGCTGATAAGACAACAGACTCATCTTTACCATGAAATACAGGAAAAAGCGCTGATGTCATTGGTTATATAACCTGATATATGAACTTAACATAAATGGAACTCTATAACTGTCAGGGGATTGTCTCAACGTGAGTACGGAATGTTATCAGATAGAGGAACGCTTCGTTAGCTTCAGGGCGGGCGGTTAATGCTTTTAAATCCTCAGTACCGAGCGATGGTTGGCGCATCAATACGTTTTGTAGAATTAATACATTGAATGTAAATGTAACATTGTTATTAATCCTCGGTTGACTCAGTACAGTGATTTGTATGAATTGAGATGGAGATTGCTCCATCGATATTGCTCACCAGGCACACACGCGCCCGTATCCCATTCCAGGTAGTGAATCCATGCCTCGCCATCGGGAAGTTTTACATGTTGCTATAAAGGCACCGAATCATTTCCTTGATCCAGAAGTCAACTGCCTCACAGATCTCAAAAAGTTTGAGGTTACAAAGCAATGATGTATCAAATGTCACAGAGAAGTAGCATGTGAAAGGTCAGAGACCGCTTAGAGTAGTGACGTTTGAGGGGTCAAAGATGCAAGGCTATAAAAGTTTTTCCGAATAATAACATTGGATGCAAAAGGGAAATATAAATCGATGAACATTTGGGTCATTTTGCCTAAAAAGTAATATGATAGTAAACCCAGTCAGCTACTTGTTTATAAAGTTCTACTGAACGCCCACATCTATCATCAGTATTTATCATTACCTAGCATTGCATGGGCCTTCATGCGGTAAGTCTCTAACGCCGTATATTATTCACCTTTCCACAAAATGTCCTTATGTGTTTGTTAGATTGTCGTCTTTTTCTTCCTCTAGTTCATTCACTTGAAACTTATTGCCCAGTTTCAAAAGCATAGGATTACTTGGTAACTCTCGTCCCAACGACACCAAGGAAGTGGTAACAGAGGAAATATAAAGGCCGAAGTACTCAACGTCGTAAGAATATATATATACATTCCGCTCGTCACAAGTTTGTAGCCACTCGATGTAAAATGACGGAATGGTGTAAGGGGGTGGTGTAGGGGTAGGGGTGACAGTGATGTTCTTTTAAATGAATTCATCCTATTCTTATCATGTTCCCATATAATAAAGATTTAAAGCCATGGGAACAAAATATCACATAAGTATAACGATTGTGTAATTATTGTGAACACGCGAGTATTAAAAGCTAATTGTTTGCGGACGTGGGTACGTTCCGTGTACAGCGGGTATGGCCCATAATATTCTGCATGGTATGGAACACGGAATGAGATTTAACAATGAACAAAACTGTGAGACAAATCAATGACCGAATGCTTGTTGCATGTGTCCTTCTGGTAATAACCAAATAAATTACCTCCAAATTCTTGTGGACTTTAATAATCCTGACATATTCTGTGGAATTTATTAACTTTGTGTGCTGTTGGAGCTCGCTCCAAAAAGTTATTTGCATTCCACACTGCCAGCCGTACATGTACGCATCGATTACATGTTCGCAAGATAGAAATACTGATAGATATTACTCATCAAATGTTAATCATGTGAATGTAACTGTTGGAGCTATATATATTTATATAAATATATTTTAAGATAGTCATGACATATATATATGATAGTTTTTATATATATATCAAGCAAATGTATATATTCCATATGTCTCGATGTTCATGCGGCACCTTGTATTTTGATTTGGCTCCAATGTAATTGGAGTGAATGGTTAGTTAAATCTCTGGTACGACTGACCGGCTCAAGATACAATATCCCTTGTTATGAGGCTAATGCCATCGAAAAGTCAATACACAACAATCTAAAGGCAAGCGGCATCATTAGCTCCGGTAGAGCAAAACGCTCACGTCGACATAGACAGTAGCTGCCGGGATATTCAGCTGAGACCAACAAGAGGAAAAAGTACTGTGAACCGGACAGTATCCGTTAATATTTCCATTTTTAAAATCTTGTTGAAGACAATGTTGACACGATAACGTTAGTTGAATGGTAACTGTCGACAACCACACGGCGTATGTTAGCACACCAGGATATATATACGATATTAAAAATCGAGAGCTCGGACGCCCCTGCTAAGCACTATAATGAGCCGCTTTCCCTTTATGTTAGACAGATACACGAATGCTTTAGTTATATGACTCTATACATAGTGAGGGCATTGTTGCGCCCTATACTAGATATGGTTACGGGAAACGTTCTGTTTAATGAAGGCAACTGATAAGCAAACCAAATATACATCACAGCAGACACTTTTATATATATATATATATATAAATATCATCAAAAACAACTAAGTAACATACAGCAAGCATGAATCGTTGAATAGAGGTTGATGTTGCCAATGTTTAGATGTCCCTCACTGGATTCTAATTCTGCTGCTACCCGATTCTTTCTGTATGCAATATCACAGCTGGCCTACCATCGATCACGACACATTTCAGTGACTTTCAGCTCTAACATTCGTTGCACGCATGGTACTTTGGAGCATGAGACCCACACCATGTGTTGACGTCATGTGTCCAGCAGAACTCCACTATAAGGCCTAAGCACTGCCAACGCCGAGTCGTGCTCATAACAATGAAACGAAAATTGTATTCAACGATAAGACCTGCTGTTAGAGGGATGATTAACGTTCAAAATACATACATCTAGAGTAATGGATGTATGTCGCCAAACCACATTTGGTAAAACGAAGTTATTAAAGAGATCATCCATATCTACCAAAGAACGTAATTATACCCGATAAATCACATAGCAAGCGGTTCAATAGAGCTCAACAGATTGTACTTGTAAGCTGTAAACGTTTAGTAGAGCAGACGATATGTACAAAATGAAACATAATATTATTAATTGTTGAAAAAACAAATGTAACTGTTTAAACTGCATCATCTATTGGTTTGCAGTTACTTTCCGTTTGGCAGCAGCAATGTTGAGTTGGACAAGCAGCCACCCATACCAGGTCAGAGCAGATCCCATAGCCGGGCAATACCTAGCCCTACATGACGTCTGAGTAGACGTCTTACTTTCTCTTAAACCGACGCAATGTAAAAATTTTGAGATCGATTCAGACAGCTACCAAACACCAAACATACCCAAGTGATGGAGTTTTAGAATGCAATGATATTCACGGACAATTTTATCCCTTTTCGGCGGGGGATTTCATCTATGGTAATTAGTTATAGTTCGATCAATTTGGGAAGCGGTAAAAAATCCGAAACTTAGCAACATGTTTGTTTTCAAGTTCAAGACCACGTGCATTGCACATGCTCAGAATTACGTGACCCATCGACGACTAATGCTAAGGCAATGCGAATGAGACGGTGGGAAATCGCGGGAAATCACGCGACGCAATATTTTCCAAAATGGCGGTCATCGTATCGCGATTTTTGGGAAAGAAATATAGATGACATTTATATAGAATAGCGTCGAGTGGAGGTAAGTTTTTTGGTGCGCTATGACTTTGTTTTGTACATACTCTTGATGTATGTTGTTTTCTAGACGCGTGATAGAGCACTTTAGCCAAACGCGTTTTCTTGGACGCGCGGAAAATGTTGAAGCTGAACGGTATATATTCCTATTACCGTCCCACCGGAGCTAGGCAATACCAAACATGTCTGAAACTGTTCCGCCCTCTTTCCTGACTATGAGGACCACTATATGTCAATTTTGTAACCATCGTGATCTGCGTATGCCCAGACAGGTCAAAACCGCCATTATCAAATGTATATTCAACCGCGTGACGAGATTTTATGAAATTACCAAAAAATATAGACATAAAATTGTATAGGCTACTTACAGTGTGTGACAAGTTTGTCAGAGTGCCACAGAGTTATGACCTATTTGGCACGGGGTGAAGACGCGAGTTAAGTGTTAAGGAGAAACACTCCTATTTAATGTGAATAGATATGAAATGCAAATGACTGCAGTACAAAAATTGAAACTACACGTGATTTGATGAACAAAATACATCGTTAATATTCTGGTGCAAGCGTATAGCGGTCACGGGCCATTAAAATTGTTCCTATTATGCCATGTAAAATATTCTCCCAAAGTATTATGCCAGTAGTGAATGTTTATACTTAACGATGACAACTTAAAGATCTACACTTTCTATAAGTTGATCATCCTTTAGAAAAGGACGCCTGTAATGTCCTAGTATGACATCAAATATAATCTGACATCGTGGATATCTGAAAAGAATATTTGATGATATTATCGCTCTATTCATCGGAGCTGAATCTCAAATTTCTCTATATATTTACGCCTTGAAATATGAACGTCGAAGCACAAATATTGTTCATTTTGAGCCAAGTTGAAGCTTGAGTTTCACGGCGGCAAATTCACTTTGAAAATATTCTATCCCCTCGCCAGAATAGAACTGGTGTTAAAATGTAAAACGACTTTGGCACGTTATCCCGATTTTCATGGGACATGCTTAAGACTGGTTAGTGAGAGCTGGGAAGTCGCTTGGGCTATAGGATATGGGGTAAACCAGTATTTATAATAAATATCAGCTGTAGGGGGTTACTCCATCAAACAGATGACTGAGAGGGTATTTGATGATGATTGATAGGTTTGTTGTCAATTTGGCACTCAACATATATTAGCTAACACAGTCTGCCACTTGTTGATAGACGCTCCACTGAACACCACATCTATCAACAGCATGTGTCACCACTCGACGTTTTATGGGCCATTTGACTAACAACAAGGAAGTGGCAAGAGAGAAAATACAGCAAAATAGGACATCGGTCCACACTTGGTTGACTTTCGTTTCAACAAAACATCTAAAAGTGTTGTGAACTACGATCTTGTTAGAATTGACTGGAGGGAGGGGCGGCGTGGGGAAGTTATGTTCTTTTTCATAAACACTTCATTATCTTAACCTGGACGTCGGACTGCAAGTCGCGTACTGTGAATGTTGTATCCAAATATGCCACACCAAAGCCATGGAAACATTAACATTGCATTAATTCAACGATTGTCTAAAGTTTTTGAACGAGCAAGCATTTACAGTTAATTGTTTGTGGACGTGGGTGTTTGAAACATGAATGCATTCGAGGTGATCTGGGAATTAAGTGCTCGCGCACGGTGGATATGACACATAACACTAAGTTTGGCAGCGGAATGAGTCTTAACAAGGATCTAAACACACTCTGCGCTGCACGTGTCCTTCTAGTTGGGACAAAATCACCAATAACATCTCGAAGTTTAAGGCGCAGTTTATTAATTAGCCACCAATCAATATAACAGTAAACCCACATCATTACTCACAATGGGAAGATTAATGTACTCCTCAAATGTGTAAGTTGTTTCAATATGAGCACAACAGATCAGTTAAACTCTTACATGAATCGCAGCCAGCGGCGCACAGAAAACTCACATCTGACTGCAAGTACCTAATGCATCCCAGGCAGCGTTCAGATATATTGTAACGCAAGTCAAAATATTAGATAAATGATACATGAATACATCATAATTCACCAGTTAACCTAGCCATCGTATTACTTAAGCCCGGAACATATAATGTGATTTGTCAATTCATATTCAATTCATATACAGTTGTCAAAGGAAACATTGAACAGCTCATTAAAAGGAAACCTGATTTAGTCAGTTCCATTAGATATAATTGAATGTTTGACAACAGCAGGTGACACATCAACCACACCTGTACATAAACCAACCATGCATATGCTACAACTGTGACCTTAAAGTTAACTGTCAGAGAAGTGTCATCACAGCATAACTCATATTCTCACAAACCACTGAGATTTCCGAGTAATTGACCTGTGGTTGTCAGGGAGGTGGGGGGGGGGGGGGTTGTTGTGGGGGGGAGGTTTAGGCTGTCACAGTGTAGGATCATTTTTTATGGCAAAGAGCAGTGACATGTGGGAAGTCCAACTTTATCATTCTAAATTATTTCAAAGAGTAGAGGTGTGGAAATGACGCTATGGGATGTCACAGAGCATAGGTATGGAAATTACACATGGCCCATGGGTCACTATATTTAGTCTCCGACCCCTAAAAGATCTGACTTAGGGGCCTGGAATTGCGTCGAACGAGGCAGAAGGGCGAGAAAACCGCCTGATTGGACTAAACAACGGGGGTCTCTACAGCATACGAAGAAAATATTGGCTCATTTGTTCTCTGAAGCAGTGACTTGTGAGGGGTCGTAAAGTTGTGTTCATGGGTCGTAGTCATGAAAATGACTTACGAGGTCAACTTACATATGACCTGAGACATAAAGGTTATAAAGGTATATCTGCATCTCAGCAGTGCCAAGCATTTTGATTTTCCACACAAGTGTTGTAATTATACGTGTTAATATTTTTTCATTACAAAGAGAATTAATCATACGCTCCAAGAAATCCTCCACCAATCGAAATACATAAAGCTATGTCAGGCAGCAAATAACATCACAATTCTGTATTTACATCAATATATAACTACACTGTTTGTAGTAACACAAGTTATATTCTTACTGATCAGTTGTTTCTAATATGGTGAATCTCGTCATATGTATTGCTTGGAGGTCTCCGTTCTAACTCCGTGTAACCAGGCCTATCATTGGGGGAGGATTTATCTTCTGGCATTTTACTGGCCTTCACTGATTAGAAGAAAAAAACCCCACATTAAGTCGTTTGACTCATCAATGCACGGCTGTTTGAGTGTTCAAAAGTAAGGGTTGATTTGATATCTAAATATACAGTTGCATATTTTTGTTACGCTACCCACCTTGTGATGCGGGTGATTTCCGTCGTACCAGGAGGACAATGACAACCACTATCATGGCGAGAAGAAGCAGACCCAACACTCCTGCTATAACTGCTATCCACGGAAAATCTGAAACAGATGTAGTTATGGGCCCTTTCAGGAAGTTTGGCAGTGACAACATCATATTGTTTGTTAAATTCCCCTTCCCAAGCGGCGCTCGTGCGATCAACAACAACGCACATTAACATGCGACCGCGAGACACGGTGTTCACACTTAAATATGGCAATCAACGAATGGTCAAAACACAATTTGAGCAGATTGTCAAACATTGCTAATGTTCCAATAAAAATGTCTGTCGCTAAAAAGAACCCCACGAAGAGATGTAAAATAAGGAGAGCAATTAATGTTATTGCATATTCTGCATGCAAATGTTCTCAAATCTCAAAACAAAAACGGGCAATGTTTCCCTACCTGACGGGGCGATAAGGGGTGGAGATTTCGTGGGGCGAGTGAATTGTTCTGTATAGGGTGTATATTGACCTGCAGGGGACCTGGTATGTACTGTAGAGGGCGTGGGCGTCGAACGGGGAAGGGTGCCGTTGTATCGGCCACAGGAAGTGACGTCTTCACCTGAATAATATAAGAACAAATGTGTCCAAAGGTTTTCCAACATTTAGTTCCATCATCTGAACACACTTATCTGCTAATTTACTCCAACACATCAAATGGTACACATGCATAACTACATGGAGAAATACAAACACAAATACGTAGCCTAACACACACACAAACACACACACAAACACACACACACACACACACACACACACACACACACACACACACACACACACACACACACACACACACACACACACACACACACACACACACACACACACACACACACACACACACACACACACACACACACACACACACACACACACACACACACATATATATATATATATATATATATATATATATATATATATATATATATATATATATATATATATATATTTGTATATGCGAACATTACCTTGGCAGAGACCTTCCGCTGTCAATTTATTCAATTCGACGCCCACCAGCCCCCTGGGAGACCAACACGGACGGCTGGTTAGTGCGATGTCTGTGTACGTCACCATCTGCGTTATATTCCGCATCCAGGCCAAGGAGCAATCACAGTGCATCGTGCGAGGATTGAGTAGATACAGATGAGTGAATCTGTGGTTCAGCATCGATATATCTGGGAACGTCTCCAAACCAGTCGACTGCAAATACAGAGTCGTGAGCCGCGGGAGCAGTTCCAGAAACATCATCATATCGCCACATGGCATGGCCCCCAGGTTGTTGTTTTGGAGATAAAGCGAAGTCACGCCTGTGATTGGTCGATCGATATGAGATATGTTTATTGGACCAATATTGTTATCATTGAGGTAAAGAGTGGTGATGCCGATCAGTGGGTGGAAGAGAGAGGATACATCCACAAGACGATTGTGGTCCAGGTCCAATCGGGCTAAGTTGAATCCATCAAAAGCATCCTTCCGAATGACGGTTATCAAGTTCCACGATAGATACAAATATCTGAGGGTACGTCTCTGGTTGATAAGGTCAGGAATTTCGGTCAGCCCCGTGGCAACCAGTCTCAGATTCCTGACAGATGTTAGCCGGTCAAAGGCATTTGTAGGTAACTCATACATGTAATTGCCATCCAAGTACAGAGAAGATATCCGGTTATCATAGGAAAGTACATCTGATGCGATTGACGTCATCTGATTGTGTTGAAGATACAAGTTTGTCAGTGCGGGCATATGTCCTAATTCGTCACTTTGCAATCGAGCAATCTGATTGTTATGCAGATTTAGAGTGGTCAGTCTGGTCAAACCATTGAAGGCATCAGCTTCCAATCGTTCAATCTGGTTGTTGTATAGATTTAGAGTGGTCAGTCTGGTCAAACCATTGAAGGCATCAGCTTCCAATCGTTCAATCTGGTTGTTTTGTAGATTTAGAGTGGTCAGCCTGGTCAACCCATTGAAGACATCAGCGCCCAATCGTTTTATCTGGTTGTTGTATAGTTCTAACCTGGTCAGGCTGGTCAACCCACTGAAGACCTCGTCTTCCAATCTTTCAATTTGGTTGTTGTATAGATTTAGAGTGGTCAGCCTGGTCAAACCATTGAAGACATCAGCGCCCAATCGTTTAATCATGTTTCTTTGTAGATTTAAAGTGGTCAGCCTTGTCGTCCCGTTGAACATATCATCTCCCAATCGTTCAATCTGGTTGTCGTATAAACTTAACGTGGTCAGTCTGGTCAAACCATTGAAGACATTAGCTCCCAATCGTTCAATTTGGTTGTTGTATAGATCTAATGTGGTCAGGCTGGTCAACCCACTGAAGACATCGTCTTCCAATTGCTCAATTTGATTGTTCCCGGCGTAAAGTCTTTGAAGCGTGCTGCCAACAGCACCGAGTTTAGGTAGAGTCGTTAAACGGTTGGAGTCTATCGCCAAATATGACAACCGTGTTCCATTGAATGCCGAGTCAGCGATAACCGATATCCTATTATATGAAATGTATATGTAAGCTAATTGGTCAAATCCAAGGAAAGTATTTTCTTCAATTTCTGTTATCAAATTGTACCTCAGGTACAGATGGGTTGTCGTTTTGTTGATGTCTTTAATAGGAATACTGGGGAGACCAGCACGCTCACGTCGATAATAGACATTAGATGCCAAGATATGAGGAGCAGCTGAGACCAACAAGAGGAAAAGTACTCCTGTAATATCCATCTTTGAATTGTAGACAGTATCCGTTAATATTTCCAATTTAAAATCTTGTTGATAGACAATGTTGACACGATAACGTTAGTTGAATGGTAACTGTCGACACCCACACGGCGTATGTTAGCACACCAGGATGAAATGAGCTTAAAAGTTCGAGAGGAGACGCCCCTGCTAAGCATGGATGCACTTGGCTACCTCACCCATAAAGACCTCTGCACAATGAGTCTCCGATTCGCTCCATACTTCATTTGCATGGAAACAAACGAGGAGTAATTGTTAGTAACTATGGCGTCCCTAGTAGTTATAGTGAGTTCATCGTAATACATAGGGTTAGCAGTCACTGCAGGATGACCCCGGGTCATCACTTAACCAGCATAATTATTATAAAGGTCACATTATACTGAGGTATGACCCGGGTCATCCTTACAATATATATATATATATAGATATATATATATATATATATATATATATATATATATATATATATATATATATATATATATATATATATATATATATATATATATATATATATATATATATATATAAATGTATATATATATATATATATATATATAATATATATATATATATATATATATATATATATATATATATATATATATATATATATATATATATATATATATATCAATCAACAAAGTTAACAATTGTGTTCTATTGAATGCCGAGTCAGAGATTATCGATATCGTATTGATTAAAAGGTCAATATGAACTAATTGGTCTAATGCATCGGATGTATTTGTCTCGATATCTGTAATCAAGTTGTGGTCAAGGTACATATTCGTGGTGGAGTTGCCAATGTCTTCAATGGGAATCTCGGTTAGATTGGCATGTTGAAGAGATAACGTCGTAGATGCCAGGATGTGAGGAACAGCTAATACCAACAAGATGCGGAGTTCTCTTGTAATATTTATTGTCGACTTGTTGAAAGACACTGTGGTAACTTCTGTGCAAATCTGACCGATAGAGTATGTTAAGATGAAATGAATATCAATACTTGATATTTCAGGTAAGCATGAATCAATAGAAAATGTCTGTGGCGGAATATTTGCTCCCTAAAGAGATTCATTCGATGAACAGTTGAAATACGTTTCCTTTACTTTAAATGAGAAATTAATAATCAACAACACAAGACTTCTTCTCACACGGCTATTCTCGCGTATATTAACGCACTCTCGGTTCACGTGAGCCTGTTTCTTCGCATTTCGTCACGCTACTCCTCGCAAGATCACTCGTTATCACACCGCTTCATCGCTTTGTATCACAGTGCATAACATGACATTGAATCTCTGTGGATCTCTCTGTATTTCTCTATATCACCTTGCATGACATCCAACCACCATCTATCAGCAGAAATATGCAACAGCTGTTCGAATTCTACACATTTCATGTGCACAAGACAACCCTTTATTCTGTTGAGGCAAGCTACTGTTGGTGCAGATCATTATGACCGTACTGTCCGGTAGCGCAACGGAATCATAATGTGTAATCATGATGGTTGGTATAGTGACAATGCCCCAGCCCAATGACCACTCGAATATCACTCATCAAACTACGCCAGAACAAACTTCTGTGCCTAATCCTAAATATCCAATTGATCGCAAGTTAGACGTTTATTATCAAGTATACCTCAACACCAAGCCATGAATAACCACAAGTTTAACATGGTTGCCAACATACACACATGATATATCGGACCGAGACGACGCCAGTCCAACTGCAGTGGTCACCAAACCAAAGAGCTTATAGATACATTAAGAGGGCTCACTCCGACTAGCTGTACTGTGGGTATGTAAATGAGTGATACACACAACCGTCGTAAGGTCGCGCTACTATGAAATCAACAAAACACAGGGGAGTGCTGACCCAACGTCCTGGTCCTCCACGTATGGCTGCCAAGTCTTCTGATTGGTTGTGGCGTCCACGCCCCAGAAACATTTATATCATTTACAAAGACGCTGTGGCAAAGCACCGCGCTTCTCACAGGTGGGATGTTTTCGTATTTTGCCAGCGAAGGTACGCGTGAGCCCTCTTAACTTAGCAGTAAGCTTGTTGTCCGATCTTCTCTGCGTTCTCTGTCTGCGAGTTCTATTCGATTGGTGTCTGTTTTGTTGATAAAAACAATGTGAGTGTCCTATCACACAACTCAGACTAGTGTTGGACTGATCTCTTTATTCAATATGGACCATCAACAACTTTGGTCTGTCCACAGGTACAACTGGGCACTGATGCATATACATCAAGCATGTGGGTCCTGGTCATAAATTGCCTTGAAAAAATGCATACTATCTAAAACTTCAAAACTTCTGCAAATTTCATCATGTGTCTGACAATCTGACTTAAGGATCTGCTTTCAAAACCTGGTGAGATTTCTACTCAGAAACTTCACACAAAGGTTATTTTGTACAAACTATATTTCTTATGTTGCTACAGCATAATTACAAACACAAAATATCAGCTTATCTTGCTAGAATATGTTTTAATGTCTTAATGTCCACACAAAAAGGTACTAAAAACGGGACTATTTTCCGCGCGCCCTAATACGCGCCAACATCGCGAATCGCCCTAAAGCAATAATGTAGACGGGAAAAGTTAGGTATAATAAAGACAAAAGATAGGGATCTTTAACAAAAACGGGATGCGCTCGGCGCGGCAGTTACAAACAACGTTGCTTATATCCGTCTTTTCTGTTGCAAATGTGAATGCTCCATCTTAATATGACTACATATTAGTGAGGGCATTGTTGCGCCCTATACTAGATATGGTTACGGGAAACGTTCTGTTTAATGAAGGCAACTGATAAGCAAACCAAATATGACATCACAGCAGACACTTTTCCTCAACCGAAATATCATCAAAAACAACTAAGTAATATACAGCAAGCATGAATCGTTGAATAGAGGTTGACGTTGCCAATGTTTTGATGTCCCTCACTGGATTCTAATTCTGCTGCTACCCGATTCTTTCTGTATGCAATATCACAGCTGGCCTACCATCGATCACGACACATTTCAGTGACTTTCAGCTCTGACATTCGTTGCACGCATGGTACTTTGGAGCATGAGACCCACACCACGCGTCGACGTCATGTGTCCAGCAGAACTCCACTAGAAGGCCTAAGCACTGCCAACGCCGAGTCGTGCTCATAACAATGAAACGAAAATTGTATTCAACGATAAGATCTGCTGTTAGAGGGATGATTAACGTTCAAAATACATACATCTAGAGCAATGGATGTATGTCGCCAAACGACATTTGGTAAAACGAAGTTATTAAAGAGATCATCCATATCTACCAAAGAACGTAATTATACCCGATAAATCACATAGCAAGCGGTTCAATAGAGCTCAACAGATTGTACTTGTAAGCTGTAAACGTTTAGTAGAGCAGACGATATGTACAAAATGAAACATAATATTATTAATTGTTGAAAAAACAAATGTAACTGTTTAAACTGCATCATCTATTGGTTTGCAGTTGCTTTCCGTTTGGCAGCAGCAATGTTGAGTTGGACAAGCAACCACCCATACCAGGGCAGAGCAGATCCCATAGCCGGGCAATACCTAGCCCTACATGACGTCTGAGTAGACGTCTTACTTTCTCTTAAACCGACGCAATGTAAAAATTTTGAGATCGATTCAGACAGCTACCAAACACCAAACATACCCAAGTGATGGAGTTTTAGAATGCAATGATATTCACGGACAATTTTATCCCTTTTCGGCGGGGGATTTCATCTATGGTAATTAGTTATAGTTCGATCAATTTGGGAAGCGGTAAAAGGTCCGAAACTTAGCAACATGTTTGTTTTCAAGTTCAAGACCACGTGCATTGCGCATGCTCAGAATTACGTGACCCATCGACGACTAATAAGGCAATGCGAATGAGACGGCGGGAAATCACGGGAAATCACGCGACGCAATATTTTCCAAAATGGCGGTCATCGTATCGCGATTTTTGGGAAAGAAATATAGATGGCATTTATAAAGAATAGCGTCGAGTGGAGGTAATTTTTTTGGTGCGCTATGACTTTGTTTTGTACATACTCTTGATGTATGTTGTTTTCTAGACGCGTGATAGAGCACTTTAGCCAAACGCGTTTTCTTGGACGAGCGGAAAATGTTGAAGCAGAACGGTATATATTCATATTACCGTTCCACCGGAGCTAGGCAATACCAAACATGTCTGAAACTGTTTCCGCCCTCTTTCCTAACTATGAGGACCACTATATGTCAATTTTGTAACCATCGTGATCTGCGCATGCCCAGACAGGTCAAAACCGCCATTATAAAATGTATATTCAACCGCGTGACGAGATTTTATGAAATTACCAAAAAATATAGACATAAAATGTATAGTGCCACAGAGTTATGACCTATTTGGCACGGGGTGAAGACGCGAGTTAAGTGTTAAGGAGAAACACTCCTATTTAATGTGAATAGATATGAAATGCAAATGACTGCAGTACAAAAATTGAAACTACACGTGATTTGATGAACAAAATACATCGTTAATATTTGGTGCAAGCGTATAGCGGTCACGGGCCATTAAAATTGTTCCTATTATGCCATGTAAAATATTCTCCCAAAGTATTATGCCAGTAGTGAATGTTTATACTTAACGATGACAACTTAAAGATCTACACTTTCTATAAGTTGATCATCCTTTAGAAAAGGACGCCTGTAATGTCCTATTATGACATCAAATATAACCTCACATCGTGGATATCTGAACAGAATATTTGATGATATTATCGCTCTATTCATCGGAGCCGAATCTCAAATCTCTCTATATATTTACGCCTTGAAATATGAACGTCGAAGCACAAATATTGTTCATTTTGAGCCAAGTTGAAGCTTGAGTTTCACGGCGGCAAATTCGCTTTGAAAATATTCTATCCCCTCTGCAATGGGCGGTGATGCGTTGGTATCTGAGACAGGAGCTCTGGAAGCAGGTAAATAGGTCGGTATTCATTTACGAGGGTCTGATCGCCATAACGATGCGAGTTAGCGACCCTTTAGATGTCAAGGTTTTGTAACCTCTGGATGGTCACGGAGAAGAGATCTGGTAGAGGTGTTAAAGTTCACTGGTTCTGGTCATGGAAAAGATTGTAGAGCATATAGATGTGAGACCAGAGAGAGCTTATAACTGCGCGCATCCGACCGCGCTAAATGTGTAAGCATGCCACCTGTGTGCGGCGTGGTGCTCTGCCATAGCCTCTCCTAAAACCACATACAATTATCTGATAGGACATTTTTTTACTGTTGTAATAAAACATTATTTTTGGTGTATCATATCGTGAAGTGTGGATGGAACGTTGTCTAAAGATTGGAGAGAGATGTGTCCGTAGGCCAGAATAGAACTGGTGTTAAAATGTAAAACGACTTTGGCACGTTATCCCGATTTTCATGGGACATGCTTTAGACTGGTTAGTGAGAGCTGGGAAGTCGCTTGGGATATAGGATATGGGGTAAGCCAGTATTTATAATAAATATCAGCTGTAGGGGGTTACTCCATCAAACAGATGACTGAGAGGGTATTTGATGATGATTGATAGGTTTGTTGTCAATTTGGCACTCAACATATATTAGCTAACACAGTCTGCCGCTTGTTGATAGACGCTCCACTGAACACCACATAGAAAGACAAAAAATATTTTTTTTTTCTTCAT
This sequence comes from Urechis unicinctus, assembly GCA_034190875.2. Lineage (NCBI taxonomy): Eukaryota > Metazoa > Annelida > Polychaeta > Xenopneusta > Urechidae > Urechis > Urechis unicinctus. Next base: position 70,006,435 of record CM067358.1, on the reverse strand, counting down.
AAACATCTAAAAGTGTTGTGAACTACGATCTTGTTAGAATTGACTGGAGGGAGGCGCGGCGTGGGGAAGTTATGTTCTTTTTCATAAACACTTCCTTATCTTAACCTGGACGTCGGACTGGAAGTTGCGTACTGGGAATGTTGTATCCAAATATGCCACACCAAAGCCATGGAAACATTAACATCACATCAATTCAACGATTGTCTAAAGTTTTTGAACGAGCAAGCATTTACAGTTAATTGTTTGTGGACGTGGGTGTTTGAAACATGAATGCATTCGAGGTGATCAGGGAATTAAGTGCTTGCGCACGGTGGATATGACACATAACACTAAGTTTGGCAGCGGAATGAGTCTTAACCAGGATCTAAACACACTCTGCGTTGCACGTGTCCTTCTAGTTGGGACAAAATCACCAATAACATCTCGAAGTTTAAGACGCAGTTTATTAATTAGCCACCCATCATTATAACAGCAAACCAACATCATTACTCACAATGGGAAGATTAATGTACTCCTCAAATGTGTCAGTTGTTTCAATGTAATCACTACTGCTCAGTTCAACATTTACATGAATCACAGCCATCGGCGAACATAAAACTCACATCCGACTGCATGTACATAATGCATCCCAGACAGCGTTCAGATATATTGTAACGCAAGTCAAAATATTAGAGAAATGATACATGAATACGTCATGATTCACCAGTTAACATAGCCATCGTATACTTAAGCCCGGAACATAGAATCCCATTTGTCAATTCATATTCAATTCATATACAGTTGTCAAAGGAAACATTGAACAGCTCATTTAAAGGAAACCTGATTTAGTCAGTTCCATTAGATATAATTGGATGTTTGACAACAGCAGGTGACGCATCAACCACACCTGTACATAAACCAACCATGCAGATGCTACAACTGTGACCTTAAAGTTAACTGTCAGAGAAGTGTCATCACAGCATAACTCATATTCTCACAAACCACTGAGATTTCCGAGTAATTGACCTGTGGTTGTCAGGGAGGGGGGGGGGGGGGGGGGTTGTTGGTGGGGGGGGGGGGAGGTTGAGGCTGTCACAGTGTATGATCATTTTTTATGGCAAAGAGCAGTGACATGTGGGAAGTCCAACTTTATCATTCTAAATTATTTCAAAGAGTAGAGGTGTGGAAATGACGCTATGGGATGTCACAGAGCACAGGTATGGAAACGATCCATGGCCCATGGGTCACTATATTTAGTCTCCGACCACTAAAAGATCTGTCTTAGGGGCCTGGAATTGCGTCGAACGAGGCAGAAGGGAGAGAAAACCGCCTGATTGGACTAAACAACGGAGGTCTCTTCAGCATACGAAGAAAATATTGGAAATATTGCATTTCATAAATGAAGTGGTTATTAGACTTGGCTAGTGGCCCCTAGATTTGGAAACTTAGAGGCTCTGATGGCTCATTTGTTCTCTGGAGCAGTGACTTGTGAGGGGTCGTAAAGTTGTGTTCATGGGTCGTAGTCATATAAATGACTTACGAGGTCAACTTACATATGACCTGAGACATAAAGGTTATAAAGGTATATCTGCATCTCAGCAGTGCCAAGCATTTTGATTTTCCACACAAGTGTTGTGATTATACGTGTTAATATTTGTTTATTACAAAGAGAATTAATCATACGCTCCAAGAAATCCTCCACCAATCGAAATACATAAAGCTATATCAGGCAGCAAATAATATCACAATTCTGTATTTACATTAATATATAACTACACTGTTTGTAGCAACACAAGCTATATTCTTTCTGATCAGTTGTTTCTAATATGATGAATCTCGTCATATGTATTGCTTGGAGGTCTCCGTTCTAACTCCGTGTAACCAGGCCTATCATTGGGGGAGGATTTATCTTCTGGCATTTTACTGGCCTTCACTGATTAGAAGGAAAAAACCCACATTAAGTCGTTTGACTCATCAATGCACGGCTGTTTGAGTGTTCAAAAGTAAGGGTTGATTTGATATCTAAATATACAGTTGCATATTTTTGTTACGCTACCCACCTTGTGATGCGGGTGATTTCCGTCGGACCAGGAGGACAATGACAACCACTATCATGGCGAGAAGAAGCAGACCCAACACTCCTGCTATAACTGCTATCCACGGAAAATCTGAAACAGATGTAGTTATGGGCCCTTTCAGGAAGTTTGGCAGTGACAACATCATATTGTTTGTTATATTCTCCTTCCCAAGCGGCGCTCGTGCGATCAACAACAACGCACATTAACATGCGACAGCGAGACACGGTGCTCACACTTAAATAAGGCAATCAACGAATGGTCAAAACACAATTTGAGCAGATTGTCAAACATTGCTAATGTTCCAATAAAAACGTCTGTCGCTAAAAGGAACCTCGCGGAGATATATCAAATAAGGAGGGCATTTGATACTATTGCATATTCTGTATGCGAATATTCTCAAATCTCAAAACAAAACGGGCAATGTTACCCTACCTGGAGGTTTGGTGGGAAGAGTGGGTTGTTCTGTATAGGGCGTATATTGACCTGCAGGGGACATTGTAGGGTCTGTAGAGGGCGTGGGCGTCGAACGGGGAAGGGTGCCGTTGTATCGGCCACAGGAAGTGACGTCTTCACCTGAATAATATAAGAACAAATGTGTCCAAAGGTTTTCCAACATTTAGTTCCATCATCTGAACACACTTCTCTGCTAATTTACTCCATCACATCAAATGGTACACATGCATAACTACATGGAGAAATACAAACACAAATACGTAGCCTAACACGCACACACACACACACGCACACAAACGCACACATATAACACAACACACACACACACACACACACATGTACACACACACACACACACATACACACACACACACACACACACACACACACACACACACAAACACACACACACACACACACACATATATATATATATATATATATATATATATATATATATATATATATATATATATATATATATATATATATATATATATAAATATTTGTATATGCGAACATTACCTTGGCAGAGACCTTCCGCTGTCAGTTTATTCAATTCGACACCCACCAGCCCCCTGGGAGACCAACACGGACGGCTGGTTAGTGCGATGTCTGTGTACGTCACCATCTGCGTTATATTCCGCATCCAGGCCAAGGAGCAATCACATCGCATCGTGCGAGGATTGAGTAGATACAGATGAGTTAATCTGTGATTCAGCATCGATATATCTGGGAAAGTCTCCAAACCATTCGACTGCACATACAAAGTCGTGAGCCGCGGGAGCAGTTCCAGAAACATCATCATATCGCCACATGGCATGGCCCCCAGGTTGTTGTTTTGGAGATAAAGCGAAGTCAGGCCTGTGATTGGTCGATCGATATGAGATATGTTTATTGGACCAATATTGTTATCATTGAGGTAAAGAGTGGTGATGCTGATCAGTGGGTGGAAGAGATAGGATACATCCACAAGACGATTGTTGTCCAGGTGCAATTGGACTAAGTTGAATCCATAAAAAGCATCCTTCCGAATGACGGTTATCAAGTTCCACGACAGATATAAATATCTAAGGTTAAGTCTCTGGTTGATAAGGTCCGGAATTTCGGTCAGTCCCGTGGCAACCATTCTCAGTTGCGTGACAGACGATAGGCGGTCAAAGGCATTTGTAGGTAACTCATACATGTAATTGCCATCCAAGTACAGATAAGATATCCGGTTATCATAGGAAAGTTTATCTGATGCGATTGAAGTCAACTTATTGTGTTGAAGATACAAGTTTGTCAGTGCGGGCAAATGTCCTAATTCGTCACTTTGCAATCGAGCAATCTGATTGTTATGCAGATTTAGAGTGGTCAGTCTGGTCAAACCATTGAAGACATTAGCTCCCAATCGTTCAATCTGGTTGTTGTACAGACTTAAAAAGGTCAGCCTTGTCAAACCATTGAAGACATCAGTGCCCAGTCGTTCAATCTGGTTGTTGTGTAGATTTAGAGTGGTCAGTCTGGTCAAACCATTGAAGACATTAGCTCCCAATCGTTCAATCTGGTTGTTGTATAAATTTAACGTGGTCAGGCTGGTCAACCCATTGAAGACATCAGCTTCCAGTCGTTCAATCTGGTTGTTGTATAGATTTAAAGTGGTCAGCCTGGTCAACCCATTGAAGACACCCGCAGCCAATCGTTCAATCTGATTATTGTGCAGATATAACGTGGTCAGTCTTGTCAACCCACTTAAGACATCGTCTTCCAATCGTTCAATCTGATTGTTATGGGCGAAAAGCGTTTGAAGCGTGCTGCCAACAGCACCGAGTTTAGGTAGAGCCGTTAGGCGGTTGGAGTCTATCGCCAAATATGACAACCGTGTTCCATTGAATGCCGAGTCAGCGATAACCGATATCCTGTTAGATGTAAGGTAAATGTAAGCTAATTGGTCAAATCCAAGGAAAGTGTCTTCCTCAATTCCTGTTATCAAATTGTACCTCAGGAGCAGATGGGTTGTCGTGTTGTCAATGAGTTCAATAGGAACCCTGGTGAGACCAGCATTCTCTTGTTGATAGGGATTATATGCCAAGATGTGAGGAGCTGCTAAAATCAACAGGAAGAGTACTACTGTTATATCCATCTTCGAATTGTATCCGTCAATATTTCTACCTTTAAATCTTGTTGATAGACTATGTTGACACGTTAACTTTGGTTGAATGGTAAATGTCGACACCCGCACGGCGTATGTTAGCATACCAGGATGAAATGAACTTAAAAATATCGCGCCTGCTAAGCATGGATGCGCTTGGCTACCTCACATATGCAAACCTTCGCACAATGAGCCTCCGATTGGCTCCGTACTTCATTTGCATGGAAAATAAGCGAGGAGGATTTGTTAGTATGGCATCGCGAGTAGCCAAGAAACAGTACATCTAAATGAGTCAAAGTATGACCCCGGGTCATCATTTAAGCATCATCATCATAACAAAGGTCAGAGTGCACTGAGGTATGACCCGGGTCCTCATTACAATAATATGATAATAAAACGGGTCAAGCGGTTTAGAGATAGGACTCTGGGTCATCATTACATTTACATCGTCTCAAGAACGTTTAGGGGGTACCGAGGTATCAACGTTGGTCCTCATCATTAAATAACATAATCATAACACAGGTTAGAGGGTTCAGAGGTAAGACAACGGGTCATAATCCTACCAATAACATCATAATCATAGCTTATGATACATAGATATGTATATGGGTATATATATATATTAGATCATATATATACGATACAATATCATCATATATATATGAATATATAGAGATATATATAAGAGTCGCTATATATAGCGATAGGGTACTATATATATATATATTTATTTATACTCTATATATACTTATTCATATATATATGAAGGTACCTGATATATATAATATATATATATATGCATATATATAATGACCACAAGTGATCATCATAATAACAATCAACGCTGCATCAAGACTGTCTGAAGGTGACTCTGAGGCAATAACATTCGACACTGCATCCAGGATGACCTAGAATCAATATCAATAAACACTGCATCCAGAATGTCTGAGGGTGACCTTGAGGCAATAACAATCAACACTGTATCAAGATTTTCTAAAGGTGACCTTGAGGCAATTACAATCAACAATGTATCAAGATTGTCCAAAGGTGACCTTGAGGCAATAACAATCAACACTGTATCAAGATTGTCTAAAGGTGACCTTGAGGCAATAACAATCAACACTTCATCAAGACTATCCGAAGTTGACCCTGAACCAATAATATCGAACACCGCATCTAGACTGGCCATGATGATTTTATGACGACGGGTGTGTGTTTCACTCATTTGCAAATTCACCACATAGACAGTCGGCGTGAACCCCCTTTGCGTAGCTAAGCTTGTTGGTGAAATCACGATGGCGGGAAACGTCACAATGCTCTAGCCCTTGCACCTATGAGGCTGTGTGCAGATGCTCGTTGCCCGATGTTAGTCAAGGTCAGGGCAAAGTCAAAGTAGGGTAGCATCTCTGGGATGCGCATTTTGCTTCTAAGTGGATTGTATTCAATGGAAGTCCAGCCCCAAACGCAGGAAGCACGTTGCAACGCAATTAACATAAAGGATTTCAGAAAAAAACGCATGATGAATGACCCAATATCATGATTGATAACCGAGAGATCGCAGATCGATGAACAAATGATCGCAGATATTTGCCCGATGGTTTAAAATGGAAGAGATATGATCAACATTAGATATCCAAGAGGTGTAATCAAATGTAATATATCACACAGGAACGATCAATGGTGAGAGATCGCAGACACACGATTAAAACTTAAATATCCCAGAGGTTTGATAAAAAGCTAGATATCATAGAAGTTTGATCATAAGAAAGAGATCACACCCTATGTGGATTAGTTGTATCATCTCGTCTTTCAATGTGCAGTGTCCATGTGTAGTGTGTAGTGTCACCCCGTAGTGTATCACCTGGTGTGTCGTGTAGTGTATCACCCCGTGTGTATCATGTGTCCATGTGTAATCACCCGCGTGTCCATGTGTAGTGTATCACCTGGTGTGTCCATGTGTAGTGTATCACACAGTGTGTCCATGTGTAGTGTATCATCCCGCGTGTCCATGTGTATTCAATCACTTTGTTTGTCCATTTCTAGTGTATCACCTCGTGTGTACGTGTGTATTGAATCACTTGATTGTCCATGTGTAGTGTATCACACGTGTTTCCATGTGTAGTGCTTCATCCACGTGTCCATGTGTTGTTTATCACCCCATGAGTTCATGTGTAGTGTATCATCGAAATGTGTGTTCATGTGTAGTGTATCACCCCGTGTGTCCATGTGTAGCGTATAAACTCGTGTATCCATTCGTGATCACCCCGTGTGTCCATGTGTAGTGTTCAGCTCGAGTGTCCATTTGTAGTGTATCATCTCGTGTGTCCGTGTGTGTTGTATCACCGCCTCGTGTGTCCATATAATAGTGTATCACCTCGTGTGTCCATATAATGTGTATCACCTCCTGTGTTCCATGTGTAATGTATCACCACGTGTGTTCATGTGTAATGTATCACTCCGTATTGTAATCACCCCGTGGTTGTCCACGTGTCCATGTGTAGTGTATCATCCCGTGTGTCCATCATGTGTAGTGGTGTCACTCCGTGTGTCATGTGTAGTGTATATCACTCCGTGTGTCCATGTATAGTGTATCATCCGTGTGTTCATGTGTAGTGTCACCTCGTGTGTCCATGTGTAGTGTATCCATCGTGTGTCCATGTGTAGTATCAATCCGTGTGTCCATGTGTGTGTAGTGTATCCATGTGTAGTGTATCCCCGTGTGTCCATGTGTGTAATGTATATCTGTTGTCCATGTGTGTGTGACCATGTGTAGTGAATGTGTATCACCCCGTGTGTCCATGTGTAGTGTATCACCGTGTGTAGTGTATCACCATGTGTCCAGTGTATGTATCACCTCGTGTGTCCATGTGTAGTGTATCACCCATCGTGTGTCTATGTGTAGTGTATCACCTCGTGTGTCCATGTGTAGTGTATCACCTCGTGTGTTTCATGTGTAGTGTATCACCTCGTATGTCTATGTGTATGTGTATCACCCGTGTGTCCATGTGTAGTGTATCACCCCGTGTGTGTTCATGTGTAGTGTATACCTCGTGTGTCCACCCCGTGTGTATCACCCCATGTCCATGTGTATTGTATCATCCCCGTGTCCATGTGTAGTGTATCACTCCGTGTGTCCATGTGTAGTGTATCACCCGTGTGTCCATGTGTATAGTATCGCCCGTGTGTCCCATGTGTGTGTGTCACCCTCGTGTAGTGTAGTGTAACCCTGTGTGTCCATGTGTAGTGTATCATCATTCGTGTGTCCATGTGTAGTGTCCATGTAACCCTCGTGTCCATGTGTAGTGTATCACCCTGTATCACCATAGTGTGTCCATGTGTGTGTGTAGTGTATCACCCGTGTGAGTATCATCGTGTGTTGTAGTGTATCACCCGCGTGTCCATGTGTAGTGTAACACCCCATGTGTCCATGTGTGTATCACCCGTGTGTCCATGTGTAGTGTATCACCCGTGTGTCCATGTGTAGTCTATCACCCCATGTGTTCATGTGTAGTGTATCACCGTGTGTGTGTCTCAGTGTAGTGTATAACACCCCCTGTGTCCATGTGTCCATGTGTAGTGTATCAATGTCGTGTGCTACCCGTGTGTCCATGTGTTATATCACCACCCCGTGTGTGTCCATGTGTATGTGTAGTGTATCACCCCGTGTGTCCATGTGTGTAGTGTATCAGTGTAACACCTCGTGTGTCCATGTGTAGTGTATCACCTCGTGTGTCCATGTGTAGTGTATCACTCGTGTGTCCATGTGTAGTGTATCACCTCGTGTGTCTATGTGTAGTGTATCACCTCGTGTGTCCATGTGTAGTGAATCACTCCGTGTGTCCATGTGTAGTGTATCACCTCGTGTGTCCATGTGTAGTGTGTGTGTCCATGTGTAGTGTATCACCCATGTGTGTCTCGGTTGTGTGTGTGTAGTGTCACCCCGTGTGTCCATGTGTAATGTATCACCTCTGTGTATGTGTAGTGTATCACCCGTGTGTGTCATCATGTGTGTAGTGTACCTTGTGTGTCCATGTCCCCTGTGTCCATGTGTAGTGTATCACCTTTGTGTGTCCATGTGTAGTGTATCACCTCGTGTGTCCATTATCACCCTGTATGTTCAAGTGTCCACGTGTAGTGTAACTCCGTGTGTCCATGTGTCCAGTGTGTCCACGTGTAGTGTATGACTCCGTGTGTCCATGTGAAGTATATGAATCAGTGTAGTGTATCAGCTCGTATGTCCATATGTAGTGCATCATGTGTAGTGTATCACCTTCGGTCCATGTGTGTTGTGTATATCATCTCTCCGTTGGTCCATGTGTAGTGAAATACAACGTGTGTCCATATGTAGTGTATCACTCCGTGTGTCCATATGTAGTGTATCACCTCGGTTGTCCATGTGTAATGTATCACTCCATGTGTCCATGTTTAGTGTAACACCCGTGTGTCTATGTGTAGTGTATTACTCCTTATGTCTATGTGTAGTGTATCAACCCGTGTGGCCATGTGTAATGTATCACCCCGTGTGGTCCTGTGTGTAGTGTACCATCACGTGTGTCGTGTGTGTCCATGTGTAGTGTATCACCCCGTGTGTCCATGTGTAATGTACCACCCCGTGTGTCCATGTGTAGTGTAACACCCGTGTGTGCGTATGTGTATCAATGAATCACATGTGCTGTGTCCATGTGTAGTGTATCACCTCGTGTTTCCATGTGTGTGTATCACCCCCGTGTGTCCATGTGTAGTGTATCACCCCGTGTGTCCATGTGTAGTGTATCACCCGTGTGTCCATGTGTAGTGTATCACCCCGTGTGTCCATGTGGTAGTGTATCACCTCGTGTGTCCATGTGTAGTGTATCTCCTGTGTCCATGTGTAATGTAATCACCTCGTGTGTCCATGTGTAGTGTATCACCGTGTGTGTCCACGTGTAGTGTATCACCCCACCCGTGTGTCCATGTGTATCGTATACCTCGTGTGTCCATGTGTGTAGTGTATCAATCACCTCGTGTCCATGTGTAGTGTATCACCCCGTGTGTCCATGTGTAGTGTATCACCCCGTGTGTCCATGTGTAGTGTATCACCCCGTGTGTCCATGTGTAGTGTATCACCTCGTGTGTCCATGTGTAGTGTATCACCTCGTGTGTCCATGTGTAGTGTATCACCTCGTGTGTCCATGTGTAGTGTCCGTGTGTCCATGTGTAGTGTATCACCCCGTGTGTCCATGTGTAGTGTATCACTCCGTGTGTCCATGTGTAGTGTATCACCTCGTGTGTCCATGTGTAATGCATCACTCCGTGTGTCCATGTGTAGTGTATCACCTCGTGTGTTCATGTGTAGCGTAACACCTCGTGTATCCATGTGTAGTGTATAACCCCGTGTGTCCATGTGTAGTGTATCACCTCGTTTGTCCATTTGTAGTTTATCGCCTCAGGTGTCGATGTGTAGTGTAACACCTCGTATGTCTATGTGTAATGTATCACCTCGTGTGTTCATGTGTAGTATATCACCTCGTTTGTCAATGTGAAATGTATCACCCTGTGTTGCCATGTGTATTGTATCACCCCGTATGTCTATATATAGTGTATCACTCCGTGTGTCCATGTGAATTGTAACACCCCGTGTGTCCACGTGTAGTGTATTTCCACGTGTGTCCATTTGTAGTGTATCACCCATGTGTTCATGTGTAGTGTATCACCTCGTGTGTCCATGTGTAGTGTAAAACCCCGTGTGTCTATGTGTAGTGTATCACCTCGTGTGTCCATGTGTAGTGTATCACCTCGTGTGTCCATGTGTAGTGTATCACTCCGTGTGTCCATGTGTAGTGTAACACCTCGCGTGTCTATGTGTAGTGTATCACCTCATGTGTCCATGTGTAGTGTACCACTCCGTGTGTCCATGTTTAATGTTTCACCTCGGTTGTTCAGGTGGAGTGTATCTCCCCGTGTGTCCATGTGTAGTGTATCGCCCATTAGTTCATGTGTAATTTATCACCTCGTGTGTCGATGTGTAGTGTATGAGCCTGTGTGTCCATATGTAGTGTATCGCCTCGATTGTCCATGTGTGATGTATCACCCTGTGTTGCCATGTGTATTGTATGACCCCGTTTGTTCATGTGTAGTGAATCACCCCGTATGTCTATATATAGTGTATCACTCCGTGTGTCCATGTGAATTGTAACACCCCGTGTGTCAATGTGTAGTGTATCAGCCTGCGTGTCCAAGTGTAGTGTATCACCTGTGAATCATGTGTAGTGTATTGTGTTCATGTGTCCCATGTGTATCATCACCCCGTGTGTCCATGTGTAGTGTAACACCTCGGTTGTCCATGTGTAGTGTACCACCTCGTGTGTCCATGTGTAGTGTATCACTTCGTGTATCCGTGTGTAGTGTATCACCTCATGTGTCCATGTATAGTGTACCTCCCCGTGTGTCCATGTGTAGTGTATCAGCCTGCGTGTCCAAGTGTAGTGAATCACCCCTTGTGTTCATGTGTAGTGTATCACCCCGTGTGTCCATGTGTATTGTACCACCCCGTGTGTCCATGTGTAGTGTATCACCTCGGTTGTCCATGTATAGTGTACCACCCCGTTTGTCCATGTGTAATGTATTACCCCGTATTTCCATGTGTAGTGTATCACCTCGTGTGTCTATGTGTAGGGTACCACCCCGCGTGTCCATGTGTAATGTATCACTCTGTGTGTCTATGTGTAGTGTATCACCTCGTTTGTCCATGTGAAATGTATCACCTCGTTTGTCCATGTGTTGTGTATCACCTCGTTTGTCCATGTGTTGTGTATCACCTCGTTTGTCCATGTGAAATGTATCACCTCGTTTGTCCATGTGAAATGTATCACCTCGTTTGTCCATGTGTTGTGTATCACCTCGTTTGTCCATGTGAAATGTATCACCTCGTTTGTCCATGTGTTGTGTATCACCTCGTTTGTCCATGTGAAATGTATCACCGCGGTTGTCCAAGTGAAATGTATCACCGCGGTTGTCCAAGTGAAGTGTATCACCTCGTGTTGCCATGTGTATTGCATCACCCCGTATGTTCCTGTGTAGTGAATCACCGCGTATGTCTATATATAGTGTATCACTCCGTGTGTCCATGTGAACTGTAACACCCCTTGTGTCCACATGTAGTGTATAGCCCCGTGTGTCCAAGAGTAGTGTATCACTCCGTGTGTCCATGTGAAGTGTAACACCCGTGTGTCCACGTGTAGTGTATTAGCCCCTGTGTCCACGTGTAGTGTATTAGCCCCTGTGTCCACGTGTAGTGTATCAGCCCCTGTGTCCACGTGTAGTGTATCAGCCCGTGTGTCGATGTGTAGTGTATCATCCCGAGTGTCCATGTGTAGTGTATCACCCCGTATGTCTATATATAGTGTATCACCTCGTGTGTCCATGTGAATTGTAACACCCCGTGTGTCCAAGAGTAGTGTATCACTCCGTGTGTTCATGTGACGTGTAACTCACGTGTGTCCATGTGTAGTGTATTACCCCGTGTGTCCATCAAAAGACGTCAACAGGGTGTTGGTTGAGAATCTGGGCATGCTATTATCATGAAAACGGTGGAGGGAACATCACTAGGGTAAAGAGACTTCAGGTGAACGAAACGCAATCAAGATACAGATCGGAGCTTGAGACAAGTATGCTACAGAAATAGAAGACAATGTCGTCGCCTATGAAGACCGCCGTAATATTCTCCTGCTGTATGTGAGAACCAGAACCCATTCTATTAGGGTGAGTCAGTAGGTGGCTGGGCATATGAGCTGACAACCGAGGGTTATTATTGCCAGTAGTAATTCCCACGCCAGCTTCTAAATGAAGTACATAGGCCTAGACCATAATGCTATGACACCACCAGCGCTTGCCAGGGATATTCATGGGGCTCTGTATAAAGGGAAATACTAATTATTGTGGATTTGTCATGCGTAAAAGCAAAGTGAAAATGAATAAATTTCATATGCCACTTTCCACAGACCAAACAAGTCGATTCGCTACATAGACATGATATTGCGGGCTGACAAACCTACCGAGGCTTGAACTAGAGCTTGCTTGTTAGTAATTCAGCTGAAAAAAATTATTTATTGCCAGGTAAATGGCGATGTTGCTCGCGAGCTAATTTCAATACTAGCCAGGCTTCCGAGCGACAGGCAGATGTAGACTTTTTGGGTCTGACAGCAAACAGTTGGATGATGTATTTGTATCAGTGAGCCTAGTAAGGTTGTTTTTAACCAAGGGGCCGCTGAAGTAGGGGTGTCCATAAAAGTTTGTGAAGAGAAAACTTGTCGTCATCAAGTTTTTGCTTGGCAAGACGTAACGGAGAGTTGCTTGTAGCTCACTATCCGTATAACATGAATTACGGTAACAAAAAATATCGAAACTAGTACATTGCGGGTCTTGTTCTTCTCCGTTGATAAAAAATAAGAAATATCGATAAAGCTATCATTAAGACATGTCCATATAAGTAAAGCAAACGTTACAGAAACAGGACCGACTGTGCTTTAGGGAAGTGAATAAACTTTTGCTTAGAACGCTTAATCGGCATCGGGTTGGGTTGCTAGCATAGCAAAAGCCAAAAGTAAAGCGCGATAGCTCACGCGTCGTAATGCGTATATTTTCCAAAAGGGAAGAAATTAAAAGTTAAATGTAACATCGTTTGAAACTTCCACCTATACAATCAATGCAGTGATGATTACGTATAGTCGTAATTGTTAATAGGTCGTATTGTATTGGTCACTGAGAGGTCACATGGTAATGCTCGTCTTCTTCACTAATAGGGAGGTATAGGTCATCGACAATGTGACCTCAAGCGTTTATGATCATTCAAAGATTACATTCCATAGAGAGTTTCTTGATTTGTACATGTGAAATAATAGTCATAATAGTAAACTCAGTCAGCTACTTAGTTGTTAAAGCCGGGCTGTATCAAATACCCTTTTCATCTCTTTCTGTGTTAAGGGCCTTTCGTATTCGTCCTGGTTGCCTAATTCTCATGGATGGACCCTCGTTCTGTCAACAACCAAGAAGTGGCAATAAAAGAGAATGCACCAAGGTGGGCGTGGCTTAGCTGTCTCTATTCATCACGAAACACAAGTGCCTAACCACGGTTGGTTGATTTCCTTTCGCAAAATAACACACCTGCTTAAAACATTGAACCATTGAACTTGATAGGAGTTGGGAGAGGGTTCTCATAAATATAAACATACACTTCCTAACCAAGCAACGTCGCGCACAGTGAATGTTGCATCTTGTAAATAAATGCTGAAACGTGTGAAATCATCAATATAAATATTTTCATTCAACAGTGAACGAGCAAGCAATTACAGCTTATTGTTTGTGTGCAGGTGTCTTTCAAGCCTGAATGAATTCAAGGAGATAAAGGATTCATCCAGTAAAAAGCTGGTCTTGTTGTATGATGGTGTAAAAACTTAGGCCCGATCACATTCAATTGAGCATGACTCGCAGAATGACCCTTAAACAGGAGCCTCACGATTAGAACATTGAACAAGGCAACGTTCGATGCATGTTTTTGTCCGCTCAGCCCAAAATTATTATTAACCTGTAATTGTTGTTATAATTATAAAACCAATAATTTATATCTAGTGTCATTATACAAACAAATGCTATTTTTGTTACTATTAAAGGATATGTGTTATAACCCTTGTTACTGATCGATCAAGTGATACTATTGTTGTCATTGTACAAACGAATGTTAATTAGTCATGACATTTTAAATATTCCGGCCAATGTCAAGCTATCAACCACCTATTGATGGGTAAACAGGTTTGTCTGTCCGCAAAATAACCCCCTTTAGGTTTTCACATTACATTGCACTATTTGTGTATATCTACAAACGAGTTATCTCTCTGTCCAGCTACTGGTCAAAATGACCACGTGGTGCTCAGGAAAGAATCTCGTCATACGTACTGCTTTTGGGTCAACGTTGCACCTCTGTGTAGCCGGGCCTGGTATCGGGAGTCTTCATTGATCTTATCATCGGCAGCCTTTTAAGCTTGCAATAATAGGGGTCGATTATATGTATATTTGCCAATTTTTGTTCTTCTGTCCCGCTATAGTTTTACGCAGAAGGCTCTGTCGTGCCTCATCCCCAGCAGCGTGGTGCTTTGTCATAGCGTCTCTTAAAATTAATTCGATGGCGTGGTCGCCTCGTTCAATAATAAAACTATATCTTTAACATAAGCGGCCAGACACGATCCACGATACCTAGGATCTTGTGCCTTTGTTGATTTCACGGTAGCGCCACCTTACGACTGGCGTGTGTTTCACTCAGTTGCATACTCACTGTGCAGCAGTCCTTTAAGCATAACTATAAGCTCTTTGCTACTATTTCATTTCGTTGGATATTTCGCTCGTATTTCTCTGCAGAGGAAGTTTGACTTCCACAAGAGATCATGTATAGTCGCAATTTGACCTCTGTCATTAAGAACGATTTAATCACCAACGTTTTATTATTTTATCTTGCTTAGAATTCCTCTCATTTATAATGGATATTGGTGCCCGCAAGAATCATTCGGAGATCCTGTTCTCTAAAAAAATCATAATGAACCAGTCCGCATTCGAGTGGATGATCGTTCTCCATCACACAACTTGTATAGCGATGCATCGCTCTGCCACTGCCTTACAATGTGTCCCCTGCAGAACATTCAAAAGCAATCCATCTGCAGAAATAAATAACTCCCCATTAACTACTACGTATTTCATGTGCATGGATGAACAGCCATTTATTTTGTTAAGGCAGACCACGGTGGGTGCTCACCATTATGACACAACAATTACACTCTCATAACGTAATCATGGTGTTATCACGATGGCGGGAAAGATTTGAAACCTCTCGTGCATGCACCTGTGTGGGTGTGCGCTGCAGCGAACACAGGTGCTCGGTGCTGCATGAATTTATGTTCTTTATTTCAAATTTCATCGCAAATTATTCTGATATGCATTATTGATCACTTACCAAACTCCCTCATTAGCAGCTGAAAACTGTATATGGGTAGGTAAATAGGTAGTCAGGTATGTAGGTAGGTATGTAGATAGGTAAGTAGGCCGATGAGTAGGAAGGCTGGTTAGTAGGTAGATAGGTAGGAAGGTAGGCCTATGTTTAGGTAGGTAGGTAGATAGGCAGATTACCAGGTGGGTAGGTCGATAGGTAGGTCGATAGGTAGGTCGATAGGTAGGTCGATAGGTAGGTCGATAGGTAGGTCGATAGGTAGGTCGATAGGTAGGTCTATAGGTAGGTCGATAGGTAGGTCGATAGGTAAGTCGATAGGTAGATCGATAGGTAGGTCGATAGGTATGATGATAGGTAGGTTGATAAGTGGGTGGGCAGGTAAGTGGTCATGTAAGTAGGTAGGCATCTAGGTATATAAGGAGGACGGTAGGTTAGCAATTAGGTAAGAAGGTAGTTAGGTAGATAGGTAGGTAGGAAGGTAGGGACGGGGATGGGTTGGTCGATAGGTAGGTAGGTATGAAATTAGGTCGATAGGTAGGTATCAGGATAGTATGGTAGTTAGATATGACGGTAGGTAAGTAGGAAGGTGTGATGAGTGCCAAATTGATAACAAACCTACCCATCATCATAACGTACCCTCTCACTCATCAGTTGATGGATTAACCCCTACAGCTGATATATATCATAAACTCCAGCTTCCCGACCAACTAACCCGCATATCTACCTACATTCCTCTCTACCTATCTACCTCCCTACCTAACTACCTACCTATCGACTTACTCACATGTCGTATCGTGGTGTGGAGATGCACACGATACGCACTTGTGATAATGAAGACTCGAACGCCAGATGTAGGGTTTACAAGAACCTGAACTGTATTAGCTGATTCAACTATCGAATTTTAGATGTAACTTAGCCTAAATTAAAGTGAAAGATGTGTCAGCTGCCCATTCCCCCTCTCCTCATACATAACCCTATATTTCAGAGCCACATGGCCATCCTGCCCAGGCAATGCCCGAAGGCCCCAACCTTCAGAGACCTGGCTTTGCAACCCAGAACACCCACATATACAGGCTGACTCACATGAGCCAGCGAACCGCTCGCACCCCCTCCCCCCACCACCATATGGTACCATATGAGCCCAGCCCCCCCCCCCCCACCAGCCCCTATGGTATAGGCCCTCTAAAGAGGGCGACAGCAATGTCAAC
The DNA here is from genome assembly GCA_034190875.2 of Urechis unicinctus. NCBI lineage: Eukaryota > Metazoa > Annelida > Polychaeta > Xenopneusta > Urechidae > Urechis > Urechis unicinctus. The sequence continues at coordinate 69,989,611 of CM067358.1, read as the reverse complement.
CATCTACAACAGGACTCTGAGGAATAAGCTCTTCTAAACGACTCACGCGCTCCAAAAGGTCCTCATACTTCGATTCCAATTCCCTCACCTTCTCCTCTACACCAGGACCCTGAGGAATAAGCTCTTCTAAACGACTCACGCGCTCCAAAGGTCCTCATACTTTGATTCCAATTCCCTCACCTCATTCTCAAGGTCCACCTTCTCCTCCCATATATGTTCCACATCTGCTTACAGCTCGGCCAGCCCAATATGTTCATCGGTGCTCATTCTATACCTCAGCCCTCATATGTTCAACATATCGACGCGTGCCCATAGGCCAGAGTGTCTACACCACCCGGAGCTATCCACCGCTTTGAGTCAAAGGGGGAGAGAGACACCTTGTTAACGTGGAGCCCATATATTTTATGGCAGTCACTCCTGAGCATGTTCATTCCGTGGCGAAACTGCTTTCGGGCGAACAGTGACTCCAAGTACTGAGCGTGTCGTAGATGCTTCTTCACCACCACCTTCTTCACACCTTTTGCTTTTTTGATCTCATCCCGGCTCGACATCAAGATCGAGTACATCTTAGGGCGCAGACCAACATACTCCTTGATGGGCACGCCGGCACACTCATCCTTTATCTTCCCCAGAACCTTCTTGTTCACACTGCTGTAGAGACTACGGGAGGGATGGAAGTTGCTGGTGTCAAAGAGATGGGCATCTTCCTTCATGTCAGCATACACGTCAGGCGTGCGTATCTCCATTAGCAGCGAATCCGTATCTGTGTACAACAAGCCAAGGTTCTTGCCGTATCTGGGCTTAATGGTATTATAATAGAAGTCGTACATCAGGTGTTTGGAGAGGTCGAGTATACACATGCCCACATACACCGGGCGGTTCAGTACAAGGTGAGTCTTGTGCATGTGCAGAGCGGCCAGGTTATTATCAAACACCTGATGACGCGCGTAGGCGGGACTTGCAATAAGCCTACGCATTGTTTCTTCTTCCTTTGAGCGAACAATCTTGACAACGACCCGCCTGCGGAGGTTCTCCATGGTCTTGCCGAACACAGAGTTGTTCATAAGCTTATACAGGTCCTTCTCAAAGTCGCTGGTGGCCACCTTACGCAGATCCGTATTCATACGAATGTAAGGCTCCATCCAGGGACTCTGGTTAAAGATAAGTGCACGATGAATCTTGGTTAGCCTCATACCAAGTGAAAGATACAGCTTGAGGTTCCTGTAGTGCACCACATACTTCTCCTTATTCCGCAGGTTTGGGACCAGCTTTTCAACCTCGCCCAGGGTGCCACCCAACTCGCCCAGGAGGTTCTTCTGATAGATAGACAACCAGTTGTTCTCTACAAGAAGCCGCTCCGGAGCCAGCGGGTAGTCGTTGTGCTCGTCATGAAGTGCAGTAGGATACTCCAAGTCAACCTCAAGTATGTATCCAGTCTCGGCATCATCTGGGTGGTCCTGTATCCGTAGATCCTCCGGCCGAGCCACCCACTCAATACCCGCAGTTGGCAAAGGCTGACTCATAGCCCACCCATACAAATTGTTAGCATCAAGGTACTGGATGTAGCTCGTTGGTTTATCCTGGTCAAAGTCATCCACGAGCGGGTTATTGGCCTTAGCGTGGCGGTGCGACACCATGCTTATACCGCCGCGTAGACCTTTCTCAATGAACAGGTGCTTGTCATAGTCGGTGAGTAGCTCGAGTTCTACGCCTGTGCTCTTAAGCAAAGCATCCCATGACAAACCGAGGCTGGTGTAGTAGTGGGCCGGATCCAACCCGTACTGCTTAAGACAGGTCTTGCGGAACACCTCAAACACATCTGCCAGGAGCAGTACATCTGTCCGCAGGTACAGGTCATGGTAGTCACCCATGTTCTTACACCCCGAACACGCTCCAGACCTTTTGTGCATGGGGATAGTCTACAGTAGATATACCCTCCTCAGAGAGCTTGCTGTAGAACTCCTGGATTGGCGGCAGAGGGGAATCAAACTTATCCCAGCTGTCCATGAACTCATAGGGGAAGACTCCCTTACGCAACAGCAACCGCCGCTTCATCTGGTCTGGCTCATATTCCGCCGTCACAGCAAAGTCATCTGGGTTGTTTGCAGACACCAGCTTATCAAGCGAGGCCAGGAGAAACTGTGCACTGTCAATGAAGCGCAACTGTCCAAGCGACAGGGAGATATATTTCTCCATGTTGTTGGGGATACAGTTGATGTTTCCCTCCACTTTGCTTATACCCTGCATCAAGAGATGGGAGTCATAGCCCCGCAGATTATGGAACACCACAGGGATGGGTGTTGTCTTGGGACTCAGCCGAAGTTTCAGGTTACACACGTTATGGGCTGGCCCTCTGTACAAGCCTGTTATATGGCAGTGATCGCGGACAGAGTCACAGCCCAGTTTTTTCTTACACACATGACAGTGAGTTGCAGCCTTATGTGCCCTTTTATCCTCCTGAGTCATCCGCATAGGGACAGGCTTGAACAGAACTGCTTTGATCTTTTGCTCCTCCTGCTGCAGAACCTGTAAGAACTTCTCCACAGCATCGCTTCCTCTGTAAACCACAGGTGGTTCGGTCTTACCGTCACAACGAACAACCACATAGCCGTAGCCGTATCCTTGGTGTTCCTGCGTTCTCTGCGTGTTGCTCTTACCAGGATTAAGCGCAGGACCCGGAAGCTTCACTGTGAGTGCCTCAAAGTCAGCATAGATGACGTAGGGTGCAGCAAGCTGTTTCTGCCAGTTCTGGAAGGATAATATGTTCTTCCCTTCCTCAGGCTTAGTCTAATTGGTAATACCGTCTGGCGGCAACTGGGTATCGGACGGCACCACAAGCAACTCCTCCTTTACAAAGCCACGGAGAGGTCCATCCAGCAAATAGTATAGTACAGGCTCACCAGATTTAGTGACAGAGCTTCCAATCCGGTAAACATTGAGCGACCACACAGGGTCAGTGGCCCGCCGCCGGTGGTCTTGCTCTGCCTCACCAGGCTGGTAGAGGTAGCGAACGCCAACATCAGAGGGAAGCTTTTGCTCTTTGACCCCCAGAGGGCGCCCTGGTACGACTGCAGAGGGCTTTTGTGCAACTCGTTTTGCCTTTATAGCATCTTTAGGTTTTTTTCCAGTCAAGCGGGTCACCTCATTATTTATCGCAGAGACTACAGCCTGCAGTCGAGAAACCCACTCAGTCGATCGTTTTCCAGTATCCCTTAACTCTACGGCATACTGGTTACCAAAGAGTCGTTCAGCAAGGGTTCGGTTAAAGCGTTCCACTATACCCTGGTCTCGATGGTTATTCATACGGCCACGCCTGACTGATACTCCATGTTTTGCTAACAGCTGATTCGCTGCACCCATAAACTCCCGTCCGGGGTCCACCTGAAGTAGTTTAGGCCAATGCAGCGGTCCTCGTTTGTATATCCTCTCAAGTGCACCTGCGACCTCTTTAGCCTCTTTTGTAGTCAATGGCTCAGCCGCTTTGTAGCGCGAGGCCACATCAACCAATGTTAGGGCATACTTGTAAGTCCGGCGCTTCACAACGTCATGAGGAAGAAATAAGAGATCGGCTTGGTGAACCTCATTGGGGACAGAGACATCAAACTTTGGCCTGGGAATGTGTTTTTGGCACTGGCAGTTAGATTTGCCATATAGCTTGCTTTGTTAGCCACCCCCTGGCAACTTCCTCAGAAACCCTCGCTTCTGTTGCAAGCTTCTTGATAGCTGTAATGCCTTTCCAGTAGACCTTAGGACTATAGTAGATCTTTTGCATGCGACGATCCATACAAAGTAAACAGAGCCAGAGTCTTCAAAAGACCTACTTAGCTAGCCTGTATGTAACCAGCCCAGTCACAGCCATACCCAGTATAATGAACGCCACCTCAGGCCCCTTTTGACTATCTGAGGCCTCGTAGAAGTCTGAAAGCCGTGACTCAGAGCCCAGCTTGTCAACGGATTTACCCGTCAAGATGTAGTACTCACGCATAGCCTCGTTTACATCCCAGAAAGTATGCTCGGCATGTCACTGGCGGCGGAGTTGCTCGTTGATGAAGTCTAAACGCTCAGTTCACTTCTTGGCCCATGGTGCCTGGGCAGATTGAAGCTGCTCAATAGCCATATCATGGCACTTACACTCGGCGTCAACTTGGCAGCTTCGTAATTTAGAGAATAAAAAGTTGCTCCAAGAGAATGCAAGGGCGTTAACAAGAGCGCCTCCAACAAGTAGCACGATTGTGGCCATTATTTCAGTATATCAACTGGTATAATCCATTGTTTGATTAGCATATCCTTTGTAGCCATAGTGATACATCGGCAACAGCCATAGCCTGGTCACGTGGGGTGAAATCAAGACGTGGAGTCCCGCCACCAAGAAGCATCTTAGCAAGCTAGGCATAACCTATTGATACACCAGAAACAACTGCACCGTGGTACAGCGCGTTGACGAGCATTTTTCCATCAGTAATTGGTGTTGTCATCTTATTCCATGTAAAAACGGACCCTTTAAATCAGCATCCGAGGTGCTGACTTTACAGATCCCCCCCACCGGCAGGGTGTGAGGCCACTAATTTCTGCCTGTAACAATACAATGCTTGTCCAAACACCCCCACTCCGCCGACAAACAAAGGTCATGTCGCCCACGCTGACCAAGCCGCCCCAGACTGAGTCGAACCCATCTGCCCTGCGGCTGACCCTGATCAAACTGGGGGGCAGGAGGAGGGGGGCGATTTTCAGACTGCGGCGCGGACTTTGCCTCCCGCAGCAATCTCAGAAGTTTATTTTGAGCATTTCGAGCCGCAGCGCCCTTTCGTCCTGCCTCAACCTTTTTAGCTTCTTTTGTAGGTCTCTCCTTTGGTGCAGGTTGAGGTTGAGGCGCAGGCTAATCACTAGTCACCACCATTATCTCTTGATTTGCGTTCTTCATGTTACCGACTAATTTTGTTCCTCCAATTGACAGCACCCAGGCAGGTCCTCTGCAGGAGGGGTTTCGGACGGCTGGTCTCAGATGGTGGGTGTACTCACTCCAAATTGGCAGTACTTGGCGGGTTGTTAGGGCCGCGGTAAGTGGAGTCAACATCATACCAAAGTGATGATAAAGTTCACATGTGGCAGTTTTTAGCCTGTGCCCAACAAACGGGTCAGTCTCGAGGTCCGTAATCAGATTTGGCCGATGTTCTGGGGGGATTGGCAGAAACATACAAGCAACGCTAGAAAACAGTTGAAGAACTGACGGCCCCAGAGTCCGCGTCATGCTAGCGCCCAGCCGAGTCTCATATTTTGCATAGAGCATTGTAATCTGTTCATTGGACATTGATTCAATCTTTGCAGTCGACAGGTGCTGATCACTGAGGTACTGACGGGCCTGACCCCCATCTATGACAGCAGCAAGCCTATATCTCTTAGAAGATAAATATTCACCAGGGGTGCAACGTGGTTCCACTCTCACAGACTTTGTGGCCGGCGGGCTAGCAGCGTACTGTTCAAGGAGTTGATCAATAATGGTATCAGTATCCACGAATATACGTATACAGCTTTGAAGTCTAATATATTGCACACTGCTCCCCAGACGAAGCAACGGCCCAGCATCACCTTAATTGACAGCATATCCAGTAGGTTTTCAGCAGCAGTTTTGCGTACATGGTCTTTGCTAGTAGATTGCGTACTGTGGCACGCTCCTCACTCATTGGAATCACATCATTCTCTCATAGGGCGTCTCCAAACGAGTCACGATCCTTGATGTGGTAAAGTGCCATCCAACGGGTGTGTTCACGTAGATCCTTCAGCACAGAATTGAATTTTCGGGTGAGGACCCAGACACTTTGTTGCGCATGGTGGCCGCTAAAGGCGAGTTTGGATAACTTTCTTCTTGGTTAGGGCCTTTGTTGCCGAACAGTCATCAATAATGGCTCGCCCTTGAAGCAGTGGTAGAAAGTTCTCAAGTGGTCATGGAGCCGCTCCCCTGGATCAACCACATACACCTCTGAATTACGCAGTTGCAGTCGTTGAACGTGAGCTCGTATTCCAGTCTGTCATTAAGCGCGCTCTGGTAGAATGGCATGTGGCTCTCAAAGAGTTCAAAGTAAAACATAGAACCTGTTACTATACACATCAGCTATGGCCTTGTCCTCGTCCTCGGTCTCATCCTTGTCTCCAGCTCCCACTCGTATCTTAGTTGTGTTTCTGTCATCTGATGTGTCAATGCCCTGGTACTGGAGGCCCTGTCTCTCCTGGGCGGTCCGCCACAAGTCGTGGTAACAGTGGTACACATCGCTTTCATCAATAGATATGACCTCATTGCCAGAAATCTTGATTGTCATTTTCTTAACCACGGCGTGACCCAGGTTTTGCACAATGCTGCGGTTAACATCAGTCGAGGTCTGCGTGATTGTTAAGGCCAGCCGTGCTGTCACTGGAACAATGACGTCGTCTGCGCCTAGATTGGGGAAGCGAACCAGCAGTTGTAGGTTCTGGTCAATAGTGCATGAATTTTTTGTAATAACTGCAGACTGTCGCACGCCCTTTACCCCAAGGGGCTCGCGTATCTGGCGGTGTGGGTTTAGTTTGCGTCCATAAGTACTCGTCATGTTGAACTTCTTATCTACAAGTATATCTTTAACACACAAGCATGGAGTATGATAACATTTAATTACGTAGTGGAGGAGGATTTGCACGACTGGAAGAGAGGATGAGGATTGGCTCTCTGAAATAGACGATGAGACTCCCGCCCCAGCCACTCTCCCACCTGTTACAGAAGGGGATGCATCGGTCTATACCACAGGACGGCCGACTCGTTATAGGCACTGTCAATGATTATTATGATGCATTGGCTGAAAAAGGCCACACACCCGCCCTCGGCCGCGATTATACAAAGTTTGAACTTGTTAGAGGATAGTTACGTTTGAAGGACTACCCTGACTTAAGTATCACATATTCTCGTACTAAGGCCCCGCTTTCACTTCAAACAATATGTAACAGACAGCGCGTGGGTCTAAGGCCGTCCGTGATGGTTGGGGTTTACTGAGTGGTCCCTTCAAGCAGTGTCACAAAAGGAAGCAAAAACCCTTCAAGGCATTGACCAAGCAGCTACTAAAGCCACAGAGAATTTAGAAATGAGGGGCCCTGAAGCCATTTCCGGGATGGGGATGACACGGAAGAAACAAGCTTTATAGAGGACGTTCATAATACCATCCAAGACCTAGGTACACAAACAGACAACGAACTACCCCTCAGAGAGCTTATGGGGCTTGACAAGGCTATGCAGACCCAGAGGGGTGAGCTGGTCAACAACCTAGCTAAGATAGAAAGGGATATGGACTGGCGGGAAGCTAAAATGGCAAGCCTGGAGGAGGCAGGGAGGGGTGATAGTCCAGCATGGAAATTGCAAGCAATTGAGCTTGCAGAGCCTCGATTCTCACTGCGGTTGGATTGGCAATCTCGACCCTGGTAGTTGCTTTGACGGGTGAAGGGAGCACTAGTCCAACCCCGGCACAAACCCCGCCACCAGCTGATGAGCCCGGCTTAAAGGAGTTGATTAAAAAGCAGCTGAACTACTTGGCAAACGTCCTGAAGGGCCTAGCCAGTAAGGCAGCAGCCGCCCTTCCAGGAATCATTGCTTCCATCGTATCATAGCTGCTTAAGTCAGCTGCAAATGTGGCTCTTTGGATGGCAGAACATGTATGGGCCGCAGCTGTGGTGGTGTGGGGAGTTATCCTCCTGATACTCCGCGACCTACTACGTAGCAAACAAAAACACAGCTAAGCCTATAGTGATTCCGCCTACAATAAGAGCGGTTTTCTCATCCTTGTGCGTAGATGGCGGAGCAGCGGGTGGAGGGTCTTCGGCGGCGGGCAGAGGGTCTTCCCTAGCGGGAGCAGTGGGCTGAGGGTCAAAGCTTTCTTTGTCCGGAGGTATAGCAACCACGTTGACATCAGTATTTCTGCCGATCTGCTGTTCCTCAGTTGCAATGGAAATCAGATTGTTGTACCCAACAACGTTTCCGATGGCGAGGTTATATCCGACGGAGCCATGTAAAAGCCTGTTCCAAACACATAATCAACCTTTGAGGAAGCTTTCTGGAGGACTTTCTGATATCGTCGGATGGATGCCGGAATGTACACTGGGGAGTTGATGGCATCCTCAACGTTGGCCTGAAATTGCTTTTGAGCATCAAAGGACGTGCCAACACCTAGTATCTCTGAGCGGGTCTGCTCCTGTGCACCAAGAATGGCCCAGACATAGGTCCGAATGCTGTCGTTGATCCTTGAGATACCTGGGGATGTGAACCCCTCCGATTTTTCCAGGATGAAGGTGCTCCAAGCGATGTTTGCCCCCTCTTGGTCTTGCTTTTTGAAATCAATGTTCAGCTTGGCGCCCTGGAAAACAAGGCTGTCGGTAGATTTCTCAAAGGTTTGCCTAACAGATTCGCACAGGTGGGTGTTTCCGTAATGAGTGATCACCCGCACTTCGTGTGTTTCAGGGTCGGTGAAGTAGACCCGGCCTAGGCCCTGGTTACCACCCTTTATCCTCCAGTTGCTGTTTTCATCAACCCCAAACTCTTGGCAAAGCTGGTGGTAGATTCTCTTGTTAAAGGTGTTGTTGGTGGCCGACCATGTGGCATCGTCCGGCAGTGCTATTCTCACTTCGTCTAAAAGTCTCCGGATGGTGTAGTAGACGTGGAACCTGTAGAGGTTACTTAGTGCTGGGGAGTCACATTTAAGGTGGTCCAGGGCAGAAACTCCGCAGCCGCTTGTTGCACACCATACAACAAAGTTTACCTGGTTCTGGCAGTATTGTATGTGGTTGTTCTCCAGCCAACTACAGGGCTGTCGTCACTTATGTTTGGCACCTAGTATTTATCTAACAGTTCGGAGAACTCCACCCCAAACGCATCTGTAATTTTACCTGCCCTAACCTGGATGAGAAGATGTGTCACATCCTCAGGATCAATATGAAGTGGGTAGACCGGGCCAGGTTTGTACGTATTATTCGTATTGAATGTAAAGGCTTGTTTATTCATAGTGCTATGTATCACACTCTGTCAAATGTTCAAAGCAGTGAGACTGTCTTCCTGCAAAATCCTATTGACAATAGTGCAGGTGATCTATACGTAGGTCTTAGGTCAATCACGTATACTGTGGATTGGTATAACACTGAATCATTAGAACGAGGTAAATTTCTACTAGAAAAGAAGAAGGAGTCATTTTGCCCCCTGGCCTCTGGAACTTCAAACATCTGCAGGATGAATTTACAGCTATAGGGCTTACTTTGGAGAATAATGCTCATGATGGGACTATCGCCCACCCAGTTCCTGATGATTGGGCTATACAATGTGGCGACAGTGTGATAAAAATGTTGGGTCTTGATAAGCCAACTCTGGTTGGAAGATGGATTCCTTCAGGTCGTTACGATGCCCCCTGGCCCGTCAACTTTAGCGTCTTTAACCCACTTTATGTCCACCTCGATCAAGTCAGTACCAAGGACAACATGCTTGATGGTGCGCCCACTACGCTTCTTGAAGTTGTTGGCCATGAGGGTGGCTCTTTTGGGGATATTATAACCACAAACATCGCTAATTCTGTGTCACAACGTGTTACTGTCGGAGCTGTGAATGAGTTGAAGGTTCAGATAAGGGATAATAAGGGACGTCTATTGAACAATCACGACTGGTGTTGTTCTTCAATTTACAAGATGTCAATAAAAGCGAGTATTTATGGAACTCAACAGAAAACGGATCTGGGCGCCGATCTCTCCGAATATGCAACAAAGACCTATGTAGACTCACAAAAAATGGATAAAGGTGGCAGAACTATGACTGCAGACCTTGAAATGGGAGATAATAAAATCGTTGAGCTGGGAGACCTGATTTCTCCAAAGGATGCTGCTAATAGAAAGTATGTTGATTTAAACATAGACAGCAGAACAGGGACATGAGACAAGCTGAAAAAACAAAGCCCTCATTTCTATTTGAGCAGAAGTAAGTGGCGCCCTTCGCAGATAATAAAGGTGGTCGTTTGGAGATGGGGGTCAAGACTCTCGAGACTTACGTTGTGGATATACCATGTTATCCAATGGTAGGATCATTTCGTATGGGGTTGTCGTCTGGTAGGGGCATTTTTACTGGTACTCTTATTGTAGCAGTGTTTCCTGTTATCAATGGGACAGCTCACAATGTAGGAATAAGTAAGCCTAATAATGAACAAACTGTTGCATTATCTTTAACCCAACCTTTACAGCTGGAACAAGGCGACGTTATTAACTTTTATACACCTACTGGAAACATGGCTTGTAACATGAAACATGACTTGTACTGTAGTATCACTCCTAATTGAACTTGACTTATAGACTTGTGTGCCTATAAGGGTAGTATGGAACAACAACCAACTGCACCACCTGATGAGAATCCAGGCCACTCCTATCGGCTGAATGAGATCAGTATCAAGAAGCAATACCTTGAGAAAGAAATTGAAAAATATGGTGTTATGTATAAAAAATATAGGTGTGCAGTAAACTCAGTAGACACCGTAGACTCTGCTTTAGTTGCTGTGGGTATGTGTCTTGGCGCAAGTGGTGCGTTCTGATGTCTACGGTGGTTGCTGCCCCTATTGCTACAGTCTTGGGTGCTAAGGGGGCTGTTTGCGGGCTGGTTGCGATCACAGGTAAGGTCATCAGCCGGCGGCTGTTGGCGAAGGTAAAGAAGCACGACTAGATTCAAATTCTGGCACAGAGCAAACTAAACATGGTAACAGATATAATTTCGACGGCGCTTGTAGACGGCTTTATCTCAGACGATGAGTTTTAGCTCGTTTTGAGCGAGATCGAAAATATACTCGAATGAAAAGCAACATTAATGCTAGGCTAGGGCATCTCCACCCCCCTCACTGCCTGGTTTACCACCTTAATCGCAGGAGGTGATAGTGTCGGTACCGCGGTAAGTGCAGCCAACCGACTGACCATTTAAAGAGTGGTGTTTGCTGGGTATAACGGAGGCGGTGATTAAATCTTTCTGCAACGATCATACCAGAGTCAAGCAAAATACGGACCAGTGGGAGACCACGAGGATGGGCTGCGTTGGAGGAAGTGACTACTCTGCTATCATAGGGCAAAACTACTTCAGCAGCTATAGCAAGAAGCTGACAGAAAAAAACTAGCAACGAGGGTGTTCACTTTAGCGCGCCCTGCCTCTGGGGTCAGACTTTTGAGGAGGTTGCAATTGTGGTATTGGAGAAGGTGTACGACACCAAGGGCTACGGAAACAATATATATATTCAGGGCTGCACAATGGCCTACTCTCCGGATGGCTTTTGTGTGCTCCCGATGCTGTCTGTCGGGGGCATCCTGAGGAGGTTGTGATGTTCGAGATAAAGTGCCCCTACACTGAGAGTCCTGGGAGGGTGATTCCGAACATGTATAAACCTCAGGTTCTGTTAGGGCTGCACCACAGTCCGGTGGCGACCATCGGGGTGTTTGTCGACTGCGTTTTCAGGTTGTGCGCCTACGAGGACGTCTAAATGTTCTAGCCCTTGCACCTATGAGGCTGTATGCAGATGCTCGTTGCCCGATGTAAGTCAAGGTCAGGGAAATGTCAATGTAGGGAAGCATCATTGGGATGTACATATTGCATTGAAGTCGATTGTTTTCATTGGAAGTCCAGCCAAATCTGCATGAAGCACGTTGTAACAAATTGAAATTATGGATTTCAGAGAGAAACGGATGATGACGAATGACCCAATATCATGAATAATAACCGAGAGATCGCAGAGAGATGAAGAAACGATCGCAGATATTTGATCGATGGTTTAAAATCGCAGAGGTAGGATCAAGGTTAGATATTAAAAAGGTGTAATCAAATGTAAGATATCATGCAGGTATGATCAAAGTATAGAGAACGCACAGGTCTGATCAAAGGTTAGAGATCGCAGAGGTCTGATCCAAGGTTAGAGATCGCAGATATATGATCAAATCTTAGATATCACAGAGCTTTGATATAAAGCAAGAGATCTACACCCCGTTGTGTCATTCGCA
>CM067358.1:69924824-69977493 GCA_034190875.2 Urechis unicinctus | reverse complement strand
AGATAGATTCAAGTGAACTTTTTGATTCTTAATTTGTACGTGTAATATGTTTTTATCTATAATAGAAAACGCAGTCAGCTTCTTAGATGTTAAAGCCTGACTCTATCAAATGCCTTTTTCATCTCTTTCTGTGATAAGGGCCATTCGTATTCGTTGTGGTTGTCTATTTCTCATGAATTGACCCTCGTCCTGTCAACAACCAGGAAGTGGCAGTTATGAACAAATACACCAAGGTGGCCGTGGCTTAGCCGTCTCTATTTATCTCAAACCACAAGTGCCTGACTGGTCGGTTGACTTCATTTGCCGAAATAACACATCTGTTTAAAGCGTTTAACCATGGAGTTGGCGGATTTTGGAGAGGGCTCTCATGAATATAAACATACCTTTCTTAACCAAGCAATGTCGCTCACAGTGAATGTTGCATCTTGTAAATAAATGCTAAAACGTGTGAAAATATCACTATAAATATTTCCATTTAACTATCAAGCAATTTTGTACAATGGTCTTGCAAGTCTGAATGAATTGAAGGAGATTACGGATTCACCAAGTAAAAAACTGGTATTGTTCTATGATGATGAACAAACTTTGTGTCAGTCCGATCACATTCTATTGAATATGACTCGCAGAATAACCCTCAATCAGGCGCCTCACGACCAGAACGTTGAATAAGTTATCGGTTGATGCATGTTACCATCCGCTCAGCTCCACATTTGTGGAGTTTATTAACAAAAACGGTACGGTTCACAGCAAGACCATCCCTTCATTGTGACATTTAACGCAACATTATTCACAATGTAAATGTACTCATCTAGGGATCAAGTCGCATAACTGACATAAAAGCAGCTGGATGCCTTGTTTCAGGTACTCCTGGGCTAGACGGCCCACCTTTATGTAACAATACCAATATCGTAACACAGAAACATCCTTATTCGCAAATAACACCACTGAAGTTACAATGACAATCGAACATCTAAGTCCGCATTGGGATGACGAATTGTGTGATAAAAGTACCCGGACGAGGATACAATTCCACGGTTCATCAGTTGTTTGACTATTTCATCCTTGTATAGTTTGCATGATTTCATATGAACCATACCCACTGCTCGACAGTGCCGTGAATTTCCTGTTCGTATTATTACTTTTGTTATTATTATTATTATTATTATTAAAAAAGCAATTGTTACAATAATTGTCATTATTCAACCAAATGTTATGATTAATCATGATATTTTGATTCTTGAAAAAAAAATTCTTCGACAAATGTCAAGCTATCAACCACCAATTGATGGGAAAAATGGACTTTTTGTATTTATGAACGAGTTTTCTCTCGGTCCAGCGACTGATCAAATTGTTTAAGTTGTAACTCGGTGTAGCCAGGCCTGGTATCGAAGGAAACGCGGCGGTGTCGTCTTCACTGATCGTCTCTTTAGATAAGAAAAAACATAAAATAAGTCCCCTATCATCTTCAACATAAGCGGCCAGACACGATCCCCGAGATCATGGATCTGAAGTCAAATGTACCTTTGTTGATTTCACGATAGCGCCAACGTATGACTGGCGTGTGTTTCACTCAGTTGCATACTCACCGTCATGGTGAGACCTCTTGGCATAACTATAAGCTCCTTGCTACTATTTCATTTCGTTGGATATTTCTCCGCAGAGGAAGTTTAACTTCTACAAGATATCCTGTATAGTCACAATTTGACCTCTGACATCAAGAACGATTTAATCACCAACGTTTCATTGTTTCAACTTGCTTAGCATTCCTCTCATATATAATGAATATTGGTGCCCTCAAGAATCATTCGGAGATCCTGTTCTCCAAAATGTCTCATACTGAACCAGTCCGCATTCGGGTGGATGATCGCTCTCCATCACACAACCTGTGTAACGATGCATCGCTCTCCCACTGCCTTACACTGTGTCCCCTGCAGAACATTCAAAAGAATTCCATCAGCAGAAATATATAGCTGCCCATTAATTACTACGCATCTTATGTGCATAGATGAACAACCATTTATTCTGTTAAGGCAGCCCACGATGGGTGCACACCATTATGACACAGCAATAACTGTCGCATTGAGTATGATAGTGTTATCACGATGGCGGGAACGGTATAAAACACATGAGTGTGTGTGCGTTGCAGCGAACGCAGGTACGCTTCGCCCTAAGGGTTCAGGTGAGCTTTGCCCTAAGGGTTCAGGTGCGCTTCGCCCTAAGGGTTCAGGTGCGCTTCGCCCTAAGGGTTCATGTTCTTTATTTTCTAATTTCTTTCCAAATTATGGTGATATGTATTATTGCTCACTAACCAAAATCCCTCATTCTTTTACATCAATCACAAATCGGTAATGATGGAAGACTGCACCAGGCTGCATAAATAAATACAACTTCTCTGTCCATTATATGATATAACCACACATCGCTGCATAATACATATGGCGAACTTGGTTTCAAGTGAGTCAATGTTAATTATTTTGGGTAAGCTAATCCTCAACGGCTCTTCCACTCATCATTTGTGTGAGTGATACAGGAGGATTGTTAGTTATGCTTTTTATGGACAACACTTAAACCATTTATAGTAAACATGGCATAGGTATGCACAACCATTATGACGGTATTACTGGCAACTCCAATGTCAGATCAACATACCGTTAGCAAGCAGGAAGGTAGGAAGATAGGTAAGTATATAGGTAAATAGGTAGGTAGACTGGTAAATAGGTCGATAGGTAGGTAGGTAGGTAGACAGATAGTTAGGTTGGTAGGTAGATAGAATGGTGGATAGGTAGGCAGGTATGTAGGCAGGCATGTAGGTAGGTAGGCAGGTAAGTAGGTAGGTAGGCAGGTAGGTAGATAGGTAGGTAGGTAGATATTTGGGTAGGTAGGTAGATAGGTAGGTAAATAGGTAGGTAGATAGGTAGGTAAGTAGGTAGGTAGGTAGATATTTAGGACGGTAGGTAGATAGGTATGTAGGTAGGCTGGTAGGTAGGTAGGCAGGTAAGTAGATCGATAGGTAGGTAGATATTTGGGTAGGTAGGTAGATAGGTAGGTAGATATTTGGGTTGGTAGGTAGATAGGTAGGTAGGTAAGTAGGTAGGTAGGTAGATATTTGGGTAGGTAGGTAGATAGGTAGGTAAGTAGGTAGGTAGGTAGATATTTAGGACGGTAGGTAGATAGGTAGGTAAGTAGGTAGGTTGGTATGTATGTAGGTATGTAAGTAGGTAGGTATGTAAGTAGGTAGGTATGTAAGTAGGTAGGTGTGTAAATAGGTAGGTATGTAAGTAGGTAGGTATGTAAGTAGGTAGGTATGTAAGTAGGTAGGTATGTAAGTAGGTAGGTATGTAAGTAGGTAGGTGTGTAAGTAGGTAGGTATGTAAGTAGGTAGGTATGTAAGTAGGTAGGTATGTAAGTAGGTAGGTATGTAAGTAGGTAGGTATGTAAGTAGGTAGGTATGCAGGTATGCATGGAGTACGGTAGATATGTAAGTAGGTAGGTTGGTATGTAAGTAGGTACGTAGGTAGGTAGGTACGTAGGTTTGTTGCATTGTTTCAAGTGAGTGTATTCTTCTTGATGCACCAAAGCACCATATAACTCCCATGCTGATAAGACAACAGACTCATCTTTACCATGAAATACAGGAAAAAGCGCTGATGTCATTGGTTATATAACCTGATATATGAACTTAACATAAATGGAACTCTATAACTGTCAGGGGATTGTCACAACGTGAGTACGGAATGTTATCAGATAGAGGAACGCTTCTTTAGCTTCAGGGCGGGCGGTTAATGCTTTTAAATCCTCAGTACCGAGCGATGGTTTGCGCATCAATACGGTTTGTAGAATTAATACATTGAATGTAAATGTAACATTGTTATTAATCCTCGGTTGACTCAGTACAGTGATTTGTATGAATTGAGATGGAGATTGCTCCATCGATATTGCTCACCAGGCACACACGCGCCCGTATCCCATTCCAGGTAGTGAATCCATGCCTCGCCATCGGGAGGTTTTACATGTTGCTATAAAGGCACCGAATCAGTTCCTTGATCCAGAAGTCAACTGCCTCACAGATCTCAAAAAGTTTGAGGTTACAAAGCAATGATGTATCAAATGTCACAGAGAAGTAGCATGTGAAAGGTCAGAGAGTAGTGACCGCTTAGAGTAGTGACCGCTTAGAGTAGTGACGTTTGAGGGGTCAAAGATGCAAGGCTATAAAAGTTTTTCCGATCAATAACATTGGATGCAAAAGGGAAATATAAATCGATGAAGATTTGGGACATTTTGCCTATACAGTAATATGATAGTAAACCCAGTCAGCTACTTGTTTATAACGTTCTACTGAACGCCACATCTATCATCAGTATTTATCATTACCTAGCATTGCATGGGCCTTCATGCGGTAAGTCTCTAACGCCGTATATTATTCACCTTTCCACAAAATGTCCTTATGTGTTTGTTAGATTGTCGTCGTTTTCTTCCTCTAGTTCATTCACTTGAAACTTATTGCCCGGTTTCAAAAGCATAGGATTACTTGGTAACTCTTGTCTCAACGACACCAAGGAAGTGGTAACAGAGGAAATATAAAGGCCGAAGTACTCAACGTCGTAAGAAGATATATACACATTCCGCCCGTCACAAGTTTGTAGCCACTCGATGTAAAATGACGGAATCGTGTAAAGGGGTGGTGTAGGGGTAGGGGTGACAGCGATGTTCTTTTAAATGAATTCATCCTATTCTTATCATGTTCCCATATAATAATGATTTAAAGCCATGGGAACAAAAATATCACATAAGTATAACGATTGTGTAATTATTGTGAACACGCAAGTATTAAAAGCTAATTGTTTGTGGACGTGGGTACGTTCCGTGTAGAGCGGGTATGGCCCATAATATTCTGCATGGTATGGAACACGGAATGAGTATCAACAATGAACAAAACTGTGAGACAAATCAATGTCCGTATGCTTGTTGCATGTGTCCTTCTGGTAATAACCAAATCACTATTAATATCCTGACAATTCTTGTGGAATTTATTAAAGCGGAAAAAAGTTAGTATGGTAGTACACGCATATTACTGTTCGCAATGGAAATACTGATTTACTCATCAAATGTTAACTTTGTGTGAATGTAACTGTTGGAGATCGTTCCATGAAGTCAGACATTCTGAAGTCAACATTAACATTCCACTCTGCCAGCCGGCACCCAGAAGACTCGCATCCGCCATCAACCCCTTGTATGCTAAGCCATGGTCAATGCAACAATATTACAACGCAATAAATATACATACATATATATATATATATATATATATATATATATATATATATATATATATATCTATATATATATATATATATATATATATATATATATACATATATATATATATATATATATATTACAACGAAATATATATATATATATTTATATATATATGTATATATATATAAATATATATATATATATATATATATTACAACGCAATAAATATATATATATATATTGCGTTGTATATATATATATATATATATTATATATATATATTTATATATATCTACATATATATATATATATATATATATGTATATATACATAAATATATATATATATATATATTACAACGCAATAAAATATGTATATATATATATTTATATATATATGTATATATATAAATATATATATTACAACGCAATAAATATATATATATATATATATATATTACAACGCAATATATATATATATATATATATATGGTATATATATATATATATTTCTATCTTAGATTACAATGCAATAAATAGAGATATATATGAGATATATATATATATATATGTTTATATATATCTATATATATATATCTATTGCGGGGTAATATATAGAGAGAGAGAGAGTATCTCTCTCTCTATATTATAGATATATCTACATATATATATATCTCTCTAGATATATATAGGGAGAGATTCTCTATAGAGTATATATATATATATATATATATATATAGGTAGATAGATATATATATATTACAACAACGCAATAAATATATCTATCTCTCTTTATATCTTTTATCTCTCTCTATCTATATCTATATATATATAATATCTATCTATCTATCTCTCTCTATATATATATATATAGTATCCGTTACTCCCTCCCAATATCTATATATATATATCTCTCTCTATATATATATATTTATTGCGTTGTTCTATATATATATATATATATATGCATATATATATATATATATATATATATATATATATATATATCTATATATATATATATATATATATATATATATACATATACATGTTCATGCATGCTTTACCTCGTCAGTGGTCTTCTATTGTGATTTGGCTCCAATGTCAGCCCCCAAGCTTCCTAGGTGACCCACATGAACATTGGTTGGTATGATGTCAGTGTGCGTTATCGTCTGCATTAAATTCCACATCCAGTCGATGGGGTTTTTTTTGCAGATAAAGTGAAGTCAGGCCTGTGATTGGTCGATTGATATGAGATATGTATATCGGACCAATATTGTTATCATTAAGGTAAAAAGTGGTGATGCTGATCGGTGGGTGGAAGATATAGGATGCATCTACAAGACGATTGTTGTCCAGGTCCGATGGGACGGTTATCAAGTTCCACAACAGATGCAAATACTTCATGCTCAGTCTCTGGTAAGGTCCGGATTCATGGACTTAGGTGATCCGGTGCAAAGCGTATGGAGTTAACTTTGTTGCATGATTGTTGTCCAAATATAGCCGATCTACTTTTTTGCTATAAGGAAGGTTTGGTGCATGTAAAACAATACAATCAGTTGGGCGATTGTGAACTAACAAAACCCTGCAAATTGGAGTGAGTGATTAGTTAACGAATCTGGTACGACTGACGCCGATGTTTGTACTCAATATACAATTTCATCAGTGTGGTCAAATGAGGTCAATCTTCACATGCCCCCTCGAATAGTTCGAACACTACACATTTCATGTGCACAAGACAACCTTTTATTCTGTAAATGCAAGCTACTGTTGGTGCAGATCATTATGACCGTACAATCCGGTAAAGCAAAGTAATCATAATGTGCAATCATGATGGTTGATATGGTCACAATGCTCCAGCGCAACGACCACTTGTACGTGGAACCCAATGAAATTTCTTAGAATATCAATAAAATGCAAGAATAAACTTCTATGCCAAGTCCTAAAGATCCAATTGATCGCTGGTTGGACGTTAATTATCAAGTTTACCTCAACACCAAGTCACGAATAGCCGCCAGTTTAACACGACTTCCATCGTACACACATGGTATATTGCACCACCACGAAGACGCCAGTG
Organism: Urechis unicinctus; assembly: GCA_034190875.2. Taxonomy (NCBI): domain Eukaryota; kingdom Metazoa; phylum Annelida; class Polychaeta; order Xenopneusta; family Urechidae; genus Urechis; species Urechis unicinctus. The sequence continues at coordinate 69,970,158 of CM067358.1, read as the reverse complement.
CAACCGAAGTGGTCACCAAACCAAAGAGCTTATAGATACATTAAGAGGGCTCACTTCGACTGACTGTACTGTGGATATGTAAATGAGTGATACACACGCCCGTCGTCAGGTGGCGCTACCATGAAATCAACAAAAACACCTGGGACTGCTGGCTCAACGTCCTGGTCTTCCGCTTATGGCTGCCAGTGTTGAGGTCTTCTGATTGGTCGTGGCGACGACGCCGAAGAAACTTTCATATGATTTAAAAAAAGACGATTTGACTAAGCACCACGCTGCTCACAGACGGGGTTTTGTGTATTTTGTCGGTGGACCTCTCTTAACCTAGCAGTAAGCTTTTTGTCCAAGCTTCCCCGCGTTTTCTGTCTGCGAGTTCAATTCGATTGGTGTCGGCTCTGTTAATAAGAACAACATTGCTTGCATCCCTGTCTTTTCTGTTGCAAATGAGAATGCTCCGACTTAATATGACCACACATTAGTGAGGGCATTGTTGTGCATCGAGTACCATATACTAGACATGGCAAATGTTGTCCATCCAAAAGAATTTAGCTGAGTGGCATTGCGGTCTTCACCTCAAATGTTACAGGACAATTTTACAACGTTCAATTAATGGTTCTGAAGGCAGCTAGTAAACAAACCAAATATGACATCACAACAGACACTTTTGCGCAATCGAAGATGGAAACTGTAAATGTCATCAAAATCACCTAAGTAACATACATCAAGCATGAATCTTTGAATAGAGATTGACGTTGCCAATGTTTAAATGTCATTTGCTGGATTGTAACTCTGCTGCTTCCTGCTTCTTTCTGCGTGCAATATCACAGCTGGCCTACCATCGATCACGACACACTTCAGTGACTTTCAGCTCTAACATTACGTTGCACTCATGGTACTTTGGAGCATGAGACTCCCACGACGCATTGACGTCATGTGTCCAGCAGAACTCCACTAGAAGGCCTAAGCACTGCCAACGCCGAGTCGTGCTCCTAACAATGAAACGAAAATTGTATTCAACGATAAGACCTGCTGTTAGATTAGCGTTCAAAATACATACATCTAGAGCAGTGGATGTATGTCACCAAACCACATTTGGTAATGCAAAGTTATCAAAGAGATCATCCATATCTACCACAACACGTAATCCTACCTGTAAATCAGACAGTAAGCGGTTCAATACAGCTCAACAAATCAACATATTCTACTTGAACACTGTAAACGTTTAGTAGAGCAGACCATATGTGTAAATGAAACATATTAATAGTAATTGTTGAAAAACAAATATAACTGTTTCAACTGCATCATCTATAGGTGCTTTAGACTAGTTAGTGAGGGCTGGGAAGTCGCTCGGGGCTGTAGGAAATGGGGTAAGCTGGGATATATGATTTAATATCACCTGTAGGGGGTAACTCCATCAAACAGATTACTGAGAGGGTACACTCTTTATGATGATGGATAGGTTTGTTGTCAATTTGGCACTCCACATTTATTAGTTAACAGAGTCTGCCACTTGTTGATAGAGGCTCAACTGAACACCACATTTATCAACAGAATGTGTGAACTACGGACTTGTTAGGATTGACTGGAGCGAGGGGCGGCGTGGGGAAGTGAAGATCTTTTTCATAAACACTTCCTTATCTTAACCTGGACGTCGGACTGAAAATCGCGTACTGTGAATGCTGTATCCAGATGATGCCACACCAAAGCCATGAAAACATTAACATCACATCAATTTAACGATTGTCTAAAGTTTTAACGAGCAAGCATTAAGTTGATTGCTTGAGGAAGTGGGTGTTTGAAACATGAATGCATTCGAAGAGATCTGGAATCAAACAAGTACAGCTTGTGGTGCAGCTTGAGTGCGCGCTCACGGCGGATATGACTCATAAACACTGTTACGAGTGGCACGCGGAATGAGTTTTAACCAGGATCTAAACACACTCTGCGTTGCACGTGTACTTCTAGTTGGGACAAAATCACCAATAACTTCTCGAAGTTTAAGGCGCAGTTTATTAATTAGCCACCCATCAATATAACAGCAAACCCACATCATTACTCACAATGGGAAGGTTAATGTACTCCTCAAATGTGTCAGTTGTTTCAATGTGACCACAACAGCTCAGTTAAACATCTACACGAATCACAGCCAGACAACAAGTACCTAATGCACCACAAGCAGTGTTCAGATATATCGCAACGCAAGTCAAAATATAAGAGAAATGATACATGAATACGCATAATTCACTAGTGAACATAGCCATCATATTACTTAAGCCCGGAACATATAATCCCATTGGTCAATTCATATTCAATTCATATTCAGTTATTAAAGTATACATTGAATAGCTCATTTAAAGGAAACCTAGTTAAGTCAGTTCCATTAGATATAATTGAGTTTGCTATAAGCTGAATGCGTTTGAAAACATGCAGAATGTTGACGCACCAACCACACCTGTACATAAACCAACCATACAGGACGCTACCTAAAAGTTCACTGTCAGAGAAGTGTCATCACAGGAATTTTTTTATTTTCACAAACCCTTCAGATTTCCTAGTAGTTGACCTATGGAGGGGGGGGGGCGGAGGAGGGGGGTGGGCAGTGACATGTGAGAAGTCAAAGATTATTATTCTTAAAGATTTCAAAGAGTACTGGCGTGGATGTCACAGTGCAAAGGCATGGAAACCACCCATGACACATAGGTCACTATTTTTAGTCTCCGACCACTAAAAGATCTGACTAAGGGGCTTGGAATGGCGCCCAGTGTTCTTGCCATCTCGTCCGACCATATACGAATTATACGAGTCGAACGAGGCAGAAGGACGAGAAAACCACCTGACTGGGATAAACAACTTATTACTTTTGGATGGACAATATTATAACAGTTTATAATTTTAATAATTTTTTATATTTTCGTTCATAAATAAAGTGGCTCTTAGACTTGGCTAGTAGCTCCTAGATTCGGAAACTTAGAGGATCGAATGGCCACTGAATAGACAAAGCTAATTTTTTCTCTGGATTGCCGACTTGTGAGGGTTCGTAAAGTTGTGTTCATGGGTCGTAGTCGTGAAAAAGACTCAGCAGTGCCAACATTTCGATTTTGCACACAAGAGTTGTGATTATACGTGTTAATATTTTTGACATTACAAAGAAAATTATTCATACGGTCTAAGAAATACGCCACCATTCAAAATATAGAATGCTATGCGAGGCATCAAATAACATAATAATTCTGTATTAACATGAAAATTTAACTGCACGCTTTGCATGTACACGAGCTATATTCTTTCTCCTTGTCCAGTGATTGGTCAAACTGATCAGTTGTTTCTAATATGTAGAATCTCATCATATGTATTGCTTGGAGGTCTCCGTTCTAACTCCGTGTAACCAGGTCTATCATTGGGGGACGATTCGTCTTCTGGCATTTTACCGGCCTGCACTGATTAGAAGAAAAAATCCAAATTAAGTCGCTTGACTTGTCGATGCACGGTTGTTTGAGTGTTCAAAAGTAAGGGTTGATTTGGTAGCTCAATATACAGTTGCATAGCTTTGTTACACAACACACCTTGTGATGCGGGTGATTTCCGTCGGACCAGGAGGACAATGACAACCACTATCATGGCGAGAAGAAGCAGACCCAACACTCCTGCTATAACTGCTATCCACGGGAAATCTGAAACAGATGTAGTTATGGGCCCTTTCAGCAAGTTTGGCAGTGATAACATCATATTGTCCCCTTTCAAAGCGGCGCCCGCACGATCAACAACACCGCGCATTAGCACTTCACTTAAATAAGACAATCAACGAATGGTAAAAAACAATGAATGTTCACGAACCTAAAACATAAACGGGGAATGTTTCCCTACCTGACTGGCCGATAGGGGATGTAGGATTCGTGGGAAGAGAGGATTGTTCTGTCGAGGGCGTATATTGACCTACAGAGGACATTGTATGTACTGAAGAGGGCGTGGGCGTCGGACGGGGAGTGGTGCTGTTGTATCGGCCACAAGAAGTGACGTCCTCACCTGATAATTTAAGAACAAATGCGTCCAAATATTTTCCAACATTTTGTTCCATCATGTGATCACACTTAACTGCCAATTTACAAGCACCATATCCAACATATTAAATGATATGCATAACTACTTGGAGAAATAGATACACCAATACGTAGCCACACACACAAACATACACACACTAACACACACACACACCCACCCACACACCCACATACACACATATATATATATTTATTGATATATATATACATATATATATATAACTATACACATATATATATGATACATATATATATATATATAAATATGCTCATATACATAGATTTATATATATAAATTTACATATGCATATGTTTATAGATATATATATATACTTTCATATATATATATATATATAAATATATATACATATATATGTATAAATATGCATGTATATATACATATATATATATACATATATGTATATAAATATATATATATATATATATATATATATATATATATATATATATATATATATATATATATATATATATATATATATATATATATATATATATATTTATATATAAATGTAATGCGAACATTACCTTGGCAGAGATCTTCTTCTCTAACTTGACTCCATATTATGCCCACCAGCCTCCTAGGAGACCCACATGGACGGCTGGTTGGTGCGATGTCTGTGTATGTCACCATCTGTGTTATATTCCGCATCCAGTCCAAGGAGCAGTCACATCGCATCGTACGAGGATTGAGTAGATAGAGACGAGTGTATCTATGATTCAGCATCGATATATCTGGGAACGTCTCCGAACCAGTCGACTGCACAGACAATGTCGTGAGCCGCGGGAGCAGTTCCAGAAACCTCATCATATCGCCACATGGCATAGCACCCAGGTTATTGTTTTGCAGATAAAGTGAAGTCAGGCCCGTGATTGGTCGATTGATGTGAGATATGTCTATTGGACCAATATTGTTATCATTAAGGTAAAGAGTGGTGATGCTGATCTGTGGGTGGAAGAGATGGGATACATCCACAAGTCGATTGTTATCCAGTTTTAAGTAGGTTAAGATGAATCCATCAAAAGCATCCTTGCGAATAACGGTTATCGAATTCCACGACAGATACAAATATCTAAGATTAAGTCTTCAATCTGGTGCGATTGAAGTGATCTGATTGTTTTGGAGATACAATGTTGTCAGTGCGGAAAAATGTCGTAAATCGCCACTTTGCAATCTTTCAATCTGGTTGTATTGGGGATACAATGTTTTCAGTGCGGGCAAATGGCGGAAAGCGTCACTTTGCAATTGTTTAATCTGATTGTGCTGCAGACTCAAACTGGTCAATCTGGTCAAACCATTGAAAACTCCATCTTCCAAACGTGAAATCTGATTGGCATCTAGATAAAGAGTTCGCAGACTCATCAACCCGTAGAAGATGTCACCTCTAAATTGTTCTATCTGAGTATTGCGCAAGTCAATTGTGGTCAGCCTTGTCAACCCACTGAAGTCTTCGTCTTCCAATCGCTCAATCGGATTGCTCCCGGCGTAAAGCACTTGAAGCGTGCTGCCAACAGCACCGAGTTTAGGTAGTGTCGTTAAGCGGTTGGAGTCTATATACAAATATGACAACCTTGTTCCATTGAATGCCGAGTCAGCGATAACCGTTATCCTATTAGATGTAAGGTAAATGTAAGCTAATTGGTCAAATCCAAGGAAAGTATTTTCTTCAATTTCTGCTATCAAATTGTACCTCAGGTACAGATGGGTTGTCGTGGTGTCGATGTCTTCAACAGGAATCCTGGGGAGACCAGCACGCTCACGTCGATAATAGACAGAAGCTGCCAAGATATGAGGAGCAGCTGAGACCAACAAGAGGAAAAGAAATGCCGTGATATCCATCTTGGTGTCCGTTAATATTTCCAATTCTAAATCGTGTTGATTTACAATGGTGACACGATAACGTTTATTGAATGGTAACTGTCGACACCTGCGCGGCGTATGTTAGCACACCCGGATGAAATGAGCATAAAAATGTCGCGAAGAGACACTCCTGCTAAGCATGAATGCGCTAGGCTACCTTACCTAACAAAACTCTTCAAAATGAGTCTCCGATTCGCTCCGTACCTCATGTGCATGGAAACAAACAAGGAGTTATTGATAGTAAGTATGGCATTCTTAGTAGTCACGAACCATAGAGTTATAGTGACATTGTTATACACAGGGTTAGCAGTCACTGCAGTATGACACCGGGTCATCACTTAACCAGCATAATCATTATAAAGATCACACTATACTGAGGTATGACCCGGGTCATAATCCCGCCAATAACATCATCATTAAATAGGTTAGAGGGTACATAGTGATGTCGATGGATAATCATAGAGTTCAGAGGTCATATATATATATATATATATATATATATATATATATATATATATATATATATATATATATATATATATATATATATATATATATATATATATATATATATATATATCTGATATATATATATATATATCTATATATATAGGATATCTCTATCGGATATATATATATATATATATATATATATATATATATATCTCTCTATATATATCTATATATATATATATATATATATATATATATATATATATATATATATATATATATATATATATTTGATTATAAGTCATTATCATGACCCAGGGGCTGAAGTTCACGAGGCGCATTTAAGAATCGCTATTATGGTGGAGCGACCAGGTACCAAAAGTGGTTGTGTATGATTTATTTTACTTGACAAAACATATTTTCAAAACTGTCTGCAGGTGACCCTGAGGCAATAACAATCAATACTGTATCAAACTATGTTAAGGTGACCCTGAGGCAAAAAAAAACAATAAACACTGCATTAAGACTGTCCGAAGGTAACCCTGAGGCAATAACAATGAACACTGCATCAAGACTGGCCATGCTGATTTTATGATAGCGCCGCTTGACAGCGGCTGTGTGTTTCATTCATTTGCAAATTCACCACATCGACGGTCGGCGTGAGCCCTCTTGGCGTAGCTATAAGCTTTTTGGTGTAATCACGATGGCGGGAAACGTCACAATGTTCTAGCCCTTGCACCTATGAGGCTGTGTGCAGATGCTCGTTGCCCAATGTGAGTTAAGGTCAGGGCAAAGTCAAAGTAGGTTAGCATGTTTGGGATGTACATATTGCATCGAAGTCGATTGTATTCATTGGAAGTCCAGCCCCACCTACATGAAGCACGTTGTAATAAAATTGACATTAAGGATTTCAGAAAAAAAACCAAATGATGAATGACCCAATATCATGAATGATAACCGGTAGATCGCAGATAGATGAACAAAAGATCGCAGATATTAAAATCGCAGAGGTAGGATCAAGGTTAGATATCAAAAGGTGTAATCAAATATAAGATATCATGCAGGTATGATCAAAGGTTAGAGTTCGCGGAGGTATGATCAAAGGTTAGAGAGCGCAGATATATGATCAAATCCTAGATATCACAGATATTTGATAAAAAAACAGATACCATAGAAGTTGGAACAAAATTAAGAGATCACACCATATGGGGATTAGTTGTAGCATCCAGTCTGTCCATGAGTAGTGTACCTAAACGTCTCTCGATGAGTAGTGTATTTCCTCGTGTGTCCATGTGCAGTGTATAACACTGCGTGTCCATGTGTAGTGTATACCCCTTATGTCCATGTGTAGCGTATCACCCTGTGTGTCCATGTGAAGTATATCACTTCGTGTGTCCTTGTGTAGTGTATCACCCCGTGTGTCCATGTGTAGCGTATCACCCTGTGTGTCCATGTGCAGTATATGACTTCGTGTGTGCATGTGTAGTGTACCTCCACGTGCGTTCATGTGTATTGTATCACCTCGTGTGTCCATGTGTAGTGTATCACCTCGTGTGTCCATATGTAGTGTAACCCCATGTGTCTATGTGTAGTGTATCGCTCCGTAATTCCATGTGTAGTGTATCACCCCGAGTGTCCAAGTGTAGTGTATAACCCCGTGTGTCCATGTGTATTGTATCACCCTGTGTGTCCATGTGTAGTGTATCACTCTGTGTGTCCATGTGAAGTATATCACTTCGTGTGTCCATGTGTAGTGTATCACCCCGTGTGTCCACGTGTTGTGTATCACCCCGTTTGTCCATGTTTAGTGTATCACCCCGTGTGTTCAGGTGTAGTGATTCACCTCGTGTGTCCATGAGTAGAGGATCAATCCGTGTGTCAATATGTAGTGTATCACACCGTGAGTCCATGTGTATTGTATCATTCCTCGTGTCCATGTGTCGTGTATCACCCGTGTTTCCCTGTGTGGTGTATCGTCCGTGTGTCCATGAATAGTGTATCGCCCGTGTGTTCATATGTGTATCACCTTGTTTGACTACGTGTAGTGTAAAACCCTGTGTGTCCATATGTAGTGTATCAATTCGTGTGCCCATTTGAAGTGCATTAACCCTCGTGTCCATGTGTAGTGTATCGCCCCATGTGTCCTTGTGTAGTGTATCACCTCGTGTGTACGTGTGTATTGAATCACTTGGTTTGTCCATGTGTAGTGTATCACACGTGTTTCCATGTGTAGTGCTTCATCCACGTGTCCATGTGTAGTGTATCACCCCATGAGTCCATGTGTAGTGTATCACCCCATGTGTCCTTTTGTAGTGTATCACCCCGTGTGTCCATGGGTAGTGTATCACCTCGTGTGTCTATGTGAAGTGTATCTTTCTGTGTCCACATGTAATGTAACACCCCGTGTGTCCACGTGTTGTGTATCACCCCGTGTGTCCACGTGTAATATATCACCCCGTTGGTCCATGTGTAGCGTATAAATCCGTGTGTCCTCGTGTAGTATATCAAAACGTATGTTCATGTGTAGTGTATTACCCTGTGTGTCCATGTGTAGTGTATCACTCCGTGTGTCCAAGTGTAACATATAACCCCGTTGGTCCTTGTGTAGAGTATCACTCCATGTGTCCAAGTGTAACATATAACCCCGTTGGTCCTTGTGTAGAGTATCACTCCATGTGTCCACGTGAATTTTATCTAAACGTGTGTTCATGTGTAGTGTATCACCTCGTGTGACCATGTGTAGCGTATAAACCCATGTGTTCGTGAGTAATCTTTCAGCTCGAGTGTCCATTTGTAGTGTATCACCTCGTGTGACCATGTGTATTGCACCACCTCGTGTGTCCATGTAATGTGTATCACCTCGACTGTCCATAAAATGTGTATCACCTCCTGAGTTCATGTGTAATGTTTCACCACGAATGTTCACGTGTAATGTATCACTCCGTATGTCCACGTGTAGTGTATCACCCCGTGTGTTCATGTGCAGTGATTCACCTCGTGTGTCCATGAGTAGAGTATCACCCCGTGTGTCCATGGGTAGGGTATCACTCCGTGTGTCCATGTGTAGTGTATCACCTCTTGTGTCCATGGGTAGTGTATCACTTGTGTTTCTGTGTAGTCTATCACCTCTTGTGTCCATGGGTAGTGTATCACTTGTGTTTCTGTGTGAAGTGTATCACCCCATATGTCCATGCGTAATATATGAGCTCGTGTGTCCATGTGTAATATATCACCCCGTTGGTCCATGTGTAATGTATCACTCCGTGTGTCCACGTGTAGTATATCAAAACGTGTGTTCATGTGTAGTGTATCCCCCCGTGTGTCCAAGTGTAATATATCACCCCGTTGGTCCATGTGTAGCTTATAAATCCGTGTGTCCACGTGTAGTATATCAAAACGTGTGGTCATGTGTAGCGTATTACCCTGTGTGTCCATGTGTAGTGTATCACTCCGTGTGTCCAAGTGTAATATATCACCCCGTTGGTCCATGTGTAGCTTATAAATCCGTGTGTCCACGTGTAGTATATCAAAACGTGTGTTCATGTGTAGTGTATCACCCCGTGTGTCCATGTATAGTGTATAACTCCTTGTGTCCATATGCAGGGAGTCCCTTCCTGTGTCCATGTGTAGTATATCACTCTGTGTGTACATGTGTAGTGTATGACCCCGTGTGTCCATGTGTATTGTATCATTCTTTGTGTCCATGTGTAGTGTATCATCCTTGCGTCCATGTGTAGTGTATCGTCCGTTTGTCCATCTGTAGTCTTTCATCCGAGTGTCCGTGTGTCGTGTATCACCCGTGTGTCCATGTGTAGTGTATCGTCCGTGGGTCCATGAATAGTGTATCGCCCATGTGTTCATATGTGTATCACGTTGTTTGACTACGTGTAGTGTAAAACTCTGTGTGTCCATATGTAGTGTATCAATTCGTGTGTCCATTTGAGGTGCATTAACCCTCGTGTCCATGGGTAGTGAATCGCCCCATGTGTCCATGTGTAGTGTATCACCCCGCGTGTCCCTGTGTTGTATATCACTGTATATCAGTCCATGTGTAGTGTTTGAACACACGTGTCCATGTGTGGTGTATAACCCGTGTATCCATGTGTGGCATAAAACCCCGCGTGTTCATGTGTAGTGTATCACCTCGTGTGTCTCAGTGTAGTGTATCACACAGTGTGTCCATGTGTAGTGTATCACCCCGCGTGTCCATGTGTTGTGTATCACATCGTGTGTCCGTGTGTATTGAATCACTTTGTTTGTCCATGTGTAGTGTATCACCCCATGTGTCCTTTTACAGTGTATCACCCCGTGTATCCATGGGTAGTGTATCACCTCGTGTGTCTCAGTGTAGTGTATCACACAGTGTGTCCATGTGTTGTGTATCACCCCATGTGTCCTTTTGTAGTGTATCATCCCGTGTGTCCATGGGTAGTGTATTACCTCGTGTGTCTATGTGAAGTGTATCTTTCTGTGTCCACATGTAATGTAACACCCCGTGTGTCCAAGTGTAATAAATCACCCCGTTGGTCCATGTGTAGTGTATCACTCGTCTGTCCATGTATAGTGTATCATCCGTCTTTCCATGTGTAGCGTACAACCCGTGCGTCGATGTGTAGTCTATCAACTCGTGTGTCCATGGGTAGTGTATCACCTCGTGTTTCTATGTGAAGTGTATCACCCCATGCGTCCATGCGTAATATATTAGCTCGTGTGTCCATGTGTAGTGTATCAACCCGTGTGTCCACGTGTTGTGTATCACCCCGTTTGTCCATGTGTAGTGTATTGGCCGAGTGTCCATGTGTAATGTATCACCTCGTGCGTCCATGTGTGGTGCATGACTCCGTGTATCCATGTGTAGTGTATCACCCCGCATGACTATGTGTAGTGTATCACCCCATGTGCCCATGTGTAGGGTATCACCCCATGTGTCCTTTTGTGGTGCATCACCCGTGTGCAAATGTGTACTGTATGCCGTCGTGTGTCCATGTTTAGCGTATTATTCCACGTGTCCGTGTGTAGCGAATCATCTATGCGTCCATGTGCAGTGTACCACCCGATGACCCTATATGTACTCTATCACCTCGTTAGTCTATGGGTAAAGTATCGCACGTGTGTCCATGTGTAATGTATCACCTCGTGCGTCCATGTGTAGTGTATCACTCCGTGTGTCCATGCGTAGTGTTTCAACCCGTGTGTCCATGTGTAATGTATCACCTCGTGTGTCCATGTGTAGTGTATCACTCCGTGTGTCCATGCGTAGTGTTTCAACACGTGTGTCCATGTGTAATGTATCACCTCGTGTGTCCATGTGTAGTGTATCACTCCGTGTGTCCATGCGTAGTGTTTCAACACGTGTGTCCATGTGTAATGTATCACCTCGTACGTCCATGTGTAGTGTATCACTCCGTGTGTCCATGCGTAGTGTTTCAACACGTGTGTCCATGTGTAATGTATCACCTCGTACGTCCATGTGTAGTATATCACTCCGTGTGTCCATGCGTAGTGTTTCAACACGTGTGTCCATGTGTAATGTATCACCTCGTGCGTCCATGTGTAGTGTATCACTCCGTGTGTCCATGCGTAGTGTTTCAACACGTGTGTCCATGTGTGGTGCATCGCTCGTGTGTCCATGTGTGGTGCATTGCTCGTGTGTCCATGTGTGGTGTATCGCCTCTTGTGTCCATGTGTAGTGTATCACCTCGTGTTTCTATGTGCAGTGTATCACTCTGTGTGTCCATTTGTAGTGTATCACTCATATGTCCACTTTTAGTGCATCATCCCATGTGTTTGTGTGTAGTGTATTACCCCGTGTCCATGTGTAGTGTATCACCTCGTGTGTTCATGCGTAGGGTATCAATCAGTGTGTCCATGTGTAGTGTGTCATCTCGCGTGTCCATGTATAGTGTATCACTTCGTTAGTCCATGTGTAGTGAATCTCTCAGTGTTGTCATGTGTAGCGTATCACTCCATATGTCCATGTGTAGTGTATAACCCCATGTGCCTATGTGTACTTTATCACCTCGTGTGTCCATATGTAGTGTATTGCCCGAGTGTACATGTGTAGTGTATCACCTCGTGTGTCCATATGTAGTGTATCACCCATTTGTCCATGTGTAGCATATAACCCAGTGTGTCCAAGCATTGTGTATCACCTCGTCTGTCAATTTGTAGTGTATCATCTCGTGTGTCCATGTGTAGTTTGTCTCCCCGTGTGTTCATGTGTAGTTTATCAATCCGTGTAATAATGTGTATTGTGTCACCATGTGTGTCTATGTGTAGCGTATCACCCCATCTGCCTATGTGTAGTGTCACACTCCGTTTGTCCATGTGTAATGTATCACCCCGTGTGTCCACGTGTAGTGGATCACCCAATATGTCCATGTGTTGTGTAACTCACCGTTTGTCCATGTGTACTGTATCACCCCGTGTTGTCATGTATAGTGTATCACCCCGTATGTCCATTTGCTTAGTATCACGTCGTGTGTCCACGTGTATTGTATCACTTTAATCTCTTGTGTAATTTATTCTATCTATGGTCTGAATGAGTTGACATAGTTGTACACGCTGTCCGTATCTTGTATTCAGAGTGTGAACATTGCACAAAATGTGACCCCAACATGGAAATAGGAATCCCAACACTTTTCAAAGAATCTGACAGTCATTTGTCATTACAAATAGTCGTTTGATTACCGACGAGCGCGACGGTTTGGGCCGGTACAACTGCCTCAAGGGGACAATAACGTAGTTTATCTGGAAAAGCTCCCTGGCTTTTATCAGAAGTTCGACTTCAAAACACGTCAACAAGGTGTTGGCTGAGAACCCGGGGCGTGCTATTGTCATGAAAACTCCGATCGAAATTGGTGCCACTGAGTGCTTTAAGAGTTCATTTTATGTGAGTGATACAGGCTTGGAAAAAGCAGGATATATTGCCAGGTAAAAAATATTTTTGAATGTATATTTACATATGTTTATGTATATATATATAGAGATATATATATATATATATATATATATATATATATATATATATATATATATATATATATATAGAGATATATATATATATATATATCTAGATATATCTCTCTATCTATATATATCTCTATATATATATCTCTATATATATCTCTCTCTCTCTCTCTCTATATATATATATATATCTCTAGATCTATATATATATATATCTCTATCTCCTTATATATATATATATATATATATATATATATATATATATATATATATTATATATATATGCATATATATATATATATAAATCTATATCATATATATGTATATATATATGTATATATATATATTTATATATATATATATATATCTATATATATATATATATTTATGTATATATACCTTAGTATGTGTATGTTTGTGTTTGTGTTTGTGTGTGTGTGAGTGTGTGCATGTCAGAATTTAAGCTGTATTTTGAGCCATCTTAGCCTGGCACTAGGCAGGTAGGGGCTATTATTTGACGTTTTATTTACTTTGGAAAGACCTATAGATATAGACAAATGACTTTTTGGATGTCAAACTGTCGGCCGATGATGTATTTGCATCAGCAACCAGGAAGTGGCAATAAAAGAAAATACACCAAGATGGGCGTGGCTTAGCTGTCTCTATTCTCGAAATAACACATCTGCTTAAAACATTGAACCATTTAACTTGATAGGAGGTGGGAGAGGGTTCTCATATAACATAATATAAACATACACTTCTTAACCAAGCAGCGTCGCACACAGTGAACGATGCATTTTGTAAATAAATGTTGAAACGTTTGAAAATATCACTATAGATACTTTCATTCGGGTGGATTATCGCTCTACATCACACAACCTGTATAACGATGCAATCTCTCTGCCACTGCCTTACACTGTGGCCCCTGCATAACATTCAAAATCATTCCATCTGCAGAAATATATAATTACCCATTAACTACTACGTATTTCATGTGAATAGATGAAATCCATTCATTCTGTTAAGGCAGACCACCGTGGGTGCATACAAATAACTGTCGCATAAAGTATAAAGTAATATATTTTATCACGATGGCGGGAAACCTCTCGTGCATGCACCTGTGTTAGTGTGCGCTGCAGTGAACGCAGGTACTCGGTGCATTATGGATTTATGTTCTTTATTTCAAATTTCATCCAACATTATGGTGATATGTATCATTGCTCACTAACCAAAATCCCTCATTCGCAGCTAAAAACTGCTCCGCCCTTGTTTTTTTCTACATCAGTCACAACTTGGTAATGATCTTCATTAGGCAGCATAAATAAATACTCCGTCCATAATATATTATAACCGCACAACGCTCTTTGATATTGTGTGAATTGTGAATTAGTGCTTAAATGTTTGGGTAAGCTAATTCTCAATGGCTCTTCTATGGAATTCCCAATCATTATTAGTATGAGTTATACAGAAGGATTGCTCGCACTCATATTATGCTTAGGTTTTATGGGCAAAACTTTAACCATGCAAGTGAACAAGGTATATTTATTCACAACCATTATGACGGTATTACTGGCAACACCAATATCAGATGAACATAACGTTAGCGAGTAGGAAGGTAAGTAGGTAGGTATGTATGTAGGTAGGTTGGTAGGTCGGCATG
Organism: Urechis unicinctus; assembly: GCA_034190875.2. Taxonomy (NCBI): domain Eukaryota; kingdom Metazoa; phylum Annelida; class Polychaeta; order Xenopneusta; family Urechidae; genus Urechis; species Urechis unicinctus. The sequence continues at coordinate 69,955,139 of CM067358.1, read as the reverse complement.
TAAGTTAGTAGATAAGTACGTCGATAAGTAGGTAGACTGGTAGGTAGGTCGATAGGTAGGTAGGCAGGCATATATTTAGGTAGGTAGATGGATAGGTAGTAGGTAGGTGGGTCGATATGTAGGGCGATAGATAGGCAGGTATGTAGGCAAGTATGTAGGCAGGTATGTAGGTAGGTAAGTTGATAAGTAGGTAGGTAGATCGATAGGCAGATAGGCTGGTAGGTTGGTAAGTAGGTCGGCACGTATATAAGTAGGTAAGTCGATAGGTCGGTCGGTAGGTAAGCAGATGTTAAAGTAGGTGGGTAGATAGGTAGGAAAGTAGGTGGGCTGGTCGTTAGGTAGGTCAATAAGTAGGTCGATAGAGAGGTCGATAGGCAGCTAAGTAGGTAGGTAGGCAGGTAAGTTGGTAGATAGGTACGTCGATAAGTAGGTGGACTGGTAGGTTGGTAGGTAGGCATGTAGCTAGGTGTGGCGAAAGGTAGGCAGGTAAGCAGGCAGGTATGTATGTGGGTAAGTAGGTAAGTAGGTTGGTAGGCCGAAAGATAGGTCGATAGGTATGTTGGCTGGTAGGATGGTAAGTAGATAGGCACGTTGAAAAGTAGGTAAATCGATAGATGGATAGGTACGTCAATAGGTAGGTAGGTAAGTAGGTAGGTAGATATTTAGGTAGGTTGGTAGATAGGTAGGTAAGTAAGTGGATTGGTCAATAGGTAGGTAAATAGTTAGGTAGGTCGGTAGTTAGATCGATTGGTAGGTTGATAGGTAGGAAAGTAGGTCGACATGTAGGCTGGTATGTGGGCAGGTATGTAGGTAAGTGGGTACGCAAGTCGATAGTTAGGTAGGTATGTAGGTAGGTAGGTATGTCGGAAGGATGGTAGGTATGTAAATAGCTAGCTAGGTAGGTAGGTAGGTAGGTAGGTAGGTAGGTAGGTAGGTAGGTAGGTAGGTAGGTAGGTAGGTAGGTAGGTAGGTAGGTAGGTAGGTAGGTAGGTAGGTAGGTAAGTAGGGTGGGATGTGGGTAGGTCGATAGTTAGGTAGATGTGCGAAGGTAGGTGGATAGGTAGGTGGGTAGGTCGATAGGTATTTAGTTAGGTAGGTAGTTTGATAGGTAGGGAGGAAGGTTGGTACAATGTGGGTTAGTTGGTATGCAAATAGTAAGGTAGGCAGAGAGGGGGGAAGGTCGGATGGTAAACAGGTCAGCAGTTGAGTGGGGAGGTCGGTAGTTAGAACGGAACCACAGCCATCTAGAGCTGTAGCTCCAAAAAAAATTGTTTCAGGTAAGTGCATTCTTCGTGAAGCACCAAAACACCATGTAACTCCCTGCTGATTAGACAACAGACTCTTCTTTACCAAGAAATACAGGAAATAGCCATGTTGTTAGTGCTGCCCATATAACCTGATATATGAACCCTACATAAAGGGAAATCTATAGCAGTTAGGGGATTGTCAACTCCTCGCATGTGAAAGGTCATAGAGTAGTGAGGTTTGACAGGTCAAAGATGCAAGGCTACAAACGTATTTCCGATCAATAACATTGGACTCAAGGATGCAAAAGGTAAATATAAATCGATGAACATTTGGAACTTTTTCCCGATAAAAGTTATATGATAATAAACCCAGTCAGCTACTTGTTCATAAAGTTCTACTGAATGCCACATCTATCATCAGTATTTATCACTGCCTGGCATTGCATGGGCCATTAGTTTACCTCCTCACGCGGTAAGTCTTTACCGCAATATATTATTCTCCTGTCACAAAATGTCCTCATGTTTTTGTTAGTTTTCGTCTTTTTCGCCCTCTGGTTTCATTCACCTGAACCTAAATGTAGATTCACCTGGGTGAATCATTCCCCAGTTTAAAAAGCACGAGTATACTTGATGGCTCTCATCCCAACGACAGCAAGGAAGTGGTAGCAGAGAAAATATAAATGCCAAAGTGCTCAACGTCACAAGAATATATATAAAAATTCCGCCCGTTACCAGTTTGTAACCACCCGACGTAAAATGGCGGAATGGTGTAAGGGGGTGGATGTGGGGTAAGGGTGACAGTGATGTTCTTTTAAATAAATACATCCTTGACCTTGTCTTATCATGTTCACAGATGATAAAGATTGAAAGCCATGGAAACACTTACATGACAAAAGTATAACGATTGTGTAATGATTTTTGACGAGCGAGTATTAAAAGCCAATTGCTTGTTGACGTTAGTGCCTCATCACCTGCACATGAACTGAGACTGTTAGATGTCGCCTCCTATAGGAGCATGACACCACATTATGTACAGTCAGGTGGCGCCCCCTGTTGTACGTTAGTGACTCTGTTATCATTGTAACCATGTGCTACATATCTGTATTATTAAATGCATAACAGCGACAAATGGAAGTTGTTCCTATTTAGACGTGGGTACGTTCAGCGTGCAGCGGGTATGGTCCATAATATTCTGCATGGTATGGAACACGGAATAAGTGTGAGACAAATCTATGACTTAATGCTTGTTGAGTGTGTCCTTCTGGTAAGAACCAAATCACTATAACCATCCTGACAATTCTGTGGAATTTATTAAATCGTACAAAAACAAGTTATAATAACAGTTCAAGCATATTACTGTTCGTAATGGGAATATTGATGTACTCATCAAATGTTAACTTTGTGTGAATGTAACTGTTGCAGCTCGGTCCATGAAGTCCATTCCACACTACCAGCCAGCTTACCTGAAGACATCGAGCACCTGTATGCTACGCCATGGTCGATGCATCAGAAGTATTACAACGCATGTCCAACTATCATAAGAACCATGCTACCAAATTACTTCAGCCCAAACGAAACAGCTTCATTAGTCGATTTATATCTTATTTTTAAACAAAAGCATGGAACAGGTGATTTAAAAAGAATGAATCGAAGTAGACACATAACTTCTACATGGGCGCGTTACATGCTGAATTCTCATGAAAACAAGAGCTACATTCCTTCGCTCTGCCCAGCGACAGGTCAGACTGCTCAGGTGATACTTGGGAATGAAATCTCGTCATTTATTGGTCTGAGATCTCCATTGTAACTCCATGTACCCAGGAGTGGCTTCGGGGGATGATGCGTCTTCTTGTTTTTAACCCCCCTTCACTGTGGAGAAGAATATTTAGTGACTTCGATTTAATTCCACGGTCGTTTAATCAGATGTAGACCTTAGATATAGCCTGTCAGTATGTTTGGCAGAGACCCGATACATCGCCTCCTTCCCAAAGCAACGAAACAACACCAAAAGACGTGATAGTAAACCACAGTGGTCAATACAATCTGACCAAATTGTAAACTACCCATAAGTTGGACTAAGTTGAATCCATCTAATGGATCCTTCCGAATGACGTTTATCGAGTTCCACGACAGAAACAAATATTTCAGTCTTCAATCAGCAGACTTATGCAACCGCTGTTCGAATTCTACACATTTCATGTACACAAGACAACCCTTTATTTTGTAAAGGCATGGTACTGTTGGGGCATTATGACCGTACTTTCCGGTAGCGCAAGGTGATCATTGTTTAGAATCATGATGGTTGGTGTGGTCAAAATGCTCCAGCCCAACGACCACTTGCGCGGAACCCAATGATTTTTTTTTTTGGAATATCATTGATCAAACAACCCAGGAACAAACTTCTGTGACAAGTACTTAATATCCAATCGATTGTGTGTTAGACGTTAATTATAAAGTATACCTCAACACCAATCCACGCATAACCGCAAGTTTTACACGGCTTCAAACGTACACACATGATATATTGCACCACCGAGACGCCAGTCCAACCGCAGTCGTCACCAAACAAAAGAGCTTAAATATACATCAAGAGGGCTCAATTCGACTAGCTGTGATGTCAGGTGGCGCTATCATGAAATCAACAAAAGCACATGGGACTGCTAACCCAACGTCCTAGTCTTTGGCATATTGCTACCAATGTTGACATTTTCTGATTGGTCGTGGAGACCACGCGTAAAAAAACGTTTCATATGCTTTAAAGAGACGCTTTGGCAAAGTACCACACTGCTCACAGGTGGGGTCTTCTTAAAACCACATAAAATTATCTGATGGGATTTTTTTTTACTGTTGTTATATAACGTTATTTGTGACGTATCTTATCGTGAATTGTGGATGGAACGTAATTAAAAATGGTGAGAGATGTGTAAAGTCCGTAGGCCAGAACAGAACTAATTTTAAAATGTAAAATAAGTGATACCCTAAACGACTTTGGAACGTTATCCCGATTCTCACGAGACAAGCTTCAGACTGGTTAGTGAATGCTGGGAAGTCGCTCGGGCTGTATAATATGGGGTAAGCTGGGATTTATAATTTAATATCAGCCGAAGGGGGTTACTCCATCGAGCAGATGACTGAGAAGGTACTTTATGATGATGGATAGGTTTGTTGTCAATTTGGCACTCAACATATATTAGTTGACACAGTCTGACACTTGTTGATAGAGGCTCAGCTGAACACCACATATATCTTCAGCATGTGTCACCGCTCGGCGTGTTATTGGCCATTTGAATAACAACAAGGAAGTGGCAATAGAGAAAATACATCACAATACGATCTGTACACACTTGGTTGTGAACTACGGACTTGTTAGGATTGACTGGAGGGAGGGGCGGCGTGGGGAAGTTGTGTTCTTTTTAATAAACACTTCCTTATCTTAACCTGGACGTCGGACTGGAAGTCGCGTACTGTGAATGTTTTAACCAGATGATGCCACACCAAAGCCATGGAAACATTAACATCACATCAATTTAACGTTTGTCTTAAGTTTTTGAATGAGCAAGCATTTACAGTTAATTGTTTGTGGACGTGGGTGTTTGAAACATGAATACATTTGAGGAGATCTGGAATCAAACACGTACAGCTTGTGGTGCAGCTTGAGTGCGCGCGCACGGTGGATATGACCCATAACACTGCTAAGTCTGGCAAGCGGAATGAGTTTTAACCAGGATCTAAACACACTCTGCATTGAATGTGTCCTTCTAGTTGGGACAAAATCAGCTATAACATCTCAAAGTTTAACGCGCACTTTATTAATAAGCCACCGATCAGAATAACTGTAAACCCTAATCATTTATCACAATGGGAATGATAATGTACTCCTCAAATGTGTAAGCTATTTCAATGTGACCACTACAGCTCAGTTCAACATCTACATGAATCACAGCCAGCGGCGCACAGAAATCTCACACCCGACAGCAAGTACCTAGTGCCCCACAAGCAGTTTTCAGATATATTGCAACGAAAGTCAAAATATAAGAGAAATGAATACGTCATAATTCACAAGTAAACATAGCCATCGTATTACTTAAGCCCGGACCATATAATCCCATTTGTCAATTCATATTCAATTCATATTCAGTTGTCAAAGGAAACATTGAGCAGCTCATTTAAAGGAAACCTGGTTAGGCCAGTTCCATTAGATATAATTGAGTTAGTATATGTGCGAGCTATATGCTGAATACGCTTGAAAACATGCAGAATGTTTGTCAACAGCTTTTGACGCACCAATCACACCTGTTTATAAACCAACCATGCAGAACGCTACCACTGCGTCCTTAAAGTTAACTGTCAGAGAAGTGTCATCACAGCACAAATTGTATTTTGACAAACCACTAAGATTTCCGAGTAGTTGACCTATGGGTGGGGGTGGGATATGAGGGGGGGGGGGGGGGTGTCACTGCGTGGAACCATTTTTGAGGGCAAAGAGCAGTGACATGTGAGAAGTCAAAGATTATTATTCTAAAAGATTTCAAAGAGTACTATACGAGTCAATAACGCTGTGAGATGTCACAGTGCACAGGCATGGAAACGACCCATGGCCCATGGGTCACTATAGTTAGTCTCCGACCCCTAAAAGATCTGACTAAGGGGCCTGGAATGGGGCGCAGTGTTCTTGCCATCTCATCCGACCATATGTGAATTACTTCGAGCCGAACGAGGCAGAAGGGGGAGAAAATCACCTGACTGGACTACAGCATGGAAGAAAATAATGGAAATATAACAGTTTATAATTTTAAATTTTTTTATATTTTCGTTTATTAATGAAGTGGCTCTTAGACTTTGCTAGTGGCCCCTAGATTTGGAAACTTAGACTGGCCACTGAATAGACCAAGCATATTTGTTTTCTGGATTAGTGACTTGTAAGGGGTCGTAAAGTTGTGTTCATGGGTCGTAGTCGTGAAAAAGACTTATCCTCATCTCAGCAGTGCCAGGCATTTCGATTTTGCACGCAAGAATTGTAATTATACGTGTTAATATTTTTGCCATTACAAAGAGAATTATTCATACGGTTTAAGAAATCCGCCACCATTCAAAATATAGAATGCTATGCGATGCATCAAGTAACATAATAAATCTGTATTTACATGAATTTATATCTGCACTCTTTGTAGGTACACGAGCTATATTCTCTCTCCTTGTCCAGTGATTGGTCAAAATGATCAGTTGTTTCTAATATGTGGAATCTCGTCATATGTATTGCTTGGCGGTCTCCGTTCTAACTCCGTGTAACCAGGTCTATCATTGGGGGACGATTTGTCTTCTTGCATTTTACCGGCCTTCACTGATTAGAAGAAAAAATCCAAATTAAGTCGCTTGACTTGTCCATACACGGTTGTTTGAGAGTTCAAAAGTAAGGGTGGATTTGATAGCTAAATATACAGCTGCATATTTTTGTTACACAACACACCTTGTGATGCGGGTGATTTCCGTCGGACCAGGAGGACAATGACAACCACTATCATGGCGAGAAGAAGCAGACCCAACACTCCTGCTACAACTGCTATCCATGTGAAATCTGAAACAGATCAACAGCAACGCGCATTAACATGTGACAGCGAGACACGGTGTTCACACATAAATAAGACAATCAACGAATTTGAACCAATTGTTAAAGATTGCTAATGTTCCATTATAAATTTCTGACGCTAAAAGAATCCTCGAGGAGATATGTCAAATAAGGAGAGCATTTGATACCATTGCATATTCTGTATGCGAATGTTCTCGGACCTCAAAACAAAAACGGGGAATGTTTCCATACCTGATTGGCCGATAGGGGGTGGAGGTTTGGTGGGAAGAGTGGATTGTTCTGTATAGGGTGTATATTGTCCTGCAGGGGACATGGTATGTTCTGTAGGAGGCGTGGGCGTCGGACGGGTGCCGTTGTATCGGCAAAAGTAAGTGACGTCTTCACCTGAATAATTTAAGAACAAATGTGTAGAAACATTTTAAAACATATTGTTCCATAATCTGAACACATGTAACTGCTAACTTACAACAAACATATCCAACATATTAGATGGTACACATGCATAACTACATGGAGAAATAGATACACAAATACATAGCCACACACACGCACACGCACACACACACACACACACACACACACACACACACACACACACACACACACACACACACACACATATATATATATATATATATATATATATATATATATATATATATATATATATATATATATTTATATATATATATATATATATATATATATCTATATATATATATATATATATATATATATATATATATATATATATATATATATATATATATATATAAATATATGTAATGCGAACATTACCTTGGCAGAGATCTTCTTCTGTAACTTGACTCCATATTATGCCCACCAGCCTCCTGGGAGACCCACATGGACGGCTGGTTGGTGCGATGTCTGTCAGTGTCACCATCTGTGTTATATTCTGCATCCAGGCCAAGGAGCAGTCACAGTGCATCGTGCGTGGATTGAGTAGATAGAGACGAGTTAATCTATGATTCAGCATCGATATATCTGGGAACGTCTCCAAACCAGTCGACCGCATATACAAATATGTGAGCCCCGGAAGCAGTTCCAGAAGCCTCATCATATCGCCACATGGCATGGCCCCCAGGTTGTTGTTTTGCAGGTAAAGTGAAGTCAGGCCTGTGATTGGTCGATTGATATGAGATATGTTTATTGGACCAATATTGTTATCATTAAGGTACAGATAGGTGATGCTGATCAGTGGGTGGAATAGATAGGATACATCCACAAGACGATTGTTGTCCAGTTTTAAGTAGGTTAAGATGAATCCATCAAAAGCATCCTTCCGAATAACGGTGATCGAATTCCACGACAGATACAAATATCTAAGATAAAATCTCTGATTGACAAGGTTCGGAATTTCGGTCAGTCCCGTGGCAACCATTATCAAACGCGTGACGGACGTTAGCCGGTCAAAGGCATTTGTAGGTAACTCACCCATTTCATTGCCATCCAAATATAGATACGATATTCGATTATTATAGGAAAGGTTTGTTGAGCCTAAGAAATCGATATCAGTGAGGCGATTGTATTGGAGATACAATTTCGACAGTGCGGGCAAATATCGTAAACTGTCGCTTTTGAATCGCTCAATCTGATTATCGCGTAGATCTAAAGTGGTCAGCCTTGTCAACCCAATGAAGACTTCGTCTTCCAATCGTTCAATCTGATTGTTCCTGGCGTCAAGCGTTTGAAGCGTGCTGCCAACAGCACCGAGTTGAGGTAGAGTCGTTAAGCGGTTGGAGTCTATCGCCAAATATGACAATGCTGTTCCATTGAATGCCGAGTCAGAGATAAAAGATATCCTATTGAATGAAAGATAAATGTTAACTAATTGGTCAAATCCAAGGAAAGTATTTTCTTCAATTTCTGTGATAAAATTGTACCTCAGGTACACATGGGTTGTCGTGATGTCGATGTCTTCAATAGGAACCCTGGTGTGACCCGCACTCTCATTTGAATAGACATTAGATGCCATGATGTGATGAGTAGCTGAGACCAACAAGAGGAAGAGTACTGTAATATCCATCTTTGATTTGTAACACTATTTCTGTTTTTAAATCTTGCTGACACACTTTGTTAACACGATAACATCAGTTGAATGGTAAAAGTCGACAACCGCCGAGTGTATGTTACTACACCAGGATGAAATGGGCTTAAATGTTCGAGAAGAGACGCCCCTGCTAAGCATGGATGCACTTGGCTACCTTACCTAACAAAACCTCTTCATAATGAGCCGCATATTGGCTCCGTTCTTCGTGTGCATGGAAACAAACGAGGAGTAATTGTTGGTAAGAATGGCATTCCTAGTAGTCAAGAAATAGCTCATCTAAATGACGTAGAGTTATAGTTACGTCATTGTCATACACAGGGTAAGCAGACACGGAAGTTATGATGATGATGCTTACGTATAGAGTAGTGTATCACCACGTTTGTCTATGTGTAGTGTATCATCCCTTGTATCCATGTGTAGTGTCTCACCTCGTGTGTCCATGTGAAGTGTATCACCCCGTGTGTCCATGTGTAGTGTATTACCTCGTGTGTGCAAGTGTTGTCTCACCTCGCGTGTCCATGTGTAGTGTATCACCTCGTGTGCTATGTAGTGTATCTCCCCGTGTGTCTATGTGTAAGAAGTGATGTTGCTAGCGAGCTAATTTAAATACCTTTTAGCGCGTCATTTCATGCGAACAGTTATTAATGGCCTCTATATATATATATATATATATATATATATATATATATATATATATATATATATATATATATATATATAGATATAGATATATATATATATATATATATATATATATATATATATATATATATATATATATATATATATATATGTATATATATATATATATATATATATATATATATATATATATATATATATATTTATATATACTTATATACACATATGACCTCATATATTTAAATATATATATATATATATAAACATATATATATATATATATATATATATATATATATATATATATATATATATATCTATAGGGATCTCTATATATATATATATATCTATATATAATATATATATATATATATCTCTCTATCTCTATATCTATCTATATATCTATATATCTCTATATATATATATCTATATATATATATATATATCTATGTGTGTACATAAATACATATATTGCTGTTTTGAGCTTTCGTGGCCAGGCTCTAGGCAGATAGGGGTAATTATTTATTTTTACTTTGGAAAGACAGGTACATGTAGACAAATGACTTTATGGGTGTGGCAGTAAACTGTCGGCCGATGATGTATTTGTATAAGTGAGCCTAGTAAGGGCTTTTAAAACCCGGTTGCCGCTGAAGTAGGGGTGTCGATAAAAGTCTGTGAAGTGAAAACTTGTCGTCATCAAGTTTGTGCTTGGCTCAGTACAAGACCTAAAGAAGAGTCGCTTGTAGTTGCTATCCGTATAAATTGAATTACAGTAGCAAACTATCAATTATAGTATATTGCGGGCCTTGTTCTTCCTCGTCGATGCAAAAAGAAGAAATATCGATATAGTTATCATTAAGACATGCCCGTATAAGTAAAGCGAGCGTCACATGACCAAGACCGACTCTGCCCCAGGGCAGTAAATAAACGTTTTGATTGTTACTTTTCATCGGTATCGGGTTGGGTCGTTAACATAGTAAAAGCCCGATGTGAAACGCGATGACTCACTTGTCGTAATGCGTAGATTTCCTAAAGGGTAGAAATTCAAAGTTTAATGTAACATCGTTGTTAAACTTCCACCTATACAATCAATGATGAATACGTATAGAGGTAACCGTTAAGAGGTCGTAGTGTATAGGTCACTGAGAGGTTACATGGTAATACTCGTCTTCTTCACTAATAGGGAGTTATAAGTCATCGACAACGTGACCTCAAGCGGTCATGATCGTTCAAAGATTACATTCCATAGACAGTTTCTTAATTTGTACATGCGAAATAATAGTCATAATAGCTAACGCAGCCAGCTACTTGTTGAAGGCGGGCTGCATCTAATACCGTTTTCATCTCTTCCTGTGTTAAGGCCTGTTCGTATTCGTCCTGGTGGTCTAATTTCATATGGATGGACCCTCGTTCTGTCAACAACCTGGAAGTGGCCATAAAAGAGAATGCACCAAGGTGGGCGTTGCTTAGCTGTCTCTATTCATCACGAAACACAAGTGCCTATCCATGGTTGGTTGATTTCCTTTCGCGAAAAAACATTTAAACTTTTAACTTGATAGGATTGGGAGAGGGTTCTCATATAACATAAGCATACACTTCTTAACGTGTGAAATCATCAATATAAATATTTGTTCATTTAACAGTAAACGAGCAAGCAAATACAGCTTATTGTTTGTGTGCTGTGTAGGGGTCTGTCTTTCAAGCCTGAATGAATTGAAAAAGATAAAAGATTCATCCAGTAAAAAGCTGGTCTTGTTGTATGATGGTGTAAAAACTTAAGCCCCGATCACATTCAGTTGAGTATAGCTCGCAGAATGACCCTTAATCAGGAGCCTCATGATCAGAACATTGAACAAGGCAACGTTCGATGCATGTTTTTGTCCGCTCAGCCCAAAATTATTATTAACCTGTAATTATTGTTATAATTATAAAGCCAATTATTTATAACTATTGTCATTATACAATCAAATGTTATTTTTGTTGCAAGTAAAAGAAATGTTTTATAACCCTTGTTACTAATGAATTAAGTGATACTATTGTTGTTATTGTATAAACGAGTGTTAATTTGTCATGAATTTTTATTCGTGATATAAATATTCCAACAAATGTCAAGCTATCAACCACTTATTGATGGGAAAACAGGTTTGTCAGTCAGCAAAATAATCCCCATTAGGTTTTCACATTACATGGCATTATTTGCTTATATCTACGAACGAGTTTTCTCTCTGTCGTGTGACTTGTCAAACTGACCACATGGTACTTAGGCCATCTCGTCATACGTACTGCTTTAAGGTCAACGTTGTACCTCTGTGTAGCCGGGCCTGGTATCGGGAGGAAACGCGAGTGGAGTCTTCTTATTGATCTTCTCTTTTGATATGAAAAAACATTAAATAAGTGACTCACCCTTATCATCGGCAGCCTTTCAAGCTTGCAACAATAAGGGTCGATTATATATAGATTTTCCAATTTTTCTCTTCTGCCTGTTATGGCTATGCTAAGAAGGCTTTGTCGTGCCTCAGCCCCAGCAGCTTGGTTCTTTGTCATAGCGTCTCTTAAGATCAAATTATTTGATTAATTCGAGGGCGTGGTCTCCTCGATCAATCAGAAGACGCTATATCAGAAACATAAGCGACCAGGCACGATCCCCGATACCTTGGATCTTGTGCCTTTGTTAATTTCATGGTAGCGCCACCTTACGACTGGCGTGTGTTTTACTCAGTTGCATACTCACCGTGCAGCTAGTCATGGTGAGTCCTCTTGGCATTACTTTAAGCTCTTTGCTACTAATTCATTTCGTTGGATATTTTGTTCGTATTTCTCGGTAGAGGAAGTCTGACTTCAACAAGAGATCATGTATAGTCGCAATTTGACCTCTGACATCAAGAACGATTTAATCGCCAACGTTTCATTATTTTATCGTGCTCAGCATTACTCTCATATATAATGGATATTGATGCCCACAAGAATCATTCGGAGATCCTGTTCTCCAAAAAGCCTCATACTGAACCAGTCCGCATTCGGGTGGATGATCGCTCTCCATCACACAACCTATATAACCATGCATCGCTCTGCCACTGCCTTACCCCTGCATAACATTCAAAAGCATTCCATCTGCAGAAATAAATAGCTGCCCATTAACTACTACGTATTTCATCTGCATGGATGAACAGCCATTTATTCTGTTAAGGCAGACCACGGTGGGTGCTCACCATTATGACACAACAATAACTGTCTCATAACGTAATCATGATGTTATCACGATGGCGGGAAAGGTCTGAAACCTCTCGTGCATGCACCTGTGGGGATGTGCGCTGCAGCGAACACAGGTGCTCGGTGCCGCATGAATTTATGTTCTTTATTTCAAATTTCATCGCAAATCATTGTTATATGCATTATTCATCACTAACCAAACTCACTCATTAGCAACTGAAAACTGTATGTGGGTAGGTCACTAGGTAGTCAGGTATGTATATAGGTATGTAGATAGGTAACTAGGTAGGTAGGTAGGCCGATGGGTAGGAAGGCTGGTTAGTAGGTCGGTAGGTAGGTAAGTAGGCAGATGTTTAGGTAGGTAGGTAGATAGGTAGATTAGCAGGTGGGTAGGTCAATAGGTAGATAGGAAGGTCGATAGGTAGGTCGATAGGTAGGTCGATAGGTAGGTCAGTCGATAGGTAGGTCAATGGGTAGGTCGACAGGTAGGTCGATAGGTAGGATGATAGGTAGGTCGATAGGTGGGTCGATAGTTAGGTCCATAGCTGGGTTGATGGGTCGGATGATAGGTAGGTCGATAGGTGGGTGGGCAGGTAAGTAGTCATGTAAGTAGATAGGTATCTAGGGATATAAGGAGGACGGTAAGTTTGGAATTAGGTAAGTAGGTAGGTAGGTACGCACTTGTGATAATGAAGACTCGAACGCCAGGTGTAGGGTTTATAAGAACCTGAACTTTATTAGCTGATTCAACTTTCGAATTTTAGATGTAACTTAGCCTAAATTATACCCTATATTCCAGAGCCACATGACCATCCTGCCCAGGCAACACCCGAAAGGCCTCAACCCTCAAAGACCGGGCTACTGCATATCCCATGAGAATCGGGATGGCGTGCCTAAGTCGTGCATAGGGAAGCACTTTATATTTCTAAAAATCAGTTCTCTCCTGGTCTCCAAGCTCAATCCTCCATTGTAATTCCGTGTACCCAGGCCAGGCTTCGGAGGATGATGCGTCTTCTCGCGTTTTACACTATTTCACTGTGGAGAAAAATATTAAGTGACTTTGGGGTTGATCAGCTAATTAAATACACAATTGCATATTTTTGTTAGACTGCCATTTCCGTCGGACCAAGAAGACAATGACAACCACGATCATGGCGAGACGAAGCATACCCTATAATCCTGCTATAACTGCGGAAAATATGAAACAAATGTAGACATAAGTTACAGCCCGGTCAGTAAGTTTGGCAGAGACCACAATACATTGCCTCCTTCCCAAGCACCGGAACAACACATACACAAACGCGATGGTGTACCAGAGTGTTCCAAAAGGCAATCGAAGAAGTGGTAAAAAAATCTGTGTCACTACACCTGGATTAAGTACCTGAACCGCCTCTTCTACGACCAGACAAAGAACAAGGGCTGCAAGTTCTTCTGCGAGCTCTGCCTCCCCGGATACACAATGAGAAGCTGCTTCTGGCCCACAAGCCCGAGTGTGCAGGCATAGGCCAGACTGCTGTGCAGGTAAACATGCCCGAGGAGGAAAAGAACATCCTCTCCTTCAAGAACTGGCAGAAGCAACTTCCAGCCCCCTACCCCTATCCCTCGGACAGCTCCGCTTCATAGACAGTGCACAGTTCCTCGTGGCCTCCCTCGACAAGCTGGTCTCAGCCAACAGCCCAGATGCCTTCACTGTGACGGAAGAGTATGAAGCAGACCAGACAAAGCGAGGGTTACTATTGCGCAAGGGGGTCTTCCCCTACGAGTTCATGGACAGCTGGGATAAGTTTGAATCTCCCCTACCGCCCATCCAAGACTTCTTCAGCAAGCTCTCAGAGCAGGGCATATCAGCCACAGACTACACCCACGCGCAAAAGGTCTGGAGCACGTTGGGTTGCAAGAACATGGGCGACTACCACGACCTCTACCTCCGGACAGCCGTCCTCCTCCTGGCCGACGTGTTTGAATCCTCCCGGAAGACAAGCCTAAAGCAGTATGGCCTGGACCCAGCCCACTACTTTACCAGCCCAGGCCTCTGGTGGGATGCTCTACTCAAGAGCACAGGGGTAAATCTCGAACTCCTCACCGACTACGACAAGCACCTCTTCATCGAGAAGGGTCTGCGGGGAGGAATAAGTATGGTCTCACGGCGCCACGCCAAGGCGAACAATCCCTACGTAGAAGACTTCACCCAGAACAAGCCTACAAGCTATATCCAGTACCTCGACGCCAACAACCTCTATGGATGGGCAATGAGCCAGGCCCTACCGACCTCGAACATTGAGTGGGTTGGCCGGCCAGAGTCGCTCTCCAGAATAGCCCGCATCCACTCTGATGACGCCGAGACTGGGTACATCCTTGAGGTCGACCTGGAGTATCCAGCTGAGCTTCACGACGACCACACGACTAGCCCCTTGCCCCAGAGCGACTCCTCGTCCAGAACGACTGGCTCTCTGACTACCAGAAAAACCTCCTTGACGAATACGGCGGCCACAGGGTCGAGAAGCCTGTCCCAAACCTGAGGAATAAGGAAAGGTACATACTCCACTACAGGAACCTCAAACTGTATCTGGCCATGGGGATGAGGCTGACCAAGATCCACCACGCCCTATCCTACACCCAAAGCCCCTGGATGGAACCCTACATCTGGAAGAACACAGATCTCCGCAAGGCCGCATCCAGAGACTTCGAGAAGGACCTATACAAACTCCGTCTTCGGCAAGACCATGGAGAACCTGCGCAAACGGGTTGACGTGAAGCTGGTCGAAGCCGCAGACAGCAACAAAATAAGAAAGCTCATCGCCAGCCCCGCCTTCGCCTGCCAGAAATATTTCGACGACGACCTGGGGGCAATTTACATCCCCAAGGCCCACCTGGTCCTCAACCGCCCAGCCTACGTGGGGATGTGTATCCTCGACCTGTCCAAGCACCTCATGTACGACTTCTACTACATCACCATGAAGCCCCGGTACGGCAGCGACCTCAACCTACTCTCTACACCGACACCGACTCCCTCCTCCTGGAGATCCGCACATCAGACATCTATGCCGACATGAAAAAAGACAGTGACCTATTCGACACCAGCAACTACAACCCAGCCCACCCACTCCACAGCAACGAGAACGAGAATATCTAGGAAAGATGAAGGACGAGTGCAGTGGTGTACCCATCAAGGAGTATGTAGGCCTGCGCCCAAAGATATGCTCTATCCAGATGTCAACCCGGGAGGAAATCAAGAAAGCAAAGGGTATAAAAATAGGTAGTGGTCAAGAAACACCTGTGCCATGCTCAATACCTTGAATCGCTGTTCGACCAGAAGCGGTTCGTCATGGGATGAACATGCTCCGAAGTGACAGCCACAAGATATATGGGCTGCATTTTAATAAGGTGACTCTATCCCCCTTTGATTTAAAGAGATTAATAGCTCTGGGTGGTGTACACACCCTGGCTTACGGGACATAGCACACCCAGGCCTACCCGTAAAAGGCATAGACCGCCGGCAGACGGGGTGTGTCGTATTCAACCGTGGGTGTATCCACGCCTTTCACCCCCAATCGGCCACTAATTCCTGATGATGAACTTCCTGCATCCCTGAAGAACACCTCTCCCCCTACCCTGCGCGATCAGAAGGTCATCCACCTTCTCACATATGCCGGCTATAGTGAGACTGGGGGTGGCCTTCTGAGCCGAGAGGGTACAGAGCATAAAGGAGTGGTCTTCCTAGCCCGAGGGGGGTTGGGTTTGGAGGTGTCCCCACCATCAATGACTGGGGCAGCCGGCGGACGTGGGGCATGATCTTCCTAGCTGGAGAAGGTTTATCTAGAACGTCTCCCTCAGTCTCAACTTGAGTCGCCAACTGGGCCTTCCTGCGACATGGTTCACCGCCCTCAAGCCTCTTCTTCTCACGAAGGCGCTTGTGGTTAACCCTTTTGTATCCACAATCCATACACAGCCCTAGGTTATTTTTTATGCCATTCTGGCACTCTGCACAAACCCGATTTACGATCCCCTGTTTAATCTTAAACCTGTGCATTGCACAAAAGTCAAACTTACAGGGCCTGTCACAAGGGTCTCTCTTTCCGAGTAGAATCCAGGGGCACTTTCTAGTGCTTCCATTACTGCCTCCCTTCCTTTTGTCTATTTGGTAATACCATCTAGTGCAGCTGGGTATCGGACGGCACTACAAGCATTCCTCCTTTACAAAGCCACGGAGCAGTCCATGCAATAAATAGTATAGTACAGGCTCACCAGATTTAGTGACAGAGCTTCCAATCCGGTAAACATTGAGTGACCACATAGGGTCAGTGGCCCGCCGCCGGTGGTCTTGCTCAACCTCACCAGGCTGGTAGATGTAGCGAACGCCAACATCAGAGGGAAGCTTTTGCTCTTTGACCCCCCAGCGGGCGCTCTGGTACAACTGAAGAAGGCTTTTGTGCAACTCGTTTTGCCTTATAGCATCTTTAGGTTTTTTCCAGTCAAGCGGGTCACCTCATTATTTATCGCAGAGACTACAGCCTGCAACCGAGAAACCCACTCAGTTGATCATTCCCCAGTATCCCTTAACTCTACGGTATACTGGTGTCCAAAGATTCGCTCAGCCTGTGTTCGGTTAAAGCGTTCTACTATAGCTTGGTCTCGATGTATATTCACACGGCCGCGTCTGACTGATACTCCATGTTTTGCTTGCAGCTGATTCACTGCTCCAATAAACTCCCGTCCGGGGTCCACCTGAAGTAGTTTAGGCCACCCCAGCGGTCCTCCCTTGTAAATCCTTTCGAGCGCACCTGCGACCTCTTTAGCCTCCTTTGTAGTCAATGGCTCGGCTGACTTGTAGCGCGAGGCCACATCCACCACAGTTAGAGACTAATTGTTTGTCCGGCGCTTTACAACGTCATGAGGAAGAAACAAGAGATCGGCTTGGTGAACCTCATTAGGGAGACAGGGACATCAAACTTTGGTCTGGGAATGTGTTTTTTGGCACTGGCAGGTAGATTTGCCATATAGCTTGCTTTGTTAGCCATGCTGCCCCCTGGCAACTTCCTCAGAAACCGTCAACTCGCTTCTGTTGCAAGCTTCTTGATAGCTGTAATGCCTTTCCAGTAGATCTTTTGCATGCAACGATCCATACAAAGTAAACGTGGCGTCCCGCCCAGAGCACTCCAAATGATACACCGGACCTAGCTTAGCAGGTCTGTAAAATGATCCACCTTACGCTTAACCGGCACCCTTTTAACAATACAATGCTAGTCCAAACACTCCCACTCCGCCGACAAAGCTTCCTTTGTCTGGAGGTATAGCAACCTCGTTGACATCAGTATTGCTGCCAATCTGCTGTTCCTCAGTTGCAATGGTAATCAGATTGTTGTACCTAACAAAGTTTCCAATGGCGAGGCTCATATCCGACGGAGCCAATGTAAAAGCCTGTTCCAAACACATAATCAACCTTTGAGGAAGCTTTCTGGAGGACGTTCTGATACCGTCGGATGGATGCCGGAATGTCTACTGGGGAGTTGATGGCAACCTCAACGTTGGCCTGGAATTGCTTTTGAGCATCAAAGGACTTGCCAACACCTAGTATCTCTGAGCGGGTCTGTACCTGTGCACCAAGAATGGCCCAGACATAGGTCCGAATGCTGTCGTTGGTCCGTGAGATACCTGGGGATGTGAACCCCTCCGATTTTTCCAGGATGAAGGTGCTCCAAGCGATGTTTGCCCCCTCTTGGTCTTGCTTTTTGAAATCAATGTGCAGCTTGCCGCCCTGGAAAACAAAGCCGTCAGTAGATTTCTTAAAGGTTTGCTAAAGTATTCGAACAGGTGGGTGTTTCCGTAATGAGTGATCACCCGCACCTCGTGTGTTTCAGGGTCGTGAAGTAGACCCGCCCTAGGCCCTGGTTACCGCCTTTTATCCTCCAGTTGCTATTTTCGTCAACCCCAAACTCGTGGCAGAGCTGGTGGTAGATTCTCTTGCCAAAGGTGTTGTTGGTGGCCGACCATGTGGCTTGGTCTGGCAGTGCTATTCTCATTTCGTCTAAAAGTCTCCGGATGGTGTAGTAGACGTTGAACCTGTAGAGGTTACTTAGTGCTGGGGAGTCAGATTTGAGGTGGTCCCCGCAGCTGCTTGTTGCACTCCATACAACAAAGTTTACCTGGTTCTGCCAATATTGCATGTGGTTGGTTCTCCAGCCAACTGCAAGGCTGTCGTCACTTATGTTTGGCACAAAGTATTTATCTGACAGGTTGCAGAACTCCACCCCAAACGCATCTGTAATTTTACCTGCCTTAACCTGGATGAGAAGGTGTGTCAGATCCTCAGGATCATTATGAAGTGGGTAGACCGGGCCAGGTTTGTACGTTTTATTCGTATTGAATGTAAAGGTTTGTTTATTCATAGTGTTATGTATCACACTCTGTCAAATGTTCAAAGCGGCGAGGCTTTCTTCCTGCAAAATCCTATTGACAATAGTGCAGGTGATCTATAAGTAGGTTTTAGGTCAATAACGTATACTGTGGGTTAGTATAACACTGAATCATACGTGTCTATTAGAACGAGGCAAATTTCTACAGGGAAAGATGAAGGTGTCGTTTTGTCTCCTGGCCTTTGAAACTTTAAACTTGTGCAGGATGAATTAACAGCTCTAGGGCTTACTTTGGAGAATAATGCTCATGATGGGACTATCGCCCTCTCAATTCCCGATGATTGGGCTATACAATGTGGCGACGGTGTGTTAAAAATGTTGGGTCTTGATAAGCCAACTCTGGTTGGAGGATGGATTCCTTCAGGTCGTTACGATGCCCCCTGGCCCATCAACTTTAGCGTCTTTAACCCACTTTATGTCCACCTCGATCAAGTCAGTACCACGCACAACATGCTTGATGGTGCGCACACTACGCTTCTTGAAGTTTTGGGCCATGAGGGTGGCTCTTTTGGGGATATTATAACCACAAACATCTAATCCTGTGTCAAAACGTGTTACTGTCGGAGCTGTGAATGAGTTGAAGTTTCAGATAAGGGATAATAAGGGACGTGTATTGAACAGTCACGACTTTCCCATTGTGTTGTTCATCAATTTACAAGATGTCAATAAAAGCGAGTATTTATGGAACTCAACAGAAAACGGATCTTGGCGCCGACCTCTTCGAATATGCAACAAAGACCTATGTAGACTCACAAAAAATGGATAAAGGTGGCAGTACTATGACTGGAGACCTTGAAATGGGAGATAATAAAAGCGGTGAGCTAGGAGACCCGATTTTGCCAAAGAATGCTGCTAATAGAAAGTATGTTGATGTTAAACATAGACAGCAGAACAGGGACCTGAGACAACATGTAGCTGAAAAACAAAACCCTCATTACTATTTGGGCAGAAGTAAGTGGCGCCCTTCGCAGAGGATATAGGTGGTCGTTTGGTGATGGGGGTCAAGACTCTCGAGACTTACGTTGTGGATATACCATGTTATCCAATGGTAGGATCATTCGTATGGGGTTGTCGTCTGGTATGGGCACTGGTACTGGTACTCTTATTGTAGCAGTGTTTCCTGTTATAAATGGGACAGCTCGCAAGGTAGGAATAAGTAAGCCTACTAATGAACAGACTGTTGTATTATCTTTAACCCAACCTTTACAGCTAGAACAAGGCGACGTTATAAAATTTTATACACCTACTGGAAACATGGAGCGACTTGTACTGTAGTATCACTCCTAATTGAACTTGACTTATAGACTTATGTGTCTATAAAGGTAGTAAGAAACAACAACCAACTGCACCACCTGATGAGAATCCAGGCTACTCCTATCGGCTGAATGAGATCAGTATCAAAAAGCAATACCTTGAGAAAGAAATTGAAAAATATGGTGCTATGTATAAAAAATATAGGTGTGCAGTAAACTCAGTGGACGCTGTAGACACTGCTTTAGTTGCTGTGGGTATGTGTCTTGGAGCAAGTGGTGCGGGTCTGATGTCTACGGTGGTTGCTGCCCCTATTGCTACAGTCTTGGGTACTAAGGGGGCTGTGTGTGGGCTGGTTGCAATCGCAGGAAAGGTCATCAGCCGGCGGCTGTCGGCAAAGGTAAAGAAGCATGACCAGAGTAAAACTCTGGCACAGAGCAAACTAAACACGGTTACAGGTATTATTTCGGCGGCACTTGAAGACGGCTTTATCTCAGACGATGAGTTTAAGCTCATTTTCGGGCGAGATCGAAAAATATACTCGAATGAAAAGAGACATTAAGGCTAAGACGTTGGCTAGGGCATCTCCATCCCCCTCACCACCTAGGTTGACCACCTTAATCGCAGGAGGTGATCGTGCCGATACCGCGGTAAGTACAGCCGACCGACTGACCATTTAAAGCGTGGTGTTTGCTGAGTATAATGGAGGCGGCGATTAAATCTTTCTGCAACGATCATACCGGAGTCAAGCAAAATACGGACCAGTGGGAGACCACGAGGAAGGGCTGCGTTGGAGGAAGTGACTACTCCGCTATCATAGGGCAAAACTACTTCAGCAGCTATAGGAAGAAGCTGACTGAAAAAATTAGCAACAAGGGTGTTCACTTTAGCCCGCCCTGCCTCTAGGGTCATTATTGTGAGGAGGTTGTACGACAGCAAGGTCTACGGAAACAATATCTTTATTCAGGGCGGCACAAAGGCCTACTCTTCGGATGGCTTTTGTGTGCTCCCAATCCGGCGGGGTGGGGTGGATGCGGTCTGTCGGGGGCATCCTGAGGAGGTTGTGCTGCTCGAGATAAAGTGCCCCTACACTGGGAGGGTGATTCCGAACATGTATAAGTTTCAGGTTCTGTTGGGGTTGCACCACAGTCCGGTGGCAACCATCGGGGTGTTTGTTGACTGCGTTTTCAGGTTGTGCGCCTTCGAGGACCTGGGGAGGGCTGAGGCTTATAACCAGGTGTATCACAAGGATCAGAAGAAGTATAAGGAGACGGTGGCTTGGGGATGGGCGTCGATTGAGGGCCTCGAAGACGGTGACTATGGCGCGAACGGGAGGTTTAATAGTTGCCTGGACGTGGAACAGGAGCATCAAGGTCCTTGGCTGGGAAGACCGAGTGGGACCGCGGAGAGGTCGACGGGGGCGTTTCTACCGTTGGAAGCTCTTTACGATGAGATTGATAACCGCTTGTCCTGATCCCATCTTTATCGAGCAGAACAACGCTAAGGTTGCCCAGTTTATGGAGGACCTCAACCGCGTGAAAAATGAAACTTACACGGGGTCTGGGTTGGACGGTCAAAGGATGTTTACGCTTAAAGTCCTCTATGGATAGACCCTGGAGACTAGTACTATTGATAATGGCGGTTATCCTGCGACTGATGAGCCTCCGTCTGCCCTACCCACTGCGACTCATGGCTCCCCTTCCCCCCTGCGACACGTGCGCCACCCTCTCCCTTGCAACTCGTGGGCCCTAGCCTCTCTCCCCTGCAACTCATGGCCTGCCAAGGGGCTGTCCACCTATTAGTCTGCCGTCCGGAGACTCCAGCTCTTGGCAGCTCTTGAGACCTTAGGCACCGAAAAGAATAGTCGAAGTGGTTAAATGATGCGTGAAAAGAGAAAAATAGAGACGAGATAATCTGCAATTCAGCATCGATATATCTGGGAACGTCTCCAATCCAGTCGACTGCAGATATAGTAATTGAGTTCTGGCAGTAGTTCCAAAAGCCTCATCATATCGTCACATGGTATAGCCCTATGGTTGTTGTTCTGGCAGATATAGTGAAATCAGGCTTGTCATCGGTCGATCGATGTGAGATATGTTTATAACACCAATATTGTTATCTTTAAGGTAAAGAGTGGAGATGCTGATCAGTGGGTGGAAGAGATAGGATACATCCACAAGACGACTGTTGTCCAGCTCCAATCGGACTAAGTTGAATCCATCAAAAGCATCTTTCCGAATGACTGTTATAAAGTTCCATGACAAATACAAATATCTAAGATTAAGTCTCTGATTGATAAGGTTTGGAATTTCGTTGCATAAATCGTCACTTTGCAATCGTTCAATCTGATCGTGCTGCAGATTTTAACTAGTCAATCTGATCAAACCATTTAAAACTCCATCTCCGAAACTTGCAATCTGGTTGTCATACAGATTAAGAGTTCTCAGACTGATCAAACCATTGAGGATGGTCACCTCTAAATTTATCAATCTGATTATTGTCACCTCTAAAGCCTTGTCAACCCATGAAGACAATCTTATAATCTGATTAGGAGGAGATCTTAAGTGGTCACAATCGTTCGATCTGATTATTGTACAGATATAACGTGGTAAGCCTTGTCAACCCACTGAAGGCACCGTCTTCTAATCGTTCAATCTGGTTGTTCCCGGCGTAAAGCGTTTGAAGCGTGCTGCCAGCAGCACCGAGTCGTTAAACGGTTGGAGTCTATACTCAAATATGACAATATTGTTCCATTGAATGCCGAGTCAGAGATAAACGTTATCCTATTAGATGTAAGGTAAATGTAAGCTAATTGGTCAAATCCAAGGAAAGTGTTTTCTTCAATTTCTGTTATCAAATTGTACCTCAGGTACAGATGGGTTGTCGTTTTGTCAATGAGTTCAATGGGAACCCTGGTGAGACCAGCACGATCATTTCGATAGGCATTATATGCCAGGATATTAGGAGAGCTGAGACCAACAAGAGGAAGAGTACATCTGTAATATCCATCTTTGATTTGTAGAGAGTATCCGTTAATATTTCCAATTTCAAATCTTGTTGATAGACTATGTTGACACGATAACGTTGGTTAAATGGTATCTGTCGACACCCGCAAGGCGTATATTACCACACCAGGATGAAACGAGCTTAAAAATGACGAGAAGAGACGCTCCTGTTAAGCATGACTGCGCTTGGCTACCTCACCAAATAAAGACCCTCCTCACAATGAGCCTGCGATTTGCTCTGTACTCCATTTGCATGGAAACGAATGAAGAGGAATATATAGTGAGTACTGCATTCATAGAAGTCAAGAAACGCCACATCTAAATGACTTAGAGATATAGTTACGTCATTGTTATACACATGGTAAGCAGTCACATAAGCATGACCCCGGGTCATCACTTAAGCAGCATCATCATTACAAAGGTCAGAGTGCACTGATGTTTGACCCGGGTCATCATTACAATAACATGATCATAACACAGGTCAAGGGCTAAAGAGATACGACCCTTGTCATCATTTCAATTGCATCGTCATAAGACCGGTCAGGGAGTACACAGGTATTAACGTGTGTCATCATCATTAACACAGGGATAATAGAGACGCGTTTTGGGGTACAAAAGTTGTTGTGTTTGATTTAGTTTACTAGGCAAAGCATTTTTCAAACTGTGTGAAGGTGACCTGGAATCAATAACAATAAACACTGCATCCAGAATGTCTGAAGGTGACCTTGAGGCAATAACAGTCAACACTGCATCAAGACTGTCCGAATGTGACCCTGAGGCAATAACAATGTCATGCTGATTTTATGATAGCGCCGCCTGACGACGGATGTGCGTTTCACTCAGTTGCAAATTCACCACATTGACAGTCAGCGTTAGCCATCTTGGCGTAGCTATAACTTTTTGGTGCAATCACAATGGAGGGAGACGTCGCCATTTGCTTGCCCTTTCGCCTATGAGGCTGTGTGCAGATGCTCGTTGCCCGATGTAAGTCAAGGTCAGGGATTAGTCGGAGCAGGGCAGCATCTTTGAGATGTACATATTGCTAATAAGTGGATTGGAAGTCGAGCCCCAATTGCAGGAAGCGCGTTTTAACACAATTAACATCAACGATTTCAGAAAAGAAACGGAGGATCAATGACCCAATATCATGAATAATAACCGAGAGATCGCAGAAAGGTGAACAAACAATCGCAGATATTTGATCAATGGTTTAAAATCGCAAAGGCATGATCAAAATTATATATCAAATAGGTGTAATCAAATGTAAGATATCACACAGGTATGATCGAAGGTTAGAGATCGTAGACATATGATCAAATCTTAGATATGAGAGAGGTTCGATAAAAAGTCTGATAGCATTGAACCTTGATCAAAAGAAAGAGATCACACCCTACGTGGGCTAGTGTTTGCATCCAGTGTGTCCATTTGCAGTGTATCACATCGTGTGTCCATGTGTGGTATATCACCCGTTGTGTATCACCGCGTGTGTTCATTTGAAGTGGAACGCCCAGTGTATCCATGTGAAGTGTATAACCCCCGTGTGTCCATCTGGAGTGTATCACCCAGTGTGTCCATGTGTTTAGTATCACCCCATGTGTGCATGTGTTGTGTATCATCCCGTATGTCTAAGTGTAGTGTATCACCCCAAGTATATATATATACATATATACATATATATATATATATACATATATATATATATATATATATATATATATATATATATATATATATACATATATATATATATATATAAATTTGTATATATATATTTATATTTTATTTATGCATACATATTTTTGTTTATACGTGTGTGTGTGTCTTTGCGTGTATGTGTGTGTGTGTGTGTGATGCGCGAGTCAGTCAGTCGATGGTGTAAACGAAAGTGCGTTACAATGCAAGAGCAAATCAATGATTTGTGAAGCTAGTTAGAAAGCGATTAAGCGATTTGAGAGAGAGAGAGAGAAAGTAAATCAAATAGAGCGGTGCGAGTCAACTAGTGGGAAGGTTAGTGTGTATTGGACCGTAGATGAGTACGTTTGAGTTAACTAGCGGTGAGATTAGTGTGTATTTTATACAGTAGAATGTCTGAGGGTTGGCGAGTTACAGAGATAATTAAATGTGTGAGTGAGTGAGTGTGTGTGTGTGTGAGTGAGTGAGTGAATGAGCTAATGAGTGATTGTGTGAGTAAGTGAGTGAGTGCGTGATAGAAATACATGATTATTGAGTGAGCTGGTTTCTTACCGAGTGTGATTGAACGAGTGAGTGAGTTATTCTCCGGTGACTGAGTGATTGAGTGAGCGAGTGAGTGAGTGAATGAACGAGTAGGTGAATGAGTGAGTGAGTGAGTGAGTGAGTGAGTGAAGGGGGTAGTGCGCGTGTCAGATTGACTGAGCAAGCAAGTGAGCAGAATGAGTGTTTATGTGAGTGAACAAACGATTGAGTAAAGCAGTAAGTGGTGGAGTAAAACCGGCAAAGCGAGTGATTGGGGTAGGTGTTGCGGTGACTGAGAGTATCATTGATTGACTGAGAGTGTGAGTGAAGTTGTTTTACCAATGCATTAGTTGGCGATTGATTCAGTGGGAGAGCGCGAGTGTGTGATCTATTCTATGAGTAAGTGTTGAGTTTATGAATACATGATTCATTGAATGGGTGTACAAGCCAATGAGCAAATGAGTGATTGAGTGAGTGAATAAGCCAGTCAACGCAAGATTAATTATCAAATAAATGAGTGAATCAGTGAGTGAAGAATTGACTTAATAATACTGTGAATTCGTTAGTCGGTAAGTTAGTCAATCAGTCGATTGGTGAGTATTATATCGAGTGGGCGGGACAGGGCGGTCAATAAGTTAATCTGTGAGAGAGTAGATGACGGAGTGAGTAAGTGAGAGAAAGTAAAGGCGGGGAGTTAACTGCTACAATTGGTACGCGAATCAAAAGCTTTGTTAAGTGAGCGTGAAAATGAATGAGCGAGTGGAGAGAAAGCGCGTAAAATATCAAAGTGTGAGTAAACGAATGTTTGGGTTAGTGTGTATTCGATCAGATTTATGACTGTGTTCGTTGGTTAGCGAATTTCATAGTCTATCGGCAAGCAGGTTGTTTTATGAGCGAGAAGCCACAGATAATATAGTTGATGCATTAGGGCTCAGGTGAGTAAAAGGGAAAAGAGTAAATGAGTCAGTGAAGAGTTCAATTAATAAATGTGTGAAAGAGTGAGTCGTTGCTTGAGCAAAACAAGGAATAAATACAAATGTTAATGCTAAAAGTTCAAAGCATAGGTGAGTGAGTCGAAGAGTGAGCGAGAGAGAGAGTGAGTTGGATAATGAATCAGAGAGCAATTGAGTGAGTGAGCGACTACCTGATTGTGTTTGTGAGGGTGTGAATGTAAGAGTGAGTTATTGTGTAAACGAATCAGTGAATGAGTGAGTGAAGGTGTGACTCAGTGTGCATATTTGTGATTGAGCAAATGATTAATTAAGTAAGTGGGTCAGCGAGTCAGTGAGTCGGTGCATGAATGAATGAGTTAATTATTATGTGAGTATATGTTAGACTGAGTGATACAGCGTGTAGGTGGAGTAGGTTGGTGAAAGAATAAACGTACAAGCAACGTCGTACGTAGCTGTGATAGTGAGAGCATGCGTGTTAAAGTCTTAGGCGGTCGATTGAGTGCGTTTGTAAGTAAGTATGTAAGTGAGTGGGTGGGTCAGTGCGCGAGTTACTCAGTAAGAGAGAGAGAGCGAGTCGGTTAGTCTGTGAGTTTGTAAGTGAATGGGTGCGAGTTTATGTAGATTATTGTTTGAGAGTAATCTAGTGTGAAGATGAATGAATGCATGAGTGATTTGGAAAGTGAGCTTGTGGGTGAGTTACCAAATTACTGAATAAGTGAGTGAGCAAGTGAGTTAATAATGCAGTGAGTCCGTCAGTCGGTTAGTCAGTCAGTCAGCGAGCTGGTGAGTATGAGAACGAGTTGGCCTAAGTTTAAGCGTGGACGGGGCGGGGACGGGGTGGGAATAGAATGCGTAGGTCAATAAGTCAATCAGTGAGAGAGCGAGTGAGAGAAAGTATTGGCGGAAAAAAGCTGCTACTATAGGACAGCAAGTCACAAGGTGTTATTAAATGAGCGTGAGAGTAAATGAGCTAGCAGGGAAAAAGTGAATCCAAGAGCAGGGTGTCAGTAAACGAGTTCGGGGTTTTCGATTAGGTGAATGAGTGTGTTTGTGGATGAGCGACTTCCCTAGTCTATCAGCAAACAGGTGGTTCTATGAGTAAGTAAACGCGGATAATTAACGTCCCAACACCATCTTACTAGATACACAATTTCCCTCAATATCTCACTCAATCCGACTGTCAATGACAACAAAGTAGCAGTGCGTAAGTTATAGTGTGAGTAGACGAGTGAGACTTTCAACGAGTGAGTGAGTGAGTTAGCGATTGAGTCAGCGAGTGAGTGAGTCATTCAATCAGCTGATCAGAGTAAGTGAGTGTATAAGTGAGTCGGTTAGTCAGTTGGGCATTAATTCATACAGCCAGTTAGTTGGTGATTGACTTAACGAGTTAGAGAAATGTTAAGAATTAGAGCAACCACTGGGTTGTTAAGTGAGTGAGAGATTGAATGGGCGAGCTGGGATAAAGTGAGTTTTCAGGGGAGGGCGAGTTAGCTGGTGGGTGGGTATGAGGCCGGGGGATTGATTGCGTGTCTGCGTTAGCGAGTTTCCAAGTCAATGCGCAAGCGAGGTGTTTTATGTGAGAAACGACAGAGAAAGTTAGTGCTCTGGTTAGAAATTGGGCAGTATGTGGGTTACTTAATTCATGAGTTTGACCGAACGCGCGGGTGTGTGGGTGGGTGAATAAATGTGCGAAATGCATGCCTCAACAGCAACAATAGTCAAGTACAACTCTTTCACACAGACTACAAAGTTAGTTGGTGATTGACTTAACGAGTTAGAGAAATGTTAAGAATTAGAGCAACCACTGGGTTGTTAAGTGAGTGAGAGATTGAATGGGCGAGCTGGGATAAAGTGAGTTTACAGAGGGAGGGCGAGTTAGCTGGTGGGTGGGTATGAGGCCGGGGGATTGATTGCGTGTCTGCGTTGACAGAGAAAGTTAGTGCTCTGGTTAGTTATGGGAAATGACAATATGAGACAGAGGGGAACCCGATTTAACTATGTATTTTAAAAAAAAAATCATTGAGTATCCAAACATACGAATAAATGCATATGTGCGCGCTAGTATGTGGGTTACTGCGTGAGTGAGGGATCGATTGAGGGATGAATGAATGGGAGAATGATTAAGTAGTGTACGATTGAGTTAGTGACCGAACGCGCGGGTGTGTGGGTGGGTGAATATGCATACAAATTAATCCATGTGCGAGTTAACTCGATGCTGCCTCAAGTAAAGCAATTGGCACAAGGAATGCACTGCAACGGACGTGCTTCTGTCTCAGCAATATATATGCTGCTTACAATGTCGAATCACTTTTATCTCAAATTGGACAGCAACGTTCAGAAATAGCTATCAGCAATTAGCAAATATAACTCGCTGACACCAGCTACTAGTTTAAAAATCAATTTTAAAAAGCAAGACAACTCTTTCACAGACTACAAGTTCAAACAACTGTTGTACAAGCGATGCAACTCACTCACCAACTATGAGTTCGATCACCAATTGTACTGGCAAGTTCTTATACCAATTGTATGAACGAGGCAACTCATTAACAAACTACGAGCTCGAACACAAATTGTACCTGTGGGACAGCTCACTCACCACAAATTGTTTCGAGCGAAACCACTTTCTTTATAAGTAAAACAACAACTCACATACTGTCTGATTCAACACTATTTGAAAGCGACGCTCAACTTTTTGGAAAATGTTTCAACAAAGCAGACAACTCACGTGTCACAATGAGTAAAGCGAAGCCTTGCACCAGACGGAATAACCGTTCACCTGAAGTTTGGGTTTGGTGGTCACTGTAATCAGTAGGTCGGTCATATTACTATTGGTGTTGAGCTCACTGAACGGGCGAACATATGGTTGATATGGCCAAGCAGGGCAAGTGAGCTATGAGCTGCCTGTGCACGACTGTATGTTTTATCTAGGTTTTTACCCGACAGTTGAAACAAGGTTCGTTATAGAAAGACAACCTACACATTTCTATACACTGTTTAGGCAAGACATATATATCTGACTCACCACATCGAGTCAACATTCGACAAGTAAGAGACAGAACCACAATACGTCGATTGCTGCTGGAAGATTATATGAGTCACGAACAGTACCAGAAATGCGAGGCGGGGCACAAATTTAATATAATGCCGGACCAGAAATCAGTCCACCTTGTTTCGAGCCCTTTGTCGTCTTTTTGCTAATTTACACGACAGTTTACGAATCCTCATGCAGCAAGTGCCACTGAAGTAACGACTCTCTCTACCACCCCCAAACAGGGCAATAAAAAAAATCAGTATTGTTTCTGGCAAAACTATGATGACTAATCCACTCCTGCCCAGGGCCGTTTATTTATTAACGATGTGTAGTGCGAGATATGCACAGACCTTATGAGGTTGAGTTCGTCATTCGCATTGAACCCGGATGACGCACATAGCAAAATACCCTGTCATGGGTATGGGGTCATTGGAACGAACAGGGTATAGTTTTACTTTAGGTGTTGGGGTCATGCAATCAATGAGGCTTAACAGAGAAGGCCATGCGAACAGACGAGCTGTGAGCTCACTCCCTGTAATGTCTACTAACTAATGTAGAAATGTGAATGATGTTCCACATGTGGTTACAATGTTTATTGTGTGAAAGGCTCAAGCTGCGTCAATGCCCCGCCCTCACCACTTGATTGTCGATGTTGAAGTTTTGCCGCAAGTCAGGTGTGGCGCACACTGTC
>CM067358.1:69810367-69917692 GCA_034190875.2 Urechis unicinctus | reverse complement strand
TCGTTCACCGTATCAGAAGACAGCCTGGTCCATGTATAAACCTCATGCTGATTGAGGAGGACGGTAGGTTTCATTACACGCAGATTGAAGACCTGAACCGCCTGCTGTATGACCAGAGTAAGTACGAGCACCGCAAGTTCTTCTGCGAGCGATGCTTGCATGGATACACCACTGAGAAACTGCTCCTGGCGCACAAACCTGAGTGCATGGGTATCGGGCAGACTGCTGTGCGAGTTGACATGCCTGAGGAAGGGAAGAACATATTATCCTTCCAGAACTGGCAGAAACAGCTTGCTGCCCCCTATCTTATCTATGCCGACTTTGAGGCGCTCACAGTGAAGCTTCCGGGACCTGCGCCTAATCCTGGTAAGAGCAACACGTAGAGAACACAGGAGCATGAGCCATGTGGTTACGGCTATGTGGTTGTCCGATGTGATGGGCAGACAGAACCCCCTGTGGTTTATAGAGGAAGCGATGTTGTGCAGAAGTTCTTACAGGCTCTGCAGCAGGAGGAGCAAAAGATCAAAGCAGTTCTGTCCAAGCCTGTCCCTATGCGGATGACTCGGGAGGATAGAAGGGCACATAAGGCTGCAACTCACTGTCATGTGTGCAAGAAAAAACTGGGCTGTGACTCTGTTCGCGATCACTGCCATATAACAGGCTTGTACAGAGGGCCAGCCCATAACGTGTGTAACCTGAAACTTCGGCTGAGTCCCAAGACAACACCCATCCCTGTGGTGTTCCATAACCTGCGGGGCTACGACTCCCATCTCTTGATGCAGGGTATAAGCAAAGTGGAGGGCAATATCAACTGCATCCCAAATAACATGGAGAAGTATATCTCCCTGTCGGTCGGACAGTTGCGCTTCATTGACAGTGCACAGTTCCTCCTGGCCTCGCTCGACAAGCTTGTTTCTGCTAACAACCCAGATGCCTTTGCTGTGACGGAGGAATACGAGCCAGACCAGATGAAGCGGCGCTTGCTGCTGCGTAAGGGAGTGTATCCCTATGAGTTCATGGATGGCTGGGATAAGTTTGATGCTCCACTGCCGCCGATCCATGATTTCTACAGCAAGCTCTCTGAACAGGGTATATCTGCTGCAGACTATGAACACGCCCAGAAAGTCTGGAACGCGTTCGGTTGTAAAAACATGGGGGACTACCATGACCTTTACTTACGCACGGATGTACTACTCCTGGCCGATGTGTTTGAAACATTCCGCAAAACCTGTCTTAAGCAATACGGGTTGGATCCGGCCCACTACTATACCCAGCCCCGGTTTGTCGTGGGATGCGCTTCTTAAGAGCACAGGGGTGAAACTCGAGCTTCTCACCGATTATGACAAGCACCTGTTTATTGAGAAGGGGCTGTGCGGTGGGATAAGCATGGTATCACATCGCCACGCTAAAGCGAACAACCATACGTGGAGGGCTTTGAGCAGGATAAGCCAGCGAGCTATATCCAGTACCTCGATGCCAACAACCTGTATGGGTGGGCGATGAGCCAAGCCCTACCTACTTCGGGTATTGAGTGGGTGGAACGGCCTGAGAACCTAGAGATCCAGGACCATCCCGATGATGCTGAAACGGGGTATATACTTGAGGTTGACTTGGAGTATCCTGCTGCGCTTCATGACGAACACAACGATTACCCCCTAGCGCCGGAGCGGCTTCTTGTGCAAAATGAGTGGTTGTCAGACTACCAGAAAGATCTCCTAGGTGCATTGGGGAGCACCGGAAATGGAGTTGAAAAGCTGGTGCCCAACCTGCGGAACAAGGAGAAGTATGTGGTACACTACAGGAACCTCAAGCTATATCTGTCTTTGGGGTTGAGACTCACCAAGATTCATCGTGCGCTTGTCTTTGACCAGAGTCCATGGATGGAGCCTTACATAAGGATGAATACAGATCTGCGCAAGGCCGCCAACAGCGACTTTGAGAAGAATCTTTATAAACTTATGAATAACTCCGTCTTTGGTAAAACGATGGAGAATCTCCGGAGGCGAGTCAACGTTAAGATTGTGCGCTCATCGGAAAAAGAAAAAATACGTGGGCTTGTTGCCAGCCCCGCCTATGCTCGACAAAAAGTGTTTGACGATGATCTAGCTGCCCTGCATATGCACAAGACTCGCTTAGTGCTGAACCGCCCGGTCTACATTGGCATGTGCATTCTGGACCTCTCCAAGCACTTGATGTATGACTTTTACTACAATACCATGAAGGCTAGATATGACAGTAATATTTAACTGCTTTACACAGACACAGACTCGCTGCTGCTTGAGATCCGTACCACTAACGTCTATGCTGATATGAGGGAGGATGGGCATCTCTTTGACACTAGTAACTTTGACCCTTCTCATGCCCTACACAGTGACAAAAACAAAATGGTTCTGGGTAAGATGAAGGATGAGTGCGCTGGCGTGCCCATCAAGGAGTACGTTGGTTTGCGCCCTAAGATGTACTCTATCCTGATGTCTGATGAGGGCGAGATAAAAAGAGCTAAGGGTGTGAAGAAGGTGGTGGTGAAGAAGAATCTACGACACGCTCAGTACGTGGAGTCACTGTTCGACCAGAAGCAGTTTCGCCACGGAATGAACATGCTCAGGAGTGACTGCCATAAAATATATGGGCTCCACGTTAACAAGGTGTCTCTCTCCCCCTTTGACTCAAAGCGGTGGATAGCTCCAGGTGGTGTAGACACTCTGGCCTATGGGCACGTGTCGATATGTTGAACATATGATAGCTGAGGTATAGAATGAGCACCGATGAACATATTGGGGTGGCCGAGCTGCAAGCAGATGTGGAACATATATGGGAGGAGAAGGTGGACCTTGAGAATGATGTGAGGGATTTGGAATCAAAGTATGAGGACCTTTTGGAGCGCGTGAGTCGTTTAGAAGAGCTTATTCCTCAGGGTCCTGGTGTAGAGGAGAAGGTGAGGGAATTGGAATCGAAGAATGAGGACCTTTTGGAGCGCGTGAGTCGTTTAGAAGAGCTTATTCCTAAGAGTCCTGTTGTAGATGGTTGACATTGCTGTCGCCCTCTTTAGTGGGCCTATACCATAGGGGCTGGAAGGGCTGGGCTCATATGGTGTGGGGGGAGGTGCGAGCGGTTCGCTGGCTCATGTGAGTCACCCTGTGTGTTTTCTGGGTTGCACCATATGAGATAGGTGTGTCATATTCATATGAGACTGGTGTGTCAGTATTACTGAACTTGAGGGTCGTGTAAAGGAGTTGATATTACATACAGAGTATATGAAAGATGAAAAAATAGTTTGCATCTGAGTGATATGAGACTAAGTATGATGACCTTGTGAAACTGCAGGACATGGCGAGAGATCTAGAGGTTAAGAACAATGATCTTATGGAGCGAATGGAACACCTAGAGGACCTTGTTTACAGGTTGTGAACGACATACTAGTTTACCAACAAACTAGCCCCTCGGCCCCGTTTGGGGGTCTGGTCCGAGGCACATGTGAGTCAGCCTGTGCGTGTGTGTGTTGCACCATATGAGATAGGTGTCTTAATCATATGAGACTGGTGCGCCAGAACCGCTACTCCCTATACTACTTAAGCTGTAAACGTAAAGTAAAGCAGATCATAAGAGCAAAATGAATCATATTAATATTAATTGATAAAAAAACAGATGTAACTGTTTCAACTGCATCATCTATTTGTTTGCAGTTGCGTTCCGTTTGACAGCAGCAGTGTAGAGTTTGACAGGTAACCGATCCCAGAGCCGGACAATACCAAACATGTCTGAAACTGTTTCCACCCTCTTGCCTGACTAGGTGGACTACTATATGTCAACTTTGCAACAATCGCGATCCGCGCATACCCAAACAAGTCAAAACAGCCATTATAAAATGTAAATTCAACCGCTAGACGAGATTTTGTGAAATAACCAAAAATATAAACATAATATGTAATGGGTACTTAAAGTTCGTGACAAGTTTGTCAGAGTGCCACAGAGTTGGCACAGGGTAAAGACGCGATTCAAAATGTTGAAGCGAAACACTCTTATTTAATGTGAATAGATATGAAATAAAAGTGACAGCGCTGCAAAAATTTAAACCACTCATGATTTGATGAACAAAATACATCGTTAGTATTCGGTGCAAGCGAAAAGCAGTCACGGGCCATTAAAATTGATCCCAGGATGTCATGTTAAGTATTCTAAAAAAAAACTACGACAGCAGTGAACGTTTATACTTAACGATGACAACTTAAAGATCTACACTTTCTATAAGGTGACCATCCCTTAGAAAAGGACGCCTTTAATGTCCTAGTATGACATTAAATATTATCTGACCTTGTAGATTTATGAAAAGAAAATTGCCTTTGTAGATAATATCGCTCTATTCATCGTAACCGAATCTCAAATATCTCTATATATTTACACCTTGAAATATAAACGAGGAAGCTCAAACATTGTTCTTTTTTAGCCAACAATTTGAAGCTTGAGTTTCACATCGGCAAGTTCATTTTGAAAATAGTCTATCCACTCTGCGATGGGCTGTGGTGCCGTTAATATATGAAGAAATTAGGTAGGCAGGTAGGTAGGTATTTATGTAGATAGGTCTGAATGCCATAACGATTCGAGTAAGTGACTTCTTAGAGGTCAAGGATTAGTAACCTCTGGATGGTCATTGAGAAGAGATCCAGGAGAGGTGTTAAAGTTCACTGATTCTGGCCATGGAATAGATTGAAGAGCATATAGATGTGCGACCACAGAGAGCTTATAGCTGCGCGCATCCGAACGCGAAAATGTGTTACCACGCCAACTGTGTGCGGCGTGATGCTCTGCCATAACCTCTCCTAAAACAACATAACATTTTATGATAGACTTTTTTAACTGTTACAATAAAACGTCATGTATGTCGTATCTTATCGTGATGTCACTTGTTGATAGAGGCTCCACTAGACACCACATCTAACAACAGCAAGTGTCGCCGCTCGGTGTTTTATGGGCCATTTGACCAACAACAAAAGTGGCAATAGAAAAAATACAGCACAATACGACATCTGTCCACACTTGGTTGACTTTCGTTTCACAAAGCATTTAAAAGTGTTGTGAACTACGGACTTGTTAGGACTGACTGGAGTGAGGGTCGGCGTGGGGTAGTGATGTTCTTTTTCATAATCACTTCATTATCTTAACCTGGACGTCGGACTGGAAGACGCGTACTGTGAATGCTGTATCTAGATGATGCTACATCTAAGCCATGAAAACATTAACGTAACATAAATTTAACAATTGTCTAAAGTTTTTGAATGAGCAAGCATTTACAGTTAATCTTTTGTGGACGTGGGTGTTTGAAACATGAATGCATTCGAGGAAATCTGGAATTAAACACGTACAGCTTGTGGTGCAGCTTGAGTGCGTGCGCACGGCAGATATGACCCATAAACACTGTTAAGTGTGGCATGTGGAATGAGTCTTAACCAGGATCTAAACACACTCTGCGTTGCGCGTGTCCTACTAGTTGGGACAAAATCACCAATAACATCTGGAAGTTTGACGCGCCCTTTATTAATTAGCCACCAGTCAATATAACAGCAAACCCACATCATTACTCACAATGGGAAGGTTAATGTACTCCTCAAATGTGTAAGTTGTTTCAATGTGACCACTACAGCTTAGTTCAACATTTACATGAATCACAGCTATCGGCGAACATAAAACTCACATCCGACAGCAAGAACCTAATGCACCACATGCAGTGATCAGATATATCGCAACGTAAGTCAAAATATAAGAGAAATGATACATAAATACATCATAATTCACTAGTGAACATAGCCATCATATTTCTTAAGCCCGTAACATAGAATCCCATCAGTCAATTCATATTCCATTCATATTCAGTTATCCAAGTAAACATTGAGCAGCTCATTTAAAGTAAACCTGGTGAAGTCAGTTCAAATAGAAATAATTGAGTTTGTATGTGTGCGAGCTATAGGCTGAAAGCATTTGAAAACATGCAGAATGTTTGTCAACAGCAGGTGACGCATCAATCGCATTTGTACATAAACCAACCATGCAGGCCACCACCGCTGTGACCATAAAGTTAACTGTCTGAGAAGTGTTAGAAAACCACCTGACTGGACTAAACAACGGGGGTCTCTATTGGAGAAAATATTGGAAATATTACAGTTTATAATTTTAAAAGTGTTTTATATTTTCGTCCATAAATGGAGTGGCTCTTATATGTAGCTAGTGGCCACTGGATATGAAAACTTAGAGGCTCGGATGGCCACTGAATATACAAAGCTCATTTGTTCTCTGGAGCGTTGACTTGTGAGGGGTCGTAAAGTTGTGTTCATGGGTCACGAAAAAGACGAACCAAGTCAAGTTACATAGGACCTAAGACATAAAGGTTGAAAAGGTGTATCCGCATCTCAGCAGTGCCATGCATTTAGATTTTGCACAGTGCTGTAATTATACGTGTTATATTTTGACATTACAAAGAGAATTAATCATACGCTCCAAGAAATCCTCTACAAATCGTATTACAGAAAGCTATGACAGGCAGCAAATAACATCACAATTCTGTATTTACATCAATATTTAACAGAACTCTTTGCAGGCACACGAGCTATATACTTTCTCCTTGTCCAGTGACTGGTCAAACTGATCAGTTGTTTCTAAAATGTGGAATCTCCTCGTATGTACTGCTTGGAGGTCTCCGTTCTAACTCCGTGTAACCAGGCCTATCACCGGGGGAGGATTTGTCTTCTTGCATTTCACGGGCCTTCACTGATTAGAAGAAAAATCCCACATTAAATCGTTTGACTCATCAATTCACCGCTGTTAGAGTGTTCAAAAGTAAGTGTGGATTTCATAACTAAATATACAGTTGCATATTTTTGTTACACAACACACCTTGTGATGCGAGTGATTTCCGTCGGACCAGGAAGACAATGACAACCACTATCATGGCGAAAAGAAGCAGACCCAACACTCCTGCTATAACTGCTATCCACGGGAAATCTGAAACAAACTAAGACCAATCTGAACAAATTGTACAAAAAACCCTGATGTTCTTATACAAGTGGCTGTCGCTAAAAGGTTGTAAAATATGAGATGTAAATTAAGGCGAGCATTTAATGTTATTTGATAATCTGCACAGAGATGGTCCATGTTTCCCAACCTGACTGGCTGATAGGGGGTTGAGTAGATTGTTCTGTAGAGGGCGTAGAATGTCTGTCGGGGGAAATGATAAGTTCTGTAGGGGGGGAGGATTGTTCTGTAGAGGGCGTAGAATGCCTGGCGGGGGACATGATAAGTTCTGTAGTGGGGGAGGATTGATCTGTAGAGGGCGTAGAATGTCCTGCAGGGGACATGGTTTGTTCTGTAGAGTGCGTCGTATGGGGAAGGGTTCGGTTGTATCGGCCGCAGGAAGTGACGTCTTCACCTGAATGATTTAAGAACAAATGCGTCCAAACAATTTACCAACATTTTGTTCCATCATCTGAACAAACTTACATGCTAATTAACTCGTACCAATCCAAATATTGTC
Source organism: Urechis unicinctus (assembly GCA_034190875.2). Lineage (NCBI taxonomy): Eukaryota > Metazoa > Annelida > Polychaeta > Xenopneusta > Urechidae > Urechis > Urechis unicinctus. The sequence goes on along the minus strand of CM067358.1, from coordinate 69,910,170 downwards.
TGATACATATGCATAACTACATGGAGAGAGTTACATAAATGCATAACCATGTATATATATATATATATAAATATATATATATATATCTATTAATATATATATGTACATTTATATGTATAAATATATAAATGTATATATATACATTTATATATACATATATATTTATATGTATATATATAAATGTATATATATATATTTATATATATATATATATATGTGTGTGTGTTTGTATGAGTGTGTGTATGTGTCGCTCTGTGTGTGTGTGTGTGTGTGTGTGTGTGTCTCTGTGTGTGTAATGCAAACATTACCTTGGCAAAGATCCTCTTCTGTTACTTGACTCCATATGATGCCCACCAGCCTCCTGGGAGACCCACATGGACGGCTGGTTAGTGTGATGTCTGTGTACGTAACTATCTGCGTTATATTCCGCATCCAGACCAAGGAGCAGTCACAGCGCATCGAGCGTGGATTGAGTAAATAGAGACGAGTTAATCTGTGATTCAGCATCGATATATCTGGGAACGTCTCCAAACCAGTCGACTGCAGATACAAAGTCGTGAGCCGCGGGAGCAGTTCCAGAAGCCTCATCATATCGCCACATGGCATGGCCCCCAGGTTGTTGTTTTGCAGATAAAGTGAAGTCAGGCCTGTGATTGGTCGATTGATGTGAGATATGTCTATTGGACCAATATTGTTATCATTAAGGTAAAGAGTGGTGATGCTGATCAGTGGGTGGAAGAGATAGGATACATCCACAAGACGATTGTTGTCCAGGCGCAATTGGACTAAGTTGAATCCATCAAAAGCATCCTTCCGAATAACGGTTATCAAGTTCCACGACAAATATAAATATCTAAGATTAATTCTCTGGTTGATAAGGTCGGGGATTTCGGTCAGTCCCGTGGCAACCATTCTCAGTTGCGTGACAGATGTAAGCCTCTCAAAGGCATTTGTAGGTAACTCATCCATGTAATTGCCATCCAAATACAGTAAAGATATTCGGTTATCATAGGAAAGGTTTGTTGCGATGGACCCATGAAATCGATATCAGTGAGACGATGTGTTCGTAGCACTTGGTGCAATCGTGTGGATTGTTATTCAGATGAGATACCAGGTAAGCACATTTGGAGCGATTGAAGTTCAATCTGATTGATTATATTGATTTAGATTTAATGTGGTCAAACCACTGTCAAATCATTCCTAACTCCATCTTGTTGAATCGTGCAATATGATTATTGCGTAGATCTAAACTGGTCAGCCTAATCAACCCACTGAAGACTTCGTCTTCCAGTTGCTCAATCTGATTGTTCCCGGCGTAAAGCGTTTGAAGCGTGCTGCCAACAGCACCGAGTTTAGGTAGAGTCGTTAAACGGTTGGACTCTATCGCCAAATATGACAATATTGTTCCATTGAATGCCGAGTCAGCGATAACCGTTATCCTATTAGATGTAAGGTAAATGTTAGCTAATTGGTCAAATCCAAGGAAAGTATTTTCTTCAATTACTGTTAGCAAATTGTACCTCAGGTACAGATGGGTTGTCTTGTTGTCAATGAGTTCAATAGGAACCCTGGTGACACCCGCACGCTCATGTCGATAGGCATTATATGCCAGGATATAAGGAACAGCCGAGACCAACAAGAGGAAGAGTACTCCTGTAATATCCATCTTTGAATTGTAGACAGTATCCGCTGAAATTTCCAATTCTAAATCTTGTTGATAGACTATGTTGACACGATAACCTTGATGGAATGGTAACTCGACACCTGCAGAGCTTATGTTACCACACCAGAATGAAATGAGCTTAAAATTGTCAAGAAGAGAAATTCCTGCTAAGCATGACTGCGCTTGGCTCCGTCACCCATAAAGACCTCTGCACAGTGAGCCTTCGATTTGCCCTGTACTCCATGTGCATGGAAACAAATGAAGAGGAATATTTAGTGAGTACTGCATTTCTAATTGTCAAGAAACACCACATCTGCATGACGCAGAGTTAAAGTTACGTCATTGTAACACACAGTGTTAGCAGTCACGGAAGCATGACCCCGTGTCATCACTTAACCAGCATAATCATTATAAAGGTCACACTATACTGAGGTATGACCCGGGTCCTCATTACAAAAACAAAGCATGATCATAACACAGATCAATGAGTAAAGAGATAAGACAGTGGGTCATCATTATACTAACATCGTCATAATACCGATCCGGGAGGACAGAGGTATTTACGTGGGTCATCAGCATTAAATAACATAATCATAACACAGGTTAGAGGGTACAGAGGTACCACAACGGGTCATAATCATATGAATTACATCATCATTACATATGTTAGAGGGTGCATAGTGATTTCGCTGGGTAATCATAGAGTTCAGATGTCATATATATATATGATCACAGGTCATTATCATGACACAGGGGCTGAAGATCATAGAGACGCGTTTAAGAGTCGCTATTAAGGCGTAGCGACCAGGGGTACGAAGTGGTTGCATTAAATTTTGTTTACTTCTCAAGGCGTTTTTCAAAACTGTCGGAAGGTAACATGGAAGCATGTCTGAAGGTGACCCTGAGGCGATAGCAATTGACACTGCACTAATACTGGTTAAAGGTGACCTTGAGGCAATAACAATCGACACTGCATCCAGAACGTATGAAGGTAACCTTGAGGCAATAACAATAGACACTGCATCAAGAATGCCTGACGTTGGCCATGAGGTCATAATAATAAACACTGCATCCAGACTGCATCAAGACATTGTGTGAGTTGATGAGTGCGCGCGGGTGGGGAATAGGTTAATAAGCCAGTCAGTGAGAGAGTGAATGAGCAAGTGAGAAAATGTATACGCCCGGGAGTAACTGATAGATTCATCATACAAAACAAAAGCGAATCAGTGGGTTTGTTAAGTAAATGAGCGAGTAAAAGAGCATCAGTGCTGAGGTGAGTAGAGCATGTGATCATAGTCAGTACAGAACTCCAATTGAGTGGGTAATTGAGTGAGATAGATTAAGTAAGAGTGTGAGGGGTCAATAGTGAATGAGTGAATGTGTGACTTAATGATTTTGTGTGCGCGTGATTGAAGGAAAGGGTATGTGTTTGGTGAATATGCATACAAGTTAATCCATGTGACAGTTAACTCGATAAAACAAAGAACTCGATAAGTGAAGCAAATGGGCACATGGAATACACATGCTTCTTTCTGAGCAATATTTATGCTGCTTACAATGTCGAATCAATTTAGACTTTTACCTCAAATTGGACCGCAACGTTCAGAAATAGCAATCAGCAATTAGCAAATATAACTCGCGGACACCAGCTACGAGTTTAAACATCAATTTTAAGAGCAAGACAACTCTTTCACAGACTACATGTTCAAACACCAATTGTACAAGCTATGCAACTCACTCACCAACTATGAGTTCGATCAACAATTGTACTGGCATGTTCTTATACCAATTGTATGAATGAGGCAACTCATTAACAAACTACGAGCTCGAACACAAATTGTACCTGTGGGACAGCTCACTCACCACAAATTGTGCGAGCGATACACATCCCTCACCAACTACGAGTTAAACCACATTCTTTGTAAGCAAAACAACAACTCACATACTGTCTGTTTTAACACGATTTGAAAGCGACGCTCAACTTTTGGGAAAATGTTAAAGCAAAACAGACAACTCACGTGTCACAATGAGTAAAGCGAAGGTTCGCACCAGACGGAATAGCCGTTCACCTGAAGTTTGGGTTTGGTAGTCACTGTAATCAGGAGGTCACTCATCACAATTATAAAAAGCACTGACCACCTTAATTGTACTTAACTCACCACATTCTTAAAGCTTATTAGACATGTCCAACAAATTCAGTCATCTTTCTAATGCAACACACTCATTGCTTCAATGCACTTCACTCACAATTTTCTTAATTAACGTAAGTACCCTACAATATCACTCAACCTACCGAACTACTTTATCAAACCTCATTTACCGCATTTATGAATACCATTCATCGTGAACTTCACTCACCGCTATCATAAAACTTACCTATAACATCAAAGAACATCATTCACCAACTCATTCAACCTCACTCCTCACCTTCATGAACCTCACTCACATCTCTCATTTACCTCACCCAACATTTCCATAAACCCAACCGACAACATCCTTAAACATTTCTTCCCACCTCAATATACAATACTGTCGTGGACAATCTCTATGAAATTCGTCACCTGCTTAAACTTATCTCAGCCACCACCTCTGTTAACATTGACCGCCACCTTTATGAACCTCACCCACAGTCCCCATTTACCCTCAAACACAATTTGAATTAACTTCACTCACCATCCCTCATTATCTCCTATACCACCTCCACCAACACACTTTATCTCCCATTTTACCTGTGTGCCACCTCGCCACCTCAGGGCAAAATAAGCCAGGCAGCTCGCTGCTCAACCAGGAAGTACGGTAGTTTATCGCTGAAAATTTTCCAATCACGCATGACGAATAGATTTGCTCTTCACTATTTATAATGAGAACAAAGACTTACCGATGATGAATTTTTAAGGATGAATATCTAATTGAATAATATGAATCACGCGCTTCTCGGGCCGCCCTGAGCTCACGGAAATCTCAGCGCAATATCAAATGCTTGGCCTCCGAGACGATTTTGCTCAATTGGCGCTTTACACGCATGTGCACGGAAGACCCATATCCATATTTCGCACAGGCAGACACTCGACCGGGAAACCGGACTGCAGACCTCGAGTAACTCGATACAAGTTTTGCCTCATTGTAACTAAACATTGTTAAGAAAAAAGCAAGACCTTAAAAAACTTGGGGTCGGCTATATATGGGATATCTTTGCTGAGGAAGAACGTTGACGATATGAGAAGGCAGTGATTCAGTCCAGGCTCGATTAGAAGAATTGTACATTGTAACATTACCTTCAACGACATAATTGGTTAATCCTTCATGCACTATTATTATTCCAGCTTTATGGCTCATATCTTTATGTAGCAAAAAGCCGTCGTTCAGAACGATGATTAGAAAAAGTGTCCTGGTGAGAATTAGGTAGTAGCGAATCATGAAACAATGTCACCCTCTACAACAGATTAGTATTACTGTCCTCAGACTAAAGGCAGTATGATACAAATGACACTGGATACTTAACTGATGATCTGACGTTCATTCTATAGAAGATATGGATAAATAAAACAACTACATAATAGGAGTAGTCAATCGATTGCAAATACCTTAACAAGGAAGCTCATATAACGAACAGAACACACGACAAAGTACCCCAAATAGCTCACACAACAACGTGCTCCACATAGCACCCAACAGCAACTGATTGTGATATGTGAAATAGAATGCCTGGTTCTGATTAGCATATGAGAGCACGGCTGGCGCTCTTCTATTAAGGGGCAATAATACTGCGTACTTATCCAATAAAGACGGGTTTATCTGTATTTGAAGTCGACTGTTCGTCGAAAGTTTCGTGGAGAGCAATAAAATACATACTCAACATTTAACGGTTTAGTAATTGCAGTTTCTCAAAAGCCATTTTGTTGTCAAAGTTCAATGGCTCAAACATATACTGTACATCAAAGCGGCATGACTTAAAAAATATCCTTGACAAATTGAAACCACGTAGGGTAAGCATTGAGCTGAATTTCAAAAAAAGGACAAACTTCAAAGAAGCACTCAAGGAGTAATAACGCGTTCATCGAAAGTTTCTTCGAGAGCAGTAAAATACATACTCAACATTTAACGGTTTAGTAATTGCAGTTTCTCAAAAGCCATTTTGTTGTCATAATGGCTCAAACAAGTTTATGCAAGATAAATCAAAGAAGAAAACACACGTTTAATGACATTACTTATAATGTCATTGACATATCGAACTCAAGGAGCAATAACACTAGGCTCGACATCACCAAAATGAGAGCTTACATAAGGCAAACATTTGGAGTTGTTGGTCAATTGACGTCCTGGCCCTATTACGTCCACTTCAATGGTCAGACGTGGCTATAAAGACGGGCGAGTGAGAAAGTTCTATTCAAATCATACAGCATTTATTACGCTGCCACACTGCAACTGTGTTTTTTTCGCAGTTAAACCCTCGTATAGTCCTGAATAATGATAATGAAAACCCAATTATGAGTCGATACCGGTTTTAATTTGCAGGGCCCGTATTCACCAACCACGACTAGCTTAAGTCACGTCTCAACGCTGAGTCGCCATCAGCTGAGTCGTCACTAATTTATTATTCACCAACGCCGTTGAGCCCGGCCTAAGTTGAGACGCGCGTGCAACTTTTTGGCTGTCTGCCAGAATCTAAACCTTGCCTCTCGCAGAGTGCAGTGGCAAAACATTTTTTTGCGCGGGTTTGTAAACGCATGATGGTCGAATATGGCTCCACATACCAATAATTTTTTGACGCCAGCTAGAAAAGTGAGAATTATTGATAATGATTACTGTTCTTTTTGAAAAAAAGAATGGGAATGGTTTGGTTACCTCAGTGCACTTATTAGGTATAAATTTCGTGGTTTGTGTAACATTGCAGAGCTATGTTGCAAAGTGATTCCTGTGAAATGCTGATGGGCAATTGATAAAGGTGCTGTTTTATGCCCAACTAGCTGATCACTCCTGGCAAGAACATGACAAGAGAAACTAATTTGGTTGTTTCATTGATTGACTGAGTGTAGTACTAAAGAACATATTTGTTTCATTAATCTGTTATTAAAACATTTAGGCAGAATTATCCTTCCCATGTGTAGTGCCTGTTAAGTATTATAGAGAACTAGAACTTTTCATTCAATTATTTTTAAGCTGGCTGTCATGTGGAATATATTACCCAAAGGAACTAAGGAAATACATATTGTTACATGTGAAAATCAGTTTGGCTTTAAACAGAAACGCAGTACAGATATGTGTAGTATGTCTTAAAAGATATTTTAACTATCGTAACCCAGGCTCTACTGTATTTGTATGTTTTCTAGATGCTTCAAAAAAACTTTTTGATAGAATCAATCACAAGAAATTATTTCTTAAAATGTCTCAACATGGAGTACCAAATTATCGCATTAAGTCTTTAGTATATTGGTATGCTCACTAGAATATCATGGCTAAGTACTGTCTCATAACATTTTCATGTTAACAATGGTGTCAAACAAGGAGGCATACTGTCACCCTTTCTATTCCATTTGTATATGGATGATCAGTCTGTTAAATTGAATGCATGTAAAACTGGTTGTATGTTTGGTTCTAAGCTTATCAAACACCTAATGTATGCTAGATACATATCAGACATGTGCAAACACTGGTATAGGAGTATATTCACTGTATATGGCCAACTTAGGTGATCTAAAACTGTCATCTGCATTCCAGGGCGTTCTTCTTGTGGACTCCGGATATGCACTTCAGACATACCTTATGACAACAAACAGCCACCCAAATACACCAACACAAACAAATTACAATACTGCACTCGCACAGACAAGGGTTAAGGTTGAACAGACCATTGTTATTTTTAAGAGAAGATTTGCATGTCTTCATAGTAGGCTTAGTGTAACGAGGACAGCGAATGGGAGCCAACGGAATTCCCATCTGGCACAATGTTACGGATGTCAACTTTAAATTGTGTTTGTTTGCATATTTGTGCCGGGAATAAGATAAATCGATTTTCATTTTAAAGTCAAAGAAATTCTTTTTCTATCGAAACCACGATTTGATACTGAGATTACTGTGGAGCAGCACAAATGGCAATCTGCGGCGAGCGTTTTTGGGAAATTGGCTGTGTTTTGGTGGCATCCATTTTGATTTGTTGATGACGGGTCGGATTCGTTTTACTCGACTTCTCGCGATATTTTAGTATTATGGGATGGCTGATTACTGAATCCTGACGAAGAAAACCCGCGCTTTCGAATGGTATGTGTCATGTTATTGTTTTTGCATGGAAAAGAATAACATTGTGAATATTAAAGCAAGTGAAATATTTAAATGTGAATTTCGTTCGGATTTCCAGTTCAAAAATATGATGAAAGATATATATTTAGAAAGCTTAATAACTGGAGAAAACGTTGAAACCATCTTATCACCCATAATCGTTCGCGCAAATGAGCGCACCTATACTTTGTGCAACCACCTTCATCACCTGTGCGGGTGCCGCTTGATTGTGGGCGATAATAGGGGATCAGTATCATATACCACTATCATGTATTATGTATCTCTCGCAAAGACAAGAGTTGTTGTATTCTCTTAAGTGTAAGTGGGTGTTTTATTTGTTGATTGCAGTGACAGTTTGTACCAGTTATGAGAAAATACAAGAAATACTTCCTTCAAACTAAGGTATTTACTAGAAGGATTAGTACTTTGTTGTGTTTTCATTTCAGTGGAAATGTCTTGAGATATGGATTGTGTTTAGTACCTGGAATATTTTCTTTTCAGTAAAGTGAAGAATGCTGATGAGACATTTCATTTTGTCTACTGTTAAGACTTATTTGTACTAGTGTAGCATGCACCCTGTCTTTATATACGTGTCTTATGCATTTTTCAGCAGTAGTTCTACATTCTGCAACAATGAAAAACCAAGAAGTGATTGATCAATTTAGTTCTGTAGGGATTGTAGCCTGTGTGAAAATGTTGATGTCAATGCATGAAACTGATACACCACCACTAAAGTTGCCTATCAGAGTAAATTGAACAGTTTAATTGTCAAATACAAAAATATCAGAAAGAACATATCTCGCGCATCAAAAATGGAGGAGCTGTCCAAACTCATGCAAGAAGACTTTTCGTTCCCATCAAAGGGAGCTCCATTGACCCGACAGTCTAAGCAGCCTGCTTCGTCATCACTACAAGACCTTCTAGATTGCCAGACTCGCGTAAGTCATGAATTGGCAGTTGAATTGAAACAGTCCCGTGAAGAGAATGACTTTTTAAAGTCAGAGTTGATCAACATGCGGCAAAAGCTTGCAAAGGTGAGAATTTGCAAATTGGCACTGGCAAAGAGCAAAGTTCAACTTAATACAAATTGAAGCTGGCAGAAGCAAACAAGATTTGTAAGTCTATGCAAGCAAGACTGCTCCAACGAAGATGTGAGCTAAGGCGAAAAGCATCTGAAATTTCGTACCCCAAGAAAAAAAATGAAAAGCTTACAGCCAGAAATATATTTCTTTCTGAGAGAGAAGAGAATCTTGACTTCGAAAATAATGTCCTTGAGGAAAGTCTCGATACAGAGCACAAAACTCTGCACCAAACAATTGAAGAGAATGATTGGCCAAGGGAAATGATGGATGACAAGGTTGAAACGAAAAAAGAAGATGGCCAGTACACTGATAAAGTCAAACGAGTGCGTATTCAACCTGTTGTCGCACAATGTATCTACTGGACAGGTTTCGTCAGTTATTGCAAGTACCCTGAAATTGGCAGGGAAAAAAGCCACTGATCTTCCCTGTGCATCGACTGTCAAGGACTGGAACATCATGCGACTGATTGTTGCACAAAAGCAGTTGGCTGAACAGTTGCCACAAAAGGAACATATGAGACTTCTTTCAGATGAAACCTCTAAGTACGGCAAAAAGTTTGAAGGATTCCATGCTAGTGATTCTCAAGGAAACATCTATGTTCTTGGCCTGCATGATATTGTTTCAACATTTAGGACAATATTAAGAGACATTGAAGATGTCTCTCAAGAGAACAGCAATGAGATTGCCAAGAAAATATTGCTCAACATCTCCTGTACTATGTCTGACAGGGCCAGCACACAAAGCAAATTCAATCAGCTGTTGGAAGAGTACCGGAAAGAAATGCTGCCACAAACCATAGAGAATTATGAACTGTTGTCCGAGCAGGAAAGACTTTCATTGGGAAAATTATGCAATTTCTTTTGCGGCTTACATGCTTTGGTCCACCTTGCTGAAGTTGCTTCATCTACGCTCTCAGAGAGTGATCATGGATTTTTTCCAGATGATGCACCCATATTTGATAGTTTCCGGAAGGTAAAGGAATCAGGAGCTACCAGACTAGTTAGGACAACATCTAAAGCTGTAGCTCAGGGTGGAGATGAAAAGTCTGGATGCCACCAAAGCTTTCTGGAATATCTTCGTCCAAAGTTGAAGCAGGAGGGCCTTAATCGTCTACCAATTGAGCCATTCCGGGGGAATCGTTTCAATAATCTTTTTGAAAATGCAGCCAGCACCTTCTATCTGCATGAAGATGTAATCCACTTTCTAGAAACCAATGCGAGTAACAGACTACTAAAAGCTGTGCTGTTTGACTCAAAAGTGCCTGAATATCTTTCTGGTTGCAAAGCTCTTGGGTTGGTCTCACACCTTGTCACCATGCCATTGTGGTCATCCATCGAAGACAGCAATATTCACCTCCTTGACATCGGCACTAGATATCAACAAGTAATCGACTTCTTGGTTAATGCTAGCACCAACACCAGGGATTTTATGAATGGTATAATATGGCTGCCATTTGTTGATGTCCAAATAGAAGACAATGTCATTTGCCGCAAACTACTTGCACCATGGGAACATGACGACAAAGTCGAACTTGTACTGCAAGTTATGCTACCCGCAATGGCACGGCTTTTGCAAAGAATTTTCACCGATCACCTTGATGGTGGAAAATGGAGCGATCCGTCACCTGACATCAGAAGGAAAGCTACAGGTCTACCAAAGCACAACAAAATTAGTGTAAGTGTTTTCGATTACCTTGACCGATTGATGAGGGAGAAACCCAACATGACGACGATTGCCGCCGAAGCGTACCTTCTATTCAGCCATAATTGTACCAGTCAGTGGCTTGAGGCTAAGTCGTCAGAAGAAAAAACTCAAATATTAAATGATGCCAGAAAGTCGGTAAAGTATGTACGCAAAGCTTTCAAAAGCAGACAACTGGAAATTCACGTCGAGCTGCTGTTGTCAAAAAAATGCGAGCACAAGAGGAAGCCCAAGCTGCCAGACTGCAGAAGAAGGAGCAGCAAACCGCAGACATAGTACACTGGGGCTTATGGCAGAGTAGGCAACAAGTTCAAGTACCTTGACCACCTGCAGACAGTAGCAGACGAATCAATCTGAAAGACACACAAGTACACAAGTAGGCTGGCAAGACAGCTGGCAAAAAGAGAACCGAAGGGGCCTAAAACAGTAGTCTGAAGTACCATGAACAATGCGTATGCTTTCACAAAATATGAGTGGTGGTCGAAGGAGAGCATTAACCATAGAAGAGCTAACCCATAATCTCTTGCAACTCATTCAGCACTCATTCTCATTGACTGCTGAGCCCCAAGAGGATGGCTCTGGGCAACCCATCTTGTTGGGAGAACGTTTCGCCACACAATTCTCCAAGGATTAGCTGAGCACTGGTATTCTGGATGGGTTATATCACAGGTAAAGAAATTTGAAGAACATATTCATGCCGTTTTTTTCATTCTTAATACTAATAGTCTCCATTATTTACGGTTCAGCATTTCAAGATGCTTCACCAGCATTATTTGCATCGTTTGCATGTTAATGCAGTTCTTTTATTGTTACCTACTTACGTTTATATTATGAACACATATTTTGATTGTTGTTTTAATCCCAGTGAAATACGAATCATTTGTGAGTTCCAAAACCATGCATAATATTACTTTAATTTTAAATAATAAGGCTAGAACACAGACTAAATCCTCTCCTGGGTAATTCCATTCCATATTCTTGACGCATAAACTTTAAAACTGTACAATGTTACATCCAGGTGCCAGGTTATAATACCTGGTTTAATGTCAAGTATGATTACGATGAGCAGCTCTACACCTACAAACTCCTGACTGACTATGCAAGTGGTGATTTGGAGCTGGTGGTTTAAGTTTTGAGGCGATGGTGAGAAAGTGATCATTCTATGTACATATGCTGACAGTCATAATATGTACGAAAAAATCGAAAGTGCAGATATGTATTATTGATTACAATAATCTGATTCTCTGATTAAACTGAGCGTGGTTGGTGAATACGGGCCGATCAGGTCAACTCAAGGAGAATTCGAGTTTTTAGTTGTTTAACTTCGACATAGCGATTGATACTCAATGTAAAACAAACAACAACAACTAAAGATATCATAAACGTTCAACAATAATTAGGTAACTGATCCTAATGATATTTAGTATCGGTTTGTTTTCCGTTGAGTGTTCGTCCATTTCAAAGCTGAACAACAAAGAAGATCGTCGGAAACTCTCTAATAATCCTTTATTTTGTGCCCACAAACTGGCTGACGTAAATCTCCTTATCCAAATTGTCGAGTTGTATTTCTACATCCCGACCATCTGCGCTACCCCTTCTTTGACCACAGCGCACTGCGAGAGGCGAGGTTTTGATTCTGGCAGACAGCCAAAGCGTGCGCGCGTCTCAACTAAGTCCGGACTCATCATAACGGCGACTCAGCGTGGTTGGTGAATACGGGCTCAGGTCAACTCAAGGAGAATTCGAATTTTTGTTGTTTAACTTGGCGATGGACGATACTCAATGAAAAACAATAATATCATCAAAGATTAATTTGATTGATTAAACGTTTTAGATTATCCATAAGTGTTTGTTGCATTAAAGATTGATATTCGGATCGCTCTGTCGAGATTTTGTGTAGACTAGCTTCTCTTTCGAGGTCTAACCCATTTTCTATCCGTCTTCTGCTCTACACCTTCTTTGAAATCATGATACAGGTTAGTCCAGTTTTATCAGTGTGAGAGTATAGTAATCAATAATAGATTCTTGCCAAATCAGGGGAAAAAACGTTAACTGAGCGGGATATTACTCATGAATCCAAAAAATATATTGTCCTACCAACCCCAATCAATTTTCAAAGAGGACTATAATTATTGATTGAATAATTCCCACTTTTCTTGCAGGGGCCAATCAATCATGGGTATGGTGAGCACTGGTTGAATGTCCCCCTACCATAAACCCCCTCTTTGGTGATATATGTCACATGAATACTCTACTGAACATAACCCTACAATGTTACACATACCGCCTAATTACTACCTAATTACTGCACATATGTCACCATGACTAACCCCACTTCCCATCCCCTCCCCAACCCAACGCTTCCATCACACCTAAAAGTGCATAAAGGTATATCATGGCCCCCGTGAATGAAACATATCAAGGGCAAAATAAGTGGTTAAATCTACCAGACCCTTTATTAATGAGAAGATGAAAAGGATAAACCTTCAACTTCAATTGTATTGATTGTTGACTGTTGCACACGACGGACGTGCTGTACTTTCTGCTTCGCAAATTGTTCGTGGATTTTGGCTATTTATATCGTTTTTGACTCGTTTGAAATAGAAATAACTTTTTTTAAAGACTGACTCTGTGCACGTCGGACTGATAAACACATATTGACCACCACCATCAGAGCTTAATTGTCAGACCGTGGGAGGATTCTTGGAGGAATGGTCCACTTCCTTGAAGCTTCACAGGTGACATCAACTTTCACGTGGACAAACCTGACAATACTGACACTTCACGCTTCACGTAGCAGCCTCAAAGGTGACATCACTTTCACTTGGACAAACCTGACAATACTGACACTTCACGCTTCACGTACAGGGAGCTACACACAAGAAAGATCACTCCCTAGACAGGGTGGTTTCAAACCAAGCTGATGCTGTGATGCGTGACACGGTGGTATCACGATTCTTTTGCATTCGCAGGTCATCACAAAGTTGGACTATGCAAATAGTTTGTACTAGGGCACATCAAAGCATAACATGAATAGACTGCAACGAGTCCAACATGCTGTTGCTCGTCTTCTTAGCCGTAGCAGTCGTGAGGCCCACATCACTTCCATCCTCAGACACCTACACTGGCTTGCTGTCAATTTCAAGGTTTTGGTTCAAATGTACCATGCTCTACATCATCAGGCACCAGGCTGCATCTGTGAAATGGTTACGCAATACGAGCCAGCAAGGTAATTGAGATATAAGGACAAGTTGCTTTTGGTTGTCCTAAAGAGCAGAAAAAACCACTGTGGTGATAAAGCATTTTCTCGTTCTGGTCCTGTACTCTGGAATTCGCTACCACTTGATATTCGTATTTCTGAGACATTATCTATATTTCGTAAGAGTCTTAAAACTTATTTATTTAAATTAGCTTATTAAAACCTAATTTTGTAATATGTAAACAGTGATCCACCTTAATTGATATAATTTTTGCAAATAGTCTGTCTATTATCATCGTTCCATTTAACAGCTTAATGTATAAGCGCTTTAGAGCTGTCTAGGATAAGGATAGGGCTCTTTAAAAATTTATGTAAATACTAATACTAATAACTGTGCTTAATAAATTTATGCATTCTTGGTGACCTAGAAAAACACGCTCAAACAGCGCAAACAACTGCCTCAAAGAACTTCTTATTGAATATATGATTGATGGTGTGCATGACCAAGCTGCAAGAGAGAATGCTAGACAAAGGAGATGAGCACACTTGCTTAAGCAATTAAACACGGTCAGCAATTTGAGGTGTCCAAAATAGAGTTGAAAATATTACACACCATTGATGAAGTCCCCGGATTCCAAGCAGCTGCAGACGCCATCAAGCACTATACCAAGCCTAGGCCTCTGTGGAAGCTGCAACAAGTACATACAGCATCGCTTGAAATCAGGAAACTAAAGTAAAATGAGGTGACACTGGTTGTCAGCGTGTTGCTACCATCTGAACAAGGTGAATGCTATTATGCAGAATAAACTTGATATAAACCAATTCCTTGTCATTCGCCATGTGAATGGTGACAATATGAGTACAACAAGTAACGAACAGGCACTAGGGTCAAGTTCATGAATAACACAGGCGCTGCCAAGTGTAACATACTTACTTACAAGGAATACCAGTGTCTACCTCATAGATGTGAGCTGCAGAGGTTAACAAAAAATCCTCAAAATATATTTCTATGATAATATAAAACCCATCTCTCATGTGACCTTTTCTGTTAGCTGCATTAAAAGTGATTGATATAGACCAAGAAAATATATGCAGCCGCATATGATGCAGAACTCGGGCAGTCGACAGCCTTCAAGCAGCAAATCATTGAAGTTGCAGCATGCTCGAGGGAGTAGGTGATCAGCCATTCGTCGAGAAGTGCCTATATTTTATCAGCCGTACTGACACTCCTGTGTCAAAACTCTCACTGTCTGCTGGGATCAACTACACAGGATTGAGAAATGGTAGGTAGATATGTGGGTTAGATGGTATGCAGATAATAATGAAGGCAGAGAGGGGAGAAGGTCGGATGGTAAACAGGTCAGCAGTTGAGTGGATAGGTCGGTAGTTAGTTCGTAACTACGACGATATCAGAAAAAGACATTGTTCCATTGTTTCAGGTGAGTGTAATCTTCTTGAAGCACCAAAACACCATGTAACCTCCCTTCTGATTAGACAACAGACTCTTCTTTACCATGAAATACAGGAAATAGCCATGTTATTATTGCTGCCCATATACCCTGATATATGAACCTTACATAAAGGGAACTCTATAGCAGTCAGGGGATTGTCAACACGTCAGCACGGATTGTTATCAGATAGAGGAATAGTACGTCAGCTTCGTGTTGGAGGGTAATGCTTTTAAATCCTCGGTACCGAGCGATGATTTGCGCATCAATACGCATGGGGTTTGTATAGAATGAATGCAATGAATGTAAATGTAACATTGTTATGATTCCTCGCCTGACTCAGTACAGTGATGTATTTGTATGAATTGAGATGGAGATTGCTCCATCGCTATTGCATACCAGGCACACATGCGCCCATATTCCATGCCAGGTAGTGAATCCCTGCCTCACGATCGGAAGGTTCTTCATGTTGCTATAGAGGCACAGAATCATTTCCTTGATCCAGTAGTCAACTGCCATACATATCTCCTAAAGTTTGAGGTAACAGAGCAGTGACCTATCATATGTCACAGAGAAGTAGCATGTGAAAGATCATAGAGTAGTGACCTTTTATAGGTCATAAAGTAGTGACTTTTGAGAGGTCAAAGATGCATCGGACTATACAGTGATATGATAGTAAACCCAGTCAGCTACCTGTTCATAAAGCTCTACTGAATGCCACATCTATCATCAGTATTTATCACTGCCTGGCATTGCATGGACTATGTGAATACGTCCTCACGCAATATATTATTCTCCCACCACAAAATGTTCTCATGTTTTTGTTAGTATTCGTCGTTTTCGCCCTCTAGTTTCATTCACCTGAAACTCATTGTAGACTTACCTGGGTGAATCGTTTCCCGGTTTAAAAAGCACGAGCATAATTGGTGGCTCTCATCCCAACGGCAGCAAGGAAGTGGTAGCAGAGCAAATATAAATGCCAGAGCGCTCAACGTCGCCCGTTACAAGTTTGTAACCACCCGACGGCGAAATGGTGTAATGGGAAAGCAGGTGGGGTAAGGGTGACATACATCCTATTCTTAACATATTCCCAGATGATAAGGATTGGAAGCCATGGAAACACTAATGTCACATAAGTATTACGATTGTGTAATGATTGTGAAGGCGCGAGTGCTTAAAGCTAATTGTTTGTGGACGTGCAGCGTACAGCAGGTATGGTCCATAATATTTTGCATGGTATGGAACACGGAATGGGTATTAAGAATGAGCAAAACTGTGAGACAAATCTATGACTTAATGCTTGTAGAATGTGTCCTTCTGGTAACACCCAAATCGCTATTAACATCTTGACAATACTTGTGTTATTTATTAAAGCGGAAAAAACAAGTTATTATGACAGTACACGCATATCACTGTTCGCAATGGGAATATTGACATACTCATAAAATGTTAGCTCTGTGTGAATGTCACTGTTGTAGTTGGTCCATGAAGTCAGACATTCAAAAGTCACCAGTTGCATTCCACACTGCCAGCTGGCACCCAGAAAACTCGCATTCGACATCAAGCCCTTATAGCCAAGGTCAATGCATCGGAAGTATTACAACAAGTCAAACTATCATAAAAACCAAGCTACCATATTACTTAAGCCCGAACGAAACAGCCTCATCAGTCATTTTCTATCTTATTGTCATGCAAAATATGGAACAGGTAATTTAAACAGAATGAATCGAAGTAGTCATCACATAACTTCTACATAGGCGCATTACATGCTGAATTCTCATGAAAACCAGAGCTACATTCCTTCTCCCTGTCCAGCGACAGGTAAGTCTGCTCAGGTGATACTCGGGAATGGAATCTCGTCATATGTATTGGTCGGAGATCTCCATTGTTGCTCCGTGTACCCAGGCCTGGCTTGGTGGGTGCGTCTTTTTGTGTTTTACACACCTTCACTGTAGAGAAGAATATTAAGTGACTTTGACTTGATTCCAAGGTCGTTTACTCATTCAAAACAAGGGCTCCAATGTAAGCCCACCAGCCTCCTGGGAGATCCACAAGGACGGCTGGTTGGTATGATGTCTATGTCCGTCATCGCCGACGTTATATTCTGCATCCAGTCCAAGGAGCAGTCACAGCGCATCGTGCGAGTCAATGGAGACGAGTTAATCTGGGATGCTGCTTGTAAAATCTCAATATCAGTTTGGCGATTGTGGCCTAACGAAAGCCTCTGAAGTTGTGGTGAGTGGTTGGTTTACAGATCAGGTACGACAGACGTCAACTGTTTGTACTCGAGATACGATTTCTTCAGTGTGGTCAAATGTGGCAAATCATCACTTCCCCATCTACCCATCCGATTGTGGCATAGACTTAATGTGACTAGTTTGATAACTCCACTGAAGACGTCGCCTCTCAAGTATTCTATCTGGTTAATTGTGGCTTAATCGTCGAAAGCGTGCTGCCGACAGCGTCGAGATTAGGTAGAGTCGTTCAACGGTTGTAATGTATCAACAAAGTTGTGATTTATTGAATGCCGAGTCAGAGATAATCATACCGAATTGAATAAAAGATAAATATCAACTAATTGGCAAAGTCCATAATATTCGTTCACTTGAGCCTGTAGTCGACCCGTTTCTTTGAATTTCGTCAGGCTACTTCTCACAAGATCACTCGGTCTCACACCGCTTCGTCGCTTTGCATAACATGACATTGAATCATTTTATACCTCTCTGTATTTCACTGTATCACCTTGCATGACATTCAACCGCCTTCTATCAGCAGACATATGATCCCGCGGTTCGAATTCTACACATTTCATGTGCACAAGACGACCCTTTATTTTGTAAAGGCAAGGTACTGTTGGTGCAGATCATTATGACCGTACTATCCGGTAGCACAAGGTAATCATAATGTAGAATCATGATGGTTGATATGGTCACAATTGACCAGCCTGACATTGTGCGCGGAGCCTAATGAAATTTGTGAGAACATCATTGATCAAACAACCCAGGAACAAACTTCTGTGAGCAGTACTTAAGATCCAATCGATTGTATGTTAGACGTTAATAGACCTCAACACCAATCCACGCATAACCGCAAGTTTTACACGGCTTCCAACGTGCACACATGATATATTGCACCACCGAGACGACCCCAGACCAACCGCAGTCGTCACTAAACCAAGGAGCTTATATGTATATTTAGAGGACTAGCGGTGATGTCGGAATGTAAATGAGTAATACACCCGCCCGTCGTCAGGTGGCGCTACTATGAAATCAACAAAAGCACATCGGACTTTTGGCCCAACGTCCTGGTCTACGGCGTATGGCTGCCAATGTTGAAATCATCTGATTGGTCGTGGCGACCGCGCGTAAAAAAACCTTGCATATGCTTTAAAGAGACGCTTTGGCAAAGTACCACACTGCTCACAGGTGGGGTGTTTACATATTTTGCAAGCGGAGGTGCCCGTGAGCCCTCTTAACTTAGCAGTAAGCTTTTTGTCCAAGCTTCCCCGCGTTTTGGGTGTGCGAGTTCTATTCGATTGGTGTCAGTTCTGTTAATAAGAACAGCATTGCTTAAATTCCTGTCTTTTCTGTTGCAAATGTGAATGCTTCGCCTTTATATGATCACACATTAGTGAGGGCATTGTTGTGCTTCATGTAGCCTATACTAGACATGGTAAAATATTGTCCATCCAAAAGTACCATTGCGGTCTTCACCTTAAAGGTTACGGGACAATTTTACAATGTTCGATTTATTATTTGGTAGGAAACTGATAAACAAACCAAATAGGACATCACAACAGACACTTTTGCACGGCGGAAGACGAAAACTGTAAATGTCATCAAAATCAACCAAGTAACAAACAGACAGCATGAATCTTTGAATAGAGATTGACGTTGCCAATGTATAAATATCCCTTATTGGATTGTAACTCTGCTGCTGTCCTCTTCTTTCTGCATGCAATATCACAGCCGACTTTCAGCTCTATCATTACGTTGCACGCATTGTACTTTGGAGCGTGAGATCCCCACTATGCGTCCACGTCATGTGTCCAGCAGAACACTTACAGAAGGCCTAAGCACTGCCAAAGCTGAGTCGTGCTCCTAGAAATTTGTATTCAAAGATAATACCTGCTTTTAGAAGGATGATTAATGTTCAAAATACGTAAATCTAGAGCAATGGATTTATGTCACCAAACCACATTTGGTAATGCAAAGTTGAACAGATCATCCATATCTACCACAAGACGTAATTATACCCGATAAATCAGATAGCAAGCAGTTCAATACAGCTCAATAAATCAACAAATTGTACTTGTAAGCTGTAAATGTATAGAAGAGCAGACCATAAGAGCGAAATAAATCATATTAATATTAATTGATCAAAACAAAATGTAACTATTTAAACTGCATCATCTATAAGTGTGCAGCAGCAATGTAGATTTGGACAAGCAACCACCATTACCAAGTCTTTAACCGATCCCAGAGACGGGCAATACCAAACATGTCTGAAACTGCTTCCGCATTCTTTCCTGACTAGGAGGACCACTTTATGTCAACTTTGAAGCCATCGTGATCCGCGCATGCCCAGACAGGTCAAAACAGCCATTATAAAATGCAAATTCAACCGTGAGACGAGATTTTGTGAAATTACCAAAAATATAGACATAATATGTGTTGGGTATTTACAGTGCGTGACAAGTTTGTCAGAGTGCAACAGAGTTATGACCTTTTTGACAGAGGGTGAAGACGCAATTCAAAATGTTAAGGAGAAACACTCCTATTTAATGTGAATAGATATGAAATAAAAGTGACAGCGCTGAAAAATTAGAACAAAACATGATTTGATGAATAAAATATATGTTTAATATTCGGTACATGCGAAAAGCAGTCACGGGCTATTATAATCGATCCTGGGATGTCATGTTAAGTATTCTCAAAAAGAATTACGACAGCAGTGAACGTTTCTGCTTAACGATGACAACTTAAAGATCTACACCTTCTATAAGTTGACCATCCTTTAGAAAAGGACGCCTTTAATGTCTTAGTATTGCATCAAAAATTATCGGACATCGTGGATTTATGAAAAGAATATTTGAATTGTGCCGCAAGATATTATCGCACTATTCATCGGAGCGAATCTCAACTCTCTATACATATTTGCACCCTGAAATATTAACAAGGAAGCTCAAATATTGTTCATTTTGAGGCTTGAGTTTCACATCGGCAGATTCACTTTGAAAATAGTCTATCCACTCTGCAATGGGCGGTGGTGCCGTTGATACATGAGGCAGGAGCTAGGTAGGTATTTATATGGGTAGTTCTGAACGCCACAACGATTCGAGTAAGTGACCTCTTAGAGGTCAAGGATTAGTAACCTCTGGATGGTCATTGAGAAGAGATCCGGGAGAGGTGTTAAAGTTCACTGGGTCTGGTCATGGAAAAGATTTAAGAGCATATAGATGTGAGACCACAGAGAGCTTATAGCTGCGTGCATCCGAAAGCGAAAATGTGTCAACCACCATCTGTGCGCGGCGTGATGCTCTGTCATAGCCTCTCCTAGCCCACATATAATTTTTCTGATAGGACTTATTTTACTGTTACAATAAAACGTCATATGTGTCGTATCTTATCGTGATGTCACTTGTTGATAGACGCTCAACTGAACACCACATCTATCAACAGCATGTGTCACCGCTCTGCGTTTTATGGGCCATTTGACTAACAACAAGGAAGTGGCAATAGAGAAAATACAGCAAAATACGATCTGTACACCCTTGGTTGACTTTCGGTTCAACAAAACATTTAAAGTGTTGTGAACTTCGGGCGTTTTAGGACTGACTGGAGCGAGGGGCGGCGTGGGGAAGTGAAGATCTTTTTCATTAACACTTCCTTATCTTAACCTGGACGTCGGACTGGAAATCGCGTACTGTGAATGCTGTATCCAGATGATGCCACACCAAAGCCATGAAAACATTAACATCACATCAATTTAACGATTGTCTAAAGTTTTAACGAGCAAGCATTAACAGTTGATTGTTTGAGGAAGTGGGTGTTTGAAACATGAATGCATTCGAGGAGATCTGGAATCAAACACGTACAGCTTGTGGTGCAGCTTGAGTGCGCGCTCACGGCGGATATGACTCATAAACACTGTTACGTGGCACGCGGAATGAGTTTTAACCAGGATCTAAACACACTCTGTGCTGCACGTGTCCTCCTAGTTGGGACTAAATCACCAATAACATCTCGAAGTTTAAGGCGCAGTTTATTAATTAGCCACGCATCAATATAACAGCAAACCCACATCATTACTCACAATGGGAAGATAATGTACTCCTCAAATGTGTAAGTTGTTTCAATGTGACCACAACAGCTCAGTTAAACACTTACATGAATCACAGCCAGACACAGCAAGAACCTAATGCACCACAAGCAGTGATCAGATATATTGCAACGTAAGTCAAAATATAAGAGAAATGATACATAAATACATCATAATTCACTAGTGAACATAGCCATCATATTTCTTAAGCCCGTAACATAGAATCCCATCAGTCAATTCATATTCCATTCATATTCAGTTATCCAAGTAAACATTGAGCAGCTCATTTAAAGAAAACCTGGTGAAGTCAGTTCAATTAGAAATAATTGAGTTTGTATATGTGCGAGCTATAGGCTGAAAGCATTTGAAAACATGCAGAATGTTTGTAAACAGCAGGTGACGCATCAATCGCACCTGTACATAAACCAACCATGCAGGCCACCACCGCTGTGACCATAAAGTTAACTGTCTGAGAAGTGTTAGAAAACCACCTGACTGGACTAAACAACGGGGGTCTCTATTGGAGAAAATATTGGAAATATTACAGTTTATAATTTTAAAAGTGTTTTATATTTTCGTCCATAAATGGAGTGGGTCTTATACGTAGCTAGTGGCCACTGGATATGAAAACTTAGAGGCTCGGATGGCCACTGAATATATAAAGCTCATTTGTTCTCTGGAGCGTTGACTTGTGAGGGGTCGTAAAGTTGTGTTCATGGGTCATGAAAAAGACGAACCAAGTCAAGTTACACAGGACCTAAGACATAAAGGTTGAAAAGGTGTATCCGCATCTCAGCAGTGCCATGCATTTAGATTTTGCACAGTGCTGTAATTATACGTGTTATATTTTGACATTACAAAGAGAATTAATCATACGCTCCAAGAAATCCTCCACAAATCGTAATACAGAAAGCTATGACAGGCAGCAAATAACATCACAATTCTGTATTTACATCAATATTTAACAGAACTCTTTGCAGGCACACGAGCTTTATACTTTCTCCTTGTCCAGTGACTGGTCAAACTGATCAGTTGTTTCTAATATGTGGAATCTCCTCGTATGTACTGCTTGGAGGTCACCGTTCTAACTCCGTGTAACCAGGCCTATCACCGGGGGAGGATTTGTCTTCTTGCATTTCACCGGCCTTCACTGATTAGAAGAAAAATCCCACATTAAATCGTTTGACTCATCAATTCACCGCTGTTAGAGTGTTCAAAAGTAAGTGTTGATTTCATAACTAAATATACAGTTGCATATTTTTGTTACACAACACACCTTGTGATGCGGGTGATTTCCGTCGGACCAGGAGGACAATGACAACCACTATCATGGCGAAAAGAAGCAGACCCAACACTCCTGCTATAACTGCTATCCACGGGAAATCTGAAACAAACTAAGACCAATCTGAACAAATTGTACAAAAAACCCTGATGGTCTTATACAAGTGGCTGTCTCTAAAAGGTTGTAAAATATGAGATGTAAATTAAGGCGAGCATTTAATGTTATTTGATAATCTGCACAGAGATGGTCCATGTTTCCCAACCTGACTGGCTGATAGGGGGTTGAGTAGATTGTTCTGTAGAGGGCGTAGAATGTCTGTCGGGGGACATGATAATTTCTGTAGGGGGGGGAGGATTGTTCTGTAGAGGGCGTAGAATGTCTGGCGGGGGACATGATAAGTTCTGTAGTGGTGGAGGATTGATCTGTAGAGGGCGTAGAATGTCCTGCAGGGGACATGATTTGTTCTGTAGAGTGCGTCGTATGGGGAAGGGTTCGGTTGTATCGGCCACAGGAAGTGACGTCTTCACCTGAATGATTTAAGAACAAATGCGTCCAAACAATTTACCAACATTTTGTTCCATCATCTGAACAAACTTACATGCTAATTAACTCGTACCAATCCAAATATTGTCTGATACACATGCATAACTACATGGAGATAGATACATAAATGCATAACCATGTATATATATATATAAATATATATATATATATATATATATAATATATTTATATATATATACATATATATATCTATTTATATATATATATGTACATTTATATGTATAAATATATAAATGTATATATATACATTTATATATACATATATATTTATATGTATATATATAAATGTATATATATATATATTTATATATATATGTGTGTGTGTTTGTGTGAGTGTGTGTGTATGTGTCTCTGTGTGTGTGTGTGTGTGTGTGTGTGTGTGTGTGTGTGTGTGTGTGTGTCTCTGTGTGTGTAATGCAAACATTACCTTGGCAAAGATCTTCTTCTGTTACTTGACTCCATATGATGCCCACCAGCCTCCTGGGAGACCCACATGGACGGCTGGTTAGTGTGATGTCTGTGTACGTAACTATCTGCGTTATATTCCACATCCAGACCAATGAACAGTCACATCGCATCGTGTGTGGATTGAGTAAATTGAGACGAGTTAATCTGTGATTTAGCATCGATATATCTGGGAACGTCTCCAAACCAGTCGACTGAATATACAAAGACGTGAGCCGTGGAAGCAGTTCCAGAAGCCTCATCATATCGTCACATGGCATGGCCCCCAGGTTGTTGTTTTGCAGATAAAGTGAAGTCAGGCCTGTGATTGGTCGATTGATGTGAGATATGTCTATTGGACCAATATTGTTATCATTAAGGTAAAGAGTGGTGATGCTGATCAGTGGGTGAAAGAGATAGGATACATCCACAAGACGATTGTTGTCCAGTTCCAATCGGACTAAGTTGAATGCATCAAAAATATCCTTCCGAATGACGGTTATCAAGTTCCACGACATATGTAAATATCTGAGGGTACGTCTCTGGTTGATAAGGTTGGGGATTTCCGTCAGTCCCGTGGCAACCATTCTCAGTTGCGTGACAGATACTAGCCTCTCAAAGGCATTTGTAGGTAACTCATCCATGTAATTACCATCCATATACAGTAAAGATATTCGGTTATCATAGGAAAGGTTTGGTGGACCCATGAAATCGATATCAGTGAGACGATTGTTGCTTATATACAGTGTGGAAAGAGGTGCTGAGATACCGGTAAGCACATTTGGTGCGATTGAAGTAATCTGATTGTATTGGAGATACAATGTTGTCAATGCGGGCAAATGGCGTAAATCGTCACTTTGCAATCGTTCAATCTGATTGTATTGCAGATTTAATGTGGTCAATCTGGTCAAACCATTGAAAACTCCATCTCCCAATCGTGCAATCTGATTATTGGGTAGATCTAAACTGGTCAGCCTAATCAACCCACTGAAGACTTCGTCTTCCAGTTGCTCAATCTGATTGTTCCCGGCGTAAAGTCTTTGCAGCGTGCTGCCAACAGCATCGAGTTTAGGTAGAGTCGTTAAACGGTTGGACTCTATCGCCAAATATGACAACGGTGTTTCATTGAATGCCGAGTCAGCGATAACCGTTATCCTATTAGATGTAAGGTAAATGTTAGCTAATTGGTCAAATCCAAGGAAAGTATTTTCTTCAATTACTGTTATCAAATTGTACCTCAGGTACAGATGGGTTGTCGTTTTGTTGATGTCTTTAATAGGAATACTGGGGAGACCAGCATGCTCACGTTGATAATAGACATTAGATGCCACGATGTGAGGAACAGCCGAGACCAACAAGAAGAAGAGTACTCCTGTAATATCCATCTTTAAATTGTAGACAGTATCCGCTGAAATTTCCAATTTTAAATCGTGTTGATAGACTATGTTGACACGATAACCTGGTTGAATGGTAAAAGTCGACACGCGCAGAGCTTATGTTACCACACCAGGATGAAATGAGCTTGAAATTGTCAAGAAGAGAAATTCCTGCTAAGCATGACTGCGCTTGGGTCCGTCACCCATAAAGACCTGTACACAATGAGCCTTCGATTTGCCCTGTACTCCATGCGCATGGAAACAAATGAAGAGGAATATTTAGTGAGTACTGCATTTCTAATTGTCAAGAAACGCCACAACTGCATGACGCAGAGTTAAAGTTACGTCATTGTAACACACAGTGTTAGCAGTCACGGAAGCATGACCCCGTGTCATCACTTAACCAGCATAATCATTATAAAGGTAACACTATACTGTGGTATGACCCGGGTCCTCATTACAAAAACAAAGCATGATCATAACACAGGTCAAGGAGTAAAGAGATAAGACACTGGGTCATCATTATACTAACATCGTCATAATACCGGTCCGGGAGGACAGAGGTATTTACGTGGGTCATCAGCATTAAATAACATAATCATAACACAGGTTAGAGGGTACAGAGGTACCACAACGGGTGATAATCATATGAATTACATCATCATTACATATGTTAGAGGGTGCATAGTGATTTCGCTGGGTAATCATAGAGTTCAGAGGTCATATATATATATATGATCACAGGTCATTATCATGACACAGGGGCTGAAGATCATAGAGACGCGTTTAAGAGTCGCTATTAAGGCGTAGTGACCATGGGTACCAAAGTGGTTGTGTTTGATTTTGTTTACTTCTCAAGGCCTTTTTCAAAACTGTCTGAAGGTAACATGGAAGCATGTCGGAAGGTGACCCTGAGGCGATAGCAATTGACACTTCACTAAGACTGGCTAAAGGTGACCTTGAGGCAATAACAATCGACACTGCATCCAGAACGTATGAAGGTGACCTTGAGGCAATAACAATCGACACTGCATCCAGAACGTATGAAGGTGACCTTGAGACAATAACAATAGACACTGCATCCAGAACGTATGAAGGTGACCTTGAGACAATAACAATAGACACACCTGTCAGAATGCCTGACGTTGGCCATGAGGTCATAACAATAAACAATGCATCCAGACTGCATCAAGACATTGTGTGAGTTGATGAGTGAGCGCGGGTGGGGAATAGGTTAATAAGCCAGTCAGTGAGAGAGTGAGTGAGCTAGTGAGAAAA
This sequence comes from Urechis unicinctus, assembly GCA_034190875.2. Taxonomy (NCBI): domain Eukaryota; kingdom Metazoa; phylum Annelida; class Polychaeta; order Xenopneusta; family Urechidae; genus Urechis; species Urechis unicinctus. Next base: position 69,883,536 of record CM067358.1, on the reverse strand, counting down.
TGTATACGCCCGGGAGTAACTGATAGATTCATCATACAAAGCGAAAGCGAATCAGTGGGTTTGTTAAGTAAATGAGCGAGTAAAAGAGCATCAGTGCTGAGGTGAGTAGAGCATGTGATCATAGTCAGTACAGAACTCCAATTGAGTGGGTAATTGAGTGAGATAGATTAAGTAAGAGTGTGAGGGGTGAATAGTGAATGAGTGAATGTGTGACTTAATGATTTTGTGTGCGCGTGATTGAAGGAAAGGGTCTATAAGTGAATTTTGAAACAACAATGTGGTCCGTGAGCGAGTCTATTAATATGTAAGTGAGTGATCGGATGATTGAGTTAATGAGTGAGTGAATGAGTTAAAAAATATATGTGTGCATGAGTGAACGAATGTACTGGCGAGTTTGTAGGTTGCTGCTTGAGTGAATGAGAGAGCGAATCAGTGAGAGCGTGCATTAATTAGTAAATGAGATATTAAGTCAGTGAGTCCGAGAGCAAATTTGTTAGCAAGCGAATTACTTAACAAGGAACGAGATGAAGTGAGTGAATGAGTGAGTGAGTGAGTGACTTAGTAATTGAGTGACTGGGACAGTGCCTGTGTGGGAGAGCCAGCGATTGAGCAAAGGAGTCAGTCGGATAATTAGTGAACGAAGAAGTGCATGAGTCAGTGACAGAGTCTATGAGTGGGTGAGTGAGCGTGGAGGCAATTATTTAATGGACGAGTGATTGAACGGGTAAGTGAATGAGTGTGAGTGTGCGAGTAAGAGTGACTAGCAGCCATAAATTTGTATGGGTGAGCAAGTTGAGGAATGAATAAGTAATAGAAGAATTGAGTTAGTGAGGGTTGTGAATGAAAGAGATAGTGGGTGACATGATCATCTTGTCGGCGAGTGCGTGTACGCAAGTGAATGCGTCCTTGTGTGGTTGAGTGAATGTACATATATGCGTTAGTTAGTTAGGTAGTGAGTAACATAGTTGTAGAGTGAACAAGTTAATTATCAAATAAATGAGTGAATAAGTGCGTGCAAATTGACTTAATAATACTGTGAATTCGTCAGTCGGTAAGTTAGTCAGTCAGTGGGTTAGTAAGTATTATATCGAGCGGGCGGGACAGGGCGGTCAATAAGTCAATCAGTGAGAGAGTAGGTGACGGAGTGAGCAAGTGAGAGAATGTATAGGCTACAATTGGTACGCGAATCAAAAGCTTTGTTAAGTGAGCGTGAAAATGAATGAGCGAGGGGAGTAAAAGGGAAATGAGTAAATGAGTCAGTGAAGAGCTCAATGATAAATGGGTGACAGAGTGAGTCGTTGATTGAGCAAAACAAGGAATAAATACAAATGATAGTGCTAGAAGGTCAATGGTTGGGTAAGTGAGTCCAAGAGTGAGTGAGAGAGTAAGTGAGTGAATGATTGTGTGAATGAACGAGTGTGCGGATGTACGAGTGAGTACATGAGTAAAAGGGAGAGAGACTGCCCGAGTGAGTGTGGAAGTGAACGATTGCATGGAACAATGAGGAAGTCAATGAGTTAGTATGTGAGTGAGTTATTGTGTAAACGAATCAGTGAATGATTAAGTGAAGGTGTGACTCAGTGTGCAACTTAGTGATTGAGTAAATGAGTGATTGAGTCAGTGAGTCAGTGAGTTGGTGCATGAATGAATGAGTGAGATTATTATAATGTGAGTACATATGAGACTGAGTGATCAAGCGTGTAGGTGGAGTAGGTTGGTGAAAGTATAAGCGTGTGAGCGACGGCGTGCGTGGCTGTGGTAGTAGCGAGAGCATGCGTGTTTTATGTCTAAGGCGGGCGAGTGAGTGCGTTTGTAAGTGTGTTAGTGAGTGAGTGGGTGGGTGGGTGGGTCAGTGTGAGAGTTAGTCAGTAAGAGAGAGAGAGAGACGGTTAGTTGTGAGTTGGTAAGTGAATGGGTGCGAGTTTATGTAGATTATTGTTTGAGTGAATGAGTAATCTAGTGTGAAGATGAATGAATGAATGAGTGATTTTGAAAGTGAGGTTGTGGGTGAGTAACTCAAGTACTGAATGAGTGAGTGCGCAAGTGAGTTAATAATGCAGTGAGTTCGTCAGTCGGTAAGTCAGTCAGTCAACGAGCTGGTGTGTATGAGAACGAGTTGGCCTAAGTTTAAGCGTGGACGGGGCGGGGACGGGGTAAGAATAGAAGGCGTAGGTCAATAAGTCAGTCAGTGAGAGAGTTTGACCGATTGAGCAAGTGAAATAAAGTATTGGCGGGGAAAAGCTGCTACAATGGGACAGCAAATCACAAGGTGTTTTTAATGTGTTTGGGAGTAAATGAGCTAGCAGGGGAAAAGTGAATCCAAGAGCAGGGTGTCAGTAAACGAGTTCGGGGTTTTCGATTAGGTGAATGAATGTATTTGTGGATGAGCGACTACCCTAGTCTATCAGCAAGCAGGTGGTTCTGTGAGTAAGTAAACACAGATACTTTACGTCCCAACACCATCTTCCTCAATACACAATTTCCCTCAATATCTCACTCCATCCTACCGTCAATGACAACTAAGCAGCAGTGCGCAAGTTTTAGTGTGAGTAGACGAGTGAGCAGACGAATGAGTGAGTGGGTGAGTTAGCGATTGAGTCAGCGAGTGAGTGAGTCATTCAATCAGCTTATGAGGTAAAGAGTGTGTTAGTGTATAAGTGAGTAGGTGAGTCAGTCAGTCATTAATTCATACAGCCAGTAAGTTGGTGATTGACTTAACGAGTTAGAGAATTGTTAAGTATTAGAGCAATCACTTGGTCATATAGTGGAAGTGAACCCTACCACAGAGCTTGGCTAGAATGGGCGAGTTGGGATAAATTGAGTTTACAGAGAGGGGGGCGAGTTAACTGGTGGGTGGGTATGAGGCCGGGGGATTGATTGCGTGTCTACCAATCTTGCGTTGATCCAAACTGACTCATTCAATGATCACTCACAAATAGCATTGGGCACATGCTCATTGGCTAGAATCAAATTGGCGATGTTGGCAATCAGATAAAATATAACTCGTGAGAGTTTACAGAGAGGCGGGGCGAGTTATCAACAATTGTACTGGGTATGAACGAGTCATTAACAAACTACGAGCTCGAACCGGGGGGACAGCTCACTGACCACAAATTGTGCGAGCGAAACAAATCCCTGCACCAACTACGAGTTAAACGATAAGTAAAACAACAACTCACAAACTGTCTGATTCAACACGATTTGAAAGCGACGCTCAACTTTTGGGAAAATGTTTAAGCGAAACAGACAACTCACGTGTCACAATGAGTAAAAGCGAAGGTTCGCACAAGACGGAATAGCCGTTTACCTGAAGTTGGGGTTGGTGGTCACTGTAATCAGGAGACCTCATCACAATTATAAAAAGCACTGACCACCGCTATTGTACTTAACTCACCACATTCTAAAAGCTTATCAGACATGTCCAACAAATTCAGTCAAAGAACATCATGAACTCACCAAATTAACTCCCTATCTCAACCTAACGAACTCCTCACCTTCATTTATGAACCTCACTCACTTCACTCATCATTTACCTCACCCAACCATTTCCATAAACCCAAAACTCGACACCATCCTTAAGCATTTCTTCCCTACCTCAATATACAATACTGTCGTGGACAATCTCTATGAAATTCGTCACCTGCTTAAACTTATCTCAGTCACCACCTCTGTTAACATTGACCGCCACCTTTATGAACCTCACCCACAGTCCCCATTTACCCTCAAACACAATTTGAATTAACTTCACTCACCATCCCTCATTATCTCCTTTACCACCTCCACCAACACACTTTATCTCCCATTTTACCTTACCGATGTGTCCACCTCGAATCCACCTCGGGGCAAAAATCTCAGCGCAATATCAGGCAGCTCGCTGCTCAATTGGTGCTTTAACAGGCAACGTATCCATATTGGCGCAGGCAGACACTCGGCGGGAAACCGGACTTTATCGCTGAAAAGTTTTCCTCAAACTCACGCATGACGAATATGGGATTCTTTGCTGAGGAAGAACGTTGATGATATGAGAAGGCAGTGATTCAGTCCAGGCTCGATTAGATTATATGACAATAGACGACAATGATTACTCCGAAGAATTGTACATTGTAACATTACCTTCAACGACATAATTGGTTAATCCTTCATGCAAAATTATTCGCTTTATGGCTCATATCTGTATGTAGCAAAAAGCCGTCGTTCACGATGATACGAAAAAAGTGTCCTGGTGAGAATTAGGTAGTAGCGACTGATGTAGACAGATTAGATATGTGAATATGAATGCCTGGTTCTGATTAGCATATGAGAGCACGGCTGGCGCTCTTCTATTGAGGGGCAATAATGCTGCGTACTCATCCAATAAAGACGGGTTTATCTGTATTTGAAAATGCCATTAAGTCGACTGTTCATCGAAAGTTTCGTGTAGAGCAATAAAATACATACTCAACATTTAACGGTTTAGTAATTGCAGTTTCTCAAAAGCCATTTTGTTGTCAAAATTCAATGGCTCAAACATATACTGTACATCAAAGCGGCATGCTTGACAAATTTAAACCACGTAGGGTAAGCATTGAGCTGAATTTCAAAAAAAGGACTTAAACTTAAAAGAAGCACTCAAGGAGTAATAACGCGTTCATCGAAAGTTTCTTCGAGAGCAGTAAAATACATATTCAACATATAACTGTTTAGTAATTGCAGTTTCTTAAAAGCCATTTTGTTGTCATAATGGCTCAAACATATACTGTACATCAAAGCGGCATGACTTAGGAATGCCGGTAACAAGTTTATGCAAGATAAATCAAAGAATTATTACGCTGCCACACTGCAACTGTGTTTTTGTCGCAGTTAAACCCTCGTATAGTCCTGAATAATGATAATGAAAACCCAATTATGAGTCGATCCCGGTTTTAATTTGCAGGGCCCGTATTCACCAACCATGACGAGCTTAAGTCACGTCTCAACGCTGAGTCGCCATCAGCTGAGTCGTCACTAAGTTATTATTCACCAACGCCGTTGAGCCCGGCCTTAGTTGAGACGCGCGTGCAACTTTTTGGCTGTCTGCCAGAATCTAAACCTTGCCTCTCACAGAGTGCAGTGGCAAAACATTTTTTGCGCGGGTTTGTAAACGCATGATGGTCGTGGATATTGAATACAACTTGACAGTTTGGATAAGGAGATTTACATCAGCCTACTTGTGAATGGATGGATATAAAGGATTATTCCTGGGGCCGTATTCACCAACGAACTTATGTTTAAGTTTTGACACAAAACGCGCTCAATGCTGAGACACCTTCGAATGTGACTTAAGTTCTTAAAAATGACTTAAATATGGCCGACATATTTAACATCAACGTTCTGCCGCTGTTATGTTTGAGATTTCAAGAGTTATTATTTGATTATATCTCATAATAAAGTTAAATGAGAGATAAATCAACAAGTTTTTCCATTTACACGTTTAATTTTAGCAATGTTGATACAATTGGCCGGATGAGAATGCAAAGTATAACGTCTGCTAAATATCACAGGAAAATAGTCAGTCTTTCATTCAGAAGATGGTGATACTGTTTTGTATAAAAAAAAGCTTCGCCCGTTACAACGATAAAATCTCATTATGATGATTTACAACCCGGCCATTATAAAGTACCGAGACCGAGAGGCGATATGTCAAACGTCAGCTGCACAGAAATGTAAGTCATAAATTGTATCGACAAATTATATTTAATCTCTCTTTTGCAGAATGAGGAAACGTGATTTGGTTTAAATGTCACGCTGACAATTATTTGAAATACTCCAGTCTACATTGCGTTTACATTGGATAGATTTTGACAGTGTCTAACCCAGCGTTCAATCAAAGATTTAGCTATAATCCTTACAAGATCTTTGGTTCAATATTAAATGGGGAGGGTGGTTTTGGTGACTTAAGTGAACTAATTAGATATCAATTTCGCGGTATGTGTAACCTTGCAGGGCTATGTCCAGTAGACATTCATGTGACATATACTACCAAGGAGGGAATTGATGACAGAAGGACACTTTACCTTGACTCTAGACACCTTCGATGCATTGAACACAGCTAGAAAAGTGGGAATTATTCAATTAGTGATTCTAGTCCTATTAGAAATAGCTTGTATTAGACTATATGAAGTCCAGCTAGAAAAGTGAGAATTATTCATAATAATTACTGTTCTTTTTGAAAAAAGAATGGGAATGGTTTTGGTTACCTCAGTGCACTTATTAGGTATAAATTTCGTGGTATGTGTAACATTGCAGAGCTATGTTGCAAAGTAATTCCTGTGAAATGCGTATGGGCAATTGGTAAAGGTGCTGTTTTCTGCCCAACTAGCTGATCACTTTGGCAAAACATGACATGGGAAACTTTTTGGTTGTTTCATTGATTGACTGAGTTAGTACTAAAGAATATATTTGTTTCATTATGTGTATTAAAACATTTAGGGGAATTATCCTTCCAATGTGTAGTGCCTGTTAAGTATTATAGAGAACTAGAACTGGGCAATTATGTTAAAGCTGGCTGTTTTCTGGAATATATTACCCAAAGGAACTAAGGAAATACATGGTTACATGAAAATCATGACAAGTGAAGTCTTAAAAAAAACTAATTTGGTAACTTCATTGATTGACTGGATGTAGTACTAAAGAACTGTATTTGTATGTTTTCTAGATGCTTCGAAAAAACTTTTTGATAGAATCAATCACAAGAAATTATTTCTTAAAATGTCTCAACATGGAGTACCAATTATCTCATTCCTCTTTAGTATAGTGGTATGCTAACTAGAATATTATAGCTAAGTACTGTCTCATAACATTTTCATTCAAACAATGGTTCAAACAAGGAGGTCATGTCACCCTTTCTATTACCCAAAGGATGATAAGGAAATTAAATTGAATTACATGTGAAAATGGTTGTATGTTTGGTTGTAAGCTTTCAAACACCTAAACACTAGTACAGATCAGACATGTGCAAACTAGGTATAGGAGTAAATTCATTGTATATGGCCAACTAGGTGATCTAAAACTGTCATCTGCATTCCAGGCTTCTACTGTATTTGTATGTTTTCTACCTTATGCAACAAACAAAAAACACTAACACAAACAAATTACAATAGCAATCACAGACACAAGAAAGACCATTGTTTTTCTAAAGAAGATTTGTCTCATAGCAGGCTTAGTGTCTCCACAGCCAGTCGGGTTGTGGTGTGTTGTGCAATCCTCCATAAGATTGCTTATGGTGATAATGAAAATGTATGCTCACTAGAATATCATGGCTAAATTGTGAAGTACTGTCTCATAACATTTTCATATTAACAATGGTGTCAAACAAAGAGGTATACTGTCACCCTTTCTAGCGATGGTTTGCGCATCAATACGCATGCGGTTGGTAGAATGAATACAATGAATGTAAACGTAACATCGTTATGAATCCTCGCCTGACTCAGTACAGTGATGTATTTGTATGAATTGAGATGGAGACTACTCCATCGCTATTGGTCACCAGGCACACACGCGCCCGTATTCAATTCCAGGTAGTGAATCCCTGCATCAAATCACTATTAACATCTTTACAATTCTTGTGGAATTTATTAAAGCGGAAAAAAAAACCAAGTTATTATGGCAGTACACGGATTTTTCTGTTCGCAATGGGAATATTGACGTACTCACTAAATGTTAGCTCTGTGTGAATGTAACAGTTGCAGTTGGTCCATGAAGTCAGACATTCTGAAGTCACCAGTTGCATTCCACACTGCTAGCCGACACCTCGACATCGAACCCTTGTATCAATGTCAATGCATCAGAAGTATAACAACAAGTCAAACCATAATAAAAAACAAGCTACCATATTACTTAAGCCCGAACAAAACATCATCATCAGTCAATTTATATCTTATTTTCAAACAAAACACGCAACAGATGATTTAAAAAGAATGAATCGAAGTAGTCATCACATATCTTCTAGATGGACGCGTTACATGCTGAATTCTCATGAAAACAAGAGCTACATTCCTTCTGCCTGTCCAACGACAGGTAAGACTGCTCAGGTGATACTCGGGAATGGAATCTCGTCATATGTATTGGTGGGAGATCTCCATTATTGCTCCGTGTACCCAGGCCTGGCTTGGTGGGTGCGTCTTTTTGTGTTTAACCCACCTTCACCATGGAAAAGAATATGAAGTGACTTTGACTTCATTCCACGGTCGTTTAATCATTCAAAACAAGGTGTTAATCCGCTAATTAAAAACACAGTTGCATATTTTTGTTAGGCTTATTGGCCAAATCCATATTACCCGCTAACGTGAGCCCGTATCTTAGAACTTCTCACAAGATCACTCGGTATCACACCGCTCCGTCGCTTTGCATGACAGTGAATTACATGTCATTGAATCTCTTTGGATCTCTCTGTATTTCACAGTATCACCTTGCATGACTTTCAACCGCCATCTATCAGCAGAAATATGCAGCCGTAGTTCGAATAAAACACATTTCATGTGCACAAAACCCTTTAATCTGTAAAGGCAAGCTGCTGTTGGTGCAGATCATTATGACTGTAGTATCCGGTAGCACAAGGTAATCATAATGTATAATCATGACGGTTGGTCCTACCGCAGTTGTCACAAAACCAATGAGCTAATATATACATTAAGAGGGCTCCCTCCGAATAGATGTGCTGTGGGCATGTAAATGAGTGATACACACGTCCGTCGTCAAGTGGCGCTACCATGAAATCAACAAACGCACATGGGACTGCGGACGCAACGTCCTGGTCCTCGGCGTATAGCTGCCAATGTGGAAGTATTCTGATAGGTCGTGGTGACCACACCCCAGAAACCTTCATATGCTTTAAAGAGACGCTTTGGCAGAGCACCACACTGCTCACAGGTGGGGTGTTTACATATTTTGCCAGCGGAGGTGCCCGTGAGCCCTCTAAACTTAGCATTAAGCTTTATTTCCATGCTTCCCAGCATTTTCGGTCTGCGAGTTCTATTCGATTGGTGTCGGTTCTGTTAATAAGAACAGCATTGCTTATATCCCAGTCTTTTCCGTTGCAAATGTGAATGCACCTCCGTAATATGATCACACATTAGTGAGGGCATAATTGTACTTCATGTAGCCTATATTAGACATGGTAAAATATTGTCCATCCAAAAGTATTTAGCCGAGTGACATTGCGGTTTTCACCTTAAAGGTTAGGGGACAATTTTACAATGTTCGATTTATTATTTTGAAGGAAACTGATAAACAAACCAAATAGGACATCATAACAGACTCTTTTGCACAACGGAAGACGAAAACTGTAAATGTCATCGAAATCAACTAAGTAACAATCAGATAGCATGAATCTTTGAATAGAGCTTGACGTTGCCAATGTTTATATGTCCTTTACCGGATTGTAACTCTGCTGCTATCCGCTTCTTTCTGTATGCAATATCACAGCTGGCCTACCATCGATTACGACACACTTCAGTGACTTTCAGCTTTAACAATACGTTGCAAGCATGGTACTTTGGAGTAGGAGACCCCCACCACGCATCGACGTCATGTGTCCAGCAGAACATTTCTAGAAGGCCTAAGCACGGCCAAAGCCGAGTCGTGCTCCTAACAATTAAACGAAATTTGTATTCATGATAAGGACCTGCTGTAAGAGGGATGGTTAGTGTTCAAAATACGTAAATCTAGAGCAATGGTTGTATGTTACCAAACCACAAAGTTATTAAACAGATCATCCATATCTACCACAACACGTAATTGTACCTAATAAATCAGTTCACCTAATTGTAAAAGCTCAGTAAAGCAGATCAAATAAAAATGAATCATATTAATATTAATTGATCAAAAAACGATGTAACTGTTTCAACTGAATCATCGATTTGTTTGCAGTTGCTTTGCGTGACAAGTTTGTCAGAGTGCCACAGAGTTGTGACCTTTTTGACGCAGGGTAAAGACACGATTCAAATTGTTGAAGAGAAACACTCCTATTTAATGTGAATAGATATGAAAAAAAGTGACAGCGCTGCAAAAATTAAAAATACTCATGATTTGATGAACAAAATATATCGTTAATATTCGGTGCAAGCGAAAAGCAGTCAGGGGCCATTAAAATTGATCCCAGGATGCCATGTTAAGTATTCCAAAAAAGAACTACGACAGCAGTGAATGTTTATACTTAACGATGACAACTTAAAGATCTACACCTTCTATAAGGTGACCATACCTTAGAAAAGGACGCGTTTAATATCCTAGCATAACATTAAATATTATCTGACTTCGTGGATTTATGAAAAGAATATTTGCCTTAGTAGATATTAACGCTCTATTCATTGGAACCGAATCTCAAATATCTCTATATATTTACACCTTGAAATATGAACGAGGAAGCTCAAACATTGTTCTTTGTTAGTCAACATGTTGAAGCTTGAGTTTCACATCGGCAGATTTACTTTTAAAATAGTCTATCCGCTCTGCGATGGGCCGTGGTGACGTAGATATATGATGAAACTAGGTAGGCAGGTAGGTAGGTATTTATGTAGATAGGTCTGAATGCCATAACGATTCGAGTAAGTGACTTCTTAGAGGTCAAGGATTAGTAACCTCTGGATGGTCATTGAGAAGAAATCCAGGAGAGGTGTTAAAGTTCACTGATTCTAGCCATGGAATAGATTGAAGAGCATATAGATGTGCGACCACAGAGAGCTTATAGCTGCGTGCATCCGGACGCGAAAATGTGTTAACACGCCAACTGTGTGCGGCGTGATGCTCTGCCATAACCTCTCCTTAAACCACATAAAATGTTATGACTTTTTTAACTGTTACAATAAAACGTCATGTATGTCGTATCTTATCGTGATGTCACTTGTTGATAGAGACTCAACTGAACACCACATCTATCAACAGCATGTTTCACCGCTCGGCGTTTTATGGGCCATTTGACCAACAACAAGGAAGTGGCAATAGATAAAATACCGCAAAATACGACATCTGTCCACACTTGGTTGACTTTCGTATCAACAAAGCATTTAAAAGTGTTGTGAACTACGATCTTGATAGAATTGACTTGAGCGAGGGGAGGCGTGGGGAAGTTATATTCTTTTTCATAAACATTTCCTTATCTTAACCTAGACGTCGGACTGGAAGTCGCGTACTGTGAATGCTTTATCCAGATGATGCCACAACTAAGCCATGGAAACATCAACGTCACATAAATTTAACGATTGTCTAAAGTTTTTGAACGAGCAAGCATTTACAGTTAATTGTTTCAGGACGTGGGTGTTTGAAACATGAATGCATTCGAGGAAATCTGGAATTAAACACGTACAGCTTGTAGTGCAGCTTGAGTGCGGGCGCACGGTGGATATGACCCATAAACACTGTCTATTTTGGCACGCGGAATGAGTCTTAACCAGGATCTAAACACACTCTGCGTTGCGCGTGTCCTTCTAGTTGTGACAAAATCACCAATAACATCTCGAATTTTTAAGGCGTAGTTTATTAATTAGCCACCCATCAATATAACAGCAAACCCACATCGTTACTCACAATTGGAAGGTTAATGTACTTCTCAAATGTGTCACAACAGCTCAGTGTGACCACATTTACATGAATCATTTTCAAAGGCGAACATAAAACTCGCACTCGACAGCACGCACCACAAGCAGTGATCAGATATATTGCAACGTAAGTCAAAATATAAGAGAAATGATACATGAATACGTCATAATTCACTAGTGAACATAGCCATCGTATTTCTTAAGCCCGAAACATATAATCTATTTGTCAATTCATATTCAGTTTTCAAAAGAAACATTGAGCAGCTCATTAAAAGGAAACCTGGTTAAGTCAGTTCCATTATACATAACTGAGTTAATATATGTGCAAGCTATATGCTGAATACGTTTGAAAACATGCAGATGTTTTGTCAACAGCAGTTGGCGCACCAATCACACCTGTACATAAGCCAACTACTCAGGACGCTGGCTCTAAGACTTTAAAGTCAACTGTCCCTACAAGTGTCATCAAGTCACAGAGTCAGCACAAACCACTGAATAGACAAGTTGACCTATGGGATGCTCTGGGGGGGGGGGGGGGGGTGAGGGGTCGGGGGGGGGGGGGGGGCGTGTCACAGTGTAGAGCCATTGTTGAGGGCAATGAGCAGTGTCATGTGAGAAGTCGAAGATTCTAAAATTCTAAAGGCAGCAAATAACATCACAATTCTGTATTTACATGAATATGTAGCTGCACTTTTGTAGGTACACGAGCTATATTCTTTCTCCTTGTCCAGTGATTGGTCAAACTGATCAGTTGTTTGTAATATGGTGAATCTCATCATATGTATTGCTTGGAGGTCTCCGTTCTAACTCCGTGTAACCAGGCCTATCATTGGGGGACGATTTATCTTCTTGCATTTTACCGGCCTTCACTGATTAGAAGACAAAAAAAAACCAAATTAAATCGCTTGAGTCGTCAATACACGGCTGTTTGAGTGTTAAAAAGTAGGGGTTGATTTGATAGCTAAATATACAGTTGAGTACTTTTGCTACATAACATACCTTGTGATGCGAGTGATTTCCGTCGGACCAGGAGGACAATGACAGCCACTATCATGGCGAGAAGAAGCAGACCCAACACTCCTGTTATAGCAACTATCCATGTGGAATCTGAAACAGATTTGGACCCTAGTTATTGGCCCTTTCAGAATATTTGACGATAAAAGCATCATATTGTCCCCTTCCCAAGCAGCGTTCGTGCGATCAACAACAACTCACAATAACACATGACAGCGAGACAATGAATTCACACCTTAATAAGGCCATGAACGATCGGTCAAGACACAATCTGAACAAATTGTGTCCGTCGCTAAAAGGAACATCACAAAGTTAAGTAAAATATGGAGAGCATTTAATATTATAAAACATTCTGCAGATGAATGTTCTCGAATTTCAAAACGGAAACGGTTAATGTTTCCCTACCTGACTGGGCGATAGGGGGTGGAAGTTTCGCGGGGTAGAGTGGATTGTTCTATAGAGGGTGTATATAGTCCTGCAGGGGGCATGGTATGTTTTGTAGAGGGCGTGGGCGGCGGATGGGGAAGGGTGCCCGTTGTATCGGCCACAGGAAGTGACGTCTTCACCTGAATAATTTAAGAACAAATGCATCCAAACATTTTACCAACATTTTGTTCCATCATCTGAACACACGTAACTAAATTGCTCAGCTACCTATCCATATATTGACTATTACATATGCGCGCGCGTGTGTGTGTATGGTATATATATAATATATATATATATATATATATGTTATGCAAACATTACCTTGGCAGAGATCTTCCTCTGTGATTTGATTCCATTCGTTGCCCACCAGCCTCCTGGGAGATCCACATGGACGGCTGGTTGGTGTGATGTCTGTGTACGTCACCATCTGCGTTATATTCCGCATCCAGACCAAGGAGCAGTCACATCGCATCGTGCGACGATTGAGTAGATACAGATGAGTGAATCTGTGATTCAGCATCGATATATCTGGGAACGTCTCCAAACCAGTCGACTGCAGATACAAAGTCGTGAGCCGCGGGAGCAGTTCCAGAAACCTCATCATATCGTCACATGGCATGGCCCCCAGGTTGTTGTTTTGCAGATAAAGTGAAGTCAGGCCTGTGATTGGTCGATTGATATGAGATATGTCTATTGGACCAATATTGTTATCATTAAGGTAAAGAGTGGAGATGCTGATCAGTGGGTGGAAGAGATAGGATACATCCACAAGACGATTGTTGTCCAGGTCCAATTGGACTAAGTTGAATCCATCAAAAGCATCCTTCCGAATGACGGTTATCAAGTTCCACGACAGATACAAATATCTAAGATTAAGTCTCTGATTGATAAGGTTCGGAATTTCGGTCAGTCCCGTGGCAACCATCCCCAGATGCGTGACAGATAAAAGCCTCTCAAAGGCATTTGTAGGTAACTCATTCATGTAGTTACCATCCAAATATAGATAAGATATTCGGTTATCATAGGAAAGGTTTGGTGAACCCAAGAAATTGATATCAGTGAGGCGATTGTTGCTTATATACAGCCCGGCAAGAGGTGGTGAGATACCAGTAAGCACATCTGGTGCGATTGAAGTCATCTGATTGTATCGGAGATCCAATGTTTTCAGTGCGGGCAAATGGCGTAAATCGTCACTTTGCAATCGCTCAATCTGATTGTGCTGCAGATTCAAATTTGTCAACCTGGTCAAACCGTTGAAGACGTCAGCTCCAAATTGTTTAATCATGTTGCTGTGTAGATTTAAAGTGACCAGATTACGCACCCACTGAAGACCTGAACTCCCAATCGTTCTATCTGGTTGCTGCTTAGATCTAATGTGGTTAGGCTGGGCAAATCATTGAAGACACCAGCAGCCAATCGTTCAATCTGATTATTGTACAGATATAAAGTGATAAGCCTTGTCAACCCACTTAAGACATCGTCTTCCAATCGTTCAATCTGATTGTTATGGGCGAAAAGCGTGTGAAGCGTGCTCCCAACAGCATCGAGTTTAGGTAGAGCCGTTAAGCGGTTGGAGTCAATCGCCAAATATGACAACCGTGTTCCATTGAATGCCGAGTCAGCGATAACCGATATCCTATTAGATGTAAGGTAAATGTAAGCTAATTGGTCAAATCCAAGGAAAGTATTTTCTTCAATTTCTGTTATCAAATTGTACCTCAGGTAGAGATGGGTTGTCGTGTTGTTGATGTCTTCAATAGGAATACTGGGGAGACGAGCACGCTCACGTCGATAATAGACTCTTTAGTTGCCCGGATATGAGGAGCAGCTGACACCAACAAGAGGAAGAGTACTGTAATATCCATCTTTGATTTGTAGACAGTTTCTGTTAATATTTCCAATTTTGTATGTTGTTGATAGACTATGTTGACACGATAGCGTTGGTTGAATGGTAACTTTCAACACCCGCACGGCTTATATTACCACACCAGGATGACTTGAGCTTTAACATGTCATGAAGAGAAGCTCCTGCTAAGCATGACTGCGTTTGGCTACCTCACCCATAAAGACCTCTACACAATGAGCCTTCGATTTGCTCTGCACTCCATGTGCATGGAACAAATGAAGAGGAATAATGAGTAAGTACTGCATTCCTAGTAGTCAAGAAACACACATCTAAATTACGTAGAGTTATAGTTATGTCATTGTAATACACAGGGTAAGCAGTCATGGAATTATGACCCAGGTTCATCCTTTAAGCAGCATCATCATTACAAAGGTCCGATTGCACTGAGGGTCATCATTACAATGACATGATCATAACAAAGGTCAAGTGGTTCAGAGGTATCATCATCATTAAATAACATAATCATAACACAGATTAGAGGGTACAGTGGTACGACAACGGGTCATAATCATACCAATAACATCATCATTACATAGGTTAGAGGTTACATAAAGTTGTGGATGGGTAATCATAGAGTTCAAAAGTCATATATATATATATATCATCACAAGTAATCATCATGACACAGTGGCTGAAGATCATAGAGGTATTTAAGAGTCGCTATTATGGCGTAGCGACCAGGGGTACCATAGTTGTTGTGTTTGATTTATTTTACTTGACAAAACCTATTTCAAAACTACCTGAAGGTGACCTGGAAGCAATAACAATGAACACTGCATCAAGAATATCTGAAGGTGACCCTGAGGCGATTTCAATCACCATTGCATCAATAATGACTGAAGGTGGCCTTGAGGCAATTTCAATCAACACTGCATCAAGCATGACTGAAGGTGATCCTGAGGCAAAAACAATAAACACTGCATTATGACTGTCCAAAGGTAACCCTGAGGCAATAATAATGAGCACTGCATCTAGACCGGCCGTGCTGATTTTATGATAGCGCCGCCTGACGACGGCTTTTTGGCTTAATCACGATGGCGGGAAACGTTTAAATGTTCTAGCCCTTGCACCTATGAGGCTGTGTGCAGATGCTCGTTGCCTGATGTAAGTCAAGGTCAGGGAAATGTCAATGTAGGGTAGCATCTTTGGGATGTACATATTGCATCGAAGTTGATTGAATTCATTGGAAGTCCAGCCCCACCTGCAGGAAGTACGTTGTAACAAAATTGACATTAAGGATTTCAGAAAGAAACGGATGAAGAATTACCCAATATCATGAATGATAACCGAGAGATCGCAGATAGATGAAGAAAAGATCGCAGATATTGATCAATGGTTTAAAATCGCAGAGGTAGGATCAAGGTTAGATATTAAAAAGGTGTAATCAAATGTAAGATATCATGCAGGTATAATCAAAGTATAGAGAACGCAGAGGTCTGATCAAAGGTTAGAGATCGCAGATATATGATCAAATCTTAGATATCACAGAGGTTTGATAAAAAGCTAGATAACATAGAAGCTTGATCAAAATTAAGAGATCACATTCTATGGGGATTAGTCTGTCCATGCGTAGTGTACCTCAACGTCTATCGATGTGTAGTGTATTTCCTCGTGTGTCCATGTGTAGTGTATCACTCCGTGTGTCCCTGTCTAGTGTATCACCAAGTGAATGCATGTGTAGCGTATCACCCCGTTTGTCCATGTGCAGTATATTACCCTGCGTGTCCATGCGCAGTGTATCTGGCCGTGTGTCAATGTTAAGTGTAACACCCCATGTGTCCTTGTTTAGTGTAACACCCCGTGTGTCCGTGTGTAGTGTATAACCAGGGCGTCCCTGTGTAGTGCATCATCCATGAGTCAATGTGCAGTGTATTACCCCGTGTGCCCATGTGCAGTATATTACCCCGTGTGTCCATGCGCAGTGTATCTGGCCATGTGTCCATGTTTAGTGTAACACCCCGTGTGTCTATTTGCAGTGTACAACCTCGTGTGTCCATCTGTAGTGTATCACATCGTGTGTCCATGTGTAGTGTACAACCTCGTGTGTCCATGTGTAGTGTATAACATCGTGCGTCCATGTGAATTGTACGACGTCGTGTGTCCAAATGTAGTATATCACTTCGTGTGTCCATTTATAGTTTATCACCCCATGTGTCCATGTGTAGTCTATAACCTCTTGTGTCCTTGTGTAGTCTATAACCTCTTGTGTCCATGTGTAGTGTATCACCCTGTGTGTCCATGCGTAGCGTATAACCCCATGTGTTCATGTGCAGTGTATCACCCCGAGTGTCCATGTGTAGTATAACACCTCGTATGTCCACTTGTAGTGTATCACCGCGTGTGTCCATGTGTTGTGTATCGCCCCGTGTGTGTCCATATGTAGTGTATCACCCCGTGTGTTGATGTGTTGTGTATCACCCCGTATGTCCATGTGTAGTGTATCACCGCGTGTGTCTATGTGTAGTGTATCATCCCGTGTGTCCATGTGTAGTGTATCACCCCATGTATCCATGTGTAGTGAGTCGCCCCGTGTGTCCATGTGTAGTGAATCGCCCCATGTGTCCATGTGCAGTGAATCAGCCCGTGTGTCCCTGTGTAGTGTATCACCGCGTGTGTCCTTGTGTAGCGAATCACCCGTGTGTCCATGTGTAGTGAATCACCCCGTGTGTCCCTGTGTAGTGTGTCACCCCATGTGTCCATGTGTTGTGAATTACCCCGTGTGTCCATGTGTAGTGAATCGCCCCGTGTGTCCATGTGTAGTGTATCACCCCGTGTGTCCATGTGTAGTGAATCGCCCCGTGTGTCCATGTATATCACCTCCCTTCTCCATGTGTAGTGTATCACCTTGTGTGTCCATGTGAGATGTATTACCCCGTTTGTCCATGTGTCCATATGTGTTTTACCCCATGTAGTGTTTCAACCTCGTGTGTCTCTGTGTTTTGTTCAACTCCATGTGTATTCTTATATTTGTCTGAATGTCATAGTCATAGTTGTACACACAGTCATTGTCTACTATCTAAAATGAGTAAGTTACAAAATGTGACCCATACAAAGGAAACAGGGATCCCGACACTGCTCCATAAATCTGGCAGTCTTTTGCCTAGACTGTGATGCTATGACACCACCAGCGCTTGTCGGGGATATTCTAGTAGCTATATATACAGGGTAATACCAAATATCTTGTTAAAAAAAAACCGACACGGCAGCTCGTCCGACAAATTCCGTGACACGGCGTAGGCAGCGCCCCCTACTTTAGTGGAAGCTACTCGAGGCGTAGCAGCCCACCAACTTCGTTATGACTTGCGGTTATGTCTGACTAGAAGTCAAACACAAATGGGCATTTCTGCGCTGCAATTCACTGTTTGAATTGACCTTTCCACCCAGGAAGTGAATGTTCTAGCGTATGTCTTTGGCTATATTACACAGAAATTAAGTTGTGTGCAATATGCAGAAGCAAAATGTCTGTAGTCAATTATATACATGACCAGAAGAATTACTGAAGTGCAAAGGAAGGGCTCGTTGTCCCAAGCAAATCACTAGTAGATGCATTATGCAGCCTAAGGATCATTGCCGCAAATTCACTTACTTCATTGACACAGTATTATACGGTAATCAAGTGAAAGCCAGGGTTGTAAGCATTCTAGCTAAAGAGGTCTCATTAGAGAAACTCCAATGTGAATCATGCGGGTGTCATATTTCTGTAATATGCATTATGGTGAACATCAGGTTGCATCATTCCCTGAGAGAGGCTAACTGTAAGTTGTGATGTATTTGTATCAGTGAGCCTTGTAAGGGTTTTTAAAACTCGGTGGCCGCTGATGTAGGGGTGTCATTAAAAGCCCGTGAGGTGAAAACTTGTCGTCATCAAGTTTGCGCTTGGCTCAGTACAAGACCTAAAGAAGAGTCGCTTGTAGCTTGCTATCCGTATAGCTTGAATTACGGTAGCAAAAGAGTATATTGTGGGCATTGTTCTTCCTCGTCGAAGCAAAAAGAAGAGATATCGATATAGCTATCATTAAGACACGCCCATATAAGTAAAGCGAATGTCACATGAACAAGACCGACTGTGCCCCAGGGCAGTGAGTAAACGTTTTGCTTGTAACGCTTCATCGCCATCGGGTTGGGTCGTTAACATAGTAAAAGCCTGAAGCGAAAAGTGATAACTCACGTGTCGTAATGCGTACATTGTTCTAAAGGGTAGAAATTCAGTATTAAATGTAACATCGTTTTAAAACTCCCACCTACACAATCAATGATGAATACGTATAGAGATAGCCATTAAGAGGTCATAGTGTATAAGTCACTGAGAGGTCACAGGGTAATGCTCGTTTTCTTCATTAATAGGGAGTTATAGGTAATCGACAATGTGACCTCAAGCGTCATGATCATTCAAAGATTACGTTCCATAGACATTTTCTTGATTTGTACATGTGAAATAATAGTTATAATAGTTAACGCAGCCAGCTACTTAGTTGTTGAAGCTGGGCTGCATCTAATACCCTTTCGTCTCTTTCTGTGTTAAGGGCCGTTCGTATTCGTCCTGGTTGTCAAATTCTCATGGATGGACCCTCGTTCTGTCAACAACCAGGAAGTGGCAATAAAAGAGAATGCACCAAGGTGGGCGTGGCTTAGCTGTCTCTATTCATCACGAAACACAAGTGCCTAACCACGGTTGGTTGATTTCCTTTCGCAAAATAACACACCTGCTTAAAACATTGAACCATTGAACTTGATAGGAGTTGGGAGAGGGTTCTCATAAATATAAGCATACACTTCTTAACCAAGCAACGTCGCGCACAGTGAATATTGCATCTTGTAAATAAATGCTGAAACGTGTGAAATCATCAATATAAATATTTTCATTCAACAGTGAACGAGCAAGCAATTACAGCTTATTGTTTGTGTGCAGGGGTCTTTCAAGGCTGAATGAATTCAAGGAGATAAAGGATTCATCCAGTAAAAAGCTGGTCATGTTGTATGATGGTGTAAAAACTTAGGCCCGATCACATTCAATTGAGCAGGACTCGCAGAATGACCCTTAAACAGGAGCCTCACGATTAGAACATTGAACAAGGCAACGTTCTATGCATGTTTTTGTCCGCTCAGCCCAAAATTATTATTAACCTGTAATTGATGTTATAATTATAAAACCAATAATTTATATCTAGTGTCATTATACAAACAAATGTTATTTTTGTTACTATTAAAGGATATGTGTTATAACCCTTGTTACTGATCGATCAAGTGATACTATTGTTGTCATTGTACAAACGAATGTTAATTAGTCATGACATTTTAAATATTCCGGCCAATGTCAAGCTATCAACCACCTATTGATGGGTAAACAGGTTTGTCTGTCCGCAAAATAACCCCCTTAAGGTTTTCACATTACATTGCACTCACATTGCATTATAGCCTAAATTAAAGTGAAAGATGTGTCAGCTGCCCATTCCCCCTCTCCTCATACATAACCCTATATTTCAGAGCCACATGGCCATCCTGCCCAGGCAATGCCCGAAGGCCCCAACCTTCAGAGACCTGGCTTTGCAACCCAGAACACCCACATATACAGGCTGACTCACATGAGCCAGCGAACCGCTCGCACCCCCCTCCCCCCACCACCATATGGTACCATATGAGCCCAGCCCCCCCCCCAGCCCCTATGGTATAGGCCCTCTAAAGAGGGCGACAGCAATGTCAACCATCTACAACAGGACTCTGAGGAATAAGCTCTTCTAAACGACTCACGCGCTCCAAAAGGTCCTCATACTTCGATTCCAATTCCCTCACCTTCTCCTCTACACCAGGACCCTGAGGAATAAGCTCTTCTAAACGACTCACGCGCTCCAAAAGGTCCTCATACTTTGATTCCAATTCCCTCACCTCATTCTCAAGGTCCACCTTCTCCTCCCATATATGTTCCACATCTGCTTACAGCTCGGCCAGCCCAATATGTTCATCGGTGCTCATTCTATACCTCAGCCCTCATATGTTCAACATATCGACGCGTGCCCATAGGCCAGAGTGTCTACACCACCCGGAGCTATCCACCGCTTTGAGTCAAAGGGGGAGAGAGACACCTTGTTAACGTGGAGCCCATATATTTTATGGCAGTCACTCCTGAGCATGTTCATTCCGTGGCGAAACTGCTTTCGGGCGAACAGTGACTCCACGTACTGAGCGTGTCGTAGATGCTTCTTCACCACCACCTTCTTCACACCTTTTGCTTTTTTGATCTCATCCCGGCTCGACATCAAGATCGAGTACATCTTAGGGCGCAGACCAACATACTCCTTGATGGGCACGCCGGCACACTCATCCTTTATCTTCCCCAGAACCTTCTTGTTCACACTGCTGTAGAGACTACGGGAGGGATGGAAGTTGCTGGTGTCAAAGAGATGGGCATCTTCCTTCATGTCAGCATACACGTCAGGCGTGCGTATCTCCATTAGCAGCGAATCCGTATCTGTGTACAACAAGCCAAGGTTCTTGCCGTATCTGGGCTTAATGGTATTATAATAGAAGTCGTACATCAGGTGTTTGGAGAGGTCGAGTATACACATGCCCACATACACCGGGCGGTTCAGTACCAGGTGAGTCTTGTGCATGTGCAGAGCGGCCAGGTTATTATCAAACACCTGATGGGACGCGCGTAGGCGGGACTTGCAATAAGCCTACGCATTGTTTCTTCTTCCTTTGAGCGAACAATCTTGACAACGACCCGCCTGCGGAGGTTCTCCATGGTCTTGCCGAACACAGAGTTGTTCATAAGCTTATACAGGTCCTTCTCAAAGTCGCTGGTGGCCACCTTACGCAGATCCGTATTCATACGAATGTAAGGCTCCATCCAGGGACTCTGGTTAAAGATAAGTGCACGATGAATCTTGGTTAGCCTCATACCAAGTGAAAGATACAGCTTGAGGTTCCTGTAGTGCACCACATACTTCTCCTTATTCCGCAGGTTTGGGACCAGCTTTTCAACCTCGCCCAGGGTGCCACCCAACTCGCCCAGGAGGTTCTTCTGATAGATAGACAACCAGTTGTTCTCTACAAGAAGCCGCTCCGGAGCCAGCGGGTAGTCGTTGTGCTCGTCATGAAGTGCAGTAGGATACTCCAAGTCAACCTCAAGTATGTATCCAGTCTCGGCATCATCTGGGTGGTCCTGTATCCGTAGATCCTCCGGCCGAGCCACCCATTCAATACCCGCAGTTGGCAAAGGCTGACTCATAGCCCACCCATACAAATTGTTAGCATCAAGGTACTGGATGTAGCTCGTTGGTTTATCCTGGTCAAAGTCATCCACGAGCGGGTTATTGGCCTTAGCGTGGCGGTGCAACACCATGCTTATACCGCCGCGTAGACCTTTCTCAATGAACAGGTGCTTGTCATAGTCGGTGAGTAGCTCGAGTTCTACGCCTGTGCTCTTAAGCAAAGCATCCCATGACAAACCGGGGCTGGTGTAGTAGTGGGCCGGATCCAACCCGTACTGCTTAAGACAGGTCTTGCGGAACACCTCAAACACATCTGCCAGGAGCAGTACATCTGTCCGCAGGTACAGGTCATGGTAGTCACCCATGTTCTTACACCCGAACACGCTCCAGACCTTTTGTGCATGGGGATAGTCTACAGTAGATATACCCTCCTCAGAGAGCTTGCTGTAGAACTCCTGGATTGGCGGCAGAGGGGAATCAAACTTATCCCAGCTGTCCATGAACTCATAGGGGAAGACTCCCTTACACAACAGCAACCGCCGCTTCATCTGGTCTGGCTCATATTCCGCCGTCACAGCAAAGTCATCTGGGTTGTTTGCAGACACCAGCTTATCAAGCGAGGCCAGGAGAAACTGTGCACTGTCAATGAAGCGCAACTGCCCAAGCGACAGGGAGATATATTTCTCCATGTTGTTGGGGATACAGTTGATGTTTCCCTCCACTTTGCTTATACCCTGCATCAAGAGATGGGAGTCATAGCCCCGCAGATTATGGAACACCACAGGGATGGGTGTTGTCTTGGGACTCAGCCGAAGTTTCAGGTTACACACGTTATGGGCTGGCCCTCTGTACAAGCCTGTTATATGGCAGTGATCGCGGACAGAGTCACAGCCCAGTTTTTTCTTACACACATGACAGTGAGTTGCAGCCTTTGCCCTTTTATCCTCCTGAGTCATCCGCATAGGGACAGGCTTGAACAGAACTGCTTTGATCTTTTGCTCCTCCTGCTGCAGAACCTGTAAGAACTTCTCCACAGCATCGCTTCCTCTGTAAACCACAGGTGGTTCGGTCTTACCGTCACAACGAACAACCACATAGCCGTAGCCGTATCCTTGGTGTTCCTGCGTTCTCTGCGTGTTGCTCTTACCAGGATTAAGCGCAGGACCCGGAAGCTTCACTGTGAGTGCCTCAAAGTCAGCATAGATGACGTAGGGTGCAGCAAGCTGTTTCTGCCAGTTCTGGAAGGATAATATGTTCTTCCCTTCCTCAGGCTTAGTCTAATTGGTATAGTATAGTATAGTACAGGCTCACCAGATTTAGTGACAGAGCTTCCAATCCGGTAAACATTGAGCGACCACACAGGGTCAGTGGCCCGCCGCCGGTGGTCTTGCTCTGCCTCACCAGGCTGGTAGAGGTAGCGAACGCCAACATCAGAGGGAAGCTTTTGCTCTTTGACCCCCAGAGGGCGTCCTGGTACGACTGCAGAGGGCTTTTGTGCAACTCGTTTTGCCTTTATAGCATCTTTAGGTTTTTTTCCAGTCAAGCGGGTCACCTCATTATTTATCGCAGAGACTACAGCCTGCAGTCGAGAAACCCACTCAGTCGATCGTTTTCCAGTATCCCTTAACTCTACGGCATACTGGTTACCAAAGAGTCGTTCAGCAAGGGTTCGGTTAAAGCGTTCCACTATACCCTGGTCTCGATGGTTATTCATACGGCCACGCCTGACTGATACTCCATGTTTTGCTAACAGCTGATTCGCTGCACCCATAAACTCCCGTCCGGGGTCCACCTGAAGTAGTTTAGGCCAATGCAGCGGTCCTCGTTTGTATATCCTCTCAAGTGCACCTGCGACCTCTTTAGCCTCTTTTGTAGTCAATGGCTCAGCCGCTTTGTAGCGCGAGGCCACATCAACCAATGTTAGGGCATACTTGTAAGTCCGGCGCTTCACAACGTCATGAGGAAGAAATAAGAGATCGGCTTGGTGAACCTCATTGGGGACAGAGACATCAAACTTTGGCCTGGGAATGTGTTTTGGCACTGGCAGGTAGATTTGCCATATAGCTTGCTTTGTTAGCCACCCCCTGGCAACTTCCTCAGAAACCCTCGCTTCTGTTGCAAGCTTCTTGATAGCTGTAATGCCTTTCCAGTAGACCTTAGGACTATAGTAGATCTTTTGCATGCGACGATCCATACAAAGTAAACAGAGCCAGAGTCTTCAAAAGACCTACTTAGCTAGCCTGTATGCAACCAGCCCAGTCACAGCCATACCCAGTATAATGAACGCCACCTCAGGCCCCTTTTGACTATCTGAGGCCTCGTAGAAGTCTGAAAGCCGTGACTCAGAGCCCAGCTTGTCAACGGATTTACCCGTCAAGATGTAGTACTCACGCATAGCCTCGTTTACATCCCAGAAAGTATGCTCGGCATGTCACTGGCGGCGGAGTTGCTCGTTGATGAAGTCTAAACGCTCAGTTCACTTCTTGGCCCATGGTGCCTGGGCAGATTGAAGCTGCTCAATAGCCATATCATGGCACTTACACTCGGCGTCAACTTGGCAGCTTCGTAATTTAGAGAATAAAAAGTTGCTCCCAGAGAATGCAAGGGCGTTAACAAGAGCACCTCCAACAAGTAGCACAATTGTGGCCATTATTTCAGTATATCAACTGGTATAATCCATTGTTTGATTAGCATATCCTTTGTAGCCATAGTGATACATCGGCAACAGCCATAGCCTGGTCACGTGGGGTGAAATCAAGACGTGGAGTCCCGCCACCAAGAAGCATCTTAGCAAGCTAGGCATAACCTATTGATACACCAGAAACAACTGCACCGTGGTACAGCGCGTTGACGAGCATTTTTCCATCAGTAATTGGTGTTGTCATCTTATTCCATGTAAAACGGACCCTTTAAATCAGCATCCGAGGTGCTGACTTTACAGATCCCCCCCACCGGCAGGGTGTGAGGCCACTAATTTCTGCCTGTAACAATACAATGCTTGTCCAAACACCCCCACTCCGCCGACAAACAAAGGTCATGTCGCCCACGCTGACCAAGCCGCCCCAGACTGAGTCGAACCCATCTGCCCTGCGGCTGACCCCTGATCAAACTGGGGGGCAGGAGGAGGGTGGCGATTTTCAGACTGCGGCGCGGACTTTGCCTCCCGCAGCAATCTCAGAAGTTTATTTTGAGCATTTCGAGCCGCAGCGCCCTTTCGTCCTGCCTCAACCTTTTTAGCTTCTTTTGTAGGTCTCTCCTTTGGTGCAGGTTGAGGTTGAGGCGCAGGCTAATCACTAGTCACCACCATTATCTCTTGATTTGCGTTCTTCATGTTACCGACTAATTTTGTTCCTCCAATTGACAGCACCCAGGCAGGTCCTCTGCAGGAGGGGTTTCGGACGGCTGGTCTCAGATGGTGGGTGTACTCACTCCAAATTGGCAGTACTTGGCGGTTGTTAAGGCCGCGGTAAGTGGAGTCAACATCATACCAAAGTGATGATAAAGTTCACATGTGGCAGTTTTTAGCCTGTGCCCAACAAACGGGTCAGTCTCGAGGTCCGTAATCAGATTTGGCCGATGTTCTGGGGGGATTGGCAGAAACATACAAGCAACGCTAGAAAACAGTTGAAGAACTGACGGCCCCAGAGTCCGCGTCATGCTAGCGCCCAGCCGAGCCTCATATTTTGCATAGAGCATTGTAATCTGTTCATTGGACATTGATTCAATCTTTGCAGTCGACAGGTGCTGATCACTGAGGTACTGACGGGCCTGACCCCCCATCTATGACAGCAGCAAGCCTATATCTCTTAGAAGATAAATATTCACCAGGGGTGCAACGTGGTTCCACTCTCACAGACTTTGTGGCCGGCGGGCTAGCAGCGTACTGTTCAAGGAGTTGATCAATAATGGTATCAGTATCCACGAATATACGTATACAGCTTTGAAGTCTAATATATTGCACTGCTCCCCAGACGAAGCAACGGCCCAGCATCACCTTAATTGACAGCATATCCAGTAGGTTTTCAGCAGCAGTTTTGCGTACTTGGTCTTTGCTAGTAGATTGCGTACTGTGGCACGCTCCTCACTCATTGGAATCACATCATTCTCTCATAGGGCGTCTCCAAACGAGTCACGATCCTTGATGTGGTAAAGTGCCATCCAACGGGTGTGTTCACGTAGATCCTTCAGCACAGAATTGAATTTTCGGGTGAGGACCCAGACACTTTGTTGCGCATGGTGGCCGCTAAAGGCCAGTTTGGATAACTTTCTTCTTGGTTAGGGCCTTTGTTGCCGAACAGTCATCAATAATGGCTCGCCCTTGAAGCAGTGGTAGAAAGTCCTCAAGTGGTCATGGAGCCGCTCCCCTGGATCAACCACATACACCTCTGAATTACGCAGTTGTAGTCGTTGAACGTGAGCTCGTATTCCAGTCTGTCATTAAGCGCGCTCTGGTAGAATGGCATGTGGCTCTCAAAGAGTTCAAAGTAAAACATAGAACCTGTTACTATACACATCAGCTATGGCCTTGTCCTCGTCCTCGGTCTCATCCTTGTCTCCTGCTCCCACCCGTATCTTAGTTGTGTTTCTGTCATCTGATGTGTCAATGCCCTGGTACTGGAGGCCCTGTCTCTCCTGGGCGGTCCGCCACAAGTCGTGGTAACAGTGGTACACATCGCTTTCATCAATAGATATGACCTCATTGCCAGAAATCTTGATTGTCATTTTCTTAACCACGGCGTGACCCAGGTTTTGCACAATGCTGCGGTTAACATCAGTCGAGGTCTGCGTGATTGTTAAGGCCAGCCGTGCTGTCACTGGAACAATGACGTCGTCTGCGCCTAGATTAGGGAAGCGAACCAGCAGTTGTAGGTTCTGGTCAATAGTGCATGAATTTTTTGTAATAACTGCAGACTGTCGCACGCCCTTTACCCCAAGGGGCTCGCGTATCTGGCGGTGTGGGTTTAGTTTGCGTCCATAAGTACTCGTCATGTTGAACTTCTTATCTACAAGTATATCTTTAACACACAAGCATGGAGTATGATAACATTTAATTACGTAGTGGAGGAGGATTTGCACGACTGGAAGAGAGGATGAGGATTGGCTCTCTGAAATAGACGATGAGACTCCCGCCCCAGCCACTCTCCCACCTGTTACAGAAGGGGATGCATCGGTCTATACCACAGGACGGCCGACTCGTTATAGGCACTGTCAATGATTATTATGATGCATTGGCTGAAAAAGGCCACACACCCGCCCTCGGCCGCGATTATACAAAGTTTGAACTTGTTAGAGGATAGTTACGTTTGAAGGACTACCCTGACTTAAGTATCACATATTCTCGTACTAAGGCCCCGCTTTCACTTCAAACAATATGTAACAGACAGCGCGTGGGTCTAAGGCCGTCCGTGATGGTTGGGGTTTACTGAGTGGTCCCTTCAAGCAGTGTCACAAAAGGAAGCAAAAACCCTTCAAGGCATTGACCAAGCAGCTACTAAAGCCACAGAGAATTTAGAAATGAGGGGCCCTGAAGCCATTTCCGGGATGGGGATGACACGGAAGAAACAAGCTTTATAGAGGACGTTCATAATACCATCCAAGACCTAGGTACACAAACAGACAACGAACTACCCCTTAGAGAGCTTATGGGGCTTGACAAGGCTATGCAGACCCAGAGGGGTGAGCTGGTCAACAACCTAGCTAAGATAACTGAGATAGAAAGGGATATGGACTGGCGGGAAGCTAAAATGGCAAGCCTGGAGGAGGCAGGGAGGGGTGATAGTCCAGCATGGAAATTGCAAGCAATTGAGCTTGCAGAGCCTCGATTCTCACTGCGGTTGGATTGGCAATCTCGACCCTGGTAGTTGCTTTGACGGGTGAAGGGAGCACTAGTCCAACCCCGGCACAAACCCCGCCACCAGCTGATGAGCCCGGCTTAAAGGAGTGGATTAAAAAGCAGCTGAACTACTTGGCAAACGTCCTGAAGGGCCTAGCCAGTAAGGCAGCAGCCGCCCTTCCAGGAATCATTGCTTCCATCGTATCATAGCTGCTTAAGTCAGCTGCAAAGGTGGCTCTTTGGATGGCAGAACATGTATGGGCCGCAGCTGTGGTGGTGTGGGGAGTTATCCTCCTGATACTCCGCGACCTACTACGTAGCAAACAAAAACACAGCTAAGCCTATAGTGATTCCGCCTACAATAAGAGCGATTTTCTCATCCTTGTGCGTAGATGGCGGAGCAGCGGGTGGAGGGTCTTCGGCGGCGGGCAGAGGGTCTTCCCTAGCGGGAGCAGTGGGCTGAGGGTCAAAGCTTTCTTTGTCCGGAGGTATAGCAACCACGTTGACATCAGTATTTCTGCCGATCTGCTGTTCCTCAGTTGCAATGGAAATCAGATTGTTGTACCGAACAACGTTTCCGATGGCGAGGTTATATCCGACGGAGCCATGTAAAAGCCTGTTCCAAACACATAATCAACCTTTGAGGAAGCTTTCTGGAGGACTTTCTGATATCGTCGGATGGATGCCGGAATGTACACTGGGGAGTTGATGGCATCCTCAACGTTGGCCTGAAATTGCTTTTGAGCATCAAAGGACGTGCCAACACCTAGTATCTCTGAGCGGGTCTGCTCCTGTGCACCAAGAATGGCCCAGACATAGGTCCGAATGCTGTCGTTGATCCTTGAGATACCTGGGGATGTGAACCCCTCCGATTTTTCCAGGATGAAGGTGCTCCAAGCGATGTTTGCCCCCTCTTGGTCTTGCTTTTTGAAATCAATGTTCAGCTTGGCGCCCTGGAAAACAAGGCTGTCGGTATATTTCTCAAAGGTTTGCCTAACAGATTCGCACAGGTGGGTGTTTCTGTAATGAGTGATCACCCGCACTTCGTGTGTTTCAGGGTCGGTGAAGTAGACCCGGCCTAGGCCCTGGTTACCGCCCTTTATCCTCCAGTTGCTGTTTTCATCAACCCCAAACTCTTGGCAAAGCTGGTGGTAGATTCTCTTGTTAAAGGTGTTGTTGGTGGCCGACCATGTGGCATCGTCCGGCAGTGCTATTCTCACTTCGTCTAAAAGTCTCCGGATGGTGTAGTAGACGTGGAACCTGTAGAGGTTACTTAGTGCTGGGGAGTCACATTTAAGGTGGTCCAGGGCAGAAAAACTCCGCAGCCGCTTGTTGCACACCATACAACAAAGTTTACCTGGTTCTGGCAGTATTGTATGTGGTTGTTCTCCAGCCAACTACAGGGCTGTCGTCACTTATGTTTGGCACCTAGTATTTATCTAACAGTTCGGAGAACTCCACCCCAAACGCATCTGTAATTTTACCTGCCCTAACCTGGATGAGAAGATGTGTCACATCCTCAGGATCAATATGAAGTGGGTAGACCGGGCCAGGTTTGTACGTATTATTCGTATTGAATGTAAAGGCTTGTTTATTCATAGTGCTATGTATCACACTCTGTCAAATGTTCAAAGCAGTGAGGCTGTCTTCCTGCAAAATCCTATTGACAATAGTGCAGGTGATCTATACGTAGGTCTTAGGTCAATCACGTATACTGTGGATTGGTATAACACTGAATCATTAGAACGAGGTAAATTTCTACAAGAAAAGAAGAAGGAGTCATTTTGCCCCCTGGCCTCTGGAACTTCAAACATCTGCAGGATGAATTTACAGCTATAGGGCTTACTTTGGAGAATAATGCTCATGATGGGACTATCGCCCACCCAGTTCCTGATGATTGGGCTATACAATGTGGCGACAGTGTGATAAAAATGTTGGGTCTTGATAAGCCAACTCTGGTTGGAAGATGGATTCCTTCAGGTCGTTACGATGCCCCCTGGCCCGTCAACTTTAGCGTCTTTAACCCACTTTATGTCCACCTCGATCAAGTCAGTACCAAGGACAACATGCTTGATGGTGCGCCCACTACGCTTCCTGAAGTTGTTGGCCATGAGGGTGGCTCTTTTGGGGATATTATAACCACAAACATCGCTAATTCTGTGTCAAAACGTGTTACTGTCGGAGCTGTGAATGAGTTGAAGGTTCAGATAAGGGATAATAAGGGACGTCTATTGAACAATCACGACTGGTGTTGTTCTTCAATTTACAAGATGTCAATAAAAGCGAGTATTTATGGAACTCAACAGAAAACGGATCTGGGCGCCGATCTCTCCGAATATGCAACAAAGACCTATGTAGACTCACAAAAAATGGATAAAGGTGGCAGAACTATGACTGCAGACCTTGAAATGGGAGATAATAAAATCGTTGAGCTGGGAGACCTGATTTCTCCAAAGGATGCTGCTAATAGAAAGTATGTTGATTTAAACATAGACAGCAGAACAGGGACCTGAGACAAGCTGAAAAAACAAAGCCCTCATTTCTATTTGAGCAGAAGTAAGTGGCGCCCTTCGCAGATAATAAAGGTGGTCGTTTGGAGATGGGGGTCAAGACTCTCGAGACTTACGTTGTGGATATACCATGTTATCCAATGGTAGGATCATTTCGTATGGGGTTGTCGTCTGGTAGGGGCATTTTTACTGGTACTCTTATTGTAGCAGTGTTTCCTGTTATCAATGGGACAGCTCACAATGTAGGAATAAGTAAGCCTAATAATGAACAGACTGTTGCATTATCTTTAACCCAACCTTTACAGCTGGAACAAGGCGACGTTATTAACTTTTATACACCTACTGGAAACATGGCTTGTAACATGAAACATGACTTGTACTGTAGTATCACTCCTAATTGAACTTGACTTATAGACTTATGTGCCTATAAGGGTAGTATGAAACAACAACCAACTGCACCACCTGATGAGAATCCAGGCCACTCCTATCGGCTGAATGAGATCAGTATCAAGAAGCAATACCTTGAGAAAGAAATTGAAAAATATGGTGTTATGTATAAAAAATATAGGTGTGCAGTAAACTCAGTAGACACCGTAGACTCTGCTTTAGTTGCTGTGGGTATGTGTCTTGGCGCAAGTGGTGCGTTCTGATGTCTACGGTGGTTGCTGCCCCTATTGCTACAGTCTTGGGTGCTAAGGGGGCTGTTTGCGGGCTGGTTGCGATCACAGGTAAGGTCATCAGCCGGCGGCTGTTGGCGAAGGTAAAGAAGCACGACTAGATTCAAATTCTGGCACAGAGCAAACTAAACATGGTAACAGATATAATTTCGACGGCGCTTGTAGACGGCTTTATCTCAGACGATGAGTTTTAGCTCGTTTTGAGCGAGATCGAAAATATACTCGAATGAAAAGCAACATTAATGCTAGGCTAGGGCATCTCCACCCCCCTCACTGCCTGGTTTACCACCTTAATCGCAGGAGGTGATAGTGTCGGTACCGCGGTAAGTGCAGCCAACCGACTGACCATTTAAAGAGTGGTGTTTGCTGGGTATAACGGAGGCGGTGATTAAATCTTTCTGCAATGATCATACCAGAGTCAAGCAAAATACGGACCAGTGGGAGACCACGAGGATGGGCTGCGTTGGAGGAAGTGACTACTCTGCTATCATAGGGCAAAACTACTTCAGCAGCTATAGCAAGAAGCTGACAGAAAAAACTAGCAACGAGGGTGTTCACTTTAGCGCGCCCTGCCTCTGGGGTCAGACTTTTGAGGAGGTTGCAATTGTGGTATTGGAGAAGGTGTACGACACCAAGGGCTACGGAAACAATATATATATTCAGGGCTGCACAATGGCCTACTCTCCGGATGGCTTTTGTGTGCTCCCGATGCTGTCTGTCGGGGGCATCCTGAGGAGGTTGTGATGTTCGAGATAAAGTGCCCCTACACTGAGAGTCCTGGGAGGGTGATTCCGAACATGTATAAACCTCAGGTTCTGTTAGGGCTGCACCACAGTTCGGTGGCGACCATCGGGGTGTTTGTCGACTGCGTTTTCAGGTTGTGCGCCTACGAGGACGTGGGGAGGGCTGAGGCTTATAACCAGGTGTATCACAAGGATCGGAAGAAGTATAAGGAGACGTTGGCTTGGGGTGGGCGTCGATTGAGGGCCTCGAAGACGGCGACTTTGTCGAGAACGGGAGGTTTAATAGTTGCCTGGACGTGGAACAGGAGCATCACGGTCCTTGGCTGGGAAGACCGAGTGGGACCGCGGAGAGGCCTACGGGGGCGTTTTACTGTTAGAAGCTCTTTACGATGAGATTGGTAACCGCTCGTACCGATACCGACTTTATCGAGCAGAACAACGCTTAGGTTGCCCAACTTGTAAAGGACCTCAACCGCATGAAAAATGGAACTTACACGGGGTCTGGGTTGGAATGCGACTTGTGCGCCTCCCTCTCCCCTGCGACTCGTGGACCCTAGCCCTTCTCCGCTGCAACTCATGGCCTGCCGAGGGGCTCCCCCACCATTTAGTCCACCATCCAGGGACTCCAGCTCTTGGCAGTTCTTGCGACCTTAGGCCCTGAAAAGAATAGTCAAAGTGGGTAAATGATGCTCTGAAGTGGGGGTACTCCTTATCGTTGGTGGGTGGGGTCTCCATTAGAGAGGTGTGCTGGACCCCCTATTATCTACACTACTTCATTATATTGCTCAGGAAGTGAGTGTTTGCGAATCTTATTTGCAGAAATTGGGAATATTTCCGTTTCAATACCTCAGGTGCCATCAGGGGTTGGAGTGGGCTGCTCAGCAAGATGTGTGGCTTGTACTGTACGGGATATGTGCGCGTCAAGGTCTGCGATATATTCCGCATCCAGACCAAGGAAAAGTCACAGCACATGATGTCAACAGCACCGAGTTTCGGTAATGTCGTTAAGCGGTTGGACTCTATCGCCAAATATGACAATGTTGTTCCATTGAATGCCGAGTCAGCGATAACCGTTATCCTATTAGATGTAAGGTAAATGTAAACTAATTGGTAAAATCCAAGGAAAGTATTTTCTTCAATTTCTGTTATCAAATTATACCTCGGGAGCAGATGGGTTGTCATGTTGTTGATGTCTTCAATAGGAATCCTGGGGAGACCAGCCTTCTCACGTCGATAATAGACAGTAGCTGCCGTTATATGAGGAGCAGCTGAGACAAACAAGAGGAAGAGTATTCCTGTAGTATCCATCATTGATTTGTAGACAGTATCTGTTAATATTTCCAATTTTGTATGTTGTTGATAGACTATGTTGACACGATAGCGTTGGTTGAATGGTAACTTTCAACACCCGCACGGCTTATATTACCACACCAGGATGAAATGAGCTTAAAAATGTCAAGAAGAGAAGCTCCTGCTAAGCATGACTGCGTTTGGCTACCTCACCCATAAAGACCTCTACACAATGAGCCTTTGATTTGCTCTGCACTCCATGTGCATGGAACAAATGAAGAGGAATAATGAGTAAGTACTGCATTCCTAGTAGTCAAGAAACACCACATCTAAATTACGTAGAGTTATAGTTATGTCATTGTAATACACAGGGTAAGCAGTCATGGAATTATGACCCAGGTTCATCCTTTAAGCAGCATCATCATTACAAAGGTCCGATTGCACTGAGGGTCATCATTACAATGACATGATCATAACAAAGGTCAAGAGGTTCAGAGGTATCATCATCATTAAATAACATAATCTTAACAGGGTTAGAGGGTACAGTGGTACGACAACGGGTCATAATCATACCAATAACATCATCATTACATAGGTTAGAGGTTACATAAAGATGTCGATGGGTAATCATAGAGTTCAGAGGTCATATATATATATGATCACAAGTCATCATCATGACACAGGGGCTGAAGATCATAGAGTCGCGTTTAAGAGTCGCTATTATGGCGCAACGACCAGGGGTACCATAGTTGTTGTGTTTGATTTATTTTACTTGACAAAACCTATTTCAAAAACTACCTGAAGGTGACCTGGAAGTAATTACAATGAACACTGCATCAAGAATATCTGAAGGTGACCCTGAGGCGATTTTAATCACCACTGCATCAATAATGGCTGAAGGTGACCTTGAGGCAATTACAATCAACACTGCATCAAGCATGACTGAAGGTGATCCTGAGGCAAAAACAATAAATACTGCATTAAGACTGTCCGAAGGTAACCCTGAGGCAATAATAATGGACACTGCATCTAGACTGGCCGTGCTGATTTTATGATAGCGCCGCCGGACGACGGCTGTGTGTTTCACTCATTTGCAAATTCCCCACATCGACGGTCGGCGTGAGCCCTCTCGGCATAGCTATAAGCTTTTTTGCTTAATCACGGTGGCGGGAAACGTCTAAATGTTCTAGCCCTTGCACCTATGAGGCTGTATGCAGATGCTCGTTGCCCGATGTAAGTCAAGGTCAGGGAAATGTCAATGTAGGGAAGCATCATTGGGATGTACATATTGCATTGAAGTCGATTGTTTTCATTGGAAGTCCAGCCAAATCTGCATGAAGCACGTTGTAACAAAATTGAAATTATGGATTTCAGAGAGAAACGGATGACGAATGACCCAATATCATGAATAATAACCGAGAGATCGCAGAGAGATGAAGAAACGATCGCAGATATTTGATCGATGGTTTAAAATCGCAGAGGTAGGATCAAGGTTAGATATTAAAAAGGTGTAATCAAATGTAAGATATCATGCAGGTATGATCAAAGTATAGAGAACGCACAGGTCTGATCAAAGGTTAGAGATCGCAGAGGTCTGATCCAAGGTTAGAGATCGCAGATATATGATCAAATCTTAGATATCACAGAGCTTTGATATAAAGCAAGAGATCATAGAAGTTTGATCAAAATTAAGAAGATTAAATCACACCCTATGTCGATTAGTTGAAGCATCAAGTCTGTCCATGCGTAGAGTACCTCAACGTCTGTCGATGTGCATTATAGTTCCTCGTGTGTCCATGTGTAGCGTATCACCCCGTGTGTCCCTGTGATGTGTATCACCCTGTGAGTCCATGTGTAACGTATCACCCCGTGTGTCCATGCGCAGTATATTACCCTGCGTGTCCATGCGCAGTGTATCTGGCCGTGTGCCCGTGTGTAGTGTATCACCCCGTGAGTCCGAGTGTATTGCATCACCCATGAGTCAATGTGCAGTGTATTACCCCGTGTGCCCATGTGTAGTGTATCACATTGTGCGTTCATGTGCAGTATATTACCCCGCGTGTCCATGCGCAGTGTATCTGGCCGTGTATCCATGTGTAGTGTATCGCATTGTGTATCCATGTGAAGTGTACAACCTCGTGTGTCCATGTGCAGTGTATCACATCGTGTGTCCATGTATAGTGTACAACCTCGTGTGTCCATGTATAGTGTATCACCCCATGTGTCCATGTGTAGTGAATGGCCCCGTGTGTCCATGTGTAGTGTATAACCCATGTGTCCATGTGTAGTGTATCACCGCAAGTGTCCATGTGTAGTGAATCACCCCGTGTGTCCATGTGTAGTGTATCACCCCGTGTGTCCATGTGTAATGAATCACCCCGTGTGTCCATGTGTAGTAAATCGCCCCGTGTGTCCATGTATATCACCTCCCTTCTCCATGTGTTTTGTATCACCTTGTGTGTCCATGTGAGGTGTATTACCCCCGTTTGTCTGTGTGTCCATATGCAGTGTTTTACCCCATGTAGTGTATCACCTCATATGTCTCTGTGTATTGTACAACTCCGTGTGTATTCTATCATTTGTCTGAATGTCATAGTCATAGTTGTACACACAGTTATTGTCTACTATCTAAAATGAGTAAGTTACAAAATGTGACCAATACAAAGGAAACAGGGATCCCGACGCTGCTCCATAAATCTGACAGTCTTTTGCCTAGACTATGATGCTATGACACCACCAGCGCTTGTCGGGGATATTCTAGTAGCTATATATACAGGGTAATACCAAAGATCTTGTTAAAATAAAAACCCGACACGGCAGCTCGTCCGACAAATTCCGTGACACGGCGTAGGCAGCGCCCCCTACATTAGTGGAAGCTACTCGAGGCGCAGCAGCCCACCAACTTCGTTATGTCTTGCGGTTATGTCTGACTAGAAGTCAAACACAAATGGGCATTTCTGCGCTGTAATTTACTGTTTGAATTGACAAAGGCCTTTCCACCCAGGAAGTGAATGTTCTAGCGTATGTCTCTGGCTATATTGCACAGAAATTAAGTTGTGTGCAATATGCAGAAGCAAAATTTCTGAAGTCAATTATATACATGACCAGAAGAATTACTGAAGTGCAAAGGAAATCACTAGTAGATGCATTATGCAGCCTAAGGATCATTGCCGCAAATTCATTGACTTCATTGACACAGTATTATACAGTAATCAAGTGAAAGCCAGGGTTGTCATAACATTAAATGTATCAGCAGAAATATTAAACTGCCCATTAACTACTACGTATTTCATGTGCATGGATGAACAACCATTTATTCTGTTTTGGCAGTCCACGGTGGGTGGTAATCAACACATCGTGCATTGTGTGGGTGTGCGCTGCAGCGAACACAGGTGCTCGGTGCTGCATGAATTTATCTTCTTTATTTCAAGTTTCATCCCAAATTATGGTGATATGTATTAGGCTAAGTTACATCTAAAATTCAAAAATTGAAGTCAGCTAATAAAGTTCAAGTTCTTCTAAACCCTACACCTGGAGTTCGAGTCTTCATTATCACAAGTGCGTATCGTGTGCATCTCCACACCACAGACCACGATACGACAGGTGAGTAGGTCGATAGGTAGGTAGTTAGGTAGGAAGGTAGATAGGTAAGGAGGAAGGTAGGTAGATATGCGGGTTAATTGGTATGTATAAAGTAATGTAGGCAGAGGAGGGAAAGGTCAGATGGTAAATAGATCAGCAGTTGGGTGAAGAGGTCGATAGGTAGTTAGGAAATACAACCATCTAGAGCGAGTGAAAAAAACATGTTCTTCGATATCAGAATAAAGTTGCTGTTGCTGTTCCCATTGATTTCAAAGTGAGTGTTTCTTCTGCTCATTGATCTGTTTCATGTGAGTGTATTCAACAGACTCTTCTTTACATTATAAGCACCATGTAACTCCCTGCTGATTAGACAACAGACTCTTCTGTACCATATAATACAGGAAATAGCCATGTTGTTAGTGCTGCCCATATAACCTGATATATGTGCCTTACATAAAGGCAAATCTATAGCAGTCATGGGATTGTCACAACGTCACTACGGAATGCTATCAGATTAGAGGAATGGTTCGTTAGCTTCAGGTTGGGCGGTAATGCTGTAAAATCCTCAATACCAAACGATGGTGTACACATGAATACGCATGGGGTTTGTAAAGTGAATTCATGTAATGTTAATGTGACATTGTTATGAATCCTCACAGAAATGTATTTGTATGAATTTAGATGAAGACTACTCCATCGCTATTGTTCACCAGGCGCTCACGCGCCCGTATTCAATTCCAGGTAGTGAATTCCTGCATCACGGTCGGTAGGTTCTGCATGTTGCTGCTATAAAGGCACCGAACCATTTCCTTGATCTAGAAGTCAGATCTAACAAAGTTTGATGTAACAGAGCAGTGAGCTATCAAATGTCACAGAGAAGTAGCATGTGAAAGGTCATAGAGTAGTGACCTTTTTGAGTTCACAAAGTAGTGACGTTTGAGAGGTGAAAGATGCAAGGCTACAGAAGTATTTCCGATCCATAACATCGAACTCTAGGATGCAAAGATGTTATGAATCCTCACGGTAAGACTGCTCAGGTGTTACTCGGGAATGAAATCTCGTCATATGCATTGGTCGGAGGTCTCCATAGTAACTCCGTGTACCCAGGCCTTGCTTCGGGGGATGATGCGTCTTCTTGCGTTATACACACTTTCACTGTAGAGAAAAATATTAAGTGACTTTGACTTGTCATTCCGTGGTCTATAAATAATTCAAAACATGGGGTTGATCAGCTAATTGTCTTTTTTTTCTATTTTTTCTCTCCAGCCTAGGATTTTTGGGCTTTTCTCCGGCACGGTTGGACTATTAAACCCGATACGGTTGGGAATCCGATGAAAGAACCCAACTCTCTGTTTGTATCTTTGGGGAATCTGATCGATGATGAAGTGTGAAACACAACTATCGATCT
Source organism: Urechis unicinctus (assembly GCA_034190875.2). NCBI lineage: Eukaryota > Metazoa > Annelida > Polychaeta > Xenopneusta > Urechidae > Urechis > Urechis unicinctus. Next base: position 69,845,381 of record CM067358.1, on the reverse strand, counting down.
TTGATCTGTTGGAGGCTTATCGGGGGATTTTTGCGTCGATTTTTACCAACATTTTCTGTAAAACTTATCTTCCATAACTACTTATCAGTTTACAAACATAACGATACATGCTTGTAACAAGCAATTATCGTAGGCATGATTTCCGCGGAAAAATACTTCATTTCTCACCTATTTTACTTGTATAATGACAAAGTATTTATAGATACTATCGCGTTTTTTGCTACGAGTTCTCTCCTCGTTGATATCTCTGAAACGTCTGTATTATTTTATCTGACTTTATTTTTCAGTCTTTAGAATAATGGCCTCGTGATAATGATTTTAACATATTTTGAAGCATTAACTGTATAAAAAAAAAAAACAGTAAAAAGGACGTTTAGTTTGAATGTTTTCTACTTGCGCCAGCTTTAGCGAGCAGGCTTAACTGCATTACACAGTCGGCCAAGTAGGCCAAACCTGACTTAATCCATCATCGCTTACCTTGGCTGGCTTCAATATATCACGCAGAAATATATAACAGCCCATTACCTACTACGTATTTCATGTGGCAGCAGGATTCACCAACCATTCATCTGTTTTGACTTGGCTAAGGGGTCATGTCAAAACATCTAAGGCCTTACCAATCGACTTGTGACATCTATCCTTCAGTAACAGTGTGCACCGGATGTCACGGTGGAATCATTAAGCGGGTATATACTGTCAACACACATAAGCGCATATTATATATATATATATATCAGTAATATATATATAATATATCATACGGGTATATACCACCAAGGCACAGCGCTCGGTTATATCTATATATAGCTAGATATCGATATATATATATATAGGTATCTATAAATAGGTACCATACAATATTGTCGGTAGGATGCCAACGCCTGTCGATAGCCGGTATATAGGGATATAGGAGGGCGGGTAGGTTATAATATTGGTATATAGGATAGGAAACGCCTGTATATATATATATAATATATAATATATATATTATATATATATATATATATATATATATATATATAGGTATCTATATATATATCTATATATATATATATATATATAGGTATATATATATTTAATATGTATCTCGGTCTTCTATATACTATAACATTTAGTTTGTAGGCATATATGTTTAGATAGGGCGGTAGTTTGTGTAATATTGGTGGTAGCCGTATTGCTGTCGTAGTTGTAGGACATGCCGTTGGCGGTTTGTGCCGACTCTAGGTAGGTGGGCTTACAACTGTAACCAGGTTGCTCACCCAGGGAGTGTGACCTTCCACTTTAGACACAACACCTTCCGCCTCTAGGCGATCTAGCTCTGTCTTTACTTGGTCTCAAATAGCCACTGGTATCCTGTGAGGTGCATTGATCACTGGTTGAACGGCTCATCAAGCTCGAGATGGTACTCTACAGGTAGTTTTCCTAACCCAGTGAATACATCTTCATACTCTTTTTTGATAAGTTCCTCTGACATGACTTCCTTAGCATTACGCTGGGACATTTTCTTTACGAGGCCTAGATCACATAGCCTCCTTCCCAAGCACCGGAACAACACACAAACAAACGCGATAGTGAACCACAACGGGTCATAATCATACCAATAACATCATCATTACATAGGTTAGAGGTTACATAAAGATGTCGATGGGTAATCATAGAGTTCAGAGGTCATATATATATATGATCACAAGTCATCATCATGACACAGGGGCTGAAGATCATAGAGTCGCGTTTAAGAGTCGCTATTATGGCGCAATGACCAGGGGTACCATAGTTGTTGTGTTTGATTTATTTTACTTGACAAAACCTATTTCAAAACTACCTGAAGGTGACCTGGAAGTAATTACAATGAACACTGCATCAAGAATATCTGAAGGTGACCCTGAGGCGATTTTAATCACCACTGCATCAATAATGGCTGAAGGTGACCTTGAGGCAATTACAATCAACACTGCATCAAGCATGACTGAAGGTGATCCTGAGGCAAAAACAATAAATACTGCATTAAGACTGTCCGAAGGTAACCCTGAGGCAATAATAATGGACACTGCATCTAGACTGGCCGTGCTGATTTTATGATAGCGCCGCCGGACGACGGCTGTGTGTTTCACTCATTTGCAAATTCCCCACATCGACGGTCGGCGTGAGCCCTCTCGGCATAGCTATAAGCTTTTTTGCTTAATCACGGTGGCGGGAAACGTCTAAATGTTCTAGCCCTTGCACCTATGAGGCTGTATGCAGATGCTCGTTGCCCGATGTAAGTCAAGGTCAGGGAAATGTCAATGTAGGGAAGCATCATTGGGATGTACATATTGCATTGAAGTCGATTGTTTTCATTGGAAGTCCAGCCAAATCTGCATGAAGCACGTTGTAACAAAATTGAAATTATGGATTTCAGAGAGAAACGGATGACGAATGACCCAATATCATGAATAATAACCGAGAGATCGCAGAGAGAGAAGAACGATCGCAGATATTTGATCGATGGTTTAAAATCGCAGAGGTAGGATCAAGGTTAGATATTAAAAAAGTGTAATCAAATGTAAGATATCATGCAGGTATGATCAAAGTATAAAGAACGCACAGGTCTGATCAAAGGTTAGAGATCGCAGAGGTCTGATCCAAGGTTAGAGATCGCAGATATATGATCAAATCTTAGATATCACAGAGCTTTGATATATCGCAGAGATCATAGAAGTTTGATCAAAATTAAGAAGATTAAATCACACCCTATGTCGATTAGTTGAAGCATCAAGTCTGTCCATGCGTAGAGTATAAAGCTCAAGTCTGTAGAAGTTTGATGCATTATTTCCTCGTGAAGATGTAAATCACACCCCTATGTCGATTGTGATGTGCATCACCCTGTGAGTCCATGTGTAACGTAGAGTACCTCCATGCGCAGTCTGTCGATGTGCATTAGTAGTTCCTCGTGTGTCCATGTGTAGCGTATCACCCCGTGTGTCCCTGTGATATTGTATCACCCTGTGAGTCCATGTGTAACGTATCACCCCGTGTGTCCATGCGCAGTATATTACATTGCGTGTCCATGCGCAGTGTATCTGGCCGTGTCCATGCGCGTGTGTAGTGTATCACCCCGTGTAGTCCGAGTGTATCCATGCATACAACCATGAGTCAATGTGCAGTGTATTACCCCGTGTGCCCATGTGTAGTGTATCACATTGTGCGTTCATGTGCATGTATATTGTGTCCATGCGCAGTGTGTCTGGCCGTGTATGATGTGTAGTGTATCGCATTGTGTATCCATGTGAAGTGAGTGTACAACCTCGTGTGTCCATGTGCAGTGTATCACATCGTGTGTCCATGTATAGTGTACAACCCCGTGTGTCCATGTGTAGTGTATCACCCCGTGTGTCCATGTGTAATGAATCACCCCGTGTGTCCATGTGTAGTAAATCGCCCCGTGTGTCCATGTATATCACCTCCCTTCTCCATGTGTTTTGTATCACCTTGTGTTTCCATGTGAGGTGTATTACCCCCGTTTGTCTGTGTGTCCATATGCAGTGTTTTACCCCATGTAGTGTATCACCTCATATGTCTCTGTGTATTGTACAACTCCGTGTGTATTCTATCATTTGTCTGAATGTCATAGTCATAGTTGTACACACAGTTATTGTCTACTATCTAAAATGAGTAAGTTACAAAATGTGACCAATACAAAGGAAACAGGGATCCCGACGCTGCTCCATAAATCTGACAGTCTTTTGCCTAGACTATGATGCTATGACACCACCAGCGCTTGTCGGGGATATTCTAGTAGCTATATATACAGGGTAATACCAAAGATCTTGTTAAAATAAAAACCCGACACGGCAGCTCGTCCGACAAATTCCGTGACACGGCGTAGGCAGCGCCCCCTACATTAGTGGAAGCTACTCGAGGCGCAGCAGCCCACCAACTTCGTTATGTCTTGCGGTTATGTCTGACTAGAAGTCAAACACAAATGGGCATTTCTGCGCTGTAATTTACTGTTTGAATTGACAAAGGCCTTTCCACCCAGGAAGTGAATGTTCTTCTAGCGTATGTCTCTGGCTATATTGCACAGAAATTAAGTTGTGTGCAATATGCAGAAGCAAAATTTCTGAAGTCAATTATATACATGACCAGAAGAATTACTGAAGTGCAAAGGAAATCACTAGTAGATGCATTATGCAGCCTAAGGATCATTGCCGCAAATTCATTGACTTCATTGACACAGTATTATACAGTAATCAAGTGAAAGCCAGGGTTGTCATAACATTAAATGTATCAGCAGAAATATTAAACTGCCCATTAACTACTACGTATTTCATGTGCATGGATGAACAACCATTTATTCTGTTTTGGCAGTCCACGGTGGGTGCACACCATTATGACACAGCAATAACTGTCGCATAAAGTAATCATGATGTTATCACGATGGCGGGAAACCATTATGACGGTATTACTGGCAACACCAATATCAGATCAACATAACGTTGGCAAGTAGGAAGGTAGGTAGGTAGGTAGGTATGTATGAAAGTAGGTAGGTAGGTCGGCAGGTAAGTTGGTAGGTAGGTCGAGAACTAGATCGATAGGTAGGTAGGTAGGTAGGTAGGTAGGTCGATAGGTAGGTAGGCAGGTAGGTCGGTGGGTAGGTCGATAGGTAGGAGGGCGGGTAGGTTGGTAGGTTGGCAGGTAGGTAGGAAAGTATGTGGGCAGAAACGTAGGTAGATAATTTGATAGGTAAGTAGGTAGACTGGTGGGTAGATAGGTAGGTAGGTATGTGGGTAGGTCAATAGGTAGTTAGGTATGTAGGCAGGTATGTAGGTAGGTAAGTAGGTAGGTAGGTAGGTAGGTAGTAGAATCGGGTAGATAGGTAGGTCGTTAGGTAGGATAGGTAGGGTAGTAGGACAGTAGGTTTGCAGGCAGGTAGGTAGGCAGGTGGCAGGTAGGTAGGTAGGTAGATTAGCAGGTTGGTAGGTCGATAGGTAGGTAGGTCGATATGTAGGTCGATAGGTAGGTAGATAGGCAGATGTTTAGGTAGGTAGGTAGATAGGTAGATTAGCAGGTTGGTAGGTAGGTAGGTAGGTAGATAGGTAGGTCGTTAGGTATGTCGATAGGTAGGATGATAAGGTACATAAGGAGGACAGTAGGTTTGCAATTAGGTTTGCAATTAGGTAGGTAGGTAGGCAGGTAGGTAGGTAGGTAGGTAGGTAGGTAGGTAGGTAGGTAGGTAGGTAGGTAGGTAGGTAGGTAGGTAGGTAGGTAGGTAGGTAGGTAGGTAGGTAGGTAGGTAGGTAGGTAGGTAGGTTGGGAGGGAGGGAGGGGGATGGGTTGGTCGATAGGTAGGTAGGTATGAAGGTAGGTAGATAGGTAGGTATGAGGATAGTATGGCAGTTAGATATGAAGGTAGGTAAATAGGTAGGTGTGTTGAGTGCCAAATTGATAACAAACCTACCCATCATCATAACGTACCCTCTCAGTCGTCAGTTGATGGATTAACCCCCTACAGCTGATACATATTATAAACTCCAGCTTCCCAACCAGCTAACCCACATATCTACCTACCTTCCTCCCTCCCTATCTAACTTCTCACCTAACTACCTATCTATCGACCTACTCACCTGTCGTATCGTGGTCTGTGGTATGGAGAGGCACACGATACGCGATAATGTTAGATGTAACTTAGCCTAAATTAAAGAGAAAGATGTGTCATCTGTCCATTCCCCCTCTCCTCATACATAACCCTATATTCCAGAGCCACATGGCCATCCTGTCCAGGCAACTCCCGAAGGCCCCAACCTTCACAGACCTGGCTACTGCATGTCCAATGAGAATTGGGATGGCGTGCCTAAGTCGTGCATAGAGAAGCACTTTATATTTCCAAATCAGTTCTCTCCTGGTTTCCAAGCTCAATCCGTAGATATGCGGTTTAGTTAGTTGGAGGTCACCATTGTAATTCCGTGTACCCAGGCCAGGCTTCGGAGGATGATGCGTCTTCTCGCGTTTTACACTATTTCACTGTGGAGAAAAATATTAAGTGACTTTGACTTGTCATTCCGTGGTCTATAAATAATTCAAAATATGGGGTTGATCAGCTAATTAAATATACAGTTGCATATATTTGTTAGACTGCCATTTACGTCGAACCAAGAGGACAATGACAACCACGATCATGGCGAGACGAAGCAGATCCAACAATCCTGCTATAACTGCTATCCACGGGAAATATGAAACAAATGCAGACTTAAGTCACAGCCCTGTCAGTAAGTTTGGCAGAGACCACAATACATTGCCTCCTTCCCAAGCACCTGAACAACACACAAACAAACGCGATAAGGAACCACAGTGTTCCAAAAGGCAATCGACGAAGTGGTAACAAAATCTGACTTTATTATAAACTACCCATAACGTTCCACAAATGTCTCAATCCAAGCGCAATGAGCTCACATGAAAAAATATAATAAATAAGGAGAGTGTTTGATTTCAATATGTTGCTCAGGAAGTGAGTGTTCGCGAATCTTATTTGCAGAAATTGGGAATATTTCAGTTTCAATACCTCAGGTGCTATCAGGGGTTGGAGTGGGCTGCTCAGCAAGATGTGTGGGTTGTTCTGCCGGGGATATGTGTGCGTCAACGTCTGCGTTATATTCCGCATCCAAACCAAGGAAAAGTCACAGCGCATCGTGCGTGAAAAGAGAAAAATAGAGACGAGATAATCAGCAATTCAGCATCGATATTTCTGGGAACGTCTCCAATCCAGTCGACTGCAGATATAGTAACGTGAGTTCTGGCAAAAGTTCCAAAAGCCTCATCATATCGTCACGTGGTATAGCCTCATCGTATCGTCACGTGGTATAGCCTCATCATATCGTCTCGTGGTATAGCCTCATCCCATAGCCTCATCATATCGTCACGTGGTATAGCCTCATCATATCGTCACGTGGTATAGCCTCATCATATCGTCACGTGGTATAGCCTTCTGGTTCCCAAAGCCTTCATATCGTCACAAAGCCTCATCATATCGTCACGTGGTATCAGCCTTCGTGATGGTCCCAATATCGTCATCATATCGCCTCATCATATCGTCACGTGGTATAGCCTTCTGATTCCCAAAGCCTCATCATATCGTCACGTGGTATAGCCTTCTGATTCCCAAAGCCTCATCATATCGTCACGTGGTATAGCCTGCTGGTTCCCAAAGCCTCATCATATCGTCACGTGGTATAGCCTGCTGGTTCCCAAAGCCTCATCATATCGTCACGTGGTATAGCCTGCTGGTTCCCAAAGCCTCATCATATCGTCACGTGGTATAGCCTTCTGGTTGTTGTTCTGGCAGGTATAGTGAAGTCAGGCTTGTCATCGGTCGATCGATGTGAGATATGTATATAGCACCAATATTGTTATCATTAAGGTAAAGAGTGGAGATGCTGATCAGACGGTGGAGGAGAGAGGATACATCCACAAGACGATTGTTGTCCAGGTCCAATCGGAATAAGTTAAATCCATCTAAAGCATTCTTCCGAATGAGGGTTATCAAATTCCACGACAGATACAAATATTTCAGGCCCAGTCTCTGGTTGATAAGTTTCGGAATGTTGCCCCAAAGCAACCAGGGTCAATGTATTGAGTTAACTTGGCTGCATGATTGTTGTCCAAATATAGCTGATCTAGTTTGTAGCTATAACAAAGGTTGGGTGCCCGTAAAAAATCAATATCAGATGGGCGATTGTGGCCTAACAAAAGCCTCGCAAATTGCAGTGAGTGGTTAGTTAACGGATCTGGTACGACTGACGTCGATGTTTTCAGTGTGGTCAAATGTGGCCGATCATCACTTCCCCATCGCCCCATCTGATTGTGGCATAGACTTAATGTGACTAGTTTGGTAACTTCAGTGAAGACGTCATCTATCACGTCTTCTATCTGGTTGTTTCCGGCATAAATCGTCGAAAGCGTGCTGCCAACAGCGCCGAGTTTAGGTATTGTCATATATCAACAAAGTTAACAATTGTGTTCTTTTGAGTCAGAGATAATCGATGCCGAATTGATTAAAAGGTCAATATGAACTTATTGGTCTAATCCATCGAATGTATTTGTTTCGATATCTGTAATCAAGTTGTGGTCAAGGTACATATTCGTGGTGGAGTTGCCAATGTCTTCAATGGGAATCTCGGTTAGATTGGTATGTTGAAGAGCTAACGTCGTAGATGCCAGGATATGAGGAACAGCTAATACCAACAAGATGCGGAGTTCTCTTGTAATATTTATTGTCGACTTGTTGAAAGACACTGTGGTAACTTCTGTGCAAATCTGACCGATAGAGTATATTAAGATGAAATGAGCGCCAATACTTGATATTTCAGGTTAGCATGAATCAATAGAAGTTGTCTGTGGTGGAATATTTGCTCCCTAAAGCGATTCATTCGTAAACAGTTGAAATACGTTTTCTTTACTTTTAATGAGGAATTAATAATCAACAACACAAGACTTTTGATTTTTTCTCACATGGCTATTGTCACGTATATTAACGCACTCGCGGTTCACGTGAGCCTGTTTCTTCGCATTTCGTCACGCTACTTCGCACAAGATCACTCGGTATCACACCGCTTCGTCGCTTTGCATCACATGACATTGAATCTCTTTGGATATCTCTGTATTTCACGGTATCACCTTGCATGAAATTCAACCCCCTTCTATCAGCAGAAATATGCAACAGCAGTTGGAAAACCACGTATTTCATGTGCACAAGACAACCATTTATTCTCTTATGGCAAGCTACTATCATTATGACCGTACTACCGGGTAGCTAGCACAAGGTAATCATAATGTATAATCATGATGGTTGGAATGGTCACTATGCACCAGCCCAATGACCACTTGTGCGCCGAACCCAATGAAATTTTAACTTGCACACATGATATATTGCACCACTGAGACGACGCCAGTCCAACCGCAGTCGTCACCAATCAAGGAGCTTATATATATATATATATATATATATATATATATATATATATATATATATATATATATATATATATATATATATATATATATATATATATATATATATATATATATATATATATATATATATATATATATATATATATATATATATATAGAGGGCTCACTCCGATTAGCTGTGCTGTGGGTATGTAAACGAGTGATACTCACGCCCGTCGTCAGAGGGCATTGTTGTGCATCGAGTTCCCTATACTAGACATGTTCTCCATCCATTCGAGTGGCATTGCGGTCTTCACCTCAAAGGCTACGGGACATTTTTACAATATTCTATTTATTGTTCTGAAGGCAACTAGTAAACAAACCAAACATGACATCACAACAGACACTTTTCCACAACCCAAGATGGAAACTATAAATGTCATCAAAATCACCTAAGTTTATATACAGCAAGCATGAATCTCCGAATAGAGATTGACGTTGCCAATGTTTAAATGTCCCTTACAGGATTGTAACTCTGCTGCTACCAGCTTCTTTCTGTATGCAATATCACAGCTGGCCAACCATCGATCACGACACACTTCAGTGGATTTCAGCTCAAACATTACGTTGTACGCATGGTACTTTGGAGTATGAGACCCCCACCACACCTCGACGTCATGTGTCCAGCGGAACAACACTAGAAGGCCTAAGCACTGCCAACGCCGCGTCGTGCTCCTAACAATGAAATGACATTTGTATTCAAAGATAATACCTGCTGTTAGAAGGATGATTAACGTTCAAAATACATACATCTGGAGCAATGGATGTATGTCAGCAAACCACATTTGGTAATGCGAAGTTATTAAACAGATCATCCATATCTACCAAAGAACGTAATTATACCCGTAAATCAGATAGCAAGCGATTCAATACAGCTCAACAAATCAACAGATTGTACTTGTAAGCTGTAAACGAATAGTGGAGCAGACGATATGTTGCTTTCCGTTTGGCAGCAGCAATGTAGAGTTGGAACAACAACCACCCATACCAGGTCGATAATGGATCCCATAGCCGGGCAATACCAAACATGTCTGAAACCGTCCCCGCCCTCTTTAAAGACTAGGAGGACCATTATATGTCAAACTTGCAACCATCGTGATCTGCGCATGGCCAGACAGGTGTAAAACCGCCATTATAAAATGTGAATTCAACCGCGATAGATTCTGTGAAATTACCAAAAAAATATAGACATAAAATGTTTTGACTAATAACAGTGCGTGGCAGGTTTGACAGAGTGCCACTGAGTTATGACCTGTCTGGCACAGGGTGAAGACGCGATTCAAAATGTTGAGGAGAAACTCTCTAATTCAATGTGAATAGATATGAAAAAAAAATGACAGCGGTACAAAAATACATCGTTATTATTCGGTGCAAGCGTATAGCGGTCACGGGCCATTAAAAATGTAGCTATTATGCGGTGTAAAATAGTCTCAAAAAGTATAATGACAGCAGTGAATGATCATACATAACACTTTCAATAAGTTGACAATCCTTTAGAAAAGAACGCCTTTAATGACATCAAATATAATCCGACAACGTGGATTTATGAAAAGAATATTTGAGTTGTGCCACTGAAGATATTATGATCTATTCATCGGAAATGTCAAATCTGATTCCCTTACAGCGAAATATGGCGACGTTATCAAATTTTACATGTGAGACCACAGCTTATAGCTGCGCGCATCCGAGGACTCGGAAATGTGTAAACGCTTGTGGCGGCGTGGGCTATGGGGTCCTAAGCCACATAAAATTCTGATAGGAATTTTTACTTTTGAAATCAAACTTTATTTGTGGCGTATTATCGTGAATCAAACGGTGATGATTGGAGAGAACTTGAAGTGATGAACTGATTTTTTGTTGATTCCCTCAATTTATTCCGATTCTCAACATATACTGGCTAGTGAGGGCTGTGAAGTCTCTCGGGCTGTGAAAGAAGCTGCATATGAATTTAATATCACATCTATCAAACAGACATGGGTACACCGCTAGGTTTGTTCGGCGTTTTATGGGCCATTTGACTAACAACAAGGAAGTGGCAATAGAGAAAATCAACAAAATACGACATCTGTCCACACTTGGTTGACTTTCGTTTCAACAAAACATTTAAAAAGTGTTGTGAACTACGGACTTGCTTTTCTTAACCTGGACGTCGGACTGGAAATCGCGTACTGTGAATGTTGTATCCAGATGATACCACACCAAAGCCATGGAAACATTAACATCACATCAATTCAACGATTGTCTAAAGTTTTTGAACGAGCAAGCATTTACAGTTGGTTGTTTGTGGACGTGGGTGTTTGAAACATGAATGCATTCGAGGAGATCTGGAATTAAACACAAACAGCTGGTGACGGAGCTTGAGTGCGCTCGCACGGCGGATATGACCCTTAACACTGTTAAGTGTGGCATGTTGAATGAGTCTTAACCAGGATCTAAACACACTCTGTGCTGCACGTGTCCTACTAGTTGGACAAAATCACCAATAACATCTCGAAGTTTAAGGCGCAGTTTATTAATTAGCCACGCATCAATATAACAGCAAACCCACATCATTACTCACAATGGGAAGGTTAATGTACTCCTCAAATGCGTAAGTTGTTTCAATGTGACCACAGCAGCTCAGTTAAACACTTACATGAATCGCAGCCAGCGGCGCACAGAAATCTCACAAGCAAGAACCTAATGCACCACAAGCAGTGATCAGATATATTGTAACGTAAGTCAAAATATAAGAGAAATGATACATGAATACGTCATAATTCACTAGTAAACATAGCCATCGTTTTACTTAAGCCCGGAACATATAATCACATTTGTCAATTCATATTTAGAGTATACATTGAATAAATCATTTAAAGGGAACCTAGTTAAAATATAATTGAGTTTGCCATAAGCTGGATGCGTTTGAAAACACCTTTACATAAACCATCCATACAGGACGCTACCTTAAAATTCACTGTCAGAGAAGTGTCATCACAGCAAAAATTGTATTTTCACAAACCCTTCAGATTTCCGAGTAGTTGACCTATGGGTGGAGGGGGGGGGGGGGGGGCAGGGGGTTCGGGTGGGGAGGGGTGTTGTCTGTCACAGTGTAGATCCATTTTTTAAGGGCAAAGAGAAGTGACATGTGGGGAGTCAAAGATTATTATTCTAAGAGATTTCAAAGAGTACTGGCGTGGAACTAACGCTGTGAGATAGTGCATAGGCATGGAAACGACCCATGGCCCATGGATCACTATATTTAGTCTCCGACCCCTACAAGATCTGACTAAGGGGCCTGGAATGGCGCCCAGTGTTATTGCCATCTCGACCGACCATATACGAATTACTACGAGTCGAACGAGGCAGAAGGGCGAGAAACCCGCCTGACTGAACTAATCAACGGGGGTCTCTACAGCAATGGCAGAAAATATTGGAAATATAACAGTTTATAATTTTAATAATTTTTATATTTTCTTTCATAAATGAAGTGGCTCTCAGACTTGGTTAGCGGCTAGATTCGGAAACTTAGAGGCTCGGATGGCCACTGAATAGACAAAGCTCATTTGTTCTCTGGAGTGGTGACTTGTGAGGGGGTCGTAAAGTTGTGTTCGTGGGTCGTATTCGTGAAAAAGACTCAGCAGTGCCAAGCATTTCGATTTTGCACACAAGAGTTGTGATTATGCGTGTTAATATTTTTGACATTACAAAGAGAATTATCCATACGGTCTAAGAAATCCGCCACCATTCAAAATATAGAATGCTATGCGAGGCATCAAATAATATAATAATTCTGTATTTACATGAATATGTAACTGCACACTTTGTAGGTACACGAGCTATATTCTTTCTCCTTGTCAAGTGATCGGTCAAACTGATCAGTTGTTTCTGATATGATGAATCTCGTCACATGCATTGCTTGGAGGTCTCCGTTCTAACTCCGTGTAACCAGGTCTATCATTGGGGGACGATTTGTCTTCTGGCATTTTACCGGCCTTCACTGATTAGAATAAAAAAAAATTAAGTCACTTGACTCGTCTATGGACGGTTGTTTGAGTGTTCCAACGTCACGCTACTTCGCACAAGATCACTCGGTATCACACCGCTTCGTCGCTTTGCATCACATGACATTGAATCTCTTTGGATATCTCTGTATTTCACGGTATCACCTTGCATGAAATTCAACCCCCTTCTATCAGCAGAAATATGCAACAGCAGTTGGAAAACCACGTATTTCATGTGCACAAGACAACCATTTATTCTCTTATGGCAAGCTACTATCATTATGACCGTACTACCGGGTAGCTAGCACAAGGTAATCATAATGTATAATCATGATGGTTGGAATGGTCACTATGCACCAGCCCAATGACCACTTGTGCGCCGAACCCAATGAAATTTTAACTTGCACACATGATATATTGCACCACTGAGACGACGCCAGTCCAACCGCAGTCGTCACCAATCAAGGAGCTTATATATATATATATATATATATACTATATATATATAGATATATATATATATATATATATAGATATAATATCTATATATATATATATATATATATATATATATATATATATATATATATATATATATATATATATATATAGAGGGCTCACTCCGATTAGCTGTGCTGTGGGTATGTAAACGAGTGATACTCACGCCCGTCGTCAGAGGGCATTGTTGTGCATCGAGTTCCCTATACTAGACATGTTCTCCATCCATTCGAGTGGCATTGCGGTCTTCACCTCAAAGGCTACGGGACATTTTTACGATGTTCTATTTATTGTTCTGAAGGCAACTAGTAAACAAACCAAACATGACATCACAACAGACACTTTTCCACAACCCAAGATGGAAACTGTAAATGTCATCAAAATCACCTAAGTTTATATACAGCAAGCATGAATCTCCGAATAGAGATTGACGTTGCCAATGTTTATATGTCCTTTACAGGATTGTAACTCTGCTGCTACCAGCTTCTTTCTGTATGCAATATCACAGCTGGCCAACCATCGATCACGACACACTTCAGTGGATTTCAGCTCAAACATTACGTTGTACGCATGGTACTTTGGAGTATGAGACCCCCACCACACCTCGACGTCATGTGTCCAGCGGAACAACACTAGAAGGCCTAAGCACTGCCAACGCCGCGTCGTGCTCCTAACAATGAAATGACATTTGTATTCAAAGATAATACCTGCTGTTAGAAGGATGATTAACGTTCAAAATACATACATCTGGAGCAATGGATGTATGTCAGCAAACCACATTTGGTAATGCGAAGTTATTAAACAGATCATCCATATCTACCAAAGAACGTAATTATACCCGTAAATCAGATAGCAAGCGATTCAATACAGCTCAACAAATCAACAGATTGTACTTGTAAGCTGTAAACGAATAGTGGAGCAGACGATATGTTGCTTTCCGTTTGGCAGCAGCAATGTAGAGTTGGAACAACAACCACCCATACCAGGTCGATAATGGATCCCATAGCCGGGCAATACCAAACATGTCTGAAACCGTCCCCGCCCTCTTTAAAGACTAGGAGGACCATTATATGTCAAACTTGCAACCATCGTGATCTGCGCATGGCCAGACAGGTGTAAAACCGCCATTATAAAATGTGAATTCAACCGCGATAGATTCTGTGAAATTACCAAAAAAATATAGACATAAAATGTTTTGACTAATAACAGTGCGTGGCAGTTTTGACAGAGTGCCACTGAGTTATGACCTGTCTGGCACAGGGTGAAGACGCGATTCAAAATGTTGAGGAGAAACTCTCTAATTCAATGTGAATAGATATGAAAAAAAAAATGACAGCGGTAGAAAAATACATCGTTATTATTCGGTGCAAGCGTATAGCGGTCACGGGCCATTAAAATTGTAGCTATTATGCGGTGTAAAATAGTCTCAAAAAGTATAATGACAGTAGTGAATGATCATACATAACACTTTCTATAAGTTGACAATCCTTTAGAAAAGAACGCCTTTAATGTCCCAGTATGACCGACAAAATTTATGGTATTTGAGTTGTGCCCTACTGAAGATATTATCGCTCTATTCATCGGAGCGAATCTCAAATGTTTATATATAGTTACACCTTGAAATTGAACGACCTCAAATATTGACTTTTTGTGAGACACAGAGAGCTTATAGCTGCGCGCATCCGATTTTAAACATGGGACATGCTCTTAGAGCCACTGGTTTAGTGAGGACTGGGAAGTCGCTTGTGGCGTATAGGATATGGGGTAAGAACGGTATTAAGATTAGAGAATTATGTAATATCCAGAATAGAACTGATTTTAAAGGGTTTACTCCCTCAAACAGATGATTCTCAGAGGGACATGTTTGACTGAGTGAGGGCTGATAGTCTCTTGGGCTCAATTTGGCACTCAACATATATAAGCTAATATCAGTCTGTAGGGGTTTACTCCGCTGCACTGAACACCACAGATGACTGAGCGAGGGTACTTTATGTGATCACCGCTTTGTTCGGCGTTTTATGGGCCATTTGACTAACAACAAGGAAGTGGCAATAGAGAAAATCAACAAAATACGACATCTGTCCACACTTGGTTGACTTTCGTTTCAACAAAACATTTAAAAGTGTTGTGAACTACGGACTTGCTTTTCTTAACCTGGACGTCGGACTGGAAATCGCGTACTGTGAATGTTGTATCCAGATGATACCACACCAAAGCCATGGAAACATTAACATCACATCAATTCAACGATTGTCTAAAGTTTTTGAACGAGCAAGCATTTACAGTTGGTTGTTTGTGGACGTGGGTGTTTGAAACATGAATGCATTCGAGGAGATCTGGAATTAAACACGAACAGCTGGTGACGGAGCTTGAGTGCGCTCGCACGGCGGGTATGACCCTTAACACTGTTACGTGTGGCATGTGGAATGAGTCTTAACCAGGATCTAAACACGCTCTGCGTTGCACGTGTCCTTCTAGTTGGGACATCTCGAAGTTTAAGGCGCAGTTTATTAATTAGCCACGCATCAATATAACAGCAAACCCACATCATTACTCACAATGGGAAGGTTAATGTACTCCTCAAATGCGTAAGTTGTTTCAATATGACCCCAACAGCTCAGTTAAACACTTACATGAATCGCAGCCAGCGGCGCACAGAAATCTCACAAGCAAGTACCTAATGCACCACAAGCAGTGATCAGATATTTTGCAACGCAAGTCAAAATATAAGAGAAATGATACATGAATACGCATAATTCACTAGTAAACATAGCCATCGTATTACTTAAGCCCGGAACATATAATCACATTTGTCAATTCATATTTAGAGTACACATTGAATAGATCATTTAAAGGGAACCTAGTTAAAATATAATTGAGTTTGCCATAAGCTGAATGCGTTTGAAAACACCTGTACATAAACCAACCATACAGGACGCTACCTTAAAATTCACTGTCAGAGAAGTGTCATCACAGCAAAAATTGTATTTTCACAAACCCTTCAGATTTCCGAGTAGTTGACCTATGGGTGGAGGGGGGGGGGCAGGGGGTTCGGGTGGGGAGGGGTGTTGTCTGTCACAGTGTAGATCCATTTTTTAAGGGCAAAGAGAAGTGACATGTGGGAAGTCAAAGATTATTATTCTAAGAGATTTCAAAGAGTACTGGCGTGGAACTAACGCTGTGAGATAGTGCATAGGCATGGAAACGACCCATGGCCCATGGATCACTATATTTAGTCTCCGACCCCTACAAGATCTGACTAAGGGGCCTGGAATGGCGCCCAGTGTTATTGCCATCTCGTCCCACCATATACGAATTACTACGAGTCGAACGAGGCAGAAGGGAGAGAAACCCGCCTGACTGAACTAATCAACGGGGGTCTCTACAGCATACGAAGAAAATATTGGAAATATAACAGTTTATAATTTTAATAATTTTTATATTTTCGTTCATAAATGACGTGGCTCTTAGACTTGGTTAGTGGCTAGATTCGGAAACTTAGAGGCTCGGATGGCCACTGAATAGACAAAGCTCATTTGTTCTCTGGAGTGGTGACTTGTGAAGGGTCGTAAAGTTGTGTTCGTGGGTCGTATTCGTGAAAAAGACTCAGCAGTGCCAAGCATTTCGATTTTGCACACAAGAGTTGTGATTATACGTGTTAATATTTTTGACATTACAAAGAGAATTATCCATACGGTCTAAGAAATCCGCCACCATTCAAAATATAGAATGCTATGCGAGGCATCAAATAACATAATAATTCTGTATTTACATGAATATGTAACTGCACACTTTGTAGGTACACGAGCTATATTCTTTCTCCTTGTCAAGTGATCGGTCAAACTGATCAGTTGTTTCTGATATGATGAATCTCGTCACATGCATTGCTTGGAGGTCTCCGTTCTAACTCCGTGTAACCAGGTCTATCATTGGGGGACGATTTGTCTTCTTGCATTTTACCGGCCTGCACGGATTAGAATAAAAAAAAATTAAGTCACTTGACTCGTCTATGGACGGTTGTTTGAGTGTTCCAAAGTAGTAGATTGTGATGCGGGTGATTTCCGTCGGACCAGGAGGACAATAACAACCACTATCATGGCGAGAAGAAGCAGACCCAACACTCCTGCTATAACTGCTATCCACGGAAAATCTGTAACAGATTTAGACCCTAGTTATCTCCCCTAGTTCAGCATGTTTGTTGATGACAACATCGCATTGTCCCTTTCCCAGGCAGCGCTCGTGCGATCAACAACAACACACAATAACACGCGACAGTGAGACAATGTATTCACGCCTAAATAATGCGATCAACGATTGATTAAAACAATAAAAGTGTCTGTCGTTAAAAGGAACCTCGTGAAGAGATATAAAATAAGGAGAGCAATTAATGTTATTGCATATTCTGATCATGAATGTATTCAAAACGGAGACGGGCACTGTTTCCCTACCTGACTCCGATAGGGGTTGGATATTTCGTGGGAAGAGTGGATTGTTCGGTCGAGGGCGTAGAATGTCCTGCAGGGGAAATGGTATGTCCTGTAGAGTGCGTCGGACTGGGAAGGGTTCGGATGTATCGGCCCCAGGAAGTGACGTCTTCACCTGAATAATTTTGGAACAAATGCGTCCAAACATTTGACCGACATATTGTTCCATCATCTGAGCACATAAACTAAATAGGTCAGCCACCTATCCAAATATTGACTGTTACACATGCGTGTGTGTGTGTGTGTTTGAAATTGCGAACATTACTTTGGCAGAGATCTTTTTCTGTAACTTGACTCCATGCGTTGCCCACCTGCCTCCTTGGATATCCACATGGACGGCTGGTTGGTGCGATGTCTGTGTACGTCACCATCTGCGTTGTATTCCGCATCCAGACCAAGGAGCGTAGTCACAGCGCATCGTGCGAGGATTGAGTAGATAGAGATGAGTTAATCTGTGATTCAGCATCGATATATCTGGGAACGTCTCCAAACCAGTCGACTGAATATTCAAAGTCGTGAGATGCGGAAGTAGTTCCAGAAACCTCATCAAATCATAACATGGCATATCCCCCAGGTTGTTATTTTCCAAATAAAGTCAGGGTTGTGATTGGTCGATCGATATGAGATATGTCTATTGGACCAATATTGTTATCATTAAGGTAAAGAGTGGTGATGCCGATCAGTGGGTGGAAGAAATAAGATACATCTACTAGACGATTGTTGTCCTGGTGCAATTGGACTAAGTTGAATCCATCAAAAGCATCCTTCCGAATGACGGTTATAAAGTTCCACGACAGATACAAATATCTAAGATTAAGTCTTCGATTGATAATGTTCGGAATTTCGGTCAGTCCCGTGGCAACCATCCTCAGTTGCGTGACAGATAATAGCCTCTCAAAGGCATTTGTATGTAACTCATCCATGTAATTCCCATCCAAATACAGATAAGATATTCGGTATCATAGGTTTGGTGAACCCAAGAAATCGATATCAGTGGAGCGATTGTTGCTTATATACAGCTTGGAAAGAGGTGCTGAGATACCGGTAAGCACATCTGGCGCGATCGAAGTAATCTGATTGTATTGGAGATGCAATCTTGTCAATGCGGGAAAATGGCGCAAATCGTCACTTTGCAATCGCTCAATCTGATTGTACTGCAGATCCTAATTGGTCAACCTGGTCAAACCGTTGAAGACGTCAATTCCAAATTTAATCATGTTGCTGTGTAGATTTAAAATGACCCTCCCTACGCACCCACGGAAGACCTCAACTCCCAAACGTTCTATTTGGTTGTTGAATATATTTAATGTGGTCAGGCTGGTCAACCCATTGAAGACTTCGTCTTCCAATCGTTCAATCTGGTTGTTGTATAGATTTAAAGTGGTCAGGCTGGTCAAACCATTGAAGACATCAGATCCCTGTCGTTCAATCTGGTTGTTGTATAGATTTAGAGTTGTCAGCCTGGTCAACCCATTGAAGACACCCGCAGCCAATCGTTTAATCTGATTATTGGGTAGATATAACGTGGTAAGCCTTGTCAACCCACTAAAGATATCGTCTTCCCATCGCTCAACCTTGTTGTTCCCGGCGTTAAGCATTTGATGCGTGCTGCCAACAGCACCGAGTTTAGGTAATGTCGTTAAACGGTTGGACTCTATCGCCAAATATGACAAAGTTGTTCCATTGAATGCCGAGTCAGAGATAACCGTTATTCTATTAGATATAAGGTAAATGTAAGCCAACTGGTCAAATCCAAGGAAAGTATTTTCTTCAATATCTGTTATCAAATTCTACCTCAGGAGCAGATGGGTTGTCGTGTTGTTGATGTCTTCAATAGGAATACTGGGGAGACCAGCACGCTCACGTCGATAATAGACAGTAGCTGCCGGGATATGAGGAGCAGCTGAGACCAACAAGAGGAGAAGTACTCCTGTAATATCCATCTTGGACATGCAAACAGTATCTGTTAATATTTTCAATTTTAAATCCTGTTGATAGACATTGTTGACACGATACCGTTGGTTGAATGGTAACTGTCGACACCCACACGGCGTATGTTAGCATACCAGGATGAAATGAGTTCAAAAATGTCGCGAAGGGAAAATCCTGCTAAGCATGAATGCGCTAGGCTACCTTACCTAACAAAACTCTTCACAGTGAGCCTCCGATTCGATCCGTACTTCATGTGCATGGAAACAAACGAGGAGTTATTGTATGGCATCCCTAGTACAGGGTTATCAGTCACTGTGTATGACCCCGGGTCATCACATAACCAGCATAATCATTATAAAGGTCGCACTATACTGAGGTATGACCCGGGTCCTCATTACGAAAACAAAACATGATCATAACACAGGTCAAGGAGTAAAGAGATAAGACACTGGGTTACCATCACAATAACATCGTCATAAGACCGGCCAGTGGGTACAAAGGTATTAACTTGGGCAATCATCATTAAATAACATAATCATAACACAGGTGAGAGGGTACAACAAGGTACGACAAGGGGTCATAATCCCACCAATAACATCATCATTACATACGTTAGAGGGTACATAGATATGTCAATGGGTAAATCTTAGAGTTCAGAGGTCATATATATATATATATGAAAACATATGGTACAGATTCTGAAAACCTGTGTGGAACTGAGGTTGGTTCCTATATTATTTGAATTGGATTATTATTAAGGGTATTTTATTGAACTCAATACATCCATTATGACTGGGAAGGATGTGTTTAATGGTTTGAAATTGTTCACCATGACACAGGTGTCCAAGTCGGTGGAGGTTGCAGACCAGCCCGAAGAGGTGGCAGAGGAGCCCCATTTTCTTCAAACAAGGTACTATTGGGCTTGCCTTACCTAATTGAATCACTTTGTCAGTAAATAGGGGGTCCCATGTCGAACCATATATTTCCACTGGTTCTCATTTGTTTGAAGACCTCGACAGACCGAAAGCGACTCAATCTTGTTCGCAGAGGCTACCTTGGCAACACACCAATAACAAACCAGGCTCTACAGCAGAGAAGAGTGGCTGCTAAATCTTTAGAGCTGTCACGGAAAGAGAAATTGTAGGTATTGTACAACTCAGCAGTTAGCACTCTTCAGCTGCTCCTAAAACCTTCATGCAATTTTGGTCACAGAGAGCGATTTGCATTGGAGATATCCAATCCATCAAAAGGAAGACTTTTGATTACTCATAGTATTTTCCGAATTTTGTGCGGTCGCTGGATTTGGATGAGGTGCGGCAGTTGCTGGTTGATGGTTAGACAGACAGCCACAGTTTGCGCTTAGAATCACCCGACAACCCACACCTTCCACCCTCCATCAACTACCACTTCACCAGACTGGTGCATCTGCCTTGAAGGTAGGGAAATACCTACCCCTGTGGAGCGGCAATGTTGCACCAACAGCCCAGACTTTTACACATATGCACTATCTCAGATGGAAGGAGTTGTGCTTGACCCTATGGTCATTGAGGTTATTAACTGGTACCGGGTGGACTTGCTATGGGAGTTAGATGCGGTTGTCCAGTACCAAAAAAAGATACACGGCGCCTATCAGCAATTGGTTCTGTGAATGCATGGCTTTTTGGGTGAGTGCAACAGGAGGGTAACTCCCACCTGTTGTGTGTAAAAGATCAGAGACCTCTTCCTTGACAAGAATTAACAGTATACAGGCCTAGTATCACAAAACATGTGGTATTATTTGTTCTGAACATTTTTGTTTCAACAATCTCATAATTTATTGCCCATTTGTTTTATGGAATGAGCATTCATGCGTTAGTCAATTTTTCATCTCTCAAACACAGAAGAAAAGAATTATGCACACGTTATTTTGTCAATTAGTCATGACACGTTATCTTCAGATTTGACTTTTATGTACATAATTCTAGCCCTGATGAAAAAGAAGTGACATTAAACGAGTTCATGTATTATCTTCTATTACAGTTTGGATGTGACTAATAAACGATTTGTTTATTTCAACAAAAACAAATTTCCAAATCATATTTTTAATCAAAACGAGACACCTGCAACTCAACTGTTTCTTGGGTAGATGGCCTTGGCACAAGAGCCATGTTAAGACTGATGTTGCGGAGTCATCAGCAGAGCGTTGTGGGTGTTGTTGTGATTGCTGTCGCATTGCTTGGGCCTTAAGATTTATGTCATCATATCTGGTATGTGGGCGTAATCTTGGCCTCTTAACCGATGACCACGTATTTGACTGCTTGTTGAAGCGAGTGCTGTCCCTGTAACACCACAAAATTGCATTATATGGCTAAATAGGTAGAACACATTACATGTGCGACATCAGTATTTTGTTTTCTGATAGGACATTTAGTCAGTGTGTAGTTAAGTGGTAATGAGAAACTTACATTGGCTGACCATCCTTCTTGAGTGCATATGCCCGATCCCTATGCCTGTTGTGGTCCATTGCCACAACTTGCGGGCAAGGTATGACGAACAACAGACATTGAATGAGGGTCAAGAGGATGTGTTACGACCCAACTTGAAATCCGATCAATTTTTAAATTGTCCTGACCCAACTTGAAATTTCAATGAACTAACGGCACAGAGTGATGATGTTTCTGCGCTTCTGGAATTAATAATACATGAGCTTCCAAATAAGGGTTATTTTTGATGGGACGTGAAAAATAAGGATCTGAAAGTTTATTTAATAACAGCAAGAAATATATACGGCCATCCCAACTTTGGATTCCGGATATCAGCAGCATTTAAGATACTATTGCAATTAGCAACTTTTTTTCGATTAAAATTCGAGTTATTTTTTAATGTAATGCACCTTTAACTTTCGCTCTCTATATCTGTATTTCTGTCTGTCTCTCTCTCTCTCTCTGTCTCTCTTTGTCTCTGTCTCACTTTGTCTCTGTCTCGCTTTGTCTCTCTCTCTGTCTCACTGTCTCTCTCACTGTCTGTCTCTCTGTCTCTCTGCCTCTCTGTCTCTCTGTCTCTCTGTCTCTCTCTCTATATATATATAAATATATATATATGTATATTTATATATATATATACATATATATATATATATATATATATATTAAGGTCATTACAACTAAAACTCCCAGTCTTAATAACTTACTTAGAACAAACACAAATGAAATGAGATCATCAGCATACATTAGAAGATTGACAACAAACACCCCACACTGAACACATAAATTATTTAAAACTAGAGCTCATTTCATCCATATAAACACTGAACAGATAGGTTTACAATATGCCTCCCTCTCTAATGCCATTAAACACACCAAATCAGCCAGACATAGTTCTGCCCCATCTTACACATGATTGGAGTACCATGCAACCAACCATTCTAACAGTATATCCAGGGATACCTTTGTTTGACAAACTTCCCCCACCACTACAATCTAAGGTGCAGTAGTCCTATATACTGGTGTTAATTTATGATAGAACAGTCCTTGTACATCTACCCTAGAGTGCTTTCAAGGAGCTAAGTAAACAAATATCAATATTTGTTTTTCGGAAATCTACACATACAACAGCACTTAAAACAAATAAGAGCACAAAGTTTCATGTGTGGGAAAATGTCAATGTCTTTTTTCTCTCCTTATGGTCCCTTAACTTACAGTTAATCTCTCTCAGGGAATGATGCAACCGGATGTTCACCATAATACATATTACAGAAACATGACACCCGCATGATTCACATTGGAGTTTCTCTAATGAGACCTATTTAGCTAAAATGCTTACAACCCTGGCTATCACTTGCTTACTGTATAATACTGTGTCAATGAACTCGCGGCAATGTTCCTTAAGCCTGCATAATGCATCTTCTAGTGATTTGCTTGGGACAACGAGCCCTTCATTTGCACTTCGGTAATTCTTCTGGTCATGTATATCATTGACTACAGAAATTTTGTTTCTGCATACTGCACACAACTTAATTTCCGGGCAATATAAGCAGAGACATATGCTAGAACATTCACTTCCTGGGGGAAAGGCCTTAGTCAATTAAAACAATTAATTGCAGTGCAGAAATGCCCATTTGTGTTTGGCTTCTAGTCAGACATACTTGCAAGTCATAACGAAGTTGGGTGGCTGCTGCGCGTAGAGTAGCTTCCACAAAAGTAGGGGGCGCTGCCTACGCAGTGTCACAGAATTTGTCGGGTGAGCTGCCGTGTCAGGTATTTGGTTAGGGCCTTTGTTGCCGAGCAGTTATCAATAATGAACAGGGTAGCCTCGCCCTTAAAACAATGGTAGAAAACCATCAAGCAGTCATGAAGACGCTCTCCAGGATCAACCACATACACCACTGAATCAGACCACACCCATGGCAGCGACTGATAGGTTTCGTTAAAACGGATGACAGGGCATAGGATCACAATATGCTCAAAGAACAGAAGAAGGGCTATTTAAGTAGGTCGTGCATGAATACGGTTTTTCCCATCCTCTCTGCCCACAAACAATAATCAAGCCGGGACAAACTGGGCATAGAGTTGGTAAGGGATGCCCTCAATAATCGCATCGGCCTTTGTAATCTTTGGGCTGTAGAATGACTCTGTCTTCCTGGCAAATGAGGCATTGGCTGGGTCTTCAAAGAGCAGTAGGATGCTCTTCATGCTGCGGGCCGGTACGTTCAGGTTGATGTTCCACAGTGTGCCACTTTTATTGTATGCAAGCTTCCTGTGGCGGAGTACACTCTCATACAGACCTGTGTACTGGGTGAGGATCATGGGGGCCAGCTCTGGTTGGGTAACCATGTCATACTCCAATGAGATGCCATTGATTGTGCAGCTGGTGTCTGTGTCACTCGCTGTTTGAATCACACGACCGGGCCGGGCTGATGGACGAGGGATTGTCAACTGGAGAGTTGTTAGCATCCTCAATATTAGCCTGAAACTGCTTTCGAGTGTCAAAGGATGTGAGATACGTGAGATACTTGTAGCTGTGAACCCCTAAGATTTTCCCGTTTGTTAGTATTCCTGAAAATACTTTCACCTGCAGCATCTTGCTTAATGTAATCATGTTGGGATTCCCGTAATGAATGATTGGCCGTACTTTATCTGTTTCAGGGTCAATGAAGTAAATTCGCCCGAAACCTTGGTTACCACCTTTAATTGTTCAATTGGTATTTTTGTCAACACCGAACTCATGATCAAGGTACATTCTCTTGCCAAATGTATTATCAGTGGCTGACCATGTGGCGTCTTCCGGTAGTTCTACCCTCATTTCTTTCAGAAGTCTCCAAATGGTGTAGTACACGTGAAACCTATATCATCCCTTATTGGTGGGACTCCAGAGTTGATGTGGTCCAACGCGGAAACACCTCAGCTAGAGGATGCGCACCATAAAACACAATTTACCAGGTTCTGTTAATATTGCATCTGGTTGGTTCTCCCGCCAACTATAAGTTTATCGTCGCTTATGTTTGGTACCACGTAGTGTTCAACTCCAAGTTGAACGCCCCTGTACTGTTGTCTGGTTGCACGTGAATGAGGAGATGTGTCAGCTGCTAGATGGTGCGGGTACAGCGGGCCCAGTTTGTATGTACCATTCCTTTTGAACCTAAAAGCATGTTTATTCATTTCATAGACCATTATGCATCAAACACTGACAAATGTTCAAAGCAGCGAGGCTGTGTACCTACAATACCTATTGACAACAATGCAGGCGATATATGTGTTGGCCTAATGTCAATCACGTTTACTGTGAGTTGGTACAACCTTGAATCTAATGAGACAATTGAATGGCTGTCAAGGACTTCAGAAGATGGAGGATCTGTCTCATTAAAACCTAGTCTCTTGAGTTTCAAACTTCTGCAGGAGATGATTACATCATTAGGTCTTAGTTTAGATGTTGATGCTGCAGATAGGGGTATTACCCTCACAATTCCTGATAATAAGGCTGCGCGCATATCTAAAGGTGTGTTAAAAAAACTTGGGTCTTGATGATGGTCAGGGTAGGCGACTAATTCCTTCAGGTGCTCACACAGGTGAGCAGCCCATTAACTTTAGCATCTTCATCCCACTTTATGTTCACCCCGATCAAGTCAGTACCACGCACAACATGCTAGATGGTGCGTCCACTGGGCTTCTTAAAGTTGTTGGCTAGAAGGTGGCTCTTTTGGTGATATTATAACCACAAGCATCTCTATGCGTGTTACTAGTGGAACTGTGCATGAATTGAAGGTAAGTTAAGGGATAATAAGGGACGGCTATTGAACAATCACGACCTTCCTGTTAGCGATGTCCTTGAATTTACAATGTCAATAAAAACGAGTAATTATGGACCTCAACAGAAAGAAGGCCTTTGTAGTGGATAAATCTGGTGGTACTATGACTGGAGGCCTTAACATGCAAGGAAACAAAAAACGTCGGCGGTGGGACCCCACAGCAGCCAAAGATACTGCCAGCAAACAGTATGTAGATCGCCAAAAAGAGGAGGCCATCAGAGAATCTACCCAGAAACCAATAATTACACTTTGTGTTGAAGTAAACCCTAGGGTTAATATGTGGGCAATCGGTGGCTCACTCATTATGCTAACAAAACCTACGACCCTCCTGTACAGTTGAATGAAGGTGATATTATCTGGGGGGGGAGGGCATATTTTAAGATGCAATATGGTGTTATATCACTCATTATTGAACTTGATTTATAACATTCCAGTGTGGAATTTCCAGTAATGGGACAATAAAGACGGCGAAGATGTCAATACAAACGAGTATCTATGGACCTAGACAAAAAACGGATCAGGGCCCCGGCCCCTCTTAATATGTAACAAAGCCCTATGTATCTATTGGTGACTCAAAAAAAATTGATAAAGGTGGCGGTACTATGACTGGAGACCTTGAAATGAGAGATAATAAAATACTTCGGTTGGAAGCCCAACTTCAGCAAAGGATGTTACTAATACAAAGTATATTGATACTGATACAATAACAGTTATTCCTGTTATAAATATAAGATACCAAGCGGAAGGGATAAGTAAGCTTGCTGACCAGCGGGATGTTGTAATAATTTTTATACCAACCTTTTACAGCTGGAACAAGGTAGTATTATTAACTTTTATACAACCACTCCAAACAGAACGGCAACTTGTTCTGTACAATCACTCCTAATTGAACTTTACTTGTGGACTTATAGATTCAGTATGAAACAACCAACCATTCTGACGTCACCGTTACTCATTATTCATCTTACCCAGAACCTTTTTGTTTTTGTCACTGTGCATGGAATGAGAAGGGTCAAAGTTACTAGTGTCAAAGAGATGCCCTTCCTCCATCATATCAGCATAGACGTCAATGGTACGGATCTCAAGCAGCAGCGAGTCTGTGTCTGTGTAAAGCAGGTTAATATTGCTGTCATATCTAGCCTTCATGGTATTGTAGTAAAAGTCATACATCAAGTGCTTGGAGAGGTCCAGAATGCACATACCAACGAAGACCGGACGGTTCAGGACTAAGCGAGTCTTGTGCATATGCAGGGCAGCCAGATCATCATAAAACACTTTTTGTCGAGCATAGGTGGGGCTGACCACAAGCCTATGTATTTTTTCTTTTTCCGATGAGCGCACAATCTTAACGTCGACTTGCCTCCGAAGATTCACCATCATTTTACCAAAGACAGAGTTGTTCATAAGTTTATAGAGATTCTTCTCAAAGTCGCTGGTGGCGGCCTTACGCAGATCTGTGTTCATCCTAATGTAAGGCTCCATCCAGGGACTCTGGTCAAAGACAAGTGCATGATGAATCTTGGTAAGTCTCATCCCCAAAGACAGATACAGCTTGAGGTTCCTAAAGTGTACCGCATACTTCTCATTATTCCGCAGGTTGGGCACCAGCTTCTCAACTCCATTTCCGGTGCTCCCCAATGCACCTAGGGAATCCTTCTGGTAGTCTGACAACCATTCCTTCTGTACAAGAAGCTGCTCCGGCGCTAGGGGGGGGGCAATCGTTGTGTTCGTCATAAAGCGCAGCAGGATACTCCAAGTCAACCTCAAGTATGTATTCAGTCTCGGCATTGTTAGGGTGGTCTTGGATCTGTAGGTTCTCAGGCCGTTCCACCCACTCAATACCAGAAGTAGGTAGGGCTTGGATCATAGCCCACCCATACAGGTTGTTGGCATTGAGGTACTGAATATAGCTCGCTGGCCTATCCTGCTCAAAGCCCTCCACGTATGGGTTGTTGGCTTTAGCATGGCGATATGATACCATACTTATCCCACCGCACAGCCCCTTCTCAATAAAGAGGTGCTCGTCATAATCGGTGAGAAGCTCGAGTTCCACCCCTGTGCTCTTAAGAAGCGCATCCCACGAAGGGCCAGGGCTGGTATAGTAGTGGGCCAGATCCAACCCGTACTGTTTGAGACATGTTTTGCGGAAGATCTCAAACACATCAGCTAAGAGCAACACATCTGTTCGCAGGTACAGGTCATGGTAGTCACCCATGTTCTTACACCCGAACACGCTCCAGACCTTCTGTGCATGGGCATAGTCTGCAGCAGATATGCCTTGTTCAGAGAGCTTGCTGTAGAACTCCTGAATCGGCGGCAGAGGGGAATCAAACTTATCCCAGCCGTCCATGAACTCATAGGGATACACTCCCTTGCGCAGTAGCAGCCGGCGTTCCGTCTGGTAAGGCTCATATTCCACCGTCACAGCAAAGGCATCTGGGTTGTTAGCAGACACCAGCTTATCATGCGAGGCCAGGAGAAACTGCACTATCAATGAAGCGCAACTGTCCAAGCGTCAGGGAAATATATTTCTCCATGTTGTTGGGGATACAGTTGATGTTCCCCTCCACTTTGCTCATGACCTGCATCAAGAGATGGGAGTCATAGCCCCGCAGGTTATGGAACACCACAGGTACGGGCGTTGTTTTAGGGTTGCAGGCGTTGTGGGCCGGTCCTTTGCACATACCAGTTATATGGCAGTGGTCGCGGACGGAGTCACCCCCTAGTTCCTTTTTACACACATGACAATGGGTAGCCACTTTATACACTCTTTTGTACTCTCGCGTCATGCGCATGGGGACAGGCTTGGACAGAACTGCTTTGATCTTTTGCTCCTCCTGCTGCATAGTCTGTAAGAACTCCACAGCATCGCTTCCTCTGTAAACCACAAGGGGGTTCGGTCTTACCGTCACCGTCACACATAACCGAACACACATGTTCTTGTGTTCTCTGACCTTGTAACCACAGGGCTTTCATGTTCCTCAAAGTGTTCTCTGAGTGTTGCTCTTGAAGGATAACATTATGAGCAGGGCCAGGAAGTTGCTCAGCAGTTTTTCGTAAACCATGCAAGCATCAAAAGTCGGTGTTCGTAGATGATAAATGGAGCGGGGTTTAGCTGCTTCTGCAGGCTGTTTCTGGAAGGATAAGATGTTTTTTCCTTCGGGTATATCTACTCGAGACGGCAGTTTTGCCCTATCCCCACACACTCAGGCTTGTGCTCGTTGAGCAGTTTTTATGGCGTGGTATAACCATGCAAGCAATCGCTCGCAGAAGGACTTGCGGTGTTCGTATTTACTCTGATCATACAGCAAGCGGTTCATATCTTTAATCATATATTACATCTGACGCATAAGTGCGTCTTTTCAGGCAGATTCGTTCTTGGATGGATTGGCACACACCTAGCGCCATAAATTGCAACATTACCGTGCTGTGTTTTGGATAATATGCGCCCTTGGCCAAACATGGAAGCGCTGTTTGTCTAATTTGCTATCAATCCTTGTCAAAGCTGGTAAAGCCGCCATCAGACTCATTTAAATCTACTGTGAACGCCGATGGTTCAATGCATTAACGAGATGAGGAAAGAGCAAGTTCTACAAATGCTCCAGACCCAGCGGTGCAGCCAGTTCTAAAGAAGATGACCGTGTTTAAATATAGCGGCGGTGCCTAAATTGGATATTACCTCATAGTGTCAATGATGACAGTGGGTCGTGAGTATGGTGTTGTGAATAAGCGTCGTGCAGGAAAGCACAGACATTCACATTTAGTGATTATATACGATGTTATATTCTTGGAATAAGCTAATGACGCAATCTATCGTATTGTTGACTCATATGGTAGCTATCGTTGTGCGCTCTTTGTTATAGTGTACTCTATTGTCATGAATACATCGGTATTATAAAGGCGTCCATTACGATTCGAACACAAGTGTCACGTACAGCTTCAAGTCGCCCCCTTGTTCCATATTGTTAGATTCGGGTTATTGTGTATACAGATACTATAAGTATGTCCCTTTTGCAAGCTTCTTGTAAACCCTGCCCATTTTTCAACCTAATGAGGCGTTTATATACGGGGAATATCTTCTCTTTTGGTGACTTAAGTCATCGGCTTCTACGTAAAACGACATAACATATATACCAGTACAAACCATTCAAACAGATCTAGCACATTTTTGATTTATCTGACCTTAGTGTAAGCATAGATAACTGGATTAACCTCGCCGATGACCTAATCGAACTTAGGTCATAAGCAGTAATATTCATGAATCACCGATTTCGAGTGTTATAGATAAACAGCTTGACACTTGCGTACGCGTGTGTGGTTGGGTGTGTGAAAAGCGCTGAAATTCAAACTTCAGAACAACAAAGACTTCATAACAACAACAACAACAACAAAGCACGTACGGAATATTTCTCATTAATTGCGAGTTCGCTGCCCTCAAATATTGACTAATGATCGGTGTGCTTGGAGAGTGCTACCTTAAAGGCAAACTGACACTTGATTCCACCAAGCTCTTCCAGCTTGCCAGTCAAAACTTTATACATCTTCTGATGCATGCCCTTAAAGAAGATATAGAGGTCCAAGCCAAGGGGGTGAGACTCAGGAACGTTCATCACCCATCCACGCAAATAGTTTTTAACAGCCCACTTAGTCTTCTTGAAGGCAAGACGTGTTGTGGGGACTGGGGACTGGGTTGCGGGGACTGGTCTGCGTGGGGCAGGGACTGGTCTGCATGGGGCAGGGAATGGTCTGCACGGGGCAGGAGTGGGGACAGGGATGCGTGCCACCCCAGCCCTTAATCTAGCAAACATCTCCTTGTATGTACGGTCATATTCATTACGCTTTTCAAGTCCTTTGAGCGTGGGTAAGGAGGCTTAAAACCGTGAATTGAAGCATAATCGTTATGGGCTTTATGTGCTCACTGATTATAAGTCATGTTTACTACACAAATCCATTAGTCTAAAAGGAAAGATTTTGATACACGAAAGACAACGACTATACAGTGAGCCTACTTTGACCTTGCTAGCAGCACCACAAGATTTCTATTTTTATACAGTGGGGAATCCCCGTTCAGTGTCCCCAGCTATAAGCCATTGTGAAGCAATTTTTTGGGGCATGACGAAGACGACTGTGGTTGACTTTATCAAACCCACAATCCATACACAATCCTGCCTTATTAATTTTTATGGAGTTCTGGCAACCCATACAAAGACGATTAACGACACCATGTTTTATCTTATATCTATGTAATCCACAAAACTCTTGCTCTTGCGTACAAGGTCAGTTACAGGAGTCTTTCTTCCCGAGTAATATCCATGGGCACTTATTGTCATAAACTACCATTGTTATGTATATAGATCTCTAATGTCTAATTGATAATACCATCTGGTGGCAACTGGGTATCAGACGGCACCACAAGCAGCTCCTCCTTTACAAAACCACAGAGTGGTCCATCCAACAAATAGTATAGTACAGGCTCACCAGATTTAGTGAAAGAGCGTCCTATCCGGTAAACATCGAGTGACCACACAGGGTCAGTGGCCCGCCGGCGCTGGTCTTGCTCTGCCTCACCAGGCTGGTAGAGGTAGCGAACGCCAACATCAGAGGGAAGCTCTTGCTCTTTGGCCCCCAGCGGGAGCCCTGGTACGACTGCAGGGGGCTTTTGTGCAACTCGTTTTGCCTTTATAGCATCTTTAGTTTTTTTCCAGTCAAATGGGTCACCTCATTATTTATTGCAGAGACTACAGCCTGCAGTCGAGAAACCCACTCAGTCGATCGTTTTCCAGTATCCCTTAACTCTACGGCATACTGGTGATAAAAGAGTCGCTCAGCCAGTGTTCGGTTAAAGCATTCTACTATAGCCTGATCTCGATGGATAGTCACATGGCCACGCCTGACTGATACTCCATGTTTTACTAGCAGCTGATTCACTGCTCCCATAAACTCCTGTTTGGGGTCGACCTGAAGTAGTTTAGGCCAATGCAGCGGTCCTCGCTTGTATATTCTCTTGAGTGCACCTGCAACCTCTTTAGCCTCTTTTATAGTCAATGGCTCAGCCGCCTTGTAGCGTGAGGTCACATCCACCACCGTTAGGGCATACTTGTAAGTTGGGCACTTCACAACGTCATGAGGAGGAAATAAGAGATCGGCTTGGTGAACCTCATTACAAACTTTGGCCTGGGAATGTGTTTTGGCACTGGCAGGTAGATTTGCCATATAGCTTGCTTTGTTAGCCACCCCCAGGCAACATCCTCAGAAACCCTAGCTTCTGTTGCAAGCTTCTTGATAGCTGTAATGTCTTTCCAGTAGCCCTTAGGACTATAGTAGATCTTCTGCATGCGACGATCCATACAAAATAAACGCCCGTGTCTCCAAATGACCTACTTGGCAAGCCTGTATGCAACCAGTCCAGTCGCAGCCATACCCAGTATAATGAACGCCACCTCATGCCTTTTTTGACCATCTGAGGTTTTATTCGTAATCAGGGAGTAATCACGCATAGCCTCGTCCGCATTCCAAAAAGTATGCTCGGCTGGGATTGGTAGAAACATACAGGCAATATCTGAGTATAGCTGTAGTAATCATTGACCTAGAGTGCGCGTCATGTTAGTGCCTAGCCGAGGCTCGTATCTCACATACAGCTTTATGATCTCTTCATCAGACATTGATTCAACCTGGTCAATTGTAAGGCGCTCTAAACCAATGTACTGACGGGCCTGACCGCTGGCTATGACGGCAGCAAGCCTATCTCTCTTAGAAGACATATCAACACCAGGGGTGCAACTAGGTTCCGCCCCCCCCCGACTTTGTCTCCACTAAGCTAGTCGTGTCCTGTTCAAGGAGTTTATCAATAATGGTATCAGGATCCATGAATATACGTATACGCCTTCGAGCTTCAAAATAATGCACCGCTACCCAGATGAAGAAACCTAAATTGATTACTGAGGCAGCAGCTGCTGTCAAAGCCAATATCACTTCAATCGACGGCATATGCAGTAGGTTGATCAGTCTTCAGCAGCAGTTTTGCGTGCTTGGTCTTTGCAAGTAGTTGGCGTACTATGGCACGTTCCTCCTTTGTTGGAATTACATCATTTTCACGTAAGGCGTTTTCAAACGAGTCACGGTCCAAAGTTTAACTGGTTCTGCCAAAACTGCATTGGATTTGTCAACCAGTCTTTTACTACTTTGTCCGCTGTTACTGGCGGCACCCTATAGTTACTGAATAGTTTAGGAAACTTTGCTGTGAATGTAACGCCATTGTGAACTACTTGAATTGAGGCGCCCTAGGGTGAGAAAAAATCTTGAGTACGATCTTGGCGACGCAGTTTAGCGCTGCGAAGTCAGGGGTCAGTAGTATACATGGGAGAGGTTGTGTCCCAAAACCGCTAGTATATATACTACTAATATACCGCGGATGTATAGCCGTGTTGCCAACCCATAAACATTCCACCCGAAGATGAAATGGTTGTGGACACATGCCACCAGACGTTGTGATCATGTGAACCATGACGTTATAGCACACACGTTATAGTAGCGTGTGCTGTATGATTAAACCCATAAGTCCCAATGAGTCACATAGTTATGGAAACATTAGTTGGTCAACCATAAACGGTTACCTCACCAGATTTCTCCATGGGGCATCTTCTAATTAGCACTTACCAAATTGGATGCGTTATTTGTATGGGACCTGATGATAAGAGTGATATTCCTTGCATCCTTAATTCTGCCTCAATTGCCAGAATTATCATGCACCTCACTCATTTTTTGAAAACATCCGGGTTTTAAAGAAGAAGACTTTCTGAAAAACGGAACGTTCTCGTCATTGCTATATTTACTTCTTCCTGAAGAACTACATAATTCAGAGACTCGTAATGCTGTCGTTCCGCTGATATCAGCCAAGCGTATCCTCGCTCAACTCAAACTTCTTCTTTACTTCCTTGAAGTTCAGTTCATATTGGTGTGTTAACGCACACCTGGCAGGTGTCAAAAGTTACACTCCACGACCCTCATTGTGTGATCAAGCTCTATCATAGAGATTCGGATAGAAATATTCGCGGTGACTTTCTACTGGTCAGAGATGGATACTACAAGAGTACTCATCATCTTGATGGGATTAGCAGTTCCTCATATCCTGGCATTTAGGACATTTTCTCGTCAACGCGCCGGTCTAACAGAAGTTCCAATTGAAGACATGCACAACACCACCTTCCGCGTTTACATTCAATACAACGAGATCACAGAAATCAGAGCAAATACTTTCGAAAGATTTCGCAAATTGGTTGAAATTGACCTTTCATACAACAGGATATCGGTTATCTCTGATTCCGCATTCAATGAAACACCATTAGTCACTTTGAATATAAACTTCAACCGTTTAACGACTTTACCTAAACTTGACGCTGTCGGCAGCACGCTTGCTAATTTTGACGCCGCAAACAATCAGATTGAAAGATGGGGAAGTGACGATTTACGACATCTGGCTTCGCTGACCAGATTGAATCTCATCCACAACAAGTTGACTTCCGTGGCACCAGACGTGTTAACCGACTCACCACTTATGCGGTCGCTTTATTTAGCCAACAACCGCCTTACCGATATTGACTTTATACGCTCACCAAACATTCTCTTTAGTAACAACATATTTGATCTTAATTTGGACAGCAATTACGTCGGCCAGTTGCCTCCAAACGCATTTGAACGGCTAACCAAAGTCAATACATTGAGAATGGTTGCCATGGGACTGACCGAAATTCCGGACCTAATCTACCAGAGACTGAGTCTGAAATATTTGTTTCTATCGTGGAACTTTATAACCGTCATTCGGAAGGATGCTTTTGATGCATTCAACTTAG
>CM067358.1:69472867-69805367 GCA_034190875.2 Urechis unicinctus | reverse complement strand
TATGTATGTATGTATGTATGTATGTATGATTGTATGTATGTATGTATGTATGAATGTATGTATGTATGTATGTATGTATGTATGTATGTATGTATGTATGTATGTTTGTATGTATTTATATACCCTTGTAAGTATGTATGTACGTCTGTATGTATGTATGTACGTCTGTATGTATGTATGTATGTATTTTTATGTATGTATGTATGCATGTATGTATGAAAGAATGTATTTAGTTTGTATATACGCATGATAGAATATATATATACACATATATATATTTATATATATATATTTATATATATATATAAATATATATGCATGTATATATATATATATATATATATATATATATATATATATATATATATATATATTTGTATGTTTGTGTGTATGTGTGTATGTGTGTGTGTGTGTGTGTGTGTGTGTGTGTGTGTGTGTGTGTGTGTGTGTGTGTGTGTGTGTGTGTGTGTGTGTGTGTGTGTGTGTGTGTGTGTGTGTGTGTGTGTGTGTGTGTGTGTGTGTGTCTTGATGGATGGGTTTATAAATTAATCTATTTTGGTTACTAGTTAAGGAGGTGAGGAAGGGGTAAAATAATCGGTGGGAAAGTCGATGGGCGAATACATCGGTTATAGTGGGCTGGTGTGACCACTCGGTGAGAGAAGAAAATATCGAGATAATGTAACGTGATCACTTGTTGTTCTTGAAATGTTCAGGCGATGACGTTTCTTCATGTGGACGAAGTCATGGTGCCTTTTCGCGGCCTATATATACTACAGAGCAAATGACATCAACTTCGCTCCCTGCCTGCCAGACAGGTAGGGAAACAAATTCTCCATTTCCTTCTCAGCTTCTAGTGCAAGCAATATAAGTATAGCGTTCCGTTGGAGGCATTTATTTGTACAATCTCATTCATGCCACTCTAGGCCTGTAGATATATTGACATTTAATGTTATCTTTTCTGGGACAACCGCTTTAGCTTATTCGTGCTGTTGTTCATAACATAAGGAGGGTGGTTATGTGGTGATGTCTCCGTTTAACAAAATGACAAGGGCATCAGCTGGGGTCTTCATCAGTTTCAGATTCCCGATGGTTAGCTGCTATATCAGGAGTGTTGGGTCTGCTTCTTCTCGCCATGATAGTGGTTGTCATTGTCCTCCTGGTCCGACGGAAATCACCCGCATCACAAGGTGAGCTGATTTATGATTTTGCGATTATTGAAAAATATTATTGACTGAATGCAAATTTAATGATTTAACTATCTAATCAGCCTATTATACGACTATCCATGACATTGCCACTTTATTAATTTTATTTTAATCGCCAAAGGGGAGGTCGGTCAAGTGCAGGAAGCCGGCACCAACGCTTCTCCTCCCACTCCTAATCCTGGGTACACAGAGTTACAACATAGACCTGCGAGCAGTAGCAGTGCGTATTGCGAGATTACAGCATCATAGAACACATAGTTTGACCGGTAACTGTGCGGAGAGAAGAAATGTTGGAGTTGTTCTTATCAGTGCTGTTAAATGTTCATGTAAATACAAAATTGCGATGTTAATTTACGCCTGACAGCTATCTGTATATCGATTGGTAGATGGTGTCCTGACACTTATCAGTGAATCTTTTTACATCGATTAGAATAATAATACTAATAATTCTTGTATCCATAGTAACAACAAGTGTTAAGTAATCTTGTGAAGGTGAAGGTGTAGATTCGGAAGATTAATGTGCAAATGTAGTTAGTCATCTACTAAAGACGGTATTCTATGTGTTCCCTTTATCTTCGGCTGACATACAGTCCGAGTCCATCCCGTAATAGTAAAATAAAATAAAAGTTTGAGCACTCTAAGTCACGTTTTTTTAATTGCTTTGTTATATTATTCACACCTTAACCAGGTAAAATGTCGTTTGCGACTGTAAGCACACCTGTATTTTGGATAGATCCCGATTTCCATCACCGAGTTGATATTTACAATGTCATGGTAGAAATGGAAAAGACGGAGTACGATTTGAGAAGCGTCCTGCTGTAACCATCCATTGTACGACGTTATGATTCACATACGATGAATGCATTGGGATAGTGAAATCCAAAAACGTCGAACGTTTTGCCCACAAAAAGGAGCCAAGGTCAGAGGTCGGTCAGTGAAAGAATTATGTTCCATGATATTGTGGTATATATCAATATACAAACGTTTAATAACTCCTAATAGACTGTATAATCATACCCGAGCTCAAGAATGTCTATTGAACAAGAAGCAGATTAGCGATAATGCCGAAGCCTCCATTGAACATAGATACTCTTCAATCAAAAATCGATAATCAGTTACGCCTTATGCGGCTGATGGACTAAGGAATGTCTAGCAGGCCCCCCAAAATGTGGGATTCGTCAGTATATATATATATATATATATATATATATATATATATATATATATATATATATATATATATATATATATATATATAGATAGATATATATATATATATATATATATATATATATCTATATATATATAGATATATATATATATATATATATATATCTATATATAGATTAATAGATATAGATATATATATCTCTATATCTCTCTCTCTCTATATATATCTATCTCTCTCTATATATATATCTCTATCTCTCCTATCTCTCTCTCTATCTCTATATCTCTATATCTATATATCTATCTCTCTATATATCTATATATCTATGTATATATATATATATCCATTCGCCCGGATGTTCCTCGGTGTTCTGTTTTGTAACTTCTTTTCGATATGCTCCTCTGCCAATAGTACACCCACTTACAATGTAAGGTGCTTTGGTTGAATCCAAGAGTTACACATTAATCAGTCTTGAAATGACTGGCGGCAAAACTGCAATATTCCTTGAGATTAAATCCATCATCACTAGCATTTGAGGCAGAATTAAGTATGTTAGGAATATCACTCTTATTATCATACAAATAACGCACCCAATATGGTAATCGCTAATAGGAAGATGCCCCATGGAGAAATTTGGCGGGAAACGGTTTATGGTGGACCAACGTATTTTTTCATAACAATGTGACTCATTAGGACTAGTAGGTTTAATCATACAGCACACGCTACTATAACGCGTGGTAAGCTATAACGTCATGGCTCACAAGATCACGACGTCTGGTGGCATGTGTCCGCAAACATTCTTTCCTCGGGTGGAATGTTTATTGGTTACACGGCTATACAACCGCGGTATATTGGTCCGCAGAACCCACAAAACTCAGCATCAACAACTGCCATCGTAGAGAAGAGGACGGGGTATGTAAATGTGCATGTGAGGTACAATCAAAGCTCTAGGGCTTATTTCTTTGAAAAAGAAACATACGATTTCCCAATGTAAGCCAGAATGAATGCGGTGTGGTGTTGTGTGTTGCGATGTGAAGTAGGGCGAGAAGCTGTGAGAACATGGTCAATCAGTAGTATACAAAATAGCGGTTCTGGTCCATCTTAATTAATTCAACCAACGGGGCCCAGTTCCGCTTATACAGGGTTTTCGATTTTTGCTCTCTGTCACATTTATAGTTTTCTTAGGTAACCCCCAACAGTGCTTCGTAGTTTATAAGCAGTTACAGAGCTGAAAAGTGGGTCGGATCGGGTCCCAACAGTCCCCACTCCACGCTGGTAAATTAACGTGACCATTGGCTAAGGTATCTACACCGTTTGCAGCTATCCACCACTTTGAGTCAAACAGGGAGAGTGTTTCAATCATTGCAAAGTGTCATCGTTTTTAGACTCAAAATCACTGACAACAACCCTCAGCTCGGTCTCCAAATCTATTTTCTTTTCCTTCAACTCATTTGCACAAACTTTAAGCTCAGCAATACACCTTTCATTGTTCACTTCTATACTCTCGTTGATTTAATAGGCCATTTATACACAGCATTTAAAAGCCCGTCCAATGAAATCGCCCTGTGTATTGAGATGGGTCAATATCATTCACAGTCCACTGGTCGGTGTAGAAGCAGATGCACCCAATTCTTTTCTAATACTTCGTCTTTCCCAGGCTGGATCAGTGCAATTTATTCATTAATTGAAATTGTCAGGTATGCTTTGACCGGAACTAGTCTTAATTTCCCCCTTCATTTAGGTATATTTTTGGTCTCAGCTAAGACAAGTTCATACTCATTATCTTATATATCGTGGTGTCGTTACAATTTCAGCAATGGCATTCAATTTGCACTATGCAAGAACGCGGATCTGATCATGTTATTTTAACTTTGATGGTCAGTCACAGACTGATACATTTTCTAAGGATTCCAAGTGGACTACAAGCGGCCCCAGTAGCATCCTGGATTCTCATCAGTTGGGGGCAACCCCAGGTAAATACTAGGTACGGTTGATGTCTTCATAACTATACAGTGACAGTACAAGTGAAATTAGCAGTGAAACTACTGACTCAGTTGCCTGGAAAGTATTTCCGCATATCCTGAAACTAATTGGGTCTCCTATAGCCAAATTGACGGGTCTGGAGTACTTGCGTACTGGAAAATTTGAGGGGTCACAGCTCCAGGTATCTCATTCGAACCTATGTTTGGGCTATTCTTGGTGCCCAGGCCCAGTTGACATTCACTCAT
This sequence comes from Urechis unicinctus, assembly GCA_034190875.2. Lineage (NCBI taxonomy): Eukaryota > Metazoa > Annelida > Polychaeta > Xenopneusta > Urechidae > Urechis > Urechis unicinctus. The sequence goes on along the minus strand of CM067358.1, from coordinate 69,800,763 downwards.
TCATCAGCAGGTATCACTTCCGGAACACTTCGTCAAAGGTTGATTATGTTTTTGGAATGGGCCTTTACATGGCTCCGTCAGACATGAGCATTGCAGTTGGAAAAATAGCTGTGTACAACAACATGATTACCATCGCCAATGAGCAACTGCAGAACGGCATCAACACTGATGTCAATGTGGATGCTGCACCTCCTAATGGAGGAAGCTTTGACACACCGGACCCAACAGATGATATGGGAAGCAAGAGCCCAGCCACCACAGCACCTGTTGCACTGACGGCCCAGGGCAACCTCCACGAGGATGGGTAAAAACCCCGCTCTAATTGCGGGTAGATTCACCATAGACTTAGTGGTCCTTTGGTTTGTTACATAGTGGGTCTCAAAGCATCAGCAACATCTCTCTACCACCACAGTCAAGACTGTGGCCCATGCATGTTCTGCCATCCAACCAGCTACCATTGCAGCTGACTTGAGCGATGGAGCCAATGATACCTGGAAAGGCAGCTAGCTGCCTACCTTCTGTTTGCCAAGAAGTTTAGTAGTTTTTTTATTTATTTTGCAACACTGGGCTTACCATCTGGTGTCGGGATTGGTGCTGTGGTACTTGTCCCCCTACCTGTCAGAGCAGGTACCATGGTTGAAATTACCATCCCAATCGCAGTGAGGATGGAGGCGATTGAAATGCCCTGTCCCCATAACATGGTGCAAATACGCTCGACTAGCATTGTGTTCTGGTTAAGAAGTCAGTTAATCATTTTTCATATGCGATTGATTTGGATCCGCAGCCGATCACGGTTTACAGAGGCAGCTTTTAGTCTAACTTGTCTTCCCACTGTTCTACAATCTCATGCTCTTGGTGTTTCCCCTCGTCTTCAGCCTCGTCTGGTAGCTCTTCCAGAGAACGCTCCCAACTGGCTATATGCTTGTCTATATGCTGTTCTACGTTATTAACGCACTCCCCCCTCTGGGTCTGCATAGCCTATTAACTCTAGGTATGACCATCTGTTTGTGTGCCCAGGTCTTCTTTGGCGCAATGTACGCCCTTTATGAACCTCGTTTCTGCCATGCCATCTCGCTCTGTCATTTGTAGTTCCTCTGCAGCTTTAGCTGCTTCTTTGTAAATGACTTGGAAGTCTGCACCCTCTTTTTTGACACCTTTTTTGGGAATACTCAGTGAAACCCACACCATCACGTATGGCCACACCTGCGCCACAATCATGATATATTGTTGTAAGTGCAAACAGGCTTCTCTTGCGATTTTACGATTTACGATCCCTATCAGGGTAGTCTTTCAAACGTAACTCTCCTCCAACAAGCTCGAACTTTGAAAAACCCTTCTAACGAGGCTATATTACCATGATAATTCATCCATTTCAATGTCCTCCCCCATAGCAATCCCCAAACTTGACTTCACGCCACGCAACACTGCCATGGCTGTTGCCCACGTAGCCCTAGCCATGGCCACAATCAAGGCGTTGTATATGAGATACAAGGCTCGGCTAGGTGCTAGCATGACAGACGCTCTGGCATTTCTACAGCTATACTCAGGTGTTGCTTGAATGTTTCTACCGATCCAATTAGAACACAAACCATAGCTAATTACAAACCTCAAGGTCGACCCGTTTGATGGGCACGCACTTAGCACTGCTATTTGCGTGCTGTATCACCGCTAATGCATGTACTTAGCTCTGCTAACTGCGGCCTTAACAACAGCTAACCACTGTCAATTTGGACAAACAAGTTTACGAAGCAAACAGGTCATTGAAGGAAATGAACACGCCACTTGCAGCAGAGACAATGAATCGACAGAGCCCAATAGGCTTTTCAGAGGCAGTGGAGAGGGTGACTAATGGCAAAATGTGATATGTCTGTGCCTAATGGTGTTCACCAAGCTGATCTCTTGCTTCTTCTTCATGACAGTATGAAATGCGGGACTTACAGGTATGCTCTAACGCTACAAAGTGGCTGTGCCATTGACTACAAAAGAGGCTACAGAGGTTGCAGGTGCACTTGAAAGGATATACAAGCAAGGACCATTGCATTGGCTTCAACTCCTTCGGGTTGACACCGGACGGGAGTTCATGGGCGCAGTGAGCCAGTTGATGGCCAAACATGGGGTCTCCATCAGGTGTGGCCGTGCAGATGCCCATCGAGACCAGGCCGCAATGGAATGCTTTAACAGCACTCTTACAGAGCAGCTTTTTGTACACCAGTACGCCGTGGAGTTAAAACTTCCATCAGGGAAATGATCAACTGTGTGGGTTTCTCCACTGCAAGCTCTTGTCTGTGCAATAAACAATGAGATGACCCACTTGACTGAAAAAAACCCCTAAAGGAGTTCTACAGCAAGTTGTCTTAGCAGGGCATATCTGCTGCAGATTAAAAACATGCACGGAAGGTCTAGATCATATTCGATTGCGCCAACATGAGCGACTACCTTGACATGCACTTCTCACATGGCATCATACCATCAAAGGCCATAAAGCACTTCTCACATTGCATCGTACCATGAAAGGCCATAAAGCACTTCTCATGTGACATCATACCGTGAAAGTGATTGATATCACCCTACTCTGGGTATCACGCTATGCGAGACTATAAATCAGTTTTCTCACAATATCACACAAAATAAATGTTTGCACTATATACACACCAAACGTAGTAAATGGTACAAATAAATGGTATTGGCGTTGGATCTTGTGTACAGACCAGATGTGTCTTACCCACGGACACGGAGCACCGATGGTAATGTTTGCAGCTGAGGTGTGTTAACGATGTATTTACGACGTTTTGACCATTCAAAGTGCACTTTTGGGGGTTTTGTTGACTAAGTTTCACTCAGCTAAGCCGACCTATCACGACAATATACAATGATGATTAATGATAGCTCAATTGTTGGTAGATATGCCCATCACATCACAATGCAACCTGTAAGACAAAATCAGATGGGTCGTTTAATGGAAGCACAACAATTGATTGATATATCAGCACCTCCATGAATGAATTTGAGATATCAATGTAGGTACGCTTAACAAATTCAAACAGTATTACTGTTGTGTGATAAAATAAATATCAGGGTTATCTTATAACAGCATATGTTGCGGAATTATAGCCAAACCATTGCCGTTTTCAACAGTGTCTGCTGTGTGTCATATTTGGTTTGTTTACCAGTTAAAATTATAAATTGGACCGTGACTTATGAGGTGAGGGCCACAATGTCAAATACCTTTGTGTGGGCACCTTTTTACAATGTCCAGCATAGGGTAAGCGATACACAGCAATGCCCTCACTTATATATAATCACATTAAGACAGAACATTCACATTTTGCAACAGAATAGACAGGGACATAAGAAATGTTGTTCTTATCAACAGAACCGACTCCAATCGAACCTAAGTCACCAGCAGAAAACGCAGGCAAGTTTCGACAACAAGCTTACAGCTATGTTATGAGCGCTCACACGTGCCTTTGTCTAACAAAATATGTGAACACGTCACCTGTTAGCAGCGTGGTGCATTTCCAAAGCGTCTCTTAAAATCACATGAATGTTTCTGGGGTATGGTCGCCACGGCCACTCAGAAGATCTTGTGGCATCAAAATTTGCAGCAAGACGCTGAGGACCAAGCCGTTGCAGTCCCATGTTATTTTGTTGATTTCATGGTAGCACCACCTGACGACGGGCGTGTGTATCGCCCATTTACATACTCATCGAGCAGCTAGTCAGAGTGAGCTCTCTTAGCGTTCCTACAAGCTCTTTGGTTTAGTGGCAACTGTGGTTGGATTGGCGTCGTCTCGGTTGAGCAATATATCAGGTGTGCACATTGAAAGCCGCGTTAAACTGGCGATTATTCGTGGCTTGGAGGTGTACTCGGTAATTAACGTCAGCTGGTCACAGACATTTGTTCTTGCGTTGTTTGGTTGGTGATTTTCTGTATTGACTTTAGATAGAATCCATTGTGCATGTCCTACAGATGCCATCCTTCTCTGACCTTGCCCTACATCGGGTACCGCGCACCAGTGGTCGTTGCCACGCACAAACACACGGGCGGTTGGGCTGGAGCATTGTGACAATACCCCACCGTCATGATTACACATTATGATTACATTGCGCTCCCGGATGTTACGTCATAATGGTCTACACCAACAGAAGCTTACCTTAACAGAATAAAATGTTGTCTTGCGCACATAAAATGTGTATTACTCAAACTGCAGTTGCACAGACTAAAGACTCATGTGAGCAGAGAGTACGTTAAAATAAACGAGAATGTAATGTCTGAAAAGTCTTGTATTGTTGATTATTACCCCCTCATTAAAAGTAAATGTAATGTGTTTCACCTGTTCACCGAAAGAACCTCTTTGGGAAGCAAATATTCCGATAGAATAACATAAACAATTAGAGGGCATAGTTCACATTCCCATTGACTATTATGGTACTTCTAAGCCCAATTATCACTTACCATAAAGCAGTGAAAGATAAGCCACGTTAATACATGCATAGCATACAGACAGCTATGACTGTCACAGCCAATCGATTGTTGGCTCACGATATCGGTAAACGATCGCGTGGAGGCGTCACTTCTCATGACACTTGAAAAACACATCTAATAACTCTAACGTTTGTGTCACTCCGGCGACCCATGGTAATACCTTTGAGACCTTTAACCTCTGTTTTGTAAAGGGCATCTGCGACCTCTAACTTCTGTATTACGATGAAGATCTTTGGTCATACATCTCTGACCTTTCACCTATGACATGATGATGACCTGTGATTATATCTCGAAAACCGCTGACATCTGACCTGTGACGATACATATAGACTGCTGACCCAATAATATGACTATGACCTTTGATCATCCCATGACGACCGATGACCTCTGAATATGACTATTGTCTGTGATAATACATTTTATAATATTCGGGTTTCCAAATGACTTCAATTATTTAACCAACTTTTTTTAAACACAAACACTGCGCTCCTCGGTGGATATCAAAGAGGAGATTTTGTTAGGGGAGCCTGGCCAAGCGCATCCAGACTTAACCGAATTAGCGTGTATTGGGGTTCATTTCATCTTGGTGTGAAAACAAATGCCTGACGAGTGTCAACGATAACAACCCAACGAGCTCTTTCACATTCTCTATCGGTCAGATAATTTACCAAAGTCGCTTTCAACTAATGGACAATGAATATAACAAGACAACTCCGTATCTTCTAGGTATTTGCTGTTCCTCATATCCTGGCATCTACGACGATTATTCTTAAACATGCCAATCTAACCGAGGATCCCATTGGATACATTGACAACTCTACGACGTACCTTGACCACACATGCATTACAGAAATCAAGACAAATACGTTCTATGGATTAGACAAATTAGTTCATATTTTATACAATACGATATCTGTTATCTCTGACTCGGCATTCAATAGAACACAATTGTTAACTTTGTTGATATATGACAATACCTAAACTCGGCGCTGTTGGCAGCACGCTTTCGACGATTTATGCCGGAAACAACCAGATAGGACTTACCAAACTAACCGCATAAAGTCTGCGCCACAGTCGGACTGGCCGATGGGGAGGTCATGATTTGCCACATTAGACAATACTGAAGAAATTGTATCCCGAGGACAATCAGTTGACGTCAGTCGTACCTGATCTGTTTAACCACCCAACCCAAGTAGCACGGCTTTTGTTAGGCCTAAAACGCCGAACAGATATATTTTTAACGGTCACCAAACCTTTCCTTATAGCAACAAACTGGACAATCATGCATCCAAGTTAACTCAATACGCTTTGGACCGGCTAACCAAAGTCCATACATTGAGTCTGGTTGTCACGGGGCTGACCAAAATTCCGGACCTTATCAACCAGAGACTGAGTCTGAAATATTTACATCTGTCGTGGAACTTTATACCCGAAGGACGCTTTTGATGGATTCAGCTTAGTCCGATTGCACCTGGACAACAATCGTCTTGTGGATGTATCCTATCTCTTCCACCCACTGATCATCACCACTCTTTACCTTAATGATAACAATATTGGTCCAATAGACATATCTCATATCAATCGACCAATCACAGGCCTGACTACACTTTATCTGCAAAACAACAACCCAGGGGCCATGCCATGTGACGATATGATGAGCTTTGCATTGTTAAGATTCTTTCGTGCTCCATACCATGCAGAATATTATGTGCCATACTCGCTGCACGCTGAACGTCCCAAACAAACAATAAGCTTTAAATACTCGCGCGTTCACAAACATTAGACAATCGTTATGTGATGTTAGTGTTTCCATGGTTTTAAATCTTTATTATCCGGGAACATGTTAAGACAAGGATGTATTCATTTAAAAGAACATCACGGTCACCTATACCCCATCACCATCCCCTCACACCATTCCGCCATTTTACGTCGGGTCGTTACAAACTAGTAACGGGCGAAATGTGTATATATGTTCTAACGACATTGAGTTCCTTCGGCCTTTATATTTTCCTTGCTGCCGCAGGGACGATAGCTATCAAGTATGCCCGTGCTTTTTAGACTGGGAAATTAGTTTCAGGTGAAAGAAATTAGAGGAAGAGAAAGCCGAAAACTAACAAACATATGAAGACATTTTGTGGCAGGAGAATAATGTATTGCGTTAGAGACTTACCCCGTGAGGACGTATACAAATAGCCAATGCAATGCTTCTAGTAGAATACACTTACCTGAAACAATGCAACAAACCTACTTACCTTCCTACCTACTTACATACCTCCCTACATACCTACATACATACCTACATATCTACCTACATATCTACCTACCTATCGACCTGCCTACCTACCTACCTACCTACCTACCTACCTACCTACCTACCTACCTACCTACCTACCTACCTACCTACATACCTGCCTACATACCAGCCTACCTATCGACCTTTCTGTCTACTTACCTGTCTACCTATCGACCTACCTATCAACCTTTCTGTCTACTTACCTGTCTACCTATCGACCTACCTATCGACCTTTCTGTCTACTTACCTGTCTACCTATCGACCTACCTATCGACCTTTCTGTCTACTTACCTGTCTACCTACCTACCTATCGACTTACGGACCTATTTACCAGTCTACCTACCTATCTTCCTACCTTCCTACTTGCCAACGGTATGTTGATCTGATACTGGAGTTGCCAGTAATACGTCATAATGGTTGTGAATACATGTGCCTTGTACATAGAAGTTGTATTTGTTTATGCTGCCGAGTGCAGACGTTGATCATTACCTATTTTTGATTGATGTTAAAAACCGGACGGAACAGTTATCAGCTTCGAAATAGGGATTTTGGCTAGTGAGCAATAATACATATCATATAGGAAAAGGGGATGAACCCGACACGGTAGTACCGTCCTGGACCTTCGTCCCAGCGGTATCCGTTTCGCAGCCTGGTCTGGGCAACGGGTTTGTGCCAAGTGAGAGATGTCCAATCATTACAATCATCCTCATCCATCACCGTCGCGATATCATCTCGTTGTTGAAAGTAACGTTAAACATTACCATAACCATTATTTCAACTTAATCACTCACATCAAATGAACTCTTTGCAAGCCCTAGTACATGACATCGGTAGGTTTGTCAGCCCTCACTATCAAGTCTGTGTAACGAATCCACTTATTTGGTGCATAAGAGATTCGTCTAATTCATTTTCACTTTGCTTTTGCGCATGACAAAACTACAATAGATAGTATTACCAAAGTTCTTGCTATAATAAGATTACCTAATCGGACGTTTCTGTTGTGAAGCTGCATCTTTGCTTTGATGCCGAGCAGTCATCAATAATGTACAGGGTGGGCTCGCCCTTAAAACAATGGTAGAAAGCCCTCAAGTGGTCACAGAGCCGCTCCCTCGGATCAACCACGTACACCTCTGAATCATTCCACACCCATGATCGCGACTGATAGGCCTCGTTGAAACGTATGGTAGGGCAAAGGATAACAATATACTTAAAGGCACCGAAGAAGGGCCCTTCAAGTGGTCGAGGATGAATTCGGTTTTTCTCGCATCCTGTCTGCCCAAAAATAGCTGAACTGGGACCATCTGGAAATGTAAACTTAGTAGACTGCGCTGCCGAACCTGCCATCTTAAATGTTAAGCTGTGTATCCATAACAATATACATATAGACGTTCAATGCACCGGCCGCCTCTGTTTTTTTGTGATCTGTATGGTGATACCCTCAGACGCATTCTTCACGGCCCTGCCACTACCGTGCAGCTGATCGTCATCACTCGTCCTTAAGTCGAGCCACAGAGCATACTTACTGGTTAGGTACTCTCCTAGGGACACGTCCGACAATGCCAAGTCTTTTGCAGCTATTGCTACACTGGGGTCTAGTTTACTCATTTCTGCAAAGGCCTTCTTCACCACATCCAACTGCTGGTAGCCACGCATGCCCTGGGCATCGAGTTGGTTGGGGATGCCCTCAATGGTCACCTTAAACTTTGTAATCTTTGGGTTGAAGAACGACTCTGTCTTCCTGGCGAATGAGGCATTGGCTGTTATTGTATGCAAGCTTCCTGTGACAAAGCACACGGTCATACAAATTTGCAAGTCGACCTGTGTACTGGGTGCGTATCATACGGGCCAACTCTGGCTGGGTAACCATGTCATACTCCATCAATTTTGTAGCTGGCGTAGGTGTTGCCTGATGCGTGAATCACGCGGTTGTAGTCGTTGAACTCGTGAGCTCGTATTCCAGTCTGCCACTAAGTGCACTATGGTAGAATGGCATGTGGCTCTCAAGGAGTTCAAAGTCCAGCGAAACCTGTTACCATAAACATCGGCTACGGCCTTGTCCTCTTCCTCGGCCTCATCCTTGTCTCCTGCTCCCACTCGTGTCTTAATTGCGTTTCTGTCATCTGATGTGTCAATGCCCTGATACTAGAGGCCCTGTCTCTCCTGTGCAGTCCGCCACAAGTCGTGATAACAGTGGTACACATCGCTGTCATCAATAGACATGACCTCATTGCCAGAAATCTTGATTGTCGTTTTCTTAACCACTGCGCGTCCCAGGTTTTGCACAACGCTGCGGTTAGCATCGATTGAGGTCAGCGTGATTGAAAAGGCCAGTCGTGCTGTCCATGGGACAATGACGTCGTCTGCACCTAGATTGGGGAAGCGGACCAGCAGTTGGTTCTGGTCAATAGTGCTTGGATTGTTTATAATAACTATAGACTTTCGCATGCCCTTTACCCCGAGTGGCTCGCGTATCCGGCGTCCGTAAGTACTTGACATGTTGAATGCTTATTTACAAGTATATCTTTAACATAGTAACATAGAGTTTGATAACCCAACATTTGATGCCGCAGAGGAGGAGGGGGCTATGGGAAGGGAGAGGAATGAGACTAGTTTCATAAATGATGAGGAGACTAACCTCATTGACAAAACTTTAGCTACGTCGAGTACGACTAGTCCACCATGGGCTATTACTGAAATGCCTGCTGGGTTAACAGAAGATCAGGTAAGATCCCAAGAAGAAACAAAAGTTTATGAGGTGGAAGAAGGCAGTGTCTAGCATTGGCTGCAGGCCACTCTGGAGTTAGATCGTGTAAAAGAGGTGACCTTTGGGTTAAGTGGGGCCGAGAATGGAAGCATCTGACATGGAAGACCAATCCCAACAAATTCCTCTTTCCTAGGAGTATCGTAGATTCCGGTGGTACACAGCTTGCTCGGGATCTTGGAGTGACCTCTCAACTATCCACAAAGGCAACAAAAGCCCTACAAGGCGAATTAACGACAGCATTAAGACCTATGTATGGGCCATTCTTGGTGCTCAGGCTCAGACCCGCTCAGAGATACTAGGTGTTGGAACGTACTTTGATGCCCAAAAGGAATTTCATCCATCCGCCGGTATCAGAACGTCCTCCAGAATTCTTCCTCAAAGGTTGATTATGTGTTTGAAGCGGGCCTGTACATGGCACCGTTGGATATGACCCTTGCAATTGGCAATTTTGCTGGGTACAACAATATGATTATCATCACGACTGAGAAACAGGATATCGGCAGCAATACGGGGATCAACTCGGTTCCGGTGGTTCTGGATAGAGGAAGCTTTGAGCCGCAGCCAGATATAGATATATAAGTCCTCTCTCCAGGCGTTCCAAGCGGCGTGGCTGATATACCAGTAGGAAAGGCCCACGAGGATGAGAACCGCTCTTATTGTTGGCGGAATTGTTATTAGCATAGCTGTGCTTTGGCTTGTTAGGTAGTAGGTCACGGAGCATGAGGAGTATAACTCCCCCACCGTCACAGCAGCTGCCTATATATGTTCTGCCATCCATCCAGCCACCTTTGCAGCCGACTTGAGAAGCCACGATACAATGGAGCCAATGATTCCTGGAAGGGCAGCTGCTAACTTTCTGGCTTGGCCCTTCAGGACGTTTGCCAAGGAGTTTAGCTGTTTTTTAATTCATTCCTTTACACTTGGCTTATCAGCTGGCGTCGATGATGGTGCCGGGGTGGCCACCCGTCAAAGCATGTACCAGGGTCGAGATTGCCAATCCAATCGCAGTGAGGATGGTGGCGATTGTAACCCCTTGCTCCCAGAAAAGGGTGCGTACACGCTTAGCTAGTATTGTGTCTTTGTTAAGAAGTCTGTTGATCGTTTCCCTGATGCGGTTGATTTCAGTTTGCAGTGGCAGTCTCGGCATTGACACGCCGCATATCCTGAAGCTCCATGCTCGACTATTACCCTTATAGCCGTACATGGCCTCTGTTGCCACAAACGGCTCAAAGCTAGAGAAAAACGAACGAACGAACGACTATTACCCCTCCCTTCTTTTTCCAAACTTGCCATTTTAGCCTCCCGCATGCTAATCTCTATGCTCGACTATCACCCCTCTCTTCCTCCTCCAGGCTTGCCATTTTAGCTTTCCGTTGTTTAATGTCAATTTCTATCTCAGTTATCTTAGATAGGTTATTGACCAGCTCACCCCTCTGAACTGCATAGCCTTGTCAAAACCTTTAAGCTCTCGGTATGTCAGACCATCGGTCTGTGACATGTCTGATATGGTGATATGGACGCCCTCTATAAGCTTGTTTCTTCCGTGCCACATGTTACATGGAAAGGCTTCAGGCTGCTCATTTCTAGCTTATCTGTGGCCTTTGAGGGCTTTTGCTGACGTTTCAGATAGTTTATGGCTCACTCCAAGAGCCCAAGCAAGCTGTGCAACGTACTTTTCTATACTACTAGGCGAGAGGAATTTGTTGGGATTGGTCTTCTATGTCAGAAGCTTCCATTCTCGGCCCAATTTAATCCAAAGGTCACCTTCTTTAGACGATCTAAACTCCTGAATGGCTTGCCGCCCATGCGTAGACATTGCCTTCTTCCACCTCGTAACTAAAACATTTGTTTTTTCTTGGGAAGTGCTACAGCTATACTCAGGTGTTGCTTGTATGTTACTACCAATCCCACCAGAACACAAACCAAAGCTAATTACAGGCCTGGAGACTGACCTGTTTGTTGAAAAAGCGCTACGCACTGCCACTTGTGAGCTATATATTCACTATGGTATATTTTTAGCTCCATTAACTGCGGCTTTAACAACAGTTTAGCACAAACAAGTGCAGAATCAACAGGGACCGGCGTAGAGAAAAACACTAAATTCGTGCTATAGTATGTGCCTAAATCTACTATAACATGTGCTTAACTCTGCTATAACATGTGATTAACTCCACTATAGCATGAGCTTATCAAGAGCTAACAATTGGACAAACAAATTTATTAAGTAAACATGGAAGAAACGAACACTGGTAGAGATAACATCAGTGACCAGTAAGCGACCTACAAAAAATGCTAAAAGGGTTGCAGCAGGACGAATGGGTGCTGCAGCTCGAAAAGCCAATCATGTGTCTGGGTCTAATGAGGTTCACCTAGCCGAAATCTTATTTCTTCCTCATGACGTTGTGAAACGCCTCACAGTGGTGGACGTTGCCTCACGCTACAAAGCGGAGTCATTGACTACAAAAGAGGCTAAAGAGGTTATAGATGCACTGGAAAGGATATACAAGCGAGGACCACTGCATAGGCCTAAACTACTTAAGGTCGACCCTAGACGGGAGTTTATGGGAGCAGTGAATCAGATGCTAGCAAAACATGGAGTGTTGGTCAGGCGTGATCGTGTGAATGTCTAACGTGACCAGGCTATAGTGGAGCACTTTAACTGCATACTTGCTGAACGACTCTTTGGACACCAGTATGCCGTGGAGTTATGGGTTACTGGGAAACGATCAACTGAGTGGGTTTCTTGACTGCAAGCTTTAGTCTCTGCGATAAATAATGAGGTGACCGCTTGATTGGAAAAAACCTAAAGTTGCTATAAGGGCAAATCAAGTTGCACAAAAGCCCTCTTCTGTCAAACCAGGGCGCCCAATGGGGTCAAAGAGCAAAAGCTTCCCACTGGTGTTGGCGTTCGCTACCTTTATCATCCAGGTGAGGTACAGCAAGAACAGTGGTGTCGTGCAACTGACCCTGTGTGGTTACTCAATGTCTACCGGATTGGATGCTCTGTCACTAAACCTGGCGAGCCTGTACTATACTATTTATTACATGGACCACTCCGTGGCTTTGTAAAGGAGTTACTTGTGGTGCCATCCAATACCCTATTGTATTCTCAATTAGACAAATAGATATCTATACATAATAATGGTAGTATTTGAAATGATGTGCCTGTGGATATTACTCGGAAAGAAAGACCCCTGTAACAGGCCCTGGAGTTTTGTAATTTACACAGATATAAGATAAAACATGGTGTTGGTAATCCTCTTTGCACGGTTTGTCAGAAGGGTATACAAAATGACCTAGGATTGTGTATGGATTGTGGGTTTGATAAAGGCATGTTAACCAAAAGAAAAAAATCGCTTCACAACAGCCTGTCACTTACTCACCAGACGGCAACATTGATTTCCAAGAAACGGCTGATTGTTTGCTCCCATAAGGACAACGCTACATGATTTCCAAGAAACCGCTGACCCATAAAGACAATGCTACATGATTTCCAAGAAAGTCATGCTGTATAAAAATAGAAATCCTGTGGCGCTGTCAACAAGGTCAAAGACTGCTTGCTGTCTAGTCGTTGTCTTTAACTCACATATGCGAGCACGCAAAGCCCAAACGATTACAATTCACGATTTTAAACCACCTTACCCACGCTCTAAGGTGGCACTCCAACCACTTGAAAAGCATAATGAATTTGACCGTACATATAATGAGATATTTGCTAGATTAAAGGCTGGGGTGGCACGCATCCCAGTCTCCGCCCAGCGTACCCCCCTCCCCAGTTCCTACGCTGCACAAAGCACCAGTCTTAAGTTCAAGAAGACTAAGTGGGATGTTAAAAACTATTTGCATGAATGGATGATGAACGTTCCTGAGTCTCACCCCCTTGGCTCATCCCGGACCTTATGATGTTCTTTATAGGCGTGCGTCGGAAGATGCATAAAGTTTTGACTGATGAGCTGAAAGAGCTATGTGGAATCGAGTGTCAGTTTGCCCTTAGAGTAAGACTTATGAAGCACTCCTATGATGGCAGCACTGAGTATGTTGAGCCTGTATTGCGTAAAAAGCAGCAGGTTGTTCTCTCCTCAGAAGATATTAACGATGCGCTGGACCAGAGTAATGCTAATATCCAAGTGCGGTTGGAGAAGTGGACCAATAATGGGTCTGGTTGGGAATTTGAGGCAGTCAAAACTCTGTGGATTGATATTGCCAACTACCATTAAAAGGTGGCTCCTACTTATCGCTACGAGTAAGCTGACAGATAAGAAGGCGATCATAAACGTAAAACACACAGACGACTACTGCATTCTGTATCATATTGAATCGGCTCTGCATCCGTTTTCTAAAAACCCACAGCGATCATCAAATTATAATATTCAGCGGCTGTTAACCCTGTTGGAAGGTAAAGGCGTAGAATATCCAACACCATGTCAAATATTGAGAAGGTAGAAAAACATGGTAAAGTAGCCTTGAACGTCTTTGGCTGGAATGGGAAGGCCACTTTCATACACCACATCAGTAAACAGCCTGGTCCACGTATAAACCTCATGCTGATTGAGGAGAATGGTAAGTTTTATTACACACAAATCAAAAATCTGAACCGCTTGCTGTATGATCAGAGTGAACACGAACGCATATTCTTCTGTGAGCGATGCCTACATGGTTATACCACTGACAGACTGCTATCTGAGCACAAACCTGAGTGTATGGGGATAGGGCAACCTGCTGTGCGAGTGGATATGCCTGAGGAAGGGAAGATCATATTATCCTTCCAGAACTGGCAGAAGCAGCTGGCTGCCCCTTATATTATCTATGCCGAAACTTCCAGACCCTGCACCTGATCCTACTAAGAGCAGCACACAGAAAACAGAGGAAAATGAGACATGTGGTTACGGCTATGTAGTTGTCCGGTGTGATGATCAGACCGAACCCCCTGTGGTGTATAGAGGAGGCAACACTGTGGAGAAATTCTTGCAAGCCCTGCAGCAGGAAGAGCTCAAGATCAAAGCAGTTCTGTCAAACCCTGTTCCCATGCGCATGACGCGAAAGGATAGCACAAGGCAGCAACCCATTGTCATGTGTGTAAAAAAGAACTGGGTGGGGAATCTGTCCACGATCATTGTCATATAACAGGTAAGTACAGGGGGGCAGCCCACAACGTATGCAACCTAAAGCTGCGGTTGAATCCTAAGACAACAGCCATGCCTGTAGTATTCCATAACCTACGGGGCTATGACTCCCACCTCTTGATGCAGGCCGTAAGCAAAGTGGAAGGGAAGATCAACTGTATCCCAAACAATATGGAGAAGTATATATCCCTATCGATTGGACAGTTACACTTTATTGACAGTGCACAGTTCCTCCTGGCCTCACTTGACAAGCTGGTGTCTGCAAATAAACCAGACGCCTTAGCAGTGAAGGCTAAGTATGAGCCTGATCAAACAAAACGCCGGCTGCTACAGTGCAAGGGATAAGTTTGATGCCTCGCTGCCGCCAATCCAGGAGTTCTACAACAAGCTCTCTCTGAGCAAGGTATAGCTACTACAGACCATGAACATGCACACAAAGTCTGGAACGTGTTCGGGAGTAAACACATGGGCGACTATCATGACCTGTACCTGCGCACAGATGTACTACTCTTGGCTGATGTATTTGAGATATTCGCAGAACCAGTCTCAAGCAGTATGGCTTAGATCCAGCTCAATACTATACCAGTCTTGGCCTTTAATGGGATGCGTTTCTTAAAAGCATGGGGGTGGAGCTCGAGCTTCTCACCGACTATGACAAACACCTATTCATTGAAAAGGGCCTGCGCTGTGGCATAAGCTTAAGATAATAACCCGTAGAGGGCTTTGAGTAGGATAAGCCAGCGAGTTATATCCAGTAGCTTGACGCTAACAACCTGTTTGGGTGGGCGATGAGTCAACCTTTCACTACTGGGGGTATTGAGTGAGTGGATCAGCCGGCCGATCTACAGATACAGGACCATCCCGACAATGCCGAAACAGGATATATACTCGAAGTTGATCTGGAATACCCTGCAGAGTTACATGCTGATCACAACGATTATCCACTAGCGCCAGCGCGAATATCTGTGCAGAACGAATGGTTGACTACCAGAAGAATCTCCTAGGTGTATTGGCGAGCACCGGAAATGGAGTTGAGAATCTGGGCAATAAAGAGGAGTATGTGATCCACTATAGGAATCTCAAGCTCTACCTATCTCTGGGAATGATGCTTACCAAGAAACAGCGTGCTCTTGTATTCAATCAGAGCCCCTGGATAGAGCCTTACATTCGCATGAACACAGACCTGCATAAGGTTGCTACCAGCGACTTTGAGAAGGACCTGTACTACCTGATGAACAGCTCTGTGTTTGGTAAAACCATGGAGAATCTCAGAAGGTGAGTCGACGTCAAGATTGTGCGCTCGGCAGAATAGGAAAAAATACGCAGGCTTGTGGCCAGTCCCCCCCTATGCTCGATATAAATTATTCGATGTTGACCTGGCCGCCCTGCATATGCACAAGACACGCTTAGTGTTAAATCGTCTGGTGTATGTAGGTTTGTGCATACTCGACCTCTCCATGCACCTGATGTACGACTTCTATTATAACACAATGAAGTCCAGATATGGTAGCGACCTTGGCCTACTATACACAGACACTGACTCGCTGCTTCTGGAGATCCGCACAGCTGACGTGTATGCAGACATGAAAGAAAATAGTGACCTCTTTGATACCAGCAACTATGATCCTTCTCATCCCTTGTTCAGTAACGTAAACAAGAAGGTGCTAGGAAAGATGAAAGATGAGTGTGCCGGTGTGCCCATCAAGGAGTATGTTGGTCTGCGAC
This sequence comes from Urechis unicinctus, assembly GCA_034190875.2. Taxonomy (NCBI): domain Eukaryota; kingdom Metazoa; phylum Annelida; class Polychaeta; order Xenopneusta; family Urechidae; genus Urechis; species Urechis unicinctus. The sequence goes on along the minus strand of CM067358.1, from coordinate 69,784,372 downwards.
CAAAGATGTACTCGATCCTGATGTCTGACGAGGGTGAGATTAAAAGGGCTAAGCGAGTGAAGAAGGTTGTGGTTAAGAAACACCTACGCCACGCACAGTACATGGAGTCTCTATTCATAAAGAAGCAGTTCCTTCATGGAATGAACATGCTACGCAGTGATGGTCATAAGATCTATTGGCTCCACGTCAACAAGGTGTCCCTCTCTCCCTTTGATTCAAAGAGGTGGATTTCCGCAAACCGTGTAGACAACTTGGCCTATGAGCACACTAGTTTACCTACAAACCCCGTTTGGGGGTCGGGTCCGAGGCACCTTAGGGTGGGCAAAAAATCTTGTATGAGCTGCTAAAGAGGGAATAATATGGATGAAGGGGCTGTACCAGAACCACCACTCTCTATATTACTCCATGTGTTCTTAAACAGAGCTGTGTTCATTGCTGGTTCCTATGTTACCGGAGAAGACCTTTGGCGTCAAGTCGAAAACCCTGTATACCTTGTGGCTCTTGGGAAACCAGGAATCATAACAGGGTGTAGCAGACCACTTTGGAGTAGCAAAGAGACTCCAGTTACCAGAAACCAAGTTTGCAGTACCCTGGCTTCATTACAGGATTCATTCATCTGATCGCCAGGAATACACGACCTTGGTGTGATTGCCGAAGACTTTAGGTAGGGAATGGCTTCTAATGAGTTGGCCAGGTGCGGGGCATGATGCACAGGTGTTCAGCAATAGCCCTCTGCACGCAGTACTGGAATGTAGCAAACTGGGCCCAGATTATCATTTGTTAGTAGTCTTTGCATATCTTCAAAGTCAGTATTTGGTACTACCATTCTGGGACAACGGCCATTTGCAGTTGCAACCACTCCTCACCCAATGTCGATGTTGAACGCACCATAGGATTACTCAAATACACATTTTGACGTAGCAGTATTGAGGATATAACAATCTTCCTCGTAGCTACATGTGTACTACACAACTTTATATACCAGTCTTCCTGATAGTTGCAGTGTTCTACAAAACTTTATTTTGGTGAATAAAGAGTGTGATCGAAGACTTTGAGAAACAGCAGAGGAAGCTAGCAGAGGAAGCAATTTATCAAACAAGTAACCAAAACATCCAGGAGGCTGAGGTCAAACATAACGAACTTGCAAATTTGACTACTATCTCGATACTAATTGTTAATCTATACAATAAATAGATCAAGCCTATGTTATTTTGACAGCAAAACACTAACTTGTTATTTAAGCAACATAAAATATCGGTTTTAAAGTTAAGAAAAAAACCTTATATCACACCATAGAGTTTCGTCCACATATTTTAGAGAAGAAACAACATGGCATCTTAATAAAAGTAACTACAAGTTGTATGTATCAAAGTGCATTAAATAGTACGGGCACGTAGAAAACCTCACGCTGTAGCTCGCCTTATATCTATATCTAAATATGAGACACGATGAATTGGGACGTGGATCATGAGTGTCACAATAACAGAACAGTATGTAGCATATATTTTGACTAGGATAAACCATCACCCACAAAACCAAATCTAGCACTACAGGTGTTCATAAATTTTATATTCATATAAGGGGCAAGATGTAAAGTAGCATGTGTAAGTTATGACCAAGTCTGGCAATACCCCAGTCCCTGTCTGTGTCTCATCGGGCGTTGAGGAAAATATACGATACAAATAATAACTGTCCAATCATACTGCTCTGAATATGTTATCGGATATTGATGGAATAACAAACCCAAGGAGTAACACTTGTGAATACTAACTGGAGCTGTGTGATGAGCATAACTATATTCATGAAATAACAACTTTTAAGCCAGACATTTTCGCCAACTAAGTACAACACATGATTTGTGCATTTTTGACACATTAACATTTTCGTTAAGGTTCTGCTTTCCATTAATCGTTAAGGTTCTGCTTTCCACGTTAAGCTGTGCGATACATATACTCGAAAACTAAACGCACATCTACGTGGGCCTTCACAATATTCCATTACTCTCTGTGTACCCAGGACTAACAACGGGGGAGAAACGTAAGTGCCGGCTTCCTGCACTTTACCGACCTCCCATATAGAGGTGAAACAACATTAACTAAGTAACTAGGCAAAGTCATTGATAGTCGTTATGTATAACGGGATGATTAGATAGTTAAATCATTAAATTTGCATTCTGTCAATAATACTTTTCAATTACCACAAAACCATAAGCCAGCACACCTTGTGATGCGAGTGATTTCCGTCGGACCAGGAGGACAATGACAACCACTATCATGGCGAGAAGAAGCAGACCCAACACTCCTGCTATAGCAGTTAACCATCAGGAATCTGAAACAGATAACAAGCCAAGCAGATGTCCCTGTCAACTTGTTAAACGGAGACATCACCACACTACCACCCTCTTTAGCTTGTGCCATCGCATGACGATTTCAAGGAGAATAAGTGATGACGTGACATTATCACGACATTTTGTTCTTTTACTAGGCAGACTCAATAGCCCCCCATTACAAATCTATTTGCCTATAGACATTCCTACCACCACAATCGATCAATTCATACAACAATCCATGCAGACATGCATGTACACACATACATTCATGCACCAATGCATAGATACAAACATAGATACACACATACATAAATACACGCACGCACATACATACATACATACATACATACATACATACACATGTACATAAATACACGCACGCACACACATATACATACATGCACACACGCACATACATACAGCACGATCGCACACATACATACATACATACATACATACATACATACATACACACATACATTAATACACGCACGCACATACATACACACATACATGCATACATACATACATACATGTACATAAATACATACACGCATACATACATACATGCACACACGCACGCACGATCGCACACATACATACATACATACATACATACATACATACATACATACATACATACATACATACATACATACATACATACATACATACATACATACATACATACATACATACATACATACACACACACACACACACACACACACACACACACACACACACACACACATACATACATACATACATACATACATACATACATACATACATACATACATACACACACACACACACACACACACACACACACACACATACATACATACATACATACATACATACATACATACATACATACATACATACATACATACATACATACATACATACATACATACATACATGTATGTATGCACGCACACACACACACACACACATACGTGCTCATTTATACACACATGCATACATACATACATACACAGGTACCTATCAAAGTCGTTAGTGGCATCCTTACGCAAGTTGGTGTTCTTTCGTATGTATGGCTCCATCCATAGGATTTGGTCAAACGAGAGCGCACGGTTTATTTTAGTCAGTTTTATTTCTAGCTATAGGTAGAGCTTGAGGTTCCTGTATTGGATCACGTACTTCTCTTTGTTGTGTATGATGGGTACCAGCTCCTCGATCACCACCGTGCTCCACAATGCTACAAGAAGATTATTCTTGTAGTCTGACAACCATTCTTTTTACACAGTCATTCGCGCTGGTGCTAGTGGATGCTCGTTGTGTGCATCTTGGATCTCCGCTGAATATTACCACTTCGAGTATATATCTTAGTGTAGATGGATGGTCCAGGCTTATCCACCCACTCAATCGCCCAAGTGAGTAAGGGCTGTCTCATCGCCATACAGTTTGTTAACGTCGAGGTACTGGATGTAGCTCACTGGCTTTTCCTTGTTAAAACCCTCCACGTATGGGTTATTGGCTTTAGCGTGCGGTACCATGCTTATTTCACCATGCAAGCCCTACTCAATGAACAGGTGCTTGCCGCAGTTGGCTAGCAACTCAGGCTAAACACCTGTGCTCATAAGCAGTGTATTCTATGACAGTCCTGGACTGGTATAGTAGTGGGCTTGGTCCAGACCGCAGTGCTTCAGACATTGTGGAATACATCTGCCAGATACAGCACGCTCGTGCTCAGGTATAGGGCGTGGTAGTCGCCCATGTGGATGAAAATCATTAAGCCCTGACACATCACATTTTGGCATTAGTCACCCTCTCCACTGCCTCTGAAAAGCCCATTGCGCTCTGGCGATTCGTTGTCTCTGCTGCCAGTGGCGTGTTCGTTAGCCCCAATAACCTGTGTGCTAACTAAACTTGTTGCCCAAATTGACAGTGCTAAGCTGTTGTTAAGACTGCGGTTAGCTGAATTTAGTACTTGCCATAGCGGTGATACAGCTAGCAAGTAGCAGAACTTAGTGCGTCCCCATCAAACGGGTCAATCTTGAGGTCTGTAATAAGCTTTGGTTGGCGTTCTAGTGGGATCAGTAGAAGCATACAAGCTTTGATTACAAGTACCTCACATGTACATGTACATATTCTGCCTTCTTCTCTACTATGGCAGTTGTTGTTGAGTTTTGTGGGTTATGCTGACCAAAATACCGCGGAAAAGCCGTGTTGCCAACACATAAACACTCCACCCGAAGATGGAATGTTTGTGGACACGTCGTGATCTTGTGAGCCATGACGTTATAGTACACCACGTGTTTTTGCAGAAAGTGCTGCATGATTAAAGTCCTAATGAGTAACATAGTATTGAAAATTCCGCTGGTCCACCATAAACAGTTTCCTCGCCAAATTTCTCAATGGAGCATCTTCTAATCAGCACTAACCATATTGGGTGCGTTATTTGCATGATAATTAGAGTGATATTACTTACATACTTAGTTCTGCCTCAATTGCTAGTGATGTTGGGTTTAAATACAAGGAATATTGCAGTTTTGCCGCCAGTAATTTGTGTATCTCTTGATTCAACCAAAACACATTACATTGGAAGTGGATGCATCATTCGCCGTGGATCATTTTGAAGAAAGGTTACAAAACAGATTACCAGGGAACACCCGTGTGAATGTATACATATATATATATATATATATATATATATATATATATATATATATATATATATATATATATATATATATATATATATATATATATATATATATATATATATATATATATATATATATATGTATATGTATATATACAAACTCCAAACTGAAAACGGGCCAGACCCATCTGTATATGCTTCTGACCATTTCTGAAGATGGATAAGACTTTTATTAATTTTTTGGTGCCACAAAACCAACAAACTGTGCAAACCACATCCCGAGAAGTAAGTAATAGAAATCAATATCAAATCAAACAGATATCATCACTGAAACAGTGGAAGCAAAAGCCATCTTAAAGTGACATAAGAATGTCCGGTGTCCGCAATGCAGGTGTGTTTACAGTCGCGAACGACATTTCACATAGTTAAGGTGTGCATGATATAACAAAGCAGTTAAAAAGAAGTCTCTTAGAGTGATCAAACATCGATTTATTTTACTATTACGGGATATAAGGATGGACTCGGACTGTATGTCAGCCGGAGATAAAGGAAACACATCGAATACCATGCTCGTCTTTAGTAGATGACTAACTACATTTGCACATTAATCCTTTGAATCTACACTGACAATATTTTAGGTTCGCTGTGCGATACAGGTACACGAAATCTAAACGCAAATCTACGCAAGATTTCTTTACACTTTTGTGTGGTTCAAAATGCATTTGTAGACCTAGGCGCTCAGTTGTCGATGCCAAGCTACCGAGCGCGGAGCCGCTATCTATACATGCTGCTAGGTGTACATTCATGTCATTCAAGACATAATACATGGCGATCATTCAGTCTTCTTCAACAGAAAGCGCGGGTAACTTGGCATCGAGAAAAAAGCGCCCATTGTGGCGGGTATTTGTGTTCGTATTATTATTGTTGGTAGTAGTAGTAGTAGTAGTAGTAGTAGTAGTAGGAGTAAAGGTCGTAGTAGTAGTAGTAGTAGTAGTAGCAGCAGCAGTATAATGTATATAATTGTTATTATAATTATACATTAACAAAAAATAAAATGGCTGATATTATTCAATATACAAGTGTAGTTGTTGTTACTATGGATACAAAATATATTATTATTCGTATTATTATTCTAATCGTTTTCAATGAAAAGTGTCAGAACACCATCCTCCGATCGGTATACAGGAATATAAAAACATCGCAGATTGGTATTTACATGAATATTTAACAGCAGTAATTAGGTAAACTCCAACATTTCTTCTCTCCGTCCAGTTACCAGGTCAAACTAAGTGTTCCTTGGTGCAGGAATCTCGTCATACGTACTGCTACTGCTCGCGTGTCTACGTTGTAACTCTGTGTACCCAGGATTAAGAGTAAGATGAGAAACGTTGGTGCCGGCTTCCTGCACTTTACCGACCTCCCCTTTGAAGATTAAAATAACATCGATTAAGGGGTCATGTTATGGATAGTTGTTAAGTATGATAGGCTGATTATATATTGAAATCATTAAATTTGCATTCAGTCTATAATATTTTTTCAATAACCGCAAAATCATAAGTCAGCACACCTTGCGCTGCGGGTGATTTCCGTCGGACCAGGAGGACAATGACAACCACTATCATGGCGAGAAGAAGCAGACCCAACACTCCTGATATAGCAGCTAACCATGTGGAATCTGAAACTGTTGCCCCTGTCAACTTGATCAACGGGAGACATCATCACATAACCACCCTCCTTATGTTATGAACAACAACAACAACAACACGAATAAGCTAAAGCGGATGTCCCAGTAAAGATAACATCAAATGTCAATATATCTACAGACCCAGAATGGCATGAATGCGATTGCACAACGAAATGCCTCCAACGGAACCATATACTTATATTGCTTGCACTAGAAGCTGAGAAGGAAATGGGGAATTTGTTTCCCTACCTGTCTGGCTGGCAGTGGGCGAAATTGATGTCATATGCTCTGTAGTAAATATCGGCCGCGAAAAGGCACCATGACTTCGTCCACATGAAGGTACGTCATCGCCTGAGCATTTCAAGAACAACAAGGGATCACGTCACATTATCTCGATATTTTCTTCTCACATCAAACGAGCACACCAGCCCACAATAATCGATCTATTCGCCTATCGACTTTCCAACCGATTATTTTACCCCTCCCTCACCTCCTTAATAACTAAACAAAATCTATTAATTCATACACCCATACATGCAGATATGTAAACATACACATATATATATATTCTGGCATGCGTATATACAAACATACATACCTACATACATACCTACATACAGACGTACATACATACATATATATATATATATATATATATATATATATATATATATATATATATATATATATATATATATATATATATATATATATATATATGTATATATATATTTATATATGTATGCATATATTCATATTTATTTATATATATATTATAATTATATATATCTTTATATATATTTATAAATATAGATATATATTTATATATAAAATATATATATATGCATATCTAAATATATATATGCATAAATATATAAATATATATATAAAATATATATATATATATATATATATATATATATATATATATATATATATATATATATATATATATATATATATATATATATATATAGATATATATATATATATATATATATCTATATATATATATATATCTCTATATATATATATATATATTCATTCATTCATTTCCCAACCGAAACTCCACTGACAGGGCGTCGGAGGGAAACTGAGAAGGTCTCACAGCAAAACTGAATGAGTGTTTGAATAACTGCGATCCGAACTGACCAAGGCAATGTCTTTTGTACTCCAAAGCTCGGTCATTAACTGTAATGTACAGGGGCTCGAGAAAATCAATAAGCCATCTGTCCAAATGATTGGTGGTCTTAAGCACGTTAATTATTTGGAACAACCACAGTATAAAACTGTACTCCTTACAAAGAACAAGGGCATAGTGATACATATATGAAGTATTCGTACTGGTCAGATCCCGACCACGGGCAACGTTGAAGCCAGAAGAGTGATGTTAATGTCAAGTCAGACGTGGCCGAATTCGCGTGGTTATAACAGTTAGAAATTCTGCCCCAAAACAGATCCTGAGGCAGATCTACAGCAAGCCAATCTCTCTATGGTCCTCGTCGATTTGATTATTTACCAGCAGGAAATACAAACTGGTCAACATGCGCTGTGGACACACCAACACCTGTCTACTCTGCAAGTCGAGTCAAACAGCCTGCTTGCAATGCAGAAAGGGGAAAGGGGGGAGATACGCAGTGAGGGGACAACACCGTAAGGTGTGGTCAACCAAGAGCGCCTAGGGATTTGACCACAAATTCAGACGTAAAGCACAAATAAAATCACCATTGGTTAACACAACTCGGTAGACTCTGCATTTTAACTGATATTGTGATTGACCCCGAGAACGTGTTGAGTGCCATATTACCAGTATGACAGCATTACTTACCCGTCATAACGTGCCCTTCTCAGGAATCACCTTTTGCAGCTGGTCTACACTTAAACCTCACTTTCCAAGAACCACGTATGACCACAATGTCACCTGCCATATCCCCTTCTCCTCATGTGCACTCCACAACCCATCGTAATATGCACGTCCTGTTGAGGCAATGCCCGATGATCCGACCAACTACACTGCCTCACCTGATCAGGATAATGCCGCCCCAAACTCTTGGAGCAACTGCCTTCTTCATCATGAGATCTCGACACCACGATAGGACGACAGGGCATGATCTTCAACGATAATCTATTAATTATTTAGTAATAACCCTAACAGTTGTTTCCATATTGATAAACAGCGGCTACAAATATGTTGTTAAGTCATATGCTTATGAATACGCATATAAGTATTCTATCAACAGGAGCACCCCCCCCCCACCACACACACATACATACACACACACACACACACACACACACACACACACACACACACACACACACATACACACATACACACATACATACATACATACATACATACATACATACATACATACATACATACATACATACATACATACATACATACATACATACATACATACATACATACATACATACATACATACATACATACATACATACATACATACATACATACATACATACATACATACATACATACATACATACATACATACATACATACATACATACATACATACATACATACATACGCACAAACACATACGTACATACATACACACACGCACGCACGCTCACACGCACACGCACGCTCGCGTGCACGCACGCACACACACACACGCACAAACGCATACATACACACACATATATATATATATATATATATATATATATATATATATATATATATATATATATATATATAGATGTATCTAGATACATATATATATATATAACTCACCTCGACAGAGTTCTTCCTCCATGACTTGACTCCATTCTAAGCCCAGTAGTCTTCCAGGAGACCCACATGGACGGCTGGTTGGTGCGATGTCTGTGACTGTCACCATCTGTGTTATATTCCGCATCCAGTCCAAGGAGCAGTCGCAGCGCATCGTGCGTGAATTGAGTAGATACAGACGAGTTAATCTGTGATTCAGCATCGATATATCTGGGAACGTCTCCATACCAGTCGACTGCACATATAGAAGTGTGAGTGTCGGAAGCAGTTCCAGAAGCCTCATCATATCGTCACATGGCATAGCACCCAGTTTATTGTTATTCAGATAAAGTGAAGTCAGGCCTGTGATTGGTCGATTGATATGAGATATGTCTATTGGACCAATATTGTTATCATTAAGGATAAGAGTGGTGATGCTGATCAATGGGTGAAAAAGATAGGATACATCCACAAGACGATTGTGGTCCAGGTCCAATCGGGCTAAGTTGAATCCATCAAAAGCATCCTTCCGAATGACAGTTATGAAGTTCCACGATAGATACAATTGTTTCAGACTCAGTCTCTGGTAGATTAGGTCCGGAATTTCGGTCAGCCCCGTGGCAACCATTCTTAATATATTAACTTTGGTTAGCCGTTCAAAAGCGTTACGAGGCAACTGTCCGACGTAACTGCTGTCCAAATAAAGATGATATATGTTGTTACTAAAGGGAATGTTTGGTGAGCGTATAAAGTCAATATCGGTAAGGCGGTTGTTGCCTAAATAAAGCAACCGCATAAGTGGTGAGTTGTCGGTTAACACGTCTGGTGCCACAAACGTCAATTTATTGTGGATGAGATTCAATCTGGTAAGCGAAGTCAGATGTCGTAAATCGTCACTTTCCCATCTTTCAATCTGATTGTTTCTGGCGTCAAAATTAGCAAGCGTGCTGCCGACAGCGTCAAGTTGAGGTAAAGTCGTTAAACGGTTGAAGTTTATATTCAAAGTGACTAATGGTGTTCCATTGAATGCTGAGTCGGAGACAACTGATATCCTATTGTACGAAATGTCAATGTGAATTAATAAACCAAATCCGTTGAAAGTATTTGCCTTGATTTCTGTGATCTCGTTGTATTGAAGGTAAACGTGGGTGGTGGCGTTGTCCATGTCTTCAATGGGAACTTCGGTTAGACCGGCGCGTTGACGAGTAAACGTCGTAGATGCCAGGATATGAGGAACTGCTAATCCCATCAAGATGATGAGTACTCTTGTAGTATCCATCTTTGACGAGTAGAAAGTCGCCGCGAATATTTCTATCCAAATCTCTATGATCGAGCTTGATCACAGAATGAGGGTTGTGGAGTTTAACTGTCGACACCTGTTAGGCGTTAACAGAACTTCAAGGTTGTGGAACTTTTGTGAAAGAGAAATTTGGGTTGAGCGAGGATGCGCTTGACTGACCTCGACCTCCGAAACGACAGCATTACGAGCCACTGAATTACGCAGCTCAACAGGAGAAGGTAAATATAGCAACGACGAGTACATTCCGTTTTTCAGACCATCTTCTTCTTTGACTCGAATAGGCAAGGCCGAAAGTATCCATGTTAAACCGCAACATAATGCACAAATATAGTCTGTACTGAGCCAATTTCTTGCCGCTCACACAATGAGTTACTGATAAACAGCACCGCACACTGCCAGTAAACTTCGTGACCGCTTGCTGGTGCTGTTTGCCCCTGTGATGTCACACCGAAAAAAAAGGCAGCGACTATGAAATCAGCTCCGGACCAAGCGTTGGAAAGAATCGATGAAAACCATCCTAAATGTAGTTCTCGTCGTTATTAAAACCCGGAAGTTTTCAATAAATGAGTTAGAGGTCAAAGAGTATTCCACTTTTATGACCACACATTATATCGGCCTCTGTCACATTGCAGCACAGCAGACAACACCGCATTCCTCTGGATCAGACTCTGTCACATTGCAGCACACCAGACAACACCGCACTCCTCTGGATCGGACTCTGTCACATTACAGCACACCAGACAACACCGCATTCCTCTAGATCGGCCTCTGTCACATTGCAGCACACTAGACAACACCGCATTCCTCTGGATCGGCCTCTGTCACATTGCAGCACACCAGACAACACCGCATTCCTCTGGATCGGACTCTGTCACATTGTAGTACACCAGACAACACCGCACTCCTCTGGATCGGACTCTGTCACATTGTAGTACACCAGACAACACCGCATTCCTCTGAATCGGACTCTGTCACATTGCAGTACACCAGACAACACCGCATTCCTCTGGATCGGACTCTGTCACATTGCAGCACACCAGACAACACCGCATTCCTCTGGATCGGCCTCTGTCACATTGCAGCACACCAGACAACACCGCATTCCTCTGGATCGGACTCTGTCACATTGTAGTACACCAGACAACACCGCATTCCTCTGGATCGGACTCTGTCACATTGCAGTACACCAGACAACACCGCATTCCTCTGGATCGGACTCTGTCACATTGCAGCACACCAGACAACACCGCATTCCTCTGGATCGGACTCTGTCACATTGCAGTACACCAGACAACACCGCATTCCTCTGGATCGGACTCTGTCACATTGCAGCATACTAGACAACACTGCATTCCTCTGGATCGGCCTCTGTCACATTGCAGCACACCAGACAACACCGCATTCCTCTGGATCGGACTCTGTCACATTGCAGTACACCAGACAACACCGCATTCCTCTGGATCCTCTGTCACATTGCATCGGCACTCTGTCACTCTGTCACATTGCAGCACACTAGACAACACCGCATTCCTCTGGATCGGACTCTGTCACATTGCAGCACACCAGACAACACCGCATTCCTCTGGATCGGACTCTGTCACATTGCAGCACACCAGACAACACCGCATTCCTCTGGATCGGACTCTGTCACATTGCAGTACACCAGACAACACCGCATTCCTCTGGATCAGACTCTGTCACATTGCAGTACACCAGACAACACCGCATTCCTCTGGATCGGACTCTGTCACATTGCAGCACACCAGACAACACCGCATTCCTCTGGATCGGACTCTGTCACATTGCAGCACACTAGACAACACTGCATTCCTCTGGATCGGCCTCTGTCACATTGCAGCACACCAGACAACACCGCATTCCTCTGTATAGGCCTCTGTCACATTACAGCACACTAGACAACACCGCATTCCTCTGGATCGGCCTCTGTCACATTGCAGTACACCAGACAACACCGCATTCCTCTGGATAGGCCTCTGTCACATTACAGCACACTAGACAACACCGCATTCCTCTGGATCGGCCTCTGTCACATTGTATAACATTGTGTCAGCCCGGAAAATCATCTGCATTATTCAAGCATTCATCAGGAAATCGTATGATCCGTTTTCAACAAAATATACTTTAATAACAAGCACACCACATGTACATGTATATACCCCGCCCTCTTCTCAACTATGACAGTTGTTGATGCTGAGTTTTGTGGGTTATGCTGACCAATATACCGCGGATGTATAGCCGTGTTGCCAACACATAAACATTTCACCCGAAGATGGAATGTTTGTGGACACATGCCAATAGACGTCGGGATCCTGTCAGTCATGATTAAACCCGGTATTTGTCATATTATGATAAGAACATTGGGGCAGTGCCACTGAAAAATTCCCTTTGAGAAACAATCTGTCCATTCTGCGATGGGCAGTGGCGCAGTTGATATATGAGGCAGGAGCTAGATAGGTAGGTAAGTAGGTAGATATGTGGGTAAGTAGGTACCTATATAATAGGTAGGTAGGTAAGTAGGTAGGTAGGTAGGTAGGTAGGTAGGTAGGTAGGTGGGTAAATAGGATGGTCGGTATGAAGATAGGTAAGGGAACATCATGATTTGTAATTATCTTCTGCCACTTGTTGATAGACGCTCAATTGAACACCACATTTATTGACAGCATTTAGTGCCGCTCGGCGTTTGTCGCAAATTCTATCAATTGTGATATAGAACTGTAGTTTGATCACTATGCATTTCGTGTGCATATATGAACAACCTTCTAATTGATTATGGAAGGTTACGGTTGGTGTATGCAATTATGACCTTACCATCAATACCATATAATGTAACCGTAGTGTGTAATCGAAGAGCTTACAGCTATGCTATGAGGGCTAACTCTCACATCCGCCTGTCAACAGCGTTCTGCTTGTCATAGCGTCACTTAAAATAACGTGGAATTTTCTGATCAATTCGAGGATGCGATCACCTCGACCAATCAGAAGACTCGTAGATCGGTCAGCAGTTCCATGTGCTGTTGCTGCTTTAATGGTAGCTTCGCCTGGCGATAGGCGTGTGTTTCACTCATTTGCATATTCACCACACAGCCAGTCGGAGTGAGCCCTCATGGCGTAGCTATAAGCGATTAGGCGATTGTGGCATAACAAAAGCAGATATGTTAACTAACCACTCAAAAAGTGAGTGGTTAGTTAACAGATCTGGTACGCCTGAAGTCAACTGATTGTCCTCGAGATACAGTGTGGTCAAATTTGGCAAATGATACACTCCTCATCGGCCAGACTTACACTTTATGCGATTAGTTTGGTAAATCCATTGAAGACGTCGCCTCTCGTGTCTTCTATCTGGTTGTTTGTGGCATAAATGGCCGAAAGCGGGCTGCCAACAGCGCTGAGTTTAGGTAGAGTCGTTCAACGGTTGTAATGAATCATAAAGTTGACAATTGAAAGCCGAGTCAGAGAAAATATATATCGTATTACATGAAAGGTCAATATGAACTAATGGGTCAAATCCATAGAACGTATTTGCCACGATTTCTGTAATGCCGGTGTGGTCAAGGTACATATGCGTCGTAGAGTTGCCAATGTATCCAATGGGAGCCTCGGTTAGATTGGCATGTTTAAGAATAATCGTCGTAGATGCCAGGATATGAGGAACAGCAAATATCAACAAAACGCGGAGTTGTCTTGTTATATTCATTGTCCATTAGTTGAAAGCCACTGTGCTAAATTCTTGACAAATCTGTCCGATAGAGTATGGTAGCGCAGAGCTGTGTGTGTTTATCAAAAAGTTGGTAAAATAATTTAGTCATCAAGAAACAATATATCATAAGATATATAATCACAGGCCATAGCCATATTCAGAGGTCAGCGGTCGTCATGGTATGATCACAGGTCATGGTCATATTATGGGATCAGCAGTCTACTTGTATCGTCACAGGTCAGAGGTCAGCGGTTACCGATATATGATCACAGGTCATCATCATGTCTTAGGTGAAAGGTCACAGATGTATGACCAAAGATCTTCATCGTAATAGAGAAGTTAGAGGTCGCAGATGCCCGTCACAAAACAGAAGTTAAAGGTATTAGAGGTATCACCATGGGTCGCCGCCGTGACACAAACGTTAGATGTGTTAGATGTGTGTTCCAAGGGTCATAACACAGATAACAGAATGTTACAGTTATTGACATAGAGCTAACTACGTAATGGGTTAAAGACGATTTAAAACAGTCTGAAGGTGAACCTGAACCAAATAACTGACAACACTACATGAAGACTGCGTCACTTTCCTGCGCCAGCGGCTGATGAATGAGAAGTGAGTCCTCCACGCGGTACCTTACTCATATAGTTGTAACTAAAGCGTGAGCCAACAATCGGTCGGCGGTGACAGTCATAGCTGTCTGTATGCTATGCATGTATTTACAGTCATAGCTGTCTGTATGCTATGCATGTATTTACAGTCATAGCTGTCTGTATGCTATGCATGTATTTACAGTCATAGCTGTCTGTATGCTATGCATGTATTTACAGTCATAGCTGTCTGTATGCTATGCATGTATTTACAGTCATAGCTGTCTGTATGCTATGCATGTATTTACAGTCATAGCTGTCTGTATGCTATGCATGTATTTACAGTCATAGCTGTCCGTATGCTATGCATGTATTTACAGTCATAGCTGTCCGTATGCTATGCATGTATTTACAGTCATAGCTGTCTGTATGCTATGCATGTATTTACAGTCATAGCTGTCTGTATGCTATGCATGTATTTACAGTCATAGCTGTCTGTATGCTATGCATGTATTTACGTGTCTTATCTTTCCTGTTTTATGGTAAGGGATAATTCGGCTTAGAAGTCCCATAATAGTCGCTGGAAATGTGAACTATGCTCTCTAATTGTTCATGTTATTCATTTGTCATAATATATACAAGATACATAAATCATCTCTATCGGGATATTTGCTTCCCAAAGAGGTTCTTTCGGTAAACAAGGGAAACACATATCATTTACTTTTAATGAGGAAGTAATAATCACCAATACAAGACTTTTCTCACATTTTCTCGTTTATTTTAACGTTCATATGAGTCTCTAGTCTAAGCAAGAGCAGTTTGAATAAGCTGTGCGCAGGACAACACTTTATTCTGTTAAGGCAAGCTACTGTTGGTGAAAACCATTATGACCGTAACATCCGGTAATCATAATGTGTAATCATGATGGTGGGTATGGTCACAATGCTCCAGCCCAATCGCCCGTGTGTTTGTGCGTGGCAACGACCACTGGTGCACGGTACCCGATGTTGGGCATGGTCAGAGAAGGATGGCATTTTTAGGACACATGAAATATTCACCATTATACAGTCAAATGCTTATCATATGACCAAAACCAAAAATCAGTTCTATTTTCACGATTTATGGGACATTGTTGAAGTATTCCACAATCCGTATTATGAATACTACAAATTTGAATTCACTCAATGTGTTCTCATCAGAGAACTGTACTTGACAACCAATAGGTGTTTCGTTCTGCTTACTAAGCCAAGTACTTAACTTCGGCAGAGAGAGAGTTTGCAATTTATTACAAGCAGTTTAATTTTGCACAAACCTGCTTTGTTAGTAAAATTCCACATATAACACATGATTGCTAGCATGATTTAAATGGACCTGCTGTAGCGAATTGCAGAATAGTTCAATCAGGTTGCAGGTAGTAATAACTATAGGAAATATACGGACAACATTGAAGCGGCCGTAAAACGCTCTCGCTACCTGGCAGCAGGAATCATAATAATAATTGTAATAACCTCTCTGCGGATTGTATTGTCTTGGTCTACTGACATCCATGAAATAGCACAAACAGCACTGTTAAATCTTTATCCAATAGTCGTATCTTAAACCATCTGCGCGGGCTGAGTTCTAGAGTATTGAAAACTTATTCGAGCATGGAACACTATAACGCCAGGCCTCGAGCAACGTTCACTGATTCACGCGTTGTAATGTATAGTTTATGTAAAGTTAAATATAGAGATTGCTGTAAATTTATACCATCAAAGCATTGATGTATAGATATGACTCCAGTAACGGATACTCTCCTAATTGCTATCGTACACCAGGCACATGCTAGCTTCACAGGCTGCCACTGGATGCTGACGATGCGCAATGTTGGCACCAGACACACGCAATGTGTGTCCACTGTGATTGCGCCTTGTTTACATAACGTAAGGTTGGTTTATATACCATCTTTTCCATTTTTGTTTATCAAAACTAAAAACCGTAAACGATCAACAGCAGGTAAACGGCAAACCGTGTTTCATATGCGACAATGATAAGCGGAAAACACCAAACAGATTCGTTTTTCTTTATGTCAAACGGAAAACGAGTGGAGCTGCTGTCGGTGGTATTTTTACTGATACAAGCGGCTGGATATGTTGGCTGGGGCCCAGACGTTTCGTATCACTGACAGCATGCACTGGTGCCGTCCTTGTGCAATTTATCGACCTCATCTGCTTGGCAGAAATATATATTAAATGACTTTGACTTAACAATGAATAAGGGTTTGTTATATAGTTCAATATATTGCTTTTCATATCGTTATTTGGCCTACAATTACTCCTTGTGATGCGGGTGATTTCCGTCAATGACAACCACTATCATGGCGAGAAGAAGCAGACCCAACACTCCTGCTATAGCAGCTAACCATCGGGAATCTGAAACTGATGAAGACCCCAGCTAATGCCCCTGTCACATTGTTAAACGGAGACATCACCACACTACGACCCTCTTTAGCTTTACGTCATCACCGAGGACATCAAGAAGAATAAGTGACATTATCACGACATTTTTTCTTTTTCTAGGCAGGCTCAATGGACCACCATTACCAATTTATTTGCCTATCGACATTCATGCACGCATAAATACATACACGCATAAATACATACACACATACATACATACATACATACATACATACATACATACATACATACATACATACATACATACATACATACATACATACATACATACATACATACATACATACATACACATACATACATACATACATACATACATACATACATACATACATACATACATACATACATACATACATACATACATACATACATACATACATACATACATACATACATACATACATACATACATACATACATACATACACAGATACACATACATACATACATACATACATACATACATACATACATACATACATACATACATACATACATACATACATACATACATACATACATACATACATACATACATACATACATACATACATACATACATACATACATACATACATACATACATACATACATACATACATACATACATACATACATACATACATACATACATACATACATACATACATACATACATACATACATACATACATACATACATACATACACACACATACATACATACATACATACATACATACATACACAGACATACATACATACATACATACATACATACATACATACATACATACATACATACATACATACATACATACATACATACATACATACATACATACATACATACATACATACATACATACATACATACATACATACATACATACATACATACATACATACATACATACATACATACATACACATACATACACATACATACATACATACATACATACATACATACATACATACATACATACATACATACATACATACACACACACACACACACACACACACACACACATACATACATACATACATACACATACATACATACATACATACATACATACATACATACATACATACATACATACATACATACATACATACATACATACATACATACATACATACATACATACATACATACATACATACATACATACATACATACATACATACATACATACATACATACATACATACATACATACATACATACATACATACATACATACATACATACATACATACACAGGTTGGTGTTCTTTCGTATGTATGGCTCCATCCATAGGATTTGGTCAAACGAGAGCGCACGGTTTATTTTAGTCAGCTATAGGTAGAGCTTGAGGTTCCTGTATTGGATCACGTACTTCTCTTTGTTGTGTATGTTGGGTACCAGCTTCTCGATCACCACCGTGCTCCACAATGCTACAAGAAGATTATTCTTGTAGTCTGACAACCATTCTTTTTACACAGTCATTCGCGCTGGTGCTAGTGGATGCTCGTCGTGTGCATCTTGGATCTCCGCTGAATATTACCACTTCGAGTATATTACTTAGTGTAGATGGATGGTCCAGGCTTATCCACCCACTCAATCGCCCAAGTGAGTAAGGGCTGTCTCATCGCCATACAGTTTGTTAACGTCGAGGTACTGGATGTAGCTCACTGGCTTTTCCTTGTTAAAACCCTCCGCGTATGGGTTATTGGCTTTAGCATGCGGTACCATGCTTATTTCACCATGCAAGCCCTACTCAATGAACAGGTGCTTGCCGCAGTTGGCTAGCAACTCAGGCTAAACACCTGTGCTCATAAGCAGTGTATCCTATGACAGTCCTGGACTGGTATAGTAGTGGGCTTGGTCCAGACCGCAGTGCTTCAGACATTGTGGAATACATCTGCCAGATACAGCACGCTCGTGCTCAGGTATAGGGCGTGGTAGTCGCCCATGTGGATGAAAATCATTAAGCCCTGACACATCACATTTTGGCATTAGTCACCCTCTCCACTGCCTCTGAAAATCCCATTGCGCTCTGGCGATTCGTTGTCTCTGCTGCCAGTGGCGTGTTCGTTAGCCCCAATAACCTGTTTGCTAACTAAACTTGTTGCCCAAATTGACAGTGCTAAGCTGTTGTTAAGACTGCGGTTAGCTGAATTTAGTACTTGCCATAGCGGTGATACAGCTAGCAAGTAGCAGAACTTAGTGCGTCCCCATCAAACGGGTCAATCTTGAGGTCTGTAATAAGCTTTGGTTGGCGTTCTAGTGGGATCAGTAGAAGCATACAAGCTTTGATTACAAGTACCTCACATGTACATGTACATATTCTGCCTTCTTCTCTACTATGGCAGTTGTTGTTGAGTTTTGTGGGTTATGCTGACCAAAATACCGCGGAAAAGCCGTGTTGCCAACACATAAACACTCCCACCCGAAGATGGAATGTTTGTGGACACGTCGTGATCTTGTGAGCCATGACGTTATAGTACACCACGTGTTTTTGCAGAAAGTGCTGCATGATTAAAGTCCTAATGAGTAACATAGTAATGAAAATTCCGCTGGTCCACCATAAAAACAGTTTTCCTCGCCAAATTTCTCAATGGAGCATCTTCTAATCAGCACTAACCATATTGGGTGCGTTATTTGCATGATAATTAGAGTGATATTCCTTACATACTTAGTTCTGCCGCAATTGCTAGTGATGCTGGGTTTAAATACAAGGAATATTGCAGTTTTGCCGCCAGTAATTTGTGTATCTCTTGATTCAACCAAAACACATTACATTGGAAGTGGATGCATCATTCGCCGTGGATCATTTTGAAGAAAAGTTACAAAACAGATTACCAGGGAACACCCGTGTGTGAATGTATACATATATATGAATATATATATATATATATATATATATATATATATATATATATATATATATATATAGACGATATATATATATATATATATATATATATATATATATATATATATATATATATATATATATATATATATATATATATATAGATCAATCTATATATATATATATATATATATATATATATATATATATATATATATATATATGTATATATATACAAACTCCAAACTGCAAACGGGCCAGACCCATCTGCATATGCTTCTGACCATTTCTGAGGATGGATAAGACTTTTATTAATTTTTTGGTGCCACAAAACCAACAAAAATTCTGTGCAAACCACATCCAGAGAAGTAAGTAATAGAAATCAATATCAAATCAAACAGATATCATCACTGAAACAGTGGAAGCAAAAGCCATCTTAAAGTGACATAAGAATGTCCGGTGTCCGCAATGCAGGTGTGCTTACAGTCGCGAACGACATTTCACATACTTAAGGTGTGCATGATATAACAAAGCAGTTAAAAAGAAGTGTCTTAGAGTGATCAAACATCGATTTATTTTACTATTACGGGATATAAGGATGGACTCGGACTGTATGTCAGCCGGAGATAAAGGAAACACATCGAATACCATGCTCGTCTTTAGTAGATGACTAACTACATTTGCACATGAATCCTTTGAATCTACACTGACAATATTTTAGGTTCGCTGTGCGATACAGGTACACGAAATCTAAACGCAAATCTACGCAAGATTTCTTTACACTTTTGTGTGGTTCAAAATGCATTTGTAGACCGAGGCGCTCAGTTGTCGATGTCAAGCTACCGAGCGCGGAGCCGCTATCTATACATGCTGCTAGGTGTATATTCATGTCATTCAAGACATAATACATTGCGATCATTGAGTCTTCTTCAACAGAAAGCGCGGGTAACTTGGCATCGAGAAAAAAGCGCCCATTGTGGCGGGTATTTGTGTTCGTATTATTATTGTTGGTAGTAGTAGTAGTAGTAGTAGTAGTAGTAGTAGTAGTAGTAGGAGTAAAGGTCGTAGTAGTAGTAGTAGTAGTAGTAGTAGGAGTAAAGGTAGTAGTAGTAGTAGTAGTAGCAGCAGCAGTATAATGTATATAATTGTTATTATAATTATACATTAACAAAAATAAAAATGGCTGATATTATTCAATATACAAGTGTAGTTGTTGTTACTATGGATACAAAATATATTATTATTCGTATTATTATTCTAATCGTTTTCAATGAAAAGTGTCAGAACACCATCCTCCGATCGGTATACAGACATCTGTCAGGAATATAAAAACATCGCAGTTTGGTATTTACATGAATATTTAACAGCAGTAATTAGGTAGACTCCAACATTTCTTCTCTCCGTCCAGTTACCGGTCAAACTAAGTGTTCCTTGGTGCAGGAATCTCGTCATACGTACTGCTACTGCTCGCGTGTCTACGTTGTAACTCTGTGTACCCAGGATTAAGAGTGAGATGAGAAACGTTGGTGCCGGCTTCCTGCACTTTACCGACCTCCCCTTTGGAGATTAAAATAACATCAATTAAGGGGTCATGTTATGGATAGTCGTTAAGTATAATAGGCTGATTGTATATTGAAATCATTAAATTTGCATTCAGTCTATAATATTTTTTCAATAACCGCAAAATCATAAGTCAGCACACCTTGTGCTGCGGGTGATTTCCGTCGGACCAGGATGACAATGACAACAACTATCATGGCGAGAAGAAGCAGACCCAACACTCCTGATATAGCAGCTAACCATGTGGAATCTGAAACTGATGACGAGACCAGCTGATGCCCCTGTCAACTTGATCAACGGAGACATCATCACATAACCACCCTCCTTATGTTATGAACAACAACAACAACAACACGAATAAGCTAAAGCGGATGTCCCAGTAAAGATAACATCAAATGTCAATATATCTACAGACCCAGAATGGCATGAATGCGATTGCACAACTAAATGCCTCCAACGGAACCATATACTTATATTGCTTGCACTAGAAGCTGACAAAGAAATGGGGAATTTGTTCCCCTACCTGTCTGGTTGGCAGTGTGCGAAATTGATGTCATATGCTCTGTAGTAAATATCGGCCGCGAAAAGGCACCATGACTTCGTCCACATGAAGGTACGTCATCGCCTGAGCATTTCAAGAACAACAAGGGATCACGTCACATTATCTCGATATTTTCTTCTCTCATCAAACGAGCACACCAGCCGACAATAATCGATCTATTTGCCTATCGACTTTTACCCCTCCCTCACCTCCTTAATAACTAAACAAAATCTATTAATTCATACACCCATACAAGCAGATATGTAAACATACACATATATATATATATTCTGGCATGCGTATATACAAACATACATACCTACATACCTACCTACATACCTACATACATACATACATACATACATACATACATACATACATACATACATACATACATACATACATACATACATACATACATACATACATACATACATACATACATACATACATATACATACAATACATACATACGTACATACATACATGCATGCATATATATATATATATATATATATATATATATATATGTATATATATATATATATATATGTATATATATATAAATATATAGATATGCATATATATATATTTATATGTGTTGAATAACTGCGAACCGAACTGACCAAGGCAATGTCTTTTGTACTCCAAAGCTCGATCCTTAACTTCATGCTGTCCATGTAATGTACAGGGACTCGAGAAAATCAATAAGCCATCTGTCCAAATGATTGGTGGTCTAAAGCACGTTAATTATTTGGAACAACCACAGTATAAAACTGTACTCCCTACAAAGAACAAGGGCATAGTGATACATATATGAGGAATTCGTACTGGTCAGATCCCGACCACGGGCAACGCTGAAGCCAGAAGAGTGATGTTAATGTACCAAGTCAGACGTGGCAGATTTTGCGTGGTTATATTCTGCCCCAAAACAGATCCAGAGGCTGATCTACAACAAGCCAATCTCTATATGGTCCTCGTCGATTTGATTATTTACCAGCAGGAAATACAAACTGGTCAACATGCGCTGTGGACACACCAACACCTGTCTACTCTGCAAGTCGAGTCAAACACACTGCTTGCAATGCAGAAAGGGGAAAGGGGGGAGATACGCAGTGAGGGGACGACACCATAAGATGTGGTCAACCAAGAGCGCCCAGGGATTTGACCACAAATTCAGACGTAAACCACAAATAAAATCACCATTGGTTAACACGACTCCGTAGACTCCGCTTTTTAACTGATATTGTGAGTGACCCCGAGAGTGTGTTGAGTACCATATTAACATTATGACAGCATTACTTACCCGTCATAACGTGCCCTTCTCAGGAATCACTTTTTGCAGCTGGTCTACACTTAAACCTCACTTTCCAAGAACCACGTATGACCACCGTGTCACCTGCCATATCTCTTTCTCCTCATATGCACCCCACAACCCATCGTAACATGCACGTCCTGTTGAGACAATGCCCGATGATCCGACCAACTACACTGCCTCACCTGATCAGGCTACTGCGTGCCCCAAACTAACTCTTGGAGCACACACATATATATATAAATCTAAATATAAATATATATATATACATACATACATATATATATACATAATATATATATATATATATATATATATATATATATATATATATATATATATATATATATATATATTTAGATACATATATTTATATAACTCACCTCCACAGAGTTCTTCCTCCATGACTTGACTCCATTCTAAGCCCAGTAGTCTTCCAGGAGACCCACATGGACGGCTGGTTGGTGCAATGTCTGTGATTGTAACCATCTGCGTTATATTCCGCATCCAGGCCAATGAGCAGTCACAGCGCATCGTGCGTGGATTTAGTAAATAGAGACGAATTAGTCTGTGATTCAGCATCGATATATCTGGGAACGTCTCCAAACCAGTCGACTGCAGATTTAGATTTGTGAGTGACAGGACTAATTCCAGAAACCTCATCATATCGCCACATGGCATGGCCCCCAGGTTGTTGTTTTGGAGATAAAGTGAAGTCAGGCCTGTGATTGGTCGATCGATATGAGATATGTCTATTGGACCAATATTGTTATCATTAAGGTAAAGAGTGGTGATGCTGATCAGTGGGTGGAAGAGATAGGATACATCCACAAGACGATTGTTGTCCAGGTCCAATCGGACTAAGTTGAATCCATCAAAAGCATCCTTCCGAATGACGGTTATAAAGTTCCACGATAGATACAAATATTTAAGACTCAGTCTCTGGTTGATAAGGTCCGGAATTTCGGTCAGCCCCGTGGCAACCATTCTTAATATATTAACTTTGGTTAGCCGTTCAAATGCGTTTGGAGGCAACTGTCCGACGTAACTGCTGTCCAAATAAAGATGATATGTTGTTACTAAAGGGAATGTTTGGTGAGCGTATAAAGTCAATATCGGTAAGGCGGTTGTTGCCTAAATAAAGCAACCGCATAAGTGGTGAGTTGTCGGTTAACACGTCTGGTGCCACGGACGTCAATTTATTGTGGATGAGATTCAATCTGGTAAGCGAAGTCAGATGTCGTAAATCGTCACTTTCCCATCTTTCAATCTGATTGTTTGTGGCGTCAAAATTAGCAAGCGTGCTGCCGACAGCGTCAAGTTTAGGTAAAGTCGTTAAACGGTTGAAGTTTATATTCAAAGTGACTAATGGTGTTCCATTGAATGCTGAGTCGGAGACAACTGATATCCTATTGTACGAAAGGTCAATGTGAATTAATTGACCAAATCCGTTGAAAGTATTTGCCTTGATTTCTGTGATCTCGTTGTATTGAAGGTAAACGTGGGTGGTGGCGTTGTGCATGTCTTCAATGGGAACTTCGGTTAGACCGGCGCGTTGACGAGTAAACGTCGTAGATGCCAGGATATGAGGAACTGCTAATCCCATCAAGATGATGAGTACTCTTGTAGTAGCCATCTTTGACCAGTAGAAAGTCGCCGCGAATATTTCTATCCGAATCTTTATGATAGAGCTTGATCACACAATGAGGGTCGTGGAGTTTACCTGTCGACACCTGTTAGGCGTTAACAGAACTTCAAGGTTGTGGAACTTTTGTGAAATAGAAATTTGGGTTAAGCGAGGATGCGCTTGACTGACCTCGACCTCCGAAACGACAGCATTACGAGCCACTGAATAACGCAGCTCTTCAGGAGGAAGTAAATATAGCAACGACGAGTACATTCCGTTTTTCAAAACATCTTCTTCTTTGACTCGAATAGGCAAGGCCGAAGTTATCCATGTTCAAACCGCAACATAATCCACAAATATAGTCTGTACCAAGACAATTGTTATAACGGTATTTTCAAAATTTCTATATCAAAGCCCTTATTCCACACGTAAATTATTCAGACTTATGACCCCTTTTGATGGTATAAATTCTGTACAAACTCTATCCCTTTTATCTATCTGATGGTAACAACAACATTTTTAATCCCTTTGATCTAAAGCAATCCCCACCATTAATTCGAATTGACACTAATACCGGGTGTTTACTATCTAATTACAATGGACATGGTTGGATTAGTCTCAGCTTGCTTATCTCCAGTGCCTCCTGTGTTCCACCTGGCGTCCCCAATCCCGAACCAATCACTCGCTTACACTTGAACCAGGTGACCAGTCATGACCAATGACGATAGTCCATGCGTCTTGTTGGGGGGAGTGGTTGAGTTCCACAGTGGGGATAAAATGAAGGACATTGGGGGCACGAGAGGAGGAGAAGCTTGCCAGGAGAGCGAAGGCAATAAACTATAATCATGCAGATTATAAAAGTCTTCGAGTTCTGCACCACGATGACATAAGAAACTTCGAAATCACTCTTAGAACACTCACACAATGAGTTACTGATTAACAGCACCGCACACTGCCAGTAAACTTCGTGACCGCTTGCTGGTGCTGTTTGTCCCTGTGACGTCACACCGACAAAAAATGGCAGTGACTCTGAAATCAGCCCCGGACCAAGCGTTGGAAATAATGGATAAAAACCATCCTAACTGTAGTTCTCCTCCTTATTAAAACCCGGAAGTTTTCAATAAATGAATTAGAGGTCAAAGAGTATTCCACTTTTATGACGACACATTATCTTTAAATATCATCGAAAATTGCGCTCGCGAAATTCTCTGATCGACCCTGTTCTTACAACTGCTCCCCCTACTTCACATTGCAGCACACTAGACAACACCGCATTCCTCTGGATCGGCCTCTGTCACATTGCAGCACACTAGACAACACCGCATTCCTCTGGATCGGCCTCTGTCACATTGCAGCATACTAGACAACACCACATTCCTCTGGATAAGCCTCTGTCACATTACAGCACACTAGACAACACCGCATTCCTCTGGATCGGCCTCTGTCACATTGCAGCACACTAGACAACACCGCATTCCTCTGGATCGGCCTCTGTCACATTACAGCACACTAGACAACACCGCATTCCTCTGGATAGGCCTCTGTCACATAACAGCACACTAGACAACACCGCATTCCTCTGGATAGGCCTCTGTCACATTACAGCACACTAGACAACACCGCATTCCTCTGGATCGGCCTCTGTCACATTACAGCACACTAGACAACACCGCATTCCTCTGGATCGGCCTCTGTCACATTGCAGCATACTAGACAACACCACATTCCTCTGGATCGGCCTCTGTCACATTACAACACACTAGACAACACCGCATTCCTCTGGATAGGCCTCTGTCACATTACAGCACACTAGACAACACCGCATTCCTCTGGATCGGCCTCTGTCACATTGTATAACATTGTGTCAGCCCGGAAATCATCTGCATTATTCAAACATTCATCGGGAAATCGTATGATCCTTTTTCAAAGAAATATACTTTAATTACAAGTACCTCACATGTACGTGTACATACCTTGCCCTCTTCTCTATTATGACAGCTGTTGATGCTGAGTTTTGTGGGTTATGCTGACCAATATACCGTGGATGTATAGCCGTGTTGCCAACACATAAACACTCCACCCGAAGATGGAATGTTTGTGGACACGTCGTGATCTTGTGAGCCATGACGTTATAGTACACCACGTGTTTTTGCAGAAAGTGCTGCATGATTAAAGTCCTAATGAGTAACATAGTAATGAAATTCCGCTGGTCCACCATAAACAGTTTCCTCGCCAAATTTCTCAATGGAGCATCTTCTAATCAGTACTAACCATATTGGGTGCGTTATTTGCATGATAATTAGAGTGATATTCCTTACATACTTAGTTCTGCCTCAATTGCTAGCGATGTTGGGTTTAAATACAAGGAATATTGCAGTTTTGCCGCCAGTAATTTGTGTATCTCTTGATTCAACCAAAACACATTACATTGGAAGTGGATGCATCATTCGCCGTGGATCATTTGAAGAAAGTTACAAAACAGATTACCAGGGAACACCGTGTGTGAATGTATACATATATATATATATATATATATATATATATATATATATATATATATATATATATATATAGATATATATAGATATATATATATATATAGAGATATATATATATATATATCTATATATATATTATATATATAGTATATATATGTCTATATATATATATATATATATATATATATCTATATATATATATATATATATATATATATATATATATATATATATATATATATATGTATGTGTAGATGTATATATACAAACTCCAAACTGCAAACGGGCCAGACCCATCTGCATATGCTTCTGACCATTTCTGAGGATGGATAAGACTTTTATTAATTTTTTGGTGCCACAAAACCAACAAAAATTCTGTGCAAACCACATCCAGAGAAGTAAGTAATAGAAATCAATATCAAATCAAACAGATATCATCACTGAAACAGTGGAAGCAAAAGCCATCTTAAAGTGACATAAGAATGTCCGGTGTCCGCAATGCAGGTGTGCTTACAGTCGCGAACGACATTTCACATACTTAAGGTGTGAATGATATAACAAAGCAGTTAAAAAGAAGTGTCTTAGAGTGATCAAACATCGATTTATTTTACTATTACGGGATATAAGGATGGACTCGGACTGTATGTCAGCCGGAGATAAAGGAAACACATCGAATACCATGCTCGTCTTTAGTAGATGACCAACTACATTTGCACATTAATCCTTTGAATCTACACTGACAATATTTTAGGTTCGCTGTGCGATACAGGTACACGAAATCTAAACGCAAATCTACGCAAGATTTCTTTACACTTTTTGTGTGGTTCAAAATGCATTTGTAGACCTAGGCGCTCAGTTGTCGATGCCAAGCTACCGAGCGCGGAGCCGCTATCTATACATGCTGATAGGTGTATATTCATGTCATTCAAGACATAATACATGGCGATCATTCAGTCTTCTTCAACAGAAAGCGCGGGTAACTTGGCATCGAGAAAAAAGCGCCCATTGTGGCGGGTATTTGTGTTCGTATTATTATTGTTGGTAGTAGTAGTAGTAGTAGTAGTAGTAGTAGTAGGAGTAAAGGTCGTAGTAGTAGTAGTAGTAGTAGTAGTAGTAGGAGTAAAGGTCGTAGTAGTAGTAGTAGTAGTAGTAGTAGGAGTAAAGGTCGTAGTAGTAGTAGTAGTAGTAGTAGCAGCAGCAGCAGTATAATGTATATAATTGTTATTATAATTATACATTAACAAAAAATAAAATGGCTGATATTATTCAATATACAAGTGTAGTTGTTGTTACTATGGATACAAAATATATTATTATTCGTATTATTATTCTAATCGTTTTCAATGAAAAGTGTCAGAACACCATCCTCCGATCGGTATACAGACATCTGTCAGGAATATAAAAACATCGCAGTTTGGTATTTACATGAATATTTAACAGCAGTAATTAGGTAGACTCCAACATTTCTTCTCTCCGTCCAGTTACCAGGTCAAACTAAGTGTTCCTTGGTGCAGGAATCTCGTCATACGTACTGCTACTGCTCGCGTGTCTACGTTGTAACTCTGTGTACCCAGGATTAAGAGTGAGATGAGAAACGTTGGTGCCGGCTTCCTGCACTTTACCGACCTCCCCTTTGGAGATTAAAATAACATCAATTAAGTGGCCATGTTATGGATAGTCGTTAAGTATAATAGGCTGATTGTATATTGAAATCATTAAATTTGCATTCAGTCTATAATATTTTTTCAATAACCGCAAAATCATAAGTCAGCACACCTTGTGCTGCGGGTGATTTCCGTCGGACCAGGATGACAATGACAACAACTATCATGGCGAGAAGAAGCAGACCCAACACTCCTGCTATAGCAGCTAACCATGTGGAATCTGAAACTGATGACGAGACCAGCTGATGCCCCTGTCAACTTGATCAACGGAGACATCATCACATAACCACCCTCCTTATGTTATGAACAACAACAACAACAACACGAATAAGCTAAAGCGGATGTCCCAGTAAAGATAACATCAAATGTCAATATATCTACAGACCCAGAATGGCATGAATGCGATTGCACAACTAAATGCCTCCAACGGAACCATATACTTATATTGCTTGCACTAGAAGCTGACAAAGAAATGGGGAATTTGTTCCCCTACCTGTCTGGTTGGCAGTGTGCGAAATTGATGTCATATGCTCTGTAGTAAATATCGGCCGCGAAAAGGCACCATGACTTCGTCCACATGAAGGTACGTCATCGCCTGAGCATTTCAAGAACAACAAGGGATCACGTCACATTATCTCGATATTTTCTTCTCTCATCAAACGAGCACACCAGCCCACAATAATCAATCTATTCGCCTATCGACTTTCCAACCGTTTATTTTACCCCTCCCTCACCTCCTTAATAACTAAACAAAATCTATTAATTCATACACCCATACATGCAGATATGTAAACATACACATATATATATATTCTGGCATGCGTATATACAAACATACATACCTACCTACATACATACATACATACATACATACATACATACATACATACATACATACATACATACATACATACATACATACATACATACATACATACATACATACATACATACATACATACATACATACAGACATACATACAGACATACATGCATACATGCATATATATATATATATATATATATATATATATATATATATATATATGTATATATAGATATATATATGTATATATATATAAATATATAGATATGCATATATATATATGTTTATATGTGTTTGAATAACTGCGAACCGAACTGACCAAGGCAATGTCTTTTGTACTCCAAAGCTCGATCCTTAACTTCATACTGTCCATGTAGTGTACAGGGACTCGAGAAAATCAATAAGCCATCTGTCCAAATGATTGGTGGTCTAAAGCACTTAATTATTTGGAACAACCACAGTATAAAATTGTACTCCCTACAAAGAACAAGGGCATAGTGATACATATATGAGGAATTCGTACTGGTCAGATCCCGACCACGGGCAACGCTGAAGCCATAAGAGTGATGTTAATGTACCAAGTCAGACGTGGCAGATTTTGCGTGGTTATAACACTTAGAAATTCTGCCCCAAAACAGATTCAGAGGCTGATCTACAACAAGCCAATCTCTCTATGGTCCTCGTCGATTTGATTATTTACCAGCAGGAAATACAAACTGGTCAACATGCGCTGTGGACACACCAACACCTGTCTACTCTGCAAGTCGAGTCAAACAGACTGCTTGCAATGCAGAAAGGGGAAAGGGGGGAGATACGCAGTGAGGGGACGACACCATAAGATGTGGTCAACCAAGAGCGCCCAGGGATTTGACCACAAATTCAGACGTAAACCACAAATAAAATCACCATTGGTTAACACGACTCCGTAGACTCCGCTTTTTAACTGATATTGTGAGTGACCCCGAGAGTGTGTTGAGTACCATATTAACATTATGACAGCATTACTTACCCGTCATAACGTGCCCTTCTCAGGAATCACTTTTTGCAGCTGGTCTACACTTAAACCTCACTTTCCAAGAACCACGTATGACCACCGTGTCACCTGCCATATCTCTTTCTCCTCATATGCACCCCACAACCCATCGTAACATGCACGTCCTGTTGAGACAATGCCCGATGATCCGACCAACTACACTGCCTCACCTGATCAGGCTACTGCGTGCCCCAAACTAACTCTTGGAGCACACACATATATATATAAATCTAAATATAAATATATATATGTATATATATAAATATATATATATATACATATATATATATATATATATATATATATATATATATATATATATATATATATTTAGATACATATATTTATATAACTCACCTCCACAGAGTTCTTCCTCCATGACTTGACTCCATTCTAAGCCCAGTAGTCTTCCAGGAGACCCACATGGACGGCTGGTTGGTGCAATGTCTGTGATTGTAACCATCTGCGTTATATTCCGCATCCAGGCCAATGAGCAGTCACAGCGCATCGTGCGTGGATTTAGTAAATAGAGACGAATTAGTCTGTGATTCAGCATCGATATATCTGGGAACGTCTCCAAACCAGTCGACTGCAGATTTAGATTTGTGAGTGACAGGACCAATTCCAGAAACCTCATCATATCGCCACATGGCATGGCCCCCAGGTTGTTGTTTTGGAGATAAAGTGAAGTCAGGCCTGTGATTGGTCGATCGATATGAGATATGTCTATTGGACCAATATTGTTATCATTAAGGTAAAGAGTGGTGATGCTGATCAGTGGGTGGAAGAGATAGGATACATCCACAAGACGATTGTTGTCCAGGTCCAATCGGACTAAGTTGAATCCATCAAAAGCATCCTTCCGAATGACGGTTATAAAGTTCCACGATAGATACAAATATTTAAGACTCAGTCTCTGGTTGATAAGGTCCGGAATTTCGGTCAGCCCCGTGGCAACCATTCTTAATATATTAACTTTGGTTAGCCGTTCAAATGCGTTTGGAGGCAACTGTCCGACGTAACTGCTGTCCAAATAAAGATGATATATGTTGTTACTAAAGGGAATGTTTGGTGAGCGTATAAAGTCAATATCGGTAAGGCGGTTGTTGCCTAAATAAAGCAACCGCATAAGTGGTGAGTTGTCGGTTAACACGTCTGGTGCCACGGACGTCAATTTATTGTGGATGAGATTCAATCTGGTCAGCGAAGTCAGATGTCGTAAATCGTCACTTTCCCATCTTTCAATCTGATTGTTTGTGGCGTCAAAATTAGCAAGCGTGCTGCCGACAGCGTCAAGTTTAGGTAAAGTCGTTAAACGGTTGAAGTTTATATTCAAAGTGACTAATGGTGTTCCATTGAATGCTGAGTCGGAGACAACTGATATCCTATTGTATGAAAGGTCAATGTGAATTAATTGACCAAATCCGTTGAAAGTATTTGCCTTGATTTCTGTGATCTCGTTGTATTGAAGGTAAACGTGGGTGGTGGCGTTGTGCATGTCTTCAATGGGAACTTCGGTTAGACCGGCGCGTTGACGAGTAAACGTCGTAGATGCCAGGATATGAGGAACTGCTAATCCCATCAAGATGATGAGTACTCTTGTAGTAGCCATCTTTGACCAGTAGAAAGTCGCCGCGAATATTTCTATCCGAATCTTTATGATAGAGCTTTCACACAATGAGGGTCGTGGAGTTTAACTGTCGACACCTGTTAGGCGTTAACAGAACTTCAAGGTTGTGGAACTTTTGTGAAATGGAAACTTGGGTTGAGCGAGGATGCGCTTGACTGACCTCGACCTCCGAAACGACAGCACTACGAGCCACTGAATTACGCAGCTCTTCAGGAGGAAGTAAATATAGCAACGACGAGTACGTTCCGTTTTTCAGAACATCTTCTTCTTTGACTCGAATAGGCAAGGCCGAAGTTATACATGTTCAAACCGCAACATAATGCACAAATATAGTCTGTACCAAGCCCAATTGTTATAACGGTATTTTCAAAATTTCTATATCAAAGCCCTTATTCCACACGTAAATTATTCAGACTTATGACCTCTGTACAAACTCTATCCCTTTTATCTATCTGATGGTAACAACAACATTTTTAATCCCTTTGATCTAAAGCAATCCCCACCATTAATTCGAATTGACACTAATACCGGGTGTTTACTATCTAATTACAATGGACATGGTTGGATTAGTCTCAGCTTGCTTATCTCCAGTGCCGCCTGTGTTCCACCTGGCGTCCCCAATCCCGAACCAATCACTCGCTTACACTCGAACCAGGTGACCAGTCGTGACCAATGACGATAGTCCATGCGTCTTGTTGGGGGGAGTGGTTGAGTTCCACAGTGGGGATAAAATGAAGGACATTGGGGGCACGAGAGGAGGAGAAGCTTGCCAGGAGAGCGAAGGCAATAAACTATAATCATGCAGATTATAAAAGTCTTCGAGTTCTGCACCACGATGACATAAGAAACTTCGAAATCACTCTTAGAACACTCACACAATGAGTTACTGATTAACAGCACCGCACACTGCCAGTAAACTTCGTGACCGCTTGCTGGTGCTGTTTGTCCCTGTGACGTCACACCGACAAAAAATGGCAGCGACTCTGAAATCAGCCCCGGACCAAGCGTTGGAAATAATGGATAAAAACCATCCTAACTGTAGTTCTCCTCCTTATTAAAACCCGGAAGTTTTCAATAAATGAATTAGAGGTCAAAGAGTATTCCACTTTTATGACGACACATTATCTTTAAATATCATCGAAAATTGCGCTCGCGAAATTCTCTGATCGACCCTGTTCTTACAATTGCTCCCCCTACTTCACATTGCAGCACACTAGACAACACCGCATTCCTCTGGATCGGCCTCTGTCACATTGCAGCACACTAGACAACACCGCATTCCTCTGGATCGGCCTCTGTCACATTGCAGCACACTAGACAACACCGCATTCCTCTGGATCGGCCTCTGTCACATTAGACAACACCGCATTCTCTGAGGCCTCTGTCACATTGCAGCATACTAGACAACACCACATTCCTCTGGATAAGCCTCTGTCACATTACAGCACACTAGACAACACCGCATTCCTCTGGATCGGCCTCTGTCACATTGCAGCACACTAGACAACACCGCATTCCTCTGGATAGGCCTCTGTCACATTACAGCACACTAGACAACACCGCATTCCTCTGGATAGGCCTCTGTCACATAACAGCACACTAGACAACACCGCATTCCTCTCTGGATAGGCCTCTGTCACATTACAGCACACTAGACAACACCGCATTCCTCTGGATCGGCCTCTGTCACATTACAGCACACTAGACAACACCGCATTCCTCTGGATCGGCCTCTGTCACATTGCAGCATACTAGACAACACCACATTCCTCTGGATCGGCCTCTGTCACATTACAGCACACTAGACAACACCGCATTCCTCTGGATAGGCCTCTGTCACATTACAGCACACTAGACAACACCGCATTCCTCTGGATCGGCCTCTGTCACATTGTATAACATTGTGTCAGCCCGGAAAATCATCTGTATTATTCAAACATTCATCGGGAAATCGTATGATCCTTTTTCAAAGAAATATACCTTAATTACAAGTACCTCACATGTACGTGTACATACCTTGCCCTCTTCTCTATTATGACAGCTGTTGATGCTGAGTTTTGTGGGTTATGCTGACCAATATACCGTGGATGTATAGCCGTGTTGCCAACACATAAACACTCCACCTGAAGATGGAATGTTTGTGGACACGTGCCAATAGACGTCGTGATCTTGTGAGCCATGACGTTATAGTAATGCATGATTAAACCCGGTGTAAGTCATATTATGATAAGAATATTGGGGCAGTGCCACTGAAAAATAATTGCTGTTTTCATCGTAGCCTAATCTCAAATCTTTTTTAATATTTACACCTTGTAATTTGAACGACGAATCTCAAATATTGTTTATTTTCATTTTGAACAACCTAGTCGAAGTTTGAGAGCGGCAAATTCCCTTTGAGAAACAATCTGTCCATTCTGCGATGGGCAGTGGCGCAGATGATATATGGGGCAGGAGCTAGATAGGTAGGTAAGTAGGTAGATATGCGGGTAAGTAGGTACCTATATAATAGGTAGGTAGGTAGGTAGGTAGGTAGGTAGGTAGGTAGGTAGGTAGGTAGGTAGGTAGGTAGGTAGGTAGGTAGGTAGGTAGGTAGGTAGGTAGGTAGGTAGGTAGGTAGGTAGGTAGGTAGGTAGGTAGTAGGTAGGTAGGTAGGTAGGTAGGTAGGTAGGTAGGTAGGTAGGTAGGTAGGTAGGTAGGTAGGTAGGTAGTAGGTAGGTAGGTAGGTAGGTAGGTAGGTAGGTAGGTAGGTAGGTAGGTAGGTAGGTAGGTAGGTAGGTAGGTAGGTAGGTAGGTAGGTAGGTAGGTAGTTCTATCAGTTGTAAAGTAAATGTTAACTAAATTGACTGGGAGTCGCTTTTTTGGCGCAGCGATCATAGGTACCAAAGCTGTTGCGTCTAATATTTTTCTTCTTCTCAAAGGTGACCCTGAAGCAATTACAATCAACACTGCACCAAGACTGTCATTGACGCGTAGAAGTCGTTATGTTTTGTCCAGATTTACATGAATCATCCTAATACTGTTACTTTGGATACTAAGCCTTTGTTGTACCCTCTTATCGTATTCAATCAAATTCTATCAATTGTGATATAGAACTGTAGTTTGATCACTATGCATTTCGTGTACATAGATGAACAACCGTTTAATTGAGGACGCGATCGCCTGGACCAATCAGAAGACCCATCGATCTATCAACAGTTCCATGTGATTTTGCTGCTTTAATGGTAGCGCCGCATGTTTAAGAATAATCGTCGTAGATGCCAGGATATGAGGAAAGCAAATACCTGGAAGACGCGGAGTTGTCTTGTTAGAGGTGTTAGATGTGTGTTTCAAGGGTCATAACACAGAGAACAGTATGTCACAGTTAATGACATAGAGCTAACTACGTAATGGGTTAAAGACGATTTAAAACAGTCTCAAGGTGAACCTGAACCAAAATACTGACAACACTACATCAAGACTACGTCACTTCCAGCGGCTGATGTCAGCGGCTGATGTCAGCGGCTGATGTCAGCGGCTGATGTCAGCGGCTGATGTCAGCGGCTGATGTCAGCGGCTGATGAATGACACCCACGCGGTAGTTTACCCATTGCTTCACGCGTTGTAATGTATAGTTTATTTAAAGTTAAATGTAGGATTGCTGTAAACGCTAGATTTATTCCATCAAAGCAGTGATGTATAGATATGATTCGAGTCACGGATATTCTCCTAAGTGCTATCGTACACCAGGCACATGCTAGCTTCAAAGGCTGCTACTGGATGCTGACGATGCGCCATGTTGGCACAGACACACGCAATGTGTGTCCACGGTGATTAGTCATTGATGTGTGATCGCCACGTAAATGTAAGAGGCAACAATGTTATAACCTTTAAGAGGTCAAAAGACAGAAATTACGTATCGTCGTCATGACAATGATGTAAGACTTCCGTCCAAACCATGTCATTATCCTACAATGACAGTGAAATGCTACAAATGAATAAAAAATGGAGGACGCTCTGGGCTTAATATCACCATGTACCATGCAAATGTACATGAACTAATATTTGAGAGTAAATGCAATTGGCTTCTTGGTTGTGTAAGACCAACTGTTTCAACAGCCCCTTTATCGCTCGGCGTGTTATGGGCTATCTGTATTCGTCATGGTTTTCCAATGCTGAGCGATCAACAGTAAGAAAGAGGCAGCGGGGAAAAATACAACTTGGCAGGTGCGGTGAAGATATCTCTATTTGTCATAAACTACTCAATGCTTGATTGACTTCCATTTTAACAAGTTTGTCACTCGTTGAATGAAAGACAGAAGAAACGTTCTTTCACATTTATACATCAATGTTTTAACCTGGCCGACCGACCAAGGTCGCGCACACTAAGGCTGGGACTGGTGGATAATGGATGAAGACCGAACAAGCGATTATAGAGGTGGCTCGGTAACCCCTGGGTGAATATATAGAGGTCATGGAATCAACAAATTTAATAAAATGGCACACAGAACACGGATAGGACCCTCACCACTCTGATGACTATGACAAGCGGAATGGGTCTTTACTAGGATCAGCATGATCTGAACATTGAATAACACAACATCTTGCTGCACATTTCCATCAAGTCAGTGAAAAATCAATTACACCATTTTGACATTTTGGTTGAGTTTATTTAAGCGCTAAAGTACAAAGAATAAGCAAGCCGTCACGCAATGAGCAATCCCGCATCATTATTCACATTGAAATATTAAATTTACTCATCAAATGTTCAAGCTGTGTTAATTAAATAAACAGCCCTGTTCAGGGTGTCTGACATTCGTAGGCGAGGTGCGTGATCACCTCGCAATACAAACAGTCGTCACACAGAATACTCACCTCAGATATCGAGCGCCTGGTCGAATTCATAAGAGAAGAATAATGCAGACGATAAAATAGAAGAAATATTACATGAATACGTACTAGATAAGCATATTTGCCAAATCAAATTTAATTCTCACATTATACATTTAGTAGTAGTTTAAGGGGAACTGAATCGAGGCTGTTGAAATCAGTCGCACTCAGCACCAGTTAAATAATCCTTGTTATACATAACCATAGAAGCAAATAAACGATACGCTAACAGTCAGCAAACACAATCACCATTCTGTACATTCAAGAACATTCAACTCCATTTGTTTGTATCTACATTCTTCAGCTCAAACAGACCACTTCCTACTAAGGGAAGGAACATCCTCATACGTATTGTTCATGGTTGTTCGTTCGGACTGGCTGTGCCAAGGCCCGGTGTTTGGTGCGCTGGTGCCGTCCTTGTGCAATTTATCGACCTCATCTGTTCGGTAAAAATATATATTAAATGACTTTGACTTAACAATGAATAAGGGTCGATTATATAGTTCAATTTATTGTTTTTCATATCGTTATTTAACCTACTATTACAAACGATTAAAATCATAAGTCAGCACACCTGGTGATACGGGAGATTTCTGTCGGACCAGGATCACAATGACAACCATTACCATGACGTTAAGAAGCAGACCCAAACAAACTGCAGCAATTGCAAGAGACCGGAGACCTAATGATGTAACATAGATATGCCATAGGTTCAATGGACGATGGTAAATTAATCGTGCTAAGATAAGTCACACAAGGACTGGTTTTCCTACCTGACTGGTGGACAATGGGTACAGCTTGTGTGGGCTGTTCAGTCTGAGGTGTGAATTCCACATCAAGAGGAGTGGATTGTGTTGTAGCTGACAGCAGACGCAGAAGGGTACGGTTGTATCGGCCACAGGAAGTGAAGACATGGTCTAAATAATTCAAGAACGAAATGTGACCGTAAATATATATATATATATATATATATATATATATATATATATATATATATATATATATATATATATATATATATATATATATATATACTTATATATATACACATATATTTATACGTATATGAATATAAATATATATATATATATATATATATATATAAATAGATATATATATATATATAAATATATATCTATATATATATATATATATATAAATATATAATGATATATATACAATGATAAATATATATATATCTATAAACACACACATATATGTATATATATATATATATATATATATATATATATATATATATATATATATATATATATATATATATATTTATATTTATGTTTATTTATTTATTTATACCTTTACAGAGGTCTTCTTTCGTCACTTGACTCCATTCTAAGCCCAGTAGTCTTCTAGGTGACCCACATTGGCGGCTGGTTGGTGCGATGTCTGTGTACGTCACCATCTGCGTTATATTTCGCATCCAGTCCAATGAACAGTCACAGCGCATCGTGTGAGGATTGAGTAAATAGAGGCGAGTTAATCTGTGATTAAGCATCGATATATCTGGGAACGTCTCCAAACCAGTCGACTGCAGATGTAGAATTTTGAGTGTCGGGAGCAGTTCCAGAAACCTCATCATGTTGTCACATGGCATCGCCCCCAGGTTATTATTTTGGAGATAAAGTGAAGTCAGGCCTGTGATTGGTCGATTGATATGAGATATGTCTATTGGACCAATATTGTTATCATTAAGGTAAAGAGTGGTGATGCTGATCAGAGGGTGGAAGAGATAGGATACATCCGAAAGACGATTGTTGTCCAGGTGCAATTGGACTAAGTTGAATCCATCAAAAGCATCCTTCCGAATGTCGGTTATAAAGTTCCACGACAAATGCAAATATTTAAGATTAAGCCTCTGATTGATGAGGTCCGGGATATCCGTCAGTCCCAAGCCGACCAGGCTCAATTCGTGAACATTAATTAGCCGCTCAAATGCTTTTCGAGGTAACTCAAAGATGTAATTGTTGCCCAGATACAGATTAGCTATTTGGTTATCAACTGAAAGATTTGGTGACCCTAAAAAATCGATATCAGTGAGGCGATTGTTGCTTATATGCAGCCTGGAAAGGTGTGCTGAGATGCCGGCAAGCACATCTGATGCGATTGAAGTCATCTGATTGTATTGAAGATACAACGTTGTCAGTGCGGGCAAATGCCGTAGACTGTCGCTTTCCAATCGTTCAATCAGATTATGATGTAGATTTAGAGTGGTCACTGCGGTCAAACCATTGAAGGCGTCACTTCTCATACGTGCAATCTTGTTATTATACAGATTTAGTGTAGTCAACCTGGTCAAACCATGGAATCAGGCCCAATCGTTCAGTGCCCAAAACCATCGTTCAATCTGGTTGTTGTATAGATTTAGAGTGGTCAGCCTGGTCAAACCATTGAAGACATCAGCGCCCAATCGTTCAATCTGGTTGTTGTATAGATTTAGAGTGGTCAGCCTGGTCAAACCATTGAAGACATCAGCGCCCAATCGTTCAATCTGGTTGTTGTATAGATTTAGAGTGGTCAGCCTGGTCAAACCATTGAAGACATCAGCGCCCAATCGTTCAATCTGGTTGTTGTATAGATTTAGAGTGATCAGCCTGGTCAAACCATTGAAGACATAAGCGCCCAGTCGTTCAATCTGGTTGTTGTATAGATTAAGAGTGGTCAGCCTGGTCAAACCATTGAAAACATCAGCGCCCAATCGTTCAATCTGGTTGTTGTATAGATTTAAAGTAGTCAGACTAGTCAAACCATTGAAGATATTGCATCTCAGTTCGTATATCTGGTTGTATGTGGCAGAAAGCGAGGAAAGCGTGCTGCCAACATCGCCAAATGTCGGTAGAGTCGTCAAACGGTTGTTATTTATCAACAACGAAGACAAACGTGTTCCATTGAATGCCGAGTCAGATATAGCCGATATCCTATTATGTGAAAGATCAATATAAAATAACCGATCAAATCCGTTGAAAGTATTGGCTTTGATTTCTATGATCAAATTATACTGCAGATACAGGTTGGTCGTTGTGTTGAGAATGAGCTCCACAGGAACTTCGGTGTAACCGGCACGTCGAAGGTCCACACTAGATTCCAGGTTGCGAGGAGCAACCAAGACAAGCAAGATGAGGAATTGGCTTGTTAATTTCATCTTCGACATGTTGAAAGTCACCGTGATAATTTCCGTCCAAATCTGCCAGATGGTCTTTCCCCTAAAGAAGTTTGTTGAGTTATAACCCATCGGCACTAGTCAGGCGAATGTTGACATAAGATGATTTGAGCTTTAAGGTTAGAGAGAAGAGGTTCCCATTCAGTGCAGATGTGCTTGGCTAGCGTCACCAAAGCAGTTAAGCTTTACTGTGTTAAATGGGTAAAGATCGATAAAAAAGTTTTCTTAAGGTCACCATGAAGCAATAAAGCGCAAAAGGTAAATATGGCTATCATTGACGCGTACCAAATGTTTTGAAGAGGATAGGCGCCAAAATATAGTTTGAGGTGGTGTGAGTCGTCACAGAACGCGCCCTGCCCCAACCATGGTAGGAACGAACATATATGTATATATGTATAGATACATATACATATATTTGTATATAATTTACACATATATATACATATGCAATGTCGCTTTATATATATATATATATATATATATATATATATATATATATATATATATATATATATATATATATATATATATATATATATATATATATATATATATATTATATTGTTGTAAGAATTTACGGATGACGCAGTTTATTTCCTCCCCTCGAGGACAACTGAATTGAGAGTAATTCCTTCAGCAAATAGTTTTTACAAATAGAAGTGTCTGTGGTAGACGCGCATAGTCAGTTGACCCCATTCGCATTGAATATTACATTTATATGGTCGTCCCACGGTACACCGTATCGTACAGCGTAGAGGATTTCCGTGCCCACTTTCAAATATACCGGACTACTTTCGAGGTGAGCGGAGATTTAGGTGACTGACCATAATATATTTCCCTCATTTGGGTTAATAGACCTATTCGAATTCTTGTCTACCAAGGTTGATGCTAAGCTGATAACGTATGATTACATTGGACATGTGATGTGACTGGCGAATTAGGTACAATTAATGTAGATATCCATGCCTCTTTCTCCCACTTTACTTTTGCGTATTTCGAAGAGGATGTGATGCATAGTATATTTACATCTTAACTATTGATACCCTGAATATTTATTCCTTTACATATATTAACGATATCTACCATGTGTCTTCAAACAGGAGCTGTCTTCATTGCTGGTTCCTATGTTACCAGTGAATGGCTTTGGCGTCAAGTCGAAAACCCTGGATACCTTGTGGCTCTTGAGAAACCAGAATCATAACGGGGTGTAGCAGACCGCTTAGGGTAGCAAAGAGACTCCAGTTACCAGAAACCATGTTGGTAGTGGCCTGGCTTCATTACAGGATTCATTTATCTGATCGCCAGGAATACACGACCTTGGTGTGGTTGCCGAAGACTTTAGGTAGGGAATGGCTTCTAATGAGTTGGCCTGGTGCGGGGCATGATGCACAGGTGTTCAGAAATTGCCCTCTGCACGCAGTACTGGAATGTAGCAAACTGCCCCCAGATTATCATTTGTTAGTAGTCTTTGCATATCCCCTAAGGCAGTATTCGGTAATACCATTCCGGGACAACGGCCATTTGCACGAGTTGCAGAAAGTCTGATAAGAAAAAAACACTGCTCATCCCGCGTCGATGTTGAACGTGCCATAGGATTACTCAAATACACATTTGGACGGCTCAAGTACCTAAACGTTAGCAGTATTGAGGATATTGCACTCTTCCTGATAGTTGCAGTGTTCTACACAACTTCATTACGGTAAGAGAGTGATCGAGGACTTTGAGGAGCTAGAGCAGCGGGATGATGTGGTAGCCATTCATCGAACAACCATTGTTAATCTATAAAATAAATAGATCAAGCCTATGTTATTTTGACAGCAAAACACTTGCTTGTTATTTAAAGCACCATAAAATATCGGTTTTAAAGCTAACGCGAATTAAAAAAAAGAAATTTATATCACACAATAGAGTTCCTCCACATAATTTAGAGAAGAAACAACATGGCATCTTAATAAAAGTAACAACAAGTTGTGTGCATCAAAGTGCATTATATAAAAACGTTGAAACCCTGTAGTTCCCGTCTGTGTCTCATCGGGAGTTGAGGACTCGGAGCGGGAAGAAGAAAATTAACAATACAAATAATAAATGTTCAATCATACTGCTCTGAATCTATAATCGGATATTGTTGGAATAACAAAAGCAAGGGGTTACACTTGTGAAATACTAACTGGAGCTTTGTAATGAGCATATATATATTCATGAAATCAAAACTTTTAAACAATTTGATTTTCTCGAATAAATTGAATGCCTGACAGTCGTCTGCTACATTTACATCAAAGCATTTCCATGTGCATTTGTTGACAAACAAGAGCATGTTCTTTATTTGGAACCAGAAAGAATAATGCGGTCACCGCCGAAAACAATCAATTCCCATGCACCTGCTGGCTATCATAAGCTAGCAAATTATAGGTAGAAAACTGAATGTAAGTATTTAAATAATTCTCACCACAGTTATGTCCTACAAACAACTCCATGCTGACTAAAACGGGCAACACATTGCTGAGCAAAATGAGCAATACGCACGGAAACATAGAATGCTATGTTCGTCTTTAGTAGATGATTAACTGCATTTGCGCATTAACTAAACGCAAATCTACGTGCGCCTTCACAATATTCCTTGACATTATTCGTATGGTTCAAATGCAAGGGCGGGCACAGGCGCTCGCTTCTCTATGTCAAGCATCCAAGCGAGAAACGGCTCTCTATTTATACTACAATGTAAACAATGGCTGGATCGACTTTCAAATGGTTAGTGTTTCGCGTTTCATGAGGTTTTGTCCACCACGGGAATAACTATCAAGTCAAAGCATCACCAGCCCGCAGAGGCTGGGCTTCGGAAACAGAGCACCTATGGTGGCGGGCATTTGCGTTCGTATCATTATTATTATAGTATCATTATTATTATAGTATCATTATTACTATCATTATCAGCAGTTGAAGTAGTAGTTGTAGCGTTAGTAGTGTCATGCATACAATAACTCTAATTATACATGAAACAAAATAAAAGTGATGATATTGCCGCGAGTTTACGTATGGCGCTATCAAGTAGTGTGAGTGCTGAGGCTGCCTTTCTAGGTGTAACTATTGTTGTTAATCGTTTCCGAGAGACCAGTTATAATATAACCCTGCCAAGGAACGAGCGTATAGGCCTCCAAATATTTGACACAACCTTCAATTTGGCTATAGGAGACCAGAACATGCGGAAATACTTTCAGGCAACTAAGTCAGTAGTTTTCACTGCTAATTGAACTTGTACTGTAACTGAATAGTTATAAAGACAACAACCCCACCTGGTATTTACCTAGGGTTGCCCCCCACTAATGAGAATCCATGACACTCCTATTAGTTGAATGAGATCAGCCTCAAGAAGCAACACCTCAAGAAAGAGATATATACATATTGTGCTATGTACAAACAATATAGGCGTGCAGTCAAATCAGTAGAC
Organism: Urechis unicinctus; assembly: GCA_034190875.2. Lineage (NCBI taxonomy): Eukaryota > Metazoa > Annelida > Polychaeta > Xenopneusta > Urechidae > Urechis > Urechis unicinctus. Next base: position 69,739,884 of record CM067358.1, on the reverse strand, counting down.
AATGCTTTAGTTACTGTTGGTATGTGTCTTGGCGTAAGTGGCGCAAGTGGCGTAGGTGTAATGTCAACAGTAGTTGCCATGCCTATTGCCACTGTGTTGGATGCTACTGGGGCCGCTTGTAGGATATTTGGAATCGCTGAAAAATGTATCAGTCGGTGACTGACCATCAAGGTAAGATAACAAGATCAGATCCGCTTTCTTGCGTATTGCAAATTTAATACCATTGCTGACAGCACTTGAAGATGGCAATATATAAGATCATGAGTTTGAACTTGTCTAAGCTGAGGTCACGAAATATTTCTAGATCGGTCAAAGCATACCTGACCATTTCAATTCATGAATAAAACGCACTGATCCATCGTGGGAAAGATTAAGTATAAGAAATAAATTGGCAGAATCTGCTTCTTCACCGACCAGTGGACTGTGAATGATATTGATCCACCTCAATACACAGAATGAGTCAATTGGTGTAAACAATGTATATACCTCAGCCAATGGTAACGTTGATTTACCACTCGGAATCCGACCCACTTTTCAGCCCCGTAATTACTTATAATCTGCAAAGCACTGTTGGGGGTCACCTTAGAAAACAATAAAAGGGACAGAGAGCAAAAATCGAAACGCTGTATAATCGGAACAGGCCCATGTTGGTACAATTAATTAAGGTAGGTCAGAACGACCCTGTTCTCAGTTTCCAACAAGCATGCCCTATTCAATGAACAAGATCTTGTCGTAGTTGGCTAGCAACTCAGGCAAATCACCTGTGCTCTTGAGCAGTGCATCCTGTGCCGGGGTGGGGGGGGGGGAGGGCACTTGGCCTTATTCTGAATAGGGATGTGCCGCGGGACCTCGAAAACCCGTACCCATCGTACAAGGTCAAAATGGCCCAAAGCATACCCCGTCGTACAAGGTATTATGCGAATGTATAACCCGTCGTACAGATTGAGGCTGAAAAATATACCCTGTCGTACAAGTATGAGGCCCAAAAACCCGTCGTACAAGTCGAGAGGCCGAAAAAACATACCCCGTCGCGCGGCACATGTATACTACCTCTATACACTTAAGCGCCCCACCGTTGTAGCCTGGTCTCGATGGACATCTGCACGGCCACGCCTGAGACCCCATGTTTGGCTAGCAACTGGCTCACGCCACCCATGAACTCCCGTCCGGGGTCGACACGAAATAGTTGAGGTCAATGGAGTGGTCCTTGCTTGTATATCCTTTCAAGTCCACCTGCAACCTCTGTAGCCTCTTTTGTAGTCAATAGCACATCCACTTTGTAGCATGAGGCCACATCCACCACTGTTAGGAGATACTTGTAAGTCCCGCATTTCACACTGGCATGAAGCAGAAACAAGAGATCAGCTCGGTGAACATCATTAGGCCCAGACACATCTTATTTCGGCACTAGTCACACTCTCCACTGCCTCTGAAAAGCCAAATTGACAGTGCTTAGCTGTTGTTAAGGCTGTCTTTAGCGGAGCTCAGTACATGCCATAGCGATCCTGACACCAGATGCTAAACCCAGTGTTGAGAAATAAATAAAACAACTCCTTGGCAAACGGAAAGCAGGCAGCTAGATGCCTTTCCAGGGATCGTTGGCTCCAACGTATCGTGGCTTGTTGGATGGCAGACCATGCATGGGCCGCAGTCGCGGTGGTGGGGGTGGATATCTTCCTGATGCCGCGAGACCTACTATGTAACAAACCAAAGCACAACCAAGTATATCGTGAATCCATCCACAATTAGAGCGGATTTTGCCCATATCATCCGGCGGGGTCCTGTGTGTCAAAGCTTCTTCCATTAGGAGGTGCAGCATCCACGTAGACATCAGTGTTGATGCCGTTCTGCTGTTTCTCATTGGCGATGGTAATCAGGTTGTTTTACACAGCTACTTTTCCAACAGCGAGGCTCATGTCTGACGGAGCCATTCCAAACACGAAGTTTTCCGGAGCAGGTTTTGCTGGTGAGTTGATAACATCCTCAATAATAGCCGGAAAATGCTTTCGGGCGTGTCTGTACCTAGTATCCTTCAGCGGGTGTGCGCATGGGCAACAAGAACAGCCCAAAAATAGGCTTGAATACTGTCGTTAATCTATGAGATACTAAGAGCTATGAACCCCTCAGATTTTCCAGAGTATTATCAGCGGCTGATATCCGGTAGAAGTCTTTGAAGTGAAACCTACAAATATCCCTTATTGGTTGGATTCCAGAGTCAAGATGGTCCATTGCAGAAACGTTGCGCACCATACAACAAAATTTACATATATTGCTTTATGCTCATCTCGATCAGGTCCGTACCATGCACAGCATGCTAGATGGGGTCCCAATACATTTCTTGAAGTTGTGGGCTTAGAGGGTGGTTCTTTTTGTTTATTATTACAACCACGAACATCGCTTATCCTGTCTCTAAATGTGTTACTAGTGGCACTGTGCATAAATTGAAGGCTCAGTTACGCAATAATAAAGAAAGGCTATTGGATAACCACGACTCTCTTGTTAGCCTTGTTCTTGAATTTACGAGCTGTCAATGAAAACGCTATCTATGGGCCTGGACAAAACACGGAGAGCACTCTGAATTTGTAAAAAAAAAGCCTACATACCCGGCCTGCCGTCCCGGCACTGAAGCCCCTTATTACGATTAGGGCAGAAAAAATGGGACATTAGTAAATGCAATGCACGAGTGTTGTCCACGGATATTCTATGACAACGGAGTTTTGCGTATGGCGATATCAAGTAATGTCAGTGCTGAGGCTTCCTGTCTAGGTGTAACTATTGTTGTTAATCCTGCCAAGGAACGAGCCTATAGGCTTCCTAATATTTGACACACCCCTCACTTTTGGCTATAGGAGACCAACTTAGTTTCAGAGCATGCGGGAATATTTTACAAGCAACTAAGTCAGTAGAATTACTGCCAATTGAACTTGTACTGTAACTGTAAAGTTATGAAGACTTCAACCGCACCTAGTATTTACCAAGGGTTGCCCCCAATTGAATGAGATCAGCCTCATGAAGCAACGCCTCAAGAAAGAGATTAAAAAATATTGTGCTATGTACAAACAATATAGGCGGGCAGTCAACTCAGTAGGCACTGCTTTAGTTACTGTTGGTATGTGTCTTGGCACAAGTGGCGTAGGTGTAATGTCAACAGTAGTTGCCATGCCTATTGCCACATTGTTGGATGCTACTGGGGCCGCTTGTAGTCTACTTGGAATCGCTGAAAAATGAACATGATCAGATCCGCGTTCTTGGGAAGTGCAAATACCGTTGCTAACATAGTATCGACAGCACTTGAAGATGGCAATATATAAGATCATGAGTTTGAACTTGTCAAAGCTGAGGTCACATAATATTCCCAAATGAAGGGGGAAATTAAGGCTAGGTCAGTCAAAGCATACCTGACAATTTCAATTCTTGAATAAACGCACTGATCCATCGTGGGAAAGATCAGTATTACAAAAGAATTTGCTGCATCAGCTTCTACACCGACCAGTGGACTGTCAATGATATTGACCCACCTCAATATACGGAGTGATTAAATTGGCGTAAACGGTGTAGATACCTTAGCCAATGGTCACGTTAATTTACCACTCGCGGAGTGGGGCCTGTTGGGGGTCGGACCCGATCCGACCCACTTTTCAGCCCTGTAATTACTTATAAACTGCAAAGCAATGTTGGGGGTCACCTTAGAACACAATAAAAGTGACAGAGAGCAAACATCGAAAACCCTGTATAAGCGGAACAGGCCCCCGTTTGTTGAATTTATTAAGGTGGGCCAGAATAGATATTTTCTATCGACCCTGCTCTCACAATTTCCACCCTAATGAGTAACATAGTATTGAAAATTCCGCTGGTCCACCATAAACAGTTTCCTCACCAAATTTCTCCGTAGGGCATCTTCTAATCAGCACTAACCATATTGGGTGCGTTATTTGTATGATAATTAGAGTGATATTCCTTACATACTTAGTTCTGCCTCAATTGCTAGTGATGGTTTTTCCGCCAGTAATTTGTAGACTGATTAATGTGTATCTCTTGGATTCAACAAAAACACCTTACATTGCAAGTGGAAGTATCATTGGCCGTGGAGCATACCGAAGAAAAGTTACTTAACAGATTTCCAGGGAACACCCGTGTGAATGTATATATATATATATATATATATATATATATATATATATATATATATATATATATATATATATATATATATATATATATATATATATAGAGATATATCTATATATATATATATATATATATATATATATCTATATATATATATATATATCTCTATCTATATATATATATATATATATATATATATATATATCTCTATATATATATCTATATATATATATATATATATATATATATATATATACATACATACATATGTTACAACGCATCTGCCGATCTGACCCATCTGCAGATGGGTCTGACCCGTTAACAAATCAACAGATTGGCGACCCATCTGCTGATCACTTGACGGAATGAAAACGGCCCATCTAAAGATGGTTCTGACCCAATTGCGAATCAGTGTGGCATCGTTATTATACTAATGTATTTTAAGTATTTCCTGCTTTGTGCTACAATACGTACAAACAAAAAAACTCAGTGGCATAGTCATTATGCCAAATCTCATGCTTAACTTTGTAAACATAAGATGTAAATGAAAATCATCTGCAAATGGTTTTGACTCAACTGTAGATTAGGAACTCATTTCAAAAAAATTGATAGATTTTTATTTATTTCCGTTACGTGCAACCTAATGTACGCAAATTTGTGCCGCAGTTCCAAATTCTAAGCAACACAGAGAAAACATAAAATAGAAAAACATAATCTGCAGATGAGTCAGAATCATCTGCAAACGGACCAGACCCATCTGCATATGCTTCTGACCATTTCTGAAGATGGATAAGACACAACTTCAAAAAAGTATCACATCATGATTATTTTTATCGACATTTATTAAACCAACAAAAATTATTTGCAAACCACATCCAGCGAAGAAAGCAATTGTTTCAAATAAAAACACAACGTAGTATGTGAAAAGAAAATTATCATCAAAAGTAATAGAAATCAACATCAATATCAAATCCAACAGATATCATCATTGAAACAGTGGAAACAAAGGCCATCTTAAAGTGACATAAGAATGTCCAGTGTCCGCAATGCAGGTGTGCTTACAGTCGCGAACGACATTTCACATGGTTAAGGTGTGAATGATATAACAAAGCAGTTAAAAAGAAGTGTCTTAGAGTGATCAAACATCGATTTATTTTACTATTACGGGATATAAGGATGGACTCGGACTGTATGTCAGCCGGAGATAAAGGAAACACACTGAATACCATGCTCGTCTTTAGTAGATGACTAACTACATTTGCACATTAATCCTCTGAATCTACACTGACAACATTTAAGGTTCCCTCTACGTAACGCTGCGCAATCTACGCAAGACTACTAAACACTTTATGTATTGTTCAAAATGCATTTGTAGGCCCATGCGCTCGATGCCGAGCTGCCGAGCACGGAGCCGCTATCTATACATGCTGCTAGGTGTATATTCATCTAATTCAAGACATAATACATTGCGATCATTGAGTCTTCTTCAGCGGAAAGCATATCACGTCCGATGATTGACTTTCAAATGGTAAGTATTTCGAGTTTAATCAATTTTAATCCATCTCATTACCTGAATCACTCTCAAGGCTAGGCTTCACCAGCGCGGGTAACTTGGCATCGAGAAAAGAGCGCCAGTTGTGGCGGGTATTTGTGTTCGTTCTGTTATTGTTGGTAGTAGTAGTAGTAGAGTAGAAGTCGTAGTAGTATAGTTTTTATTGAAGTAGTAGTTTTAGCAATAGGAGTAGTAGTAGTAGTAGTAGTAGTAGTAGAAGGATAATGTATATTATTGTTACTTAAATTATACATGAAATAAAAACAAAAGGCTGATATTATTAAATATACAAGTGCAGTTGTTGTTACTATAGATACCAGAGTTCATTATTTGTATTATTATTGTAATCGTTGTAACCAGATTCAATGATAAGTGTCAGAACACCATCCACCAATCGATATACAGACAGCTGTCAGGAATAAAAAATATTGCAGTTTGGTAATTACATGAATATTTGAGAGCAATGATTAGAACAACTCCAACATTCCTTCTCTCCGCCCAGTTACCGGTCAAACTATGTGTTCTATGGTGCTGGAATCTCGTAATACGCACTGCTACTGGTCGCAGGTCTATGTTGTAACTCTGTGTACCCAGGATTAAGAGTGGGAGGAGAAGCGTTGGTGCCGACTTCCTGCACTTTACCGACCTCCCCTTTGGCGATTAAAATAAAATTAATAAAGTGGCAATGTCATGGATAGTCGTTAAGTATAATAGGCTGATTAGATAGTTAAATCATTAAATTTGCATTCAGTCAATAATATTTTCCAATAACCGCTTAATCATAAATCAGCACACCTTGTGATGCGGGTGATTTCCGTCGGACCAGGAGGACAATGACCACCACTACCATGGCGAGAAGAAGCAGACCCAACACTCCCGCAATAGCAGCTAACCATCGGGAATCTGAAACTGATGACGAGACCAGCTGATGCCCCTGTCAACTTGTTAAACGGAGACATCACCACATAACCACCCTCCTTATGTTATGAACAACAACAACATAACGAATAAGCTAAAGCGGATGTCCCAGTAAAGATAACATCAAATGTCAATATATCTACAGGCCTAGAGAGGCATGAATCAGATTGTACAACTAAATGCCTCCAAGGGAACGCTATACTTATATTGCATGCACTAGAAGCTGACAAGGAAAAGGAGAATTCGCTACCCTACCTGTCTGGCTGGCAGGGGCCGTCTGCTCTGTGGTAAATATCGGCCGCGAAAAGGCTCCACATGAAGGTACGTCATCACCTGCGCAAATCAAGAACAACAAGTGATCACGTGACATTATCACGATATTTTATTCTCTCACCAGCCCACAAAAATCTATTTGCCTATCGAATTTCCAACCGATTATTCCCTCACCTCCTTAATTACTTACCTAAATCGATTAATTCATACTCCCATCCATGCAGACATGTATACATACACACACACACACACACACACACACACACATATATAAATATATATATATATATATATATATATATATATATATATATATATATATATATATATATATATATATATATATATATATATATATATATATATATATATATATATATATATATATATATATATATATATATATATATATATATATATATATATATATATATATATATATAACGATTTCTCTCCATGGTGTGTGATGGTGTGCACAACCACCCAGTCTACAGGGCCCGAAGGCATGTCAATTCAAACAGCCTGCTTGATATGCAGAAAGGGGGGAGATACGTAGTGAGGGGACAACACAGTAAGATGTGGTCAACCAGGAGGGCCCAGGGATTTGGCCACAAATAAAATCACTATTGGTTAACACAACTCGGTAGACTGAGATTGTGTGTGACCCCGAGGAACGTGTTGAGTGCAATATTAACAGTTGCAGCTGGTCTACATTTACACCTCACCTTCCTAGAACCACGTATGACCACCGTGTCACCTGCCATATCGCCTTCTCCTCATGTGCACGCCCCAACCCATACTAACATGCGCGCCCTGTTGAGGCAATGCCCGATGATCAGGATACTGCGTGCCCCAAAGTAACTCTTGGAGCACCTGACTTCTTTCATCATGAGATCTCGACACCGAGATACGACGATAGGGCCTGACCTCCCACAATAATCTGTTAATTCGTTCGAAAACTCACTAACGGCTTTTTCCATATTAATGGACAGTTGTTAAAGTAATGCTGCTCAGTTCAGTCATGTTGTTCATGCTTATGAATACGCATATAAGTATTCGGTCAACAGGAGCATCCGCACGCCCCCCAAACACACACACAAGCACACACACACGCATACACACATACACATATATATGTATGTATATATATACATTAACATACATACGTACAAGCATATATATAAATATATACATGGACATATATATATATATATATATATATATATATATATATATATATATATATATATATATATATATGCATATAAATATATATATATATATATATATAAATATATTCATATATATATAAATATATATACATATATATATGTATATATATATGTATATGCAACTTTATATACATATATATATATATATATATATATATATATATATATATATATATATATATATATATATATGTATATATATATATATATATATATATTTTCACCTTGACAGAATTCCTCCTCCATGACTTGACTCCATTCTAAGCCCAGTAGTCTTCCAGGAGACCCACACGGACGGCTGGTTAGGGCGATGTCTGTGTTTGGCACAATCTGCGTTATATTCCGCATCCAGTCCAAGGAGCAGTCACATCGCATCGTGCGTGGATTGAGTAGATAGAGACGAGTTAATCTGTGATTCAGCATCGATATATCTGGGAACGTCTCCAAACCAGTCGACTGCAGATACAAAGTCGTGAGCTGCGGAAGCAGTTCCAGAAGCCTCATCATATCGTCACATGGCATAGCACCCAGGTTGTTGTTATTCAGATAAAGTGAATTCAGGCCTGTGATTGGTCGATTGATATGAGATATGTCTATTGGACCAATATTGTTATCATTAAGGTAAAGCGAGGTGATGCTGATCAGTGGATGGAAGAGATAAGATACATCTACTAGACGATTGTTGTCCAGGTCCAATCGGGCTAAGTTGAATCCATCAAAAGCATCCTTCCGAATGACGGTTATGAAGTTCCACGATAGAAACAAATATTTCAGACTCAGTCTCTGGTAGATTAGGTTCGGAAGTTCGGTCAGCCCCGTGGCAACCATTCCTAATATATTAACTTTGGTTAGCCGTTCAAAAGCGTTACGAGGCAACTGTCCGACGTAACTGCTGTCCAAATAAAGATGATATATGTTGTTACTAAAGGGAATGTTTGGTGAGCGTATAAAGTCAATATCTGTAAGGCGGTTGTTGCCTAAATAAAGCAACCGCATAAGTGGTGAGTTGTCGGTTAACACGTCTGGTGCCACGGACGTCAATTTATTGTGGATGAGATTCAATCTGGTCAGCGAAGTCAGATGTCGTAAATCGTCACTTTCCCATCTTTCAATCTGATTGTTTGTGGCGTCAAAATTAGCAAGCGTACTGCCGACAGCGTCAAGTTGAGGTAAAGTCGTTAAACGGTTGAAGTTTATATTCAAAGTGACTAATGGTGTTCCATTGAATGCTGAGTCGGAGACAACCGATATCCTATTGTATGAAAGGTCAATGTGAATTAATTGACCAAATCCGTTGAAAGTATTTGCCTTGATTTCTGTGATCTCGTTGTGTTGAAGGTAGACGTGGGTGGTGGCGTTGTCCATGTCTTCAATGGGAACCTCGGTTAGATTGGCATGTTGAAGAGTTAACGTCGTAGATGCCGGGATATGAGGAACTGCTAATACCATCAAGATGCAGAGTACTCTTGTAGTATCCATCTTTGACCAGTAGAAAGTCACCGCGAAAATGTCTATCCGAATCGGAATGATAGAGCTTGATCACACCAGGAGGGACGTGAAGCTTAGATGTCGACACCTGGCAGGTGCGCGTAAACACCCCAATATGATCTGAACTTTAAGGATGTAAAAAAGAAGTTTCAGTTGAGCGAGGATACGCTTGGCCGATCTCAACCAAGAAACGACAGCATTACGAGTCTCTGAATTACGCAGTTCTTCCAGAAGAAGCTAAATATAGTATTGACGAGAAAGGTCCGTGTTCATCTTTAAACCCCGGATGTTTTCAATAAATGAGTGAAGTGCATGATAATATGGTGTGATTCAGATGGCCGGTATCTCGTTAATTACTACATCCCTTACTCGTAATGACGCAAATCAGGTAGATTTCATCACCAGAGGTTATTTTCAGATAGACTACAGGTAAGTTTCATGACACAGGTTAGAGGTTAGAGGTCAAAGAGGATTCCACTTGTCGGGATCAAGCAGGGCGACTTCAAAAGTGTCACAGTCTTTGGTGTGAAAGAGCACATGACAGCAGGTCTGGACATGTACAACATGCATGAAAACACCAAGCAGGTCTGGACATGTACAACATACAGCTTAACACCCAGCAGGTCTGGACATGTACAACATACACCAAAATACCCAGCAGGTCTGGACATGTACAACATACACCAAAATACCCAGCAGGTCTGGACATGTACAACACGCACCAAAATAGCCAGAGGAGGATGAGGACCTGGCGTATTTTATCTAAATGTTCTTTCATTGACAAATCTCACCAACCAGCCAGTTGCTTGAAATATTCTTGATCGATTTCGGGAACCAATCCATTTGGTTCCCTTGATGTTACTGGTTGAATCTGCCACTCACCTGGGTGTTTCTTGGAAATCTGTTTTGTTACTTTTCTTCGATATTCTCAACTGCCTATGGTACATCCACTTCCAATGTAAGGTATTTTGGTTGAATCTAAGTGATACACAGTCGTGAAATTACTGGCTGCAAAACTGCAATATTCCTTGTAAGTAAACCCATCACAACTGGCAATGGAGGCAGAATTAAGGATGCAAGGAATATCACTCTTATCATCAGGTCCCATACAAATAACGCACCCAATTTGGTTAGTGCTAATAAGTGCCCCATGGAACAATTTGGTGAGGTAACCATTTATGGTGGACCACCTGATGTTTTCATAACTATGTGACTTATAGGTTTAATCATGCATCACTATCTGCTATAACACGTGGTATGCTATAACGTCATGGCTCACAAACATTCCATCTTCGGGTGGAGTGTTTATGTGTTGGCAACACAGCTATACATCCGCGGTATATTTGTCAGCGTAACCCACACAAGTCAGCAACAACGACTGTCATGGTAGAGAAGAGGGCAGGGTATGTACACGTATACATGAGATACTTGTAATCAAATGCATTCCACTGGATCGGCCTCTGTCACATTTCATAACATTTTTTCAACCCGGAATATCATCTGCATCATTCTAGCATTCACGTGGAGTTCTCAAACCTGTTTGAACACTACGTGGTACCAAACATAAGCGACGATAAACTTATAGTTGGCTGGATAACCAACCACATGCAATATTAGCAGAACCTGGTAAATTGTGTTGTATGGTGCGCACCCTCCGGCTCTGGCGTATCCGCGTTGGACCACCTTAACTCTGGAGTCCCACCAATAAGGGATCTATAGGTTTCATGTGTACTACACCATTCGGAGACTTCTGAAAGAAATGAGGGTAGCACTACCGGATGACGCTACATAGTCAGCCACTGATAATACCTTTGGCAAGAGAATGTACCTTGAACATGAGTTCGGCGTTGCCGAAAATACCAATTGAAGAATAGTTTGTGGTAACCTAGGTCTCGGGTGAATTTACTTCTCAGACCCTGAAACAGATAAAGTACGGCCAATCATTCATTATGGGAATTCCAGCAAGTACGAAGCAGAAAGACGTGTTTACCAAACCAACGAACCGCTACATGTTCATAACATAAAGCAAGATACTGCCGGTGACAGTATTGCCTGGAGTACTAACATACTGGAAAATCTGAGGGATTCACCTCTACAGGTATCTCACGTATCTCACATCCTATGACACTCGAGAGCAGTTTCAGTCTATTATTGAGGATGCTATCAACTCACCCGTTGACAATCCCTCGTCCATCAGCCCGGCCAGCCAATGCAATTACGCAGACCTCTAACGACGCCAACTCTAGCGTTGTGCAAAACTTGGGGCATGCCAAGAAAACGACAATCAAGATTTCTGGCAATGAGGTCATGTCCATCGATGACAGCAATGTGTACCACTGTTATGGCGACCTATGGAAAACTGCACATGAGAGAGCTAACGCCCAGTATCAGGGCTACAGTCATGTGATTCAAGCAGCGAGTGACACAGACGCCAGCTACACAATCAATGGCATGGCAATCTCATTGGAGTATGACATGGTTACCCAACCAGAGCTGGCCCCCATGATCCTCACCCAGTACATAGGTCGGCTCGCAATTCTGTATGAGAGTGTACTCCGCCACGGGAAGCTTCCATACAATAAGAGTGACACGCCGTGGAACATCAACCTGATCGTACCGGCTCGCAGTATGAAGGGCATCCTGCTGCTCTTTGAAGACCCAGCCAATGCCTCATTCGCCATTCTACAACCCAAAGATTACAAAGGTCGATGCGATTATTGAGGGCATCCCTAACCAACTCTATGCCCAGATGGTCCCGGCTGTGATTCGTTTGAAGACGCCCTGCGCGAGAATGATGTGATCCCAACAAGAGAGGAACGTGCCGCAGTACGCCAGTTGCTAGCAGAGACCGAGCACGCAAAGCTGTTGCTGAAGACAGATCGATCTACTGCATGTGTCGTTGAACGCGATCAAAACTTTAATGTTCGTGACAGCAGCTGTGTCATGGGTTGCCCAGTTAGGTATAATTATCTGGGTTGTAGTGTCCTCAAGACATTGGCCCAGCCCATAAAGTCACAATGTAGTAGACTTGGAAAGTATATACGTATATTTATGGATCCTGATATCATCATTGATCAACTCCTTGCAGGCCCTATTGCTGAGTCTTAGCAAGTTGACGGACCGGAATCAAAAACTACTCATAAAAGAGATAGGCTTGCTGTGGTCATAGTGGGTGCTCAGGCCCGTCAATACCTGGGTGGTCAGGCCCGTCAATACCTGGATGGTCAGGCCCGTCAATACCTGGGTGGTCAGGCCCGTCAATACCTGGGTGCGCAGCGCCTGACAATTGACCAGGTTGAATTAATGTCTGACCAAGAGATCAACAAGTTGGATGTAAGATACGAGGCTCGGCTAGGTGCTAGCATGACGCGCATTCTAGATCAGATAGTGCTACAGCTTTGGCCAGGTATTGCTTGTATGTTTCTACCTATCCCACTAGAACACCAGCCAAAGCTAATTACAGACCTGGAGACTGAAAATCACTATTTATGACCTTATTAACTTATGACCGCCGAGCTTTATCGCCACTATTACATAGACTTGTTTTCATTAACAAAAGCTAAGCACTGTCAATTTGGACATACAAATTTAGTAAGCAAGCATGTTTTGGAGGAAAAACATGGCATTTTAGCCGTTCAACAAATCAACAGGACCCAAGGGAGAGGGTGATTCATCGATGAGGCGTCGTCCGGGAGAAGCAATCGCGATTAGTGATTGACGTACAGGGAGAGGGTGACTAGTTTCGCGACGTACAGATGACTAGTGAGCGACGTACAGAGAGAGGGTGACTAGTGAGCGACGTACAGGAGAGGGTGACTAGTGAGCGACGTACAGGGAGAGGGTGACTAGTGAGCGACGTACAGGGAGAGGGTGACTAGTGAGCGACGTACAAAGAACGCTAAAAGAGTTGCGGCAGGGCGGAAGGGCGCTGCAGCTCGAAAAGGCGACCAGGATAAGCTACTGAGAGCGCTCCGTGAGACTAAGGCCACACTTACATCGGCTATAGACGAGGAAATCGTGGCGTTTGGTTGCTTGGACTAGCAATGTGGTACACGTTTTATTCACATAGTGCCTCCCTGCCGCTGTTGTTCACAAAAGTCAACCAATGGTTGCCAGGACGTATAATTAAAGGATCCCTTACATATGGATTTAAGTCAACATGACAACACCAAGTACTGATGGAATAATGCTCGTCAACCTACTGTACCACGGTGCAGTTGTGTGTGGCATAACAACAGGTTAAGGCAAACTCGGCAAGATGGCTCTGGTTGGGGCAATCCCCAAAATGGACTCACGCCACGCGACGTGGCGATGGCTGTTGCCAATGTAGCCCTAACCATGGCCACAAAGGATATGCAAATTAAACAAGGGATTATACCAGGTGATATACTGAAGTAATGGCCTCGATTGCGAACTGAGCATACTTTTCAGGATGTCGACGAGGCTATGTATGAGTATACCTGATTACAGGCACATCCGTCGACCCACTATACTTTGAGCCCAAGCTTTCAGACTTCTACATGCCCTCAGATGGCCAAAAGGGCCATGAGGTGACGTTCATAATCCTGGTTATGGCTGCTACTGGACTGGACGCGTACATGCTTATTAAAAAGGCAGCTGGTTTACTTTGTAAGCATTTGGAGACTCGCGCTGGTCGGCATATGGATCGCACAACTCGTCGCATGCCAACCATCTACTATAGTCCTAAGGGCTATTGGAAAGGCATTCCTGCTATCAAGAAGCTGGCAGCAGCCACGAGGGTTTCAAATGAAGGTGCCAGAGGTTGGCTAACAAAGCAAGCTATATGGTAAATGTACCTGCCAATCCCAAAACACATTCCCAGACCGAAATGTGATGTGTCTAGGCCTAATGAGGTTCACCAAGACACCTCTTGTTTCTTCCTCAGGATGTCCTGTAACGCAAGTATGCCCTCAAAGTATGGACGTGGCCTCATGCTATAAAGAGGCTGAGCCATTGACTACAAAAGTGACTAAAGAGGTTGTACTCAAATGAATATACAAGCGAGGACCACTCCATTGGCCTAAACTACTTCAGGACGAACCGCGACGGTCATGGGGTCTGTGTCAGGAGTGGCCGTTTGGATGTCCAGCAAGACCAGGCTGTAGTGGAATGCTTTAACCGCACTCTTGCAGAGCATCTATGTTGTTCTTAAACAGCTAAAAGGCATATGTAACCAGATGCGTAAAGTTTTGACCGATGAGCTTAAGGAGCTGAACGGAATCCAGTGTCAGTTTACCCTGCAGGTGAGACTCATAAAACACACCTGCAATAGCGGCACTGAGCCTGTACTGCATAATAAGCAGGAAGTGGTTCTCCCCACAGAAGATATTGACAATATCCTGAACAGGAGCAATGCCTATATTCAAAAGCGGTTGGAGATGTGAACCAACAAAGGTTCTGGCGGGAGTTTGAGTCAGTTACAACTGCAATGTGGATTGACATTACCCACTACCAGCCATTAAAAGGTGGCTCCTATCTGCCGCTACCTGGCAGCTAAGAAGGCGATGATAAATGTTAAAAACACGGACGACTACTGCCTTCTGTGGTCTATCTGCACCCGCCCGCTAAACACCCACACCAACCATCTTAGTATAATATTCAGTGGCTGTTAACCCTGCTAGAGGGTAAAGGCGTAGAGTATCAAACACCAGTGTCGCAGCTTGAGAAGGTAGAGAAGCATGCTAACCTAGCCCTGAACATCTTTTGTCGGGAAGGAGGAGCCACTATCATACACCACATCAATAAACAGCCTTGTGACATTCCACGTAGTAACCTCGTGCTGATTGAGAAGTGTGGTACGTTCCCAAACACAGATCAAAGATGTGAACCGCGTGCTGTATGATCAGAGTAAATGCAAAGACCGCAAATTCTTCTGTGAGCGATGACAACGACCGTGCCTGTGGTCGTCTTTCACAAAACGCGAGGCTATGACTCCCCCCTCTTGATGCAGGCCATCAGCATGGTTGAAGGCCTTATCAACTGTATCCCAAATCATATGGAAAATAACATATCCCTATCGACCAGACAGTCGTGTTTCATTGACAGTGCACAGTTCCACCAAGTCTTGCATGACAAGATGGTCTCTGCAAATAACCCAGAAGCCTTTACAGTGACTGCTAAGTATGAGCCCCACGAAACAAGGCACCGGCTGCTACAGCGCAAGGGAGGGTATCCATGTTCAGGTGTAGAAACATGGGCGACTTCCATGGTCTGTACCTGCGCACAGACGTGCTGCTCCTAGCGGATGTGTTTGAGTTTTTCTGCAAGACCTGCCTGGAGCAATATGGGCTGGACCCAGCCAACAACTACACCATGTCATGGGACGCGCTGCTAAAGAGCACAGGTGTGGAGCTAGAATTACTCACTGACTATGACCAGCTGATGACAAACACCTGTTCATTGAGGAAGGTGTGCACAGTGGGATACGCATGGCGTCGCGTCGCCACGCTAAAGCTAATAACCCGTACGTGGAGGGTTTTGAGCAGGATAAGCCAGCGAGCTACGTCCAGTACCTTGACGCTAACAACCTGTACAGATACAGGACCTTCCCGACAATGCCAAAACAGTATATATACTCGAAGTTGATGGAATACGCTGCAGAGTTAAGAATTCACAGACCTTCGTAAGGTTGCCACCAGTGAATTGGAGAAGGTCCTGTACAAGCTGATGAACAACTCCGTGTTTGGTAAGACAATGGAGAATCTCTGAAGGCGAGTCGACGTCAAGATTGTGCGCTCGGCAGAAGAGGAAATACGCAGGCTTGTGGCCAGTCCCGCCTATGCTCGACATAAAGTATTCGATGATGACCTGGTCGCCCTGCATATGCACAAGACTCGCCTAGTCCTAAACCGCCTGGTGCATGTAGGCATGTGCGTACTCGACTTCTCCAAGCACCTGATGTACGACTTCTATTATAACACAATGAAATCGACATATGGTAGCGACCTTGGCCTGCTATACAGAGACACGGACTCGCTGCTTGTGGAGATCCGCACAGCTGACGTGTATGCAGAGATGAAAGAAGATAGCGACCTCTTTGATACCAGTAATTATGATCCTTCTTAACCCTTGTTCAGTAACGTAAACAAGAAGGTGCTAGGGAAGATGAAAGATGAATACCCCGGTGTGCTTATCAAGGAGTATGTGGGCCTGCGCCCAAAGATGCACTCAATCCTGATGTCTGACGAGGGCGAGATTAAAAGGCTAAGGGGGTGAAGAGGATTGTGGCTAAGAAACACCCTACGCCATGGAATGGAATGAACATGCTACGCAGTGAAGGTCACAAGATATATGCGCTGCACGTTAACAGGGTGTCACTCTCCCCGTTTGACTCAAAGCAGTGGATAGCCCCAAACGGAGTAGACACATTGGCCGATGGTCACGTTAGTTTACTGGCAAACTAACATGGCGGGTCAGACCCGACCCGCCTAACCCCGATGGGGGTCATCTTAGAACACACAGTAAACAAAAATCCTGTACAAGCGGAACTGATGCCCGTTAGTTGAATAAGGTTAGAGGGACCTGATCCGCTATTGTATATACTACTCTTTGTATGTCTCACGGAGTGTACATTAAATTAACAATCAAAAGAATTGTTCTCCATACAAATTCACAATGCAAATCATTGTTCATCGCATCTAATCTCCCTCGGCCACCGACTCTCTCCGTTTCAGCCATATCTTGCCAGATGACTTTGAACTCGCGCAAATTGATAGTTATCAGTTTCATGGTAGCTGAACAGCTGCTGAACAGCTGTTGAACAGCTGCTGAACAGCTGCTGGACAGCTGCTGAAGCGTACGAGGATAATTTCACATTCGCTGCTGTCCCCAAACCGTGAAATGCCAGGTCAAAATGGAGACGACGATGCCTTGGTATGCTCCAGCAAGGTGTTACATAACTAAAGCTGTAGGTTATAACTCCTTGGATCCAGTGACAGAGTACAGACGCGTCAATTTCATCGTCATTCAAGGGCGCGCAACGCTGAAAGAGTAACGGGTCATATCGAAATAGCAAGTGTGGTTTCGGGTGCCTATTTGCTACACGTGTCGATTTCGGAAGCCTTCAAGCGCAGCAATAAGCCCCCCCCCTCCCCCACTCCAAAAAAATAAACAACTCAAACAGCATTTTGTCGACGAATAGATTGGTCAACGAACTTGTACACCAGTAACTATCTATAATGACATGCGTGGTCGCCATCTAACGGCTACTTAATTCAAGTGCGTGGTGATTGAATTCAATTGAATAAAGAGTTTTAGATAACACAAACGAGTTGGGTTTCGTAAACCAGCATTGCTCTGATCATCAACACAAAGGTAAAAACGTCTCTCTCGTATGACAGTGGTTGTTGTTCGAACTGTCGCGTGAACTTTATGTTACTCAGGCCAATGGAGTAGTTATTTTGGGTAAGCTCTTAAAACAAGCTGCCCATATAAATATATATATATATATATATATATATATATATATATATAGATATATATATTATATATATATATATATATATATATGTATATATATATATATATATACATATAAAGATATATATGTATATATATATATTTATATATATATATATATATATATATATATATCTATGTATCTGTATATATATATATACATATATATATACTTACATATATATGTATATATACATGTATATATATGTATATACATATGTAAATATATATATATATAGATCTATAAATGTAAATATATATACATATATATATGTTGATATATATGTTAATATATATATATATATATATGTATACGTAGATATATATCTAAAATCATATACATATATATCTTATCTATATATATCTCTCTATATATCTCTCTATATCTATATATATATCTCTCTCTCTCTATCTCTATATCTATCTCTCTCTATATATATCTATATATATATATATATATATATATATATATATATATATATATATTCATTGCTTATTATATTAGGTCTTCCTGTCAACGTCCCTGGCAAGCACGTGCGGAGGTCAACGCGCATGAATATTGGCCCAATGGTTAATGCGCGAGTGGTTAACCATGTGTGTGTGAGAAATGCCATGACGCCCAATAACCATACGTGGTTTTATGTTACGTTGATGTCAGTAAATCATGCGATGTCTAATGGGAAATTGTGGTTATTATTTACATACTTACTCCATATATATTCTGAGTGGTAACCACCGCGGCGTTCAAAGTTTGTATATCTACAGTTAAACCTTTCAGTAACATTTATACGCACACGTTTTCTTCTGCAAATGGATTTTGCGAGGCTTTTGTTACGTCGACCTTTTTCGTCGATTGAATACAGATGATTGGGAGAACACGCAGATCGCCTCGTTTTGGCCACTGCATTTACACGACTGTCGCGCTGGTAACTCAAGGGATCCGCGCGAGTCATTCAACAGATACACTGACGTAAGGGATCCGTACGATTCAACAGATACACTGACGTAAGTAGCGAGTCATTCAACAGATACACTGACGTAAGGGTTCCGCGCGAGTCATTCAACAGATACACTGACGTAAGTAGCGAGTCATTCAACAAATACACTGACGTAAGTAGCGAATGACGACTGTAATTAAATTCCTATTTAGAGATTGGCCTGGAGACAATGACTTGATTTAAAATCACTATTCCTGACGAACTATGGACCCCCATATTTGTCCGTGGGTTTAGCCCAACAAACCAATAGTTGATCAGGTTCTCCCCTGTTGTCAACAACCAGTCGCTTGCATGTCGTTGTCGTAAGCGAAATTTGCTGAGATGTTATCATACCATTATTGTCATCATCTGTCTGCTAATACACTTCACAGGTGAGTAAATTTATACTAGATTTATACCTTATAACTTGTCGATCTAGTTGCCCTTTCCTCTCCTTTATTCAGCATCATAACAAGTCCGTTTCCAACCGACTTATGTTGCGCAATCTCGCCGCCATATTGGAATTTAGTAGGAAAAGTTAATCGCCTCGCACATTTTAGGCGATTATGCATATTTACAAGTTATTGCGCTTCCTGAGACTCTTTCGCCATACATAATAATGATTACTTATTAAATTGGACTAGTTACATCAAGTGCACATCGTGATGGTAAGGTCTTATGAGCGAATTTTGTACATTGGCGGCGGCTTCCTCAAGAACCAAGAGGGAATGCAGGTTCCGCTTGGTCCAAAAGAGCTAGTTTAGCATCCAAACCTACTGAGGGCGGAGTACAGGGATGGATCCCTAGCGATGTAACATACGCTAAGCCCAGCATCATGACATTGCTCCCCACCCCCCACACCAATATAAGCGTCAGCTGCTCTGATGTCATATGATACTTCATCAAATGATGTGCCGTACACATGCTTTATAGAGACACACAGCCGTCTGAGGAAGGGTGCGTGCATTGAATCGTGGTGCACTAGATAAGGAAACACGTCAGTGTTTATTCTCTATCTGTTGTAAACAATCTCACGATACGACGAGTCCAAGAGACACCACGTCTCTAAAATGAGCTAATTTTATTTGCACTTTCGACTGTCTTGTGTGATAATGACTTATAGCAAGTCGATCCGTGCTTGGAAACCTACCTTAGAGATCCGGGCCAGGTGTGTCAAGTTCCTCTCGGAACCCGATGTGACATTTGGTGTGACAATAAATCATTCGGTTATCAGTTGATAAGTCGCTAAGGTCGCTGGCTTTATTGTCAAAAGGTGCACAAAAAGACTTTTGTCTCGTGCGTCACCCATCAATGAGAAAACCGGGTTATTGCTAATATGTTGGTGTGCCGCCAATAGTGAACATGATACATACCGCCCATAGTGAACATGATGAACTCGGACCACCATCAGTGGCAACACAAATACATAGTGACCATTCGCTGAATAAAGCAACCACTAGTGGTTGCCGGTTGGCGTAAATACCCAGAAGGGGCAGCTATAACCATGCAATGACGCTCAATAACCACAAGCTGTGGTTATTGAAGCTGATATAAGAAAATTCCCAACATAAGGAAATGACTCATCCCGGGTAGCGCGTCTGGTCTCGTGTCCACCGAGAACGGTGCCGTATTTATCTTAACGCCGGCCGTCAGTCGTCAGCAGGTGCTCGTACCGTCAGTCGTAAGCAGGTGCTCGCCGGCCGTCAGTCGTCAGCAGGTGCTCGTATCGTCAGTCGTCAGCAGGTGCTCGTACCGTCAGTCGTCAGCAGGTGCTCGCCGGCCGTCAGTCGTCAGCAGGTGCTCGCCGGCCGTCAGTCGTCAGCAGGTGCTCGTACCTACATTGGCCTGTTTATGAGGCAGACAGAAATCTCAGCCGACCCAGGATTTGACAATGGAAGGAGAGCTTGGAACGAGCGACCCTTAACTCGAACCATACAAGGTAATAATGTATAGTTAAAGTGGACTCGATCTGTACAAAGCATTCATGGAATTATCTATGTACATTTGTGAGAAGTGTTGGTATCCTTTGAGCTTGGGGCTTGGCCGTAGTGTCGGATAAGGTTCGTTATAACGCCAGCTGTATTCCCCGCTAATAATGAACGAACATTGCCGGATAAGTTGGTACCGGGAAAACGCGATGATACTTAAGGGTACAATGTACAAGCATCACAATGGCCGTCTTCCATCACCATGGCGACACGTCCCGTTGTTGAAAGCACAAGCACTCCGGCATGGCCATTATGAACATACTATCGAGCTCGCATGCAGTTGTTATCTATATAATACAACTACATGCCAGCTGGATAGTAGGTAACCGTGCACGACGTCTTATTGACGTCGTGCGATGATCGTAACCAAATGCGGCGCGACAATACATGAGTTCCAATTATACACGATTATTACAGACATGTACATATGAAGAATAATTTTTCACATAATTGAATGTTTATTAACAAGTTGAGTTAGTTTACGGGTGAGATTTCGTCAAGGGCGATTTAATCCGGCCAGACAAATTCTGAAAAGTTCATGTTTATTTCAACGATACCACATTGACATTTAAAAAAAGATAACACTTATGGATTCCCGCAGTCTGGAGGGGGCACTTGGCCTTGTCCTGCGTAGGAGTGTGCCCCGGGATATCAAAAACCTGTACCCGTCATACAAGGTAAAGATGACAAGAGCATACCCCATCCTACAATTATGAGGTCAACAAAACCCGTCGGGAGGCCGAAAAAAACCTACCCCGACACATGTATACTACCTCTATATACTTAAGTGCCCCCTCCCCCGGGACCTGCAGCCGCATGGCGAGTGAAAATGAAACTGCGTAATGTGACGTCATATCTCCAAAACTGGGGCTGCCGTGAACGAAAGCTGTGATTCTAAAAGTTCATTTGACAATTGCTAAATAATCCCGAGACAGTGGATAACCAAAATAGTCCGGTTAAGCGGATATTCATCTCATTTGTCGACATATATATTTACGTAAGTACACAACTTGGTGGGAAGCCCCGGGCACGCGAAATAAAAAAAATTGCCACACGACCCGCATACTTTCAGGCACGACGGTATATATTTATATTACCGTCGTGCGCGACTAGATGGTAGGTACGTAATGGTTAACCCCTAGACCCTTTGATCGAAAATGACCTCAAAATAAACCCCATTCATTTTGAAACCACGACATCGCGGAGGGGGGTATTCTTTTGTACTAGGTGGCGCTGCACCGCGGCGACACGCAGTCTGGTGTGTGCTCGTGTTTTTCTGTCATTTTCCTCGTGTTTTGGCCTTTGTTGGGCTTGTGTTTTTAGTGCAGTGTGTGAATAAGATCGTCTACAACATCTTTGAATCAAAGGATATATCTGAATCTGTTGGACTTTTTCATCAGCTACCCAGGAAGGGACATCGTGTTTTTCCTGCTGCTCAACTACGCGCTTCGCTTCTCGGAAAGCCACGTGCTTTGCCTGGTCCTGTTTCCAGTGTCTTTCGCACTCTTCGACCTTGGAAACTACATCAACGTCACCAAACGACCAGCCGTCTTTCTGACCACCACATCAATAATGACAATATGTAACGTGAGTTGCCGATCATGTGACGACCGTGTGCAAATAAAGCATATGCTGTCCTACACCAGGAAGGAACTGCTCGATATCTGCGGGTCACTGCTTCGTCATCACAGCACCCGTCTTCCAGCGCCATCTGGAATTTTCCTGCCAAAACACGGGTCTAGCAGGGGCTGGGACACGAGGATAATGACAGAGATACACGAGTCAATTGTAGACTGTAAAGCAAATTCCCGAATAGGGCTAATAAATTATCTTATCTTATCTTATCTTATCTTATCTTAAGGATCAACTTGTAAGCGTTGAGCGTGGTATGTCGGAGGTCCAGCAATGCATTAACAATCAAATCGCTACACAGTTCGGGCGAACCGACTTAGTAAACATACGTTTCAGTTTCAATGAATGCAGGAGAAGCGCCAATTTGGCCTGATAATAGACACTGTGCTATGCGCCCCTGATCGCGTCCACGTCGTCAGCTCCTTGGCAGTCATATGAGGCTCACAAAACATCCATTTATCGCGTTTGTTGTGAACGTTATGACGGAAGCAGACCGCCGCGCCAGGTTTAGTACGTCGACTAGTAGGCAAACAAACTTCGCCTCTGACAGCGACCGCGCTGTTTACTACTTTCGATCTCGCATATCTGCGCCGTAACTAAGGTGGCATTAGATCATCAAAGCACCATGGGCGAGTGCCTTGCCTAGTTGAGTACAATCTGTGACACTTTGAGGAGTGAGGTTCTGTAGTAATTTGAATGTCTTAACTATGTTTGTTATTCGACTTGGTTGTCGTGGTTGACGTCGGGTCATTCGACTTGGTTGTCGTGGATGACGTCGGGTCATTCGACTAGTTGACGTCAGGTCATTCGGAGATCGTCTTAATGGAAGACTGAGCGAAATGCCGTCGAATCCAGACTTAACACGGCCATGGCGATTTGAACCGCCACCAATGCAAACCGCCACCCTCATCAAATTATGCTGAACTTTAACCTGGATGTTGTTTAGACTTAAAGCCTTTCACGCCAATGTTTTGCGCATTATAAGGAGAGCGCGTCAAGCGGAGCATCACTGCAGGGGCTAATATTTGTCGCTTATTCATCTTTGGAATCAGTTCTTGGACGGTACATGACCCGGTATACCTGATAACTCCTCCTGCTCGGAGGCCCCTTCTATCCGTGTATTACTCAGTTCAATGGCATATTGTCCCCTCGTGTAAATTTTCTGATCTCTGTGTGGTGATGTTGCTCCTGCAGGCGTCCCCGAGCTGAATAACGGCATGACAATGCATTTATTAATATTCATTCGTTGAATGAAAATATCATTCTGGTTTTCTTTGTTGGAGTGAGTACATGAAGAGTCAATTCCGATTTTGCTGGCAGGTAAATTTTACGAATAGCAAGCCTCATATTAATAAAATAAATTCCTTAAAGAACTTGTAAGTTTGCCGGATTAATTATCGCCAAAATTTTCCAATACTTTCCAAATACGTCAATGACTGAGAAAGACTCAGGAATTCCTTGGCGCCCTTCGCCTATGAGATATTCCCCGCCCACTGGATTCCTCGTTTCCCGCCAACATAAAATTCACGTGGATTTTTGCTGTTCGGATAATTTATGAAATACAAGCCATGGTAGTATTCGGGGATTTTCCTTATCTTGACTCCATTGACTGGCTTAATGTGGTTACAGGGTGGGGGCACACTTTAATTTTAACATAATATATAAACTAAAGCAAATTGTGTGAATATGACTTAATGACATACTACCCCTAGTCCCATTAGATAGGGGTGTCTTGAATAAACAAAATAGCTCTTACAACTAGGAATAAGAGAGCATGATTTCTGACTCTGCCAAAAAAATTATCACCTAAGAAATTGTACCCCCACCACAGTTTTCCCACATTACATATTCAACCAATCAGAGGCGAGGTCAATTGGTGCACGCCTGATGAATGGAGAATGCGTACGCTCCTCTCATGACGCATACGAAGCGAATCAATATTAGAACCGGAAAGTTGGCAGCTGGCCAATCCACGTTGCTTAAAAGCGCCATTACCAACCGGGCTGGCTTCAAATTAGGAATACATCTCGGATCAGATATTTATTTTAGTTACGAGTATTATGAGAATGTACTTTTCCTAACGAACACAACATCCGGTACATTTCATCCGTTTCTTCACCGACCGAAACCGTGTCTAGAAAAAGAACCTAATTTGTGCGTCCAACCAGAGGTAATTTAGTTTTTTGACAGTTCTGACACACAGTTCGGTTCCTGGTATATTACAACCTAGCTACTTTCATCAGGTGGAAGAAAAAAAAAAAACCGAGCAAGACGTATTGAAGCTGATCTAGGATCTTAGGGCGGCATTCTGAAAATTATCGACGAAAGACTTATTCGCGTGAGTAAGAAATTGTGGTAGAGTGCGGCGTGAACATAAACCGTAGACCTCACGGACTGATTAAGAGGAGACTATTGATTCGGACGCGATATAAACCCTGTTGGAACAAGCAAGATAGATACAGAGGGGTGTTGTATTATGTCTAAGGAAGGTGTACATCACTTGCCATCCGACTTCAATGCAGCGGACCAAGCGGAAGTCAAGCCACTGATGATCGCGGTGCCTAACGGCTCTGTACACACCCACTTATCGTCCCTTCCTAAACAGAAGGTGAGTTACTCTAGTTTAGCCATGGCGGTGTATCCATCGACGCTAGGTGGGCCTCCCGCAGCGCCTCGCTACACCGCATCGTGTCCGACAAGGACAAAGCTGGTACACTCGGTCAGAGCTCTAGTGTTGTCATGGAAACAGTTCAGTGTGTATGAGGGAAAGAAGTTGCTGCGATTGGATTCAGCATAGGTTGGTGATGCTGACCAGATAAGCGTTTCCATATGTTACCTTGCCCCGCACCATACGGCGTGGTATGCATGCTCTTCACGGACTATGCTTCCGTGTCGATATATTATACCATGCTGCAATTGCTCATATTGCGGTTTGAATGGAGTCGGTTGTTTGCAGCCTGGGGTGGCACTCGAGTTATATATTGCCCCTCTGGCTTCTAATATATATTGTATTGGAAGCCCAGAGATGAGGGGCGCTATATGACTCGAGTGCCTGTGAGTAGCGTGGTGATAGGTAAGGCCACGCAAAATGCTACTCGACAGAACGTCTTGTTATCTGTTAGGCGCGTATCAAGATCTCGGTCTGATTGGTTCCTTTGTGATGGTCCCTTGAGTGGACCAAGCGATGTAAACATTAGCCTGGCACGTTGGAAGGCAGTCGCCTTATCTAAAGCAGACATTTTAAGCCTTTGATTATAAGAGTTGAAAAATCCGGCCGTTACTATGGTGATTGATCTTAAGCTGAATCCATATAGCGCAACAGATCAATGCCCAGCCGTGATACTCCAGGCACTCGAGTCTTATCAAACTCCTCTTCTATCCTCTATCATATAAAATCATTCGACTTGAGTGCCTGTGCTGGGGATGACTGCTTGACCTCCATAATGGATCATCGTACATGAGATAGTTAGGCGGTTTGTTATGAGTGGGAGTGGAATTTCAAAGTAACGTAGAGTTAGTTAGACGTCGGAACCTTCCATAACAGGTTGTCCCGGCATCTGTTAGTAAACATTGGCGTTTTCCATCCACGTCACGACATCGATCAACATCAACTCTTGGCTGCGAGCCAAACTCGGGTATTATCAATGACGGCTATGACGTCACTAAGTCATTGCCTGTGTGATGGCGGCGTGATTGCAGGAGCCATAAGTAGACCGTCTGGATGCCAGATCTGGGACGAACCACGCGGCTTCCTCCGCTGACGTCATGTTTGTCTGCAAGACAATAAATATGAATCAGGCGAGGTGATTCTATCCTGGCAGAGACCGTGTTGTGATTCTTAATGGTTGGAATACACCATTTCCCCGCCCCTCACGCCCCACCACCAACACCGCCATCTCCATAAGCTACTCGTGAACGCACCTTCGAATGGTACGTCTGAGCCCGTTGCATGCCTTCATTGGTGAAGTAGCCAAATAGTTAATTCCGAGTAAGGCACTCGAATCTTATAACTGGATATGGAGTTATGGAAATACCCCTTGAAGCGTCTACGTCCATATAATTATGTAGATGGCATTCACCCAATATATAAAACCAGCTTGGCTTACATCACTATGTAAAAACAGCTGCGTTCCGACTGCACCTAGCTAATCGCTAATTCTATTGAATTGAGACGATGGAGTTATTAACCATTACTTAATTACGCGTGAGTTTCAGAATGTTCGACTTGGGATGGGCTGGGCTGTGGTTTGGGCGGAACAGAAATTACTTATTTTCTCACATCAACATTTTATCACGACCGCTGAATGCTATTTTCAAAAAGCCGCGTCATACCACAATGTTTGATAACGTGATGCCAAAGCCGCGTGTTACCACGATGTTTGATTGCGTGATGCCAAATCAAGCAACTAGAACGAATACAATAAACTCGTGACCACCCCAGCTGACGTAAGAACACATCATTGTGAGGGCGTGGCGACGGCGCCTGTGACGAGATGGGCGGTGACTGTCACCAGGGGTTACGAGATGGGCGGTGACTGATGTGTCTACACGCGTTACGTTCTGTGTCCGTTTATTGTTTCACGTCTACTTTGTGGTTCGACTGGATCGATGACAGTAGCCAGTATTCTTGGTGTCGTTGGACTCGACATTAATGGATGGCGGGCTTGAATATACCGGACCATCGTCGTGCGGAAAATGGTGAAGATAAGTATAGGGTAGTAGTCAAGGTCCCCTACCCTGATGGCTGCGGGCGCTGTTTACATGTTACTGATGTTCATTAGTCTCGCCTTCAGGTCTAGGGGACCATAATATCTTGAACTGGACAGGCATCCCAGATTTGGGATGCTCCAATCACAAGCCGTGTCTCTCGGTCACTCTCGGGTACTTTTGAGTCGTTGTCTCTCATTGGTCAGTTCTACAATTTCCGAAGAACTTGTCCAACTGGCCGAGTGATTTTTATGAGCCGGGCACACATTCTACAACACTCCGATTTGTTGTTTCACGCTGAGTGGCACCGTTAATCACACATTCGGCGAGAGATGCAGACACACAACTGGTTCTTTTTAACTGACTATTACGTTAACATACTATCGTGCAGCTAAGCTATTAAAGCGCTTGTTGTGGTGCCAATTTGAACTTTTGAGACGCCCAGTAATTCCAGAACACATTCAATGTGTTCTCATTGGCAGCAGACCACTACAATTTCCAGACGTCACATAGAACCGAGGGTGCGTATCACAAGCCAGTACCATGATCCAGCCACGTGCATTTAAGGTCAATCCGGGTCACAACATTTGCGTTGATTGGTCACGAAGATTAACGAACGTGTCTAATGAATATTCGGACGCGCCACTTTTAGAGCTGGTCGTGTCGTAGACTCGAGGGCGAGAAGCGTAGCGGAACCCCTGGAGTCTGGGACGCAGGCTAATAGGGTAGTTTTAAGAAGAGGTTTAATGGTTGACCGGTATGTAATAGCGCCCACGTTAAGCTAGCAACTTACTAACGCACTAGCAGTAATGGACTATGTTTAGTAAATGCGTTTTTGCTTAATGCATTCTCGGTTACAAGCATTGGGGCTTTACCCAACTGCAGCTAAATAAAGTTTTTTGTTGGTGGTGAAACATAAGAAACCGCTAACATTCCACGTGGGGCATTTTGTTGACGCTAAATTATGTTCCTGTCACGAGCGGTCGCGTGACCATGAGCTGGGCTCAAATAAAACCACATCCGGGTCAGCACGCTGCTGTACCGACGAAAATTGGGTTTTCTCGGAAATGCAACATTTCTCGAAAGTGACTATTTCGCTCTTGATGTGCATTTGAGCTAATTTTTGTCATCTGGACGAATCCAAGGTTTGTTGCTCACCCAAACATTAGTTGGTAGATGAAGCTTGTCTTTCTGAGAACAGCGGAGGCACTTACCTACCCTCATCTTCGCCCCACTTGTCAACCCCGCCCGAACTTCGTACCCACACATAGCATGTCATGCGGGCACCAAATTAAGAGAGAGGGACCAAATTAAAGCGAATGAAGACGCCACTTGTGTGACTCAACATGTGTGCATTATCTTAAGTAGGCACACCTTGAGGGTCTGGGCGCCCGGAAGCCCTGCAATCCTTGGTTGAGGTGCAGATGGAAACGCGCCTAAAACATACCTCTCTGCGCTGGGCTGTGACGTCATGCTGTCAAGGTTAATGACCTCACTGACTCGATTCGTCCTGACCTCCAACATGTCAAAGGGAGTCTGATCGTATCGTGTGTCATTGGCCTTGATACTGAGAGTCTAGCGGCAGGAGTGGTCGTCGTCCCGTCGGGTCGTAGTTAGGTGCATGTATTGCAGGGAATGAATGATTACGGTAAAGTTTCCTACTTAATAACCCCTGTCGTGGTATTCGTATGAAGCTGTTCTGGCACCTTACCATCATTTCTTTTTCTTGGCTGACGGCCAAGTTTCTTTACTGTTTCCGCGTGGTTGGGGTGATTTTTAAAATAATCTATATATTTTTTGTTATGAAGAGCCGCCTCTGCACCTGGAATATCCAGATTCGACGTAATGATGATGAAGAGGGGGGGGGGGGGGGTGCGCAGTGGTGATGATTATGGATACCCGTGGGCGTTCTGATTTTCGTCATTCGAAAATAGAAGCTGACCCAGATCCACGCTTATTGAGTCCGTCCCACGCATCGGTGATGTGACGTCAGCATATCGATCTGTCTTCCCTACATCCGCATCTCCGGGGGTACACACGCTGGGTACACAAGCATCGCTGATAGCACCCAGCTAAGTTTTCTCTTCCCGTCCCTGAACGGTTATTATAGACATTATGAATATGTATTTCGTCCTGATAATCGCGAGAGGGCGTTTTTTATGGAGATTTAATGGTGCAAGCTGCAATGGAAATCACGCAGTCAATCCAGTGTAACGCGTCTAGATTACCTGATTAATATCCCTTTTACAACCATATAGAGATGTTTCCCGAAAACCAAACCTGTAAGTTGGATATAATATTATTCATTCTTACTTGGGATATGTTGGGAGCTCGGGGAGTAAAAATTTGGTGTCTGGTGGTGTTTGAATAAGACTTCGTCAGAGACAGAAGAAAAAGTTGATCAGCGCAAAGAAGGTGAACACAAATCACATAGGTGTCGGTTCTGTCTGTCGAGCTGTTTAAGGAAACTAGACTAAAGTTGATGTTAAATCGATTAGTCGACCTGCCTGAGTTGACAGCCGTCGTTTGTGTACACGTCATCGATTAACATTATCACGTGGTTATATATCGCGTATTAGATCGACAGGTTTTGTTTTTAGTGACCGCTAGAAAATTCGGCCTTCAATCGGCCACAAACATTTTGGCTGGCAAGTGAGACACGATGAAACGTACTGTGTTACAAGGCTACTGGAGGACGCGCCTTCGACAAACGGGAATTTTCCGAATGAGGAAGTGTTGTGGGGAAGTCCCTCGGAGTCCTGTAAACTGCGTGCATTGCATGGGCGCGCTGCTGGGGAACGAAATGTGATCCTTCCCGCGTTCCATCTCGGATCACTGCTTATCGGCTGACGGATGTGGGTGTCGTTGTCATGTGTGATAAAATAGAAAATCCAACATGAATATCATCACCCGGGTTGCCCATAAAATCAGTATACTGGTAATTTGCAGGTCAATGGAACACTGCCCATGTCAAATTTGCCATCCATGACGTTGAGCAGTATGATGTTTCAGGTCTATGGGGTATGGGTTTGGGGTCGATGTCACACACGACCCGGATACCTCTTCCTTCGGCCGAGTGGGTGGGTGTGAACTTTGCTGTCAGCGGGGCGGATTAGGGCGACATCACTCCGCTAGGGGTGACATCACTCAGGGTAGCTTGATTTCCGTTTAAGGAATTTCAGTGAAGTGGAAAAACTGCCCTCGTAAGATAAATAATCTCAAGCCACCCCCATAACGTGGAGGCGTATGGTCCTTTAATACGATTCAGCCGAGCCGTTGAGAAAGTTCGTTTGCATTCCTAAGCCATTAAGGCCGCCTTGCGAGACCACAGGCTTTTACAAAGTGGAATATATAATAGTCAAACGCTTTTTCGGTTGTAAATGGAAACCAAAATGATTTTATATTCGGCGCTGTGTTAGTTTAAGTTCGAGACTGTATATACCAGAACGCTAAAACGAAATCAGTATCTTGTGGCGCTGAGTTGGTAGTTCACTGAGTGACCGCGAAGCATGACGGCCAACGGCGTCCTGTCGGGTCAAAAGGTGAGTCACTCAACGTATAACTTTTACAGGTAAGCGGCGTAATGCCATACCTGTGCAAGTCTTTGACAGCTAAAGGTGCGCCTGCCTCATGGAATTCTGCTGTTCCCATAGCCTGTATCTGTTGCTCCAGGCATGCGACATGTGTTCGTCCTAACTTCCATGAATATCACTCCAGCCTTGTGCAGCCTACAATCGGCCTATAATACTGATGTTATGTTTGATAGCCACCTGTCATCGCAACTGGCAAATGCATATTAATTAGGTTGAGTGGAGGGTTGACTTAATCAGGGACAGTGACTGAGTAACTTGAGTCTTAACCATGCGTTAGTGTGATCGGTGAGTTCATTGGGTGCATATTGAGCGGTGTGTGGATGATGATAACACGCCGTTTTGTCTTTGTGACAGCCACTGTAGAATAGCTTGGGTAACGTCACTGACTATTTAGACAGGGTAAATCTCCACGCTTGGCCCAGCATATGGACCATCATATTGATTTCACTGAAACCCCTGGTAAGCTAGCATCATCAGCAGGCGCTCTGCAGCTCACTGCCTCCGCCCTCAGAGCAGCAGCGCCGTGAGAGGTCGTGGCCAGATTGGTAATCAGCACCATCTGTGGAGATAGGTTCCTTATGTCGGCCACTGTTTGTCAAATAATGATGCCAACGACACAGCGTGCTGTTGGCACATACCGGTGTGGTTCTATGAATCACGGGCTGAAAACATTATCGACTTTATACTTCAACGACCGTTTTCAGTTGGGGAACATTTAGGTTGTCCGAATAGATTTCATATTTATTATGCATACCTGGGCGGACAATGCAACGACTGCGCATGCCCCGAGTATTTTCGGTTACAGCGCCGCGCAATCGACATTATAATCTATAAACAACCCGCATTTCCATGGTCCATGCACCATCAGATTCATTGTTTGAATTGCACAAATTGTTCCCATAGCAACATTTTAACACCAAAAATACCTGGAATACTAAGTGTGCTTCCACATGGAATATTTCTGATTTGCCATGCGCATAGCTTCATGACTGGAAAAACACGGAGCTGGTGTTGTGTTGGTGTTGGCCCACGTGGACAGTGTAACATGGGATAGTGCCTCGAGCTTATATGGACTCGACGATATGGCGACAAATCAAAAGGTAGATAGCAAAATGTAGCGTATTAACTGTTAGTTTGTCGTCTCTGTGAGATGCGTATTTAAATGCGTCAATTAGTCATCGTCTTCCGCGACTGTTGATAATGTTAGCGCGTTATGTCCTTCTGTGAACAACAGACACAGGACCGGAAGGAGCCATATGGTCTTAATTCAACACGGTGTATTGCTAGTGTTCTTGTATATACATTCTCCTGTCATGTGTCTGCCATTTATGTCATCAATATGATTCATGAGTGGCATATAAAATCATGTCTAGTTTTTTAACCACATTTGAAAAACTATCGATGAACTGGGTTATTTTGTGCATTTGGTGTACAATAAACGGATATTGAATAATATCTATATTCTCTGCGATAAGCGAGGTTTTAAACAGTTACCTGACTATTTTTTAACTGCTGCTCCCGAGCAATGCAACCCCCACACATGTCATTTGGTAGCATTTTTCGTGTTTCAGAAAAAGGTGACTTTAGAAATCGAACTTCCTACGGAGGTAGCGGCATCTAATCGGTCATTTGCTGAGAACGAGGACCAAGCAGACGACACTGCCGAGCGCGCCGAATGGGGCGGCAAACTTGAATTCCTCTTTACGTGTATCGGCTATGCCGTGGGGCTGGGCAATGTCTGGCGTTTCCCGTACCTCTGCTACAAAAATGGAGGAGGTTTGTAACCTGCGGTTCTCAGTAGTTGATAAGCGATTGATAAACTCCTCGATTAATGGAGCTTGAAGTGGGCTGTCACCTGAAAGGAAGCAAGAAGGCACCTGTGTTTTGTTTCAAGGTGTACTCTAGCTTCTTTATCAGATTGCAGTCATATGTCATCGATGATAAGCATTAATCTCATGCTACTATGATCTTGGATTACAATTCATTCATATGTCTGTATGCCTTATTAACGTTTATCGATGTAATCATGTTTGCAGGGGCCTTCTTGCTTCCTTACATCATTATGCTGGCGCTTGTCGGCTTGCCCTTCTTCTTCATGGAGCTGGCTTTCGGCCAGTTCGCATCACTTGGACCTATTACAATATGGAAAATCAACCCGCTCTTCAAAGGTATGCTGTCTCAAGGGTCATTCTGAGAAGCTATGATCTGGGGATAATGAACTCAATATGGGGATTGATGATTACTGAGGGGCAAGTATAAGTACCTGTTTGGTTAGTGAACCAGGGACAAGACCAATGACAAGCTAATTGGGGATGATCCTTATTCAATGCCTTTTAATTCATTATCTGTTAAGATGCGATCTAGATCTTTATGACTAGGCTTTCTATCAACGAAGTTGGGATGACTCAATATTGGTGACTTGGCTAGGTCCAAATGAATGGGTTATTATGTCATAGTGACTGGGTGAGGTCATACTGAGGTCATTGTGACTTGGTTAGTGACTGGGTGGGTCATAATGAGGTCTTAGTGACTGGGTTAGGTCATAATTATTTATTAAGATTACTATCACTCAATTGGAAGCATTCTTGGTTGATAACTATAACTTGACCAGCTTTAATGAATTGGTTCATAATTAATATGATGCCTGGCAAATCAAGATGATTTGGCTATGTCATGATGACTTGGCTATGTCATGATGACTGGACTATGTCATGTTAACTTGGCTATGTCATGATGACTTGCCTATGTCATGTTAACTTGGCTATGTCATGATGACTTGCCTATGTCATGTTAACTTGGCTATGTCATGATGACTTGCCTATGTCATCCTGACACAGTCATAGTGTCTTGACAATATATTCTGAATTACTGGACCAGCAGATGCCACTAATTGGCCATAATAACTGTGTTAGATGAGGATGATATAATCCAGTAATAATGACTTGTCTTATGCAGACTGAATTAAGTTTGCCTGCCTTTGCTATTTTTGCTATAACTTTAGTGTGTTTGTGGCGGAGCAGGTCTGGGTTACGCTATGGTGGCCGTGTCCTGGCTGATCAGTCTCTACTATAACGTCATCATCTCACATGTGATGATGTACCTGTTTGCGTCGCTGGCCTCCATTGGCTCGTCTCTACCCTGGATCACTTGTGATGAGTGGTGGAATACTGAGGACTGCCTGGACACTTCCAACTTGACAACTTTCAACATCACTAACAGAGCTTTGTGTAAGTAGCTGTCTTATGTTACACAACCATTAGGAACTGTATCATGTGGGTGTAAGTTCGGTAATGGTAACTAATAGAACTACCTTTTAATATCTGTATTTGATGGTTTGCAGTGAATAGCAGTGTTGTGAATGGGACACAGCGTCTGTTTAATGCGACTGGGAGAAGCAAGACACCAGCTGAAGAATACTACAGGTACACCACCACTTACTAACTTAACGACTGACTTAATGTCTTACTTATATACTTAATGACTGACTTAAATGTCTTTCTGATATACTTAATGACTAACTTCGAACATTCTTACTAACATACTTAATGACTGACTCATTGGTTGATTTAATGACTTACTGACTGGCTCAATGACTTACTAACATACTTAATGACTGACTCATTGGTTGATTTAATGACTTACTGACTGGCTCAATGGTTGATTTAATGACTTACTGACTGGCTCAATGGTTGATTTAATGACTTACTGACTGGCTCAATGACTCAGCTTATCTCATTCAGATTGGATCCAATAAATGATTGTCTGGCTCAGTTAATGAATGAATGATTGATGGACTAAGTACTGACTTACTCACTTCACGACTAGAACACTTACCTAGTGTATGGTGACTTACTCACTTCACGACTAGAACACTTACCTAGTGTATGGTGGCCCATTAACTCGTTGACATCACACACCATTAATAATGTGAATTCAGTTCGGTTTGACTTTTATCTGCCAGGAACTACGTGCTGGAGCAGTCTGACTCTATAGATGACATTGGGGGTGTCAACTGGAAGCTGGCACTGTGTCTGATGCTCTCTTGGGCTATCGTTCTTATCTGCCTCATACGCGGCATTCAGTCCCTGGGCAAGGTGAGCTGTCACAGAATACACCACCAGTTTCATAAAAGTTACCAGTGAAATATCATGTATGAGAAATTTTACCTATAAACCAGTTGCTAAGAAAAAAAGAGTGGGTTCATCTTATACACAGGGTGTCCTAAACATGGGATTTGACTGTAAGCTGGTAACACATGAAGCCCAACACCGGAGTCATCCTCATCACTTGTATGTTGCAGGTGGTGTACTTCACAGCGATCTTCCCCTACATCATGTTAACTATCCTCCTCATTCGCGGCCTCACCTTACCTGGGGCAGGTGAAGGCATTAAGTATTACCTCATTCCTGAGTTTGACCGCCTGTATGACCCGCGTGTTTGGAGTGATGCTGCCACCCAGATCTTTTATTCGCTCAGCGCTTGTACCGGTGGTCTCATCGCCATGGCCAGCTATAACAAGTTCAACAATAACTGTTACAAGTGAGTTGTGAAGCTGTTGTTGATCGGTATTTTCAAGGGTGGGAGGGGCCTAATGAGCAGATATGGATGCTAAAAACGTGCTGATGTTGATTACCAGTATAATTTGTCCTTCAGGTCATTATGGCTACGTAGGTAACTATTAGATCCCACACTTAGTACATAGTGCCCAGTGAGAATATTAGCTGTCTCACGACCGGGGAGGGGTGGGGATGGCTCGCGTGAGTTACTTTGTAGACATTTAATCCTGACACTTTCTTCCGCCTTCAGGGATGCCCTGGTGGTCTCCCTCATCAACTGCGGTACGAGCATTTATGCTGGATTCGTTATCTTCGCTGTGCTGGGCTTCATGGCCGCCGAGAAGGGTACCACAGTGAAGGAGGTAGCGCAGGATGGCCCGGGCTTGGCCTTCGTTGTCTATCCCGAGGCTATCTCACGCATGCCTGTGCCACAACTCTGGGCTGTCTGCTTCTTCATCATGATGGCCAGTCTAGGGTTCGGCTCTCAGGTAGCCATCATAACGTTCATTGGTAGCCATCATAATGTTCTTGTTTTGCAAGACGTGTATTATTAATGCGAATGGTGTTGCTTTCTTTTGGCCAATAATATGACTATGTTTATCTTTTGCTCCATTCACTCCTGGTTTGCTTCTAATGAGAATTCAGCTTCGTCAATTGTATTCCCTATGACTTTCAGTTTTCCATAGTGGAGTGTGTGTTGAGTGCGTTCACGGACGAGTTCCCTCACTACCTACGTGGCAAGTGGGAGTCTATATGTTTCCGATCAGCTGTTATCCTTCTATCCTTCCTCCTTGGTCTTCCCATGGTGACTAAGGTCAGTTGTCAGTCATTTCCAGTCATTTTTGCTATGCATGAATTGCATCCCATGATATGATATTGCTTATTGTAAGTTAATAAGATAAGTAGATAAAACGCACCTTATATATATTTACACTACAGTTTATATTTCAATTTCGCAATGATGAAGAGTTGATAATTTAGATTATTGTTGACAAACATTAATGGTTACCTTTGGTAATTAAAAAACAAGCCTCCTGTTTTGACCAATGCGACCTAGTTACTCACCCCAGTTTTGTTCACACAAACACACACATATATATATATATATATATATATATATATATATCTATATATATCATATGCTATTTGTTGTCGATCGCAGGGAGGTATTTACCTGTTGAACTTAGTCGACTTCAGTGTGGGTGGCTTTCCTCTGCTCGTCGTTGGTTTCGCTGAGCTTGGTGCCGTCATGTGGATCTATTGTAAGTATACTTATAAGAAGTTGTGGTACTTGAGAAGGCCACTGTAATTAATATAAGTGATTACCTGAGGGGTGTGGTGTATCTGTGATGGCTTGATGGAGATGTGTTTGGGTATTTGAAATTTGGCCTTGTTCTTAATTAGCATAACAAGTGGCAGGTAAAGATGAGGATGAAGCAACATTGTAATGGCTTCCATTGATTCACTACGTGATACTTCATCTTCACGACTCACAGCCATGTGTACCTGTGGTAGCTAATGTATTACCTATAATCAGTGTGATGTATAAATTGTAACCCATTCTTGATTTCACCTTTCAGCTTATCAGCGATTTGCAGGAGATATAAAAGTTATGCTGGGAATTGAACTCAATCTGTACTGGAAGATCTGCTGGGTTGGTCTGTCACCTGCTATCATTGTGGTGAGTCTGTGTCAGTCAACCTGAAGGAAATCTCAATTATGTCATCAACAACTCACTAAGTTATGTTGTGACAATTAAACATCTATATTTAACCATGGGAGTTTGTCTATAACGACTGTTTCTACCTGTCATCTGTTAACTCAGCACGGTTACTGATTTCAGATCACTGTGGCATGTAACATCATCTTCTACAAGGCCCCTACACTGGATGACTACAGCTACCCAGCGTGGGCCCAGGGCTTGGGCTGGATGGTAGCCCTCTTCCCTATCCTCCTCATACCAATCTGGTTCATCGCTAAGTTCTGCCTGGATGGAGGCTATTCGGTGAGGACATGTGGTGGATGTCAATATGTGTCCTGTGTCCTCAATATGTGTCCTATGTCCTAAATATGTGTCCTGTGTCCTCAATATGTTATGTAACCTTAGGATTGGAGAAATAACATTTCCGGTGTAAAACTTGTATTTGGTTGATTGTGCAGCTGATGAAGGACGTGATGAGACCATCAGACGACTGGGGACCCGCGCTGGCCACCAACGCTAAAGGCATCTACGGCGAGGAGATCCAACTCACACCATCAGCATTTGAAACAAAGCACTTCTCGTTCGAGATGTTTGCTCGGGATGGAGAAAAGCCTCTTTATAATCCTCCCCAGTTCCGCAGTATGGAAGATCTGCCTCACAGACATAGTATGAGTGGTATGGGAGTGGAACAGCGCAGCGCTAGTACCAACCACATCAACATTGCCATCAGTAACCAGGATATGGATCAGGCCGCTTGTGTGTGAGTCGTCATGTATAGTGTGCACTCCAATGCAAAACTGGAACCATAAACATTAGCATTTGGACGGCTATGGTGTCATTGCACCGTGTGATATCTCTACACCATTCGTAAGGCAGCTTACTCCCCACAGGCTTCCTGCATCCGTTCGCTCTGCTGCCTGATGCATTCAATAGCCATTGTTATGTTATAATATTTAGAACAATGGTTGATAGTGTATGTATCATAGTGTATGTTTAAACCTACAGGTGTTGATAAATGCATAGCATACTGATTACAGGTACTGATTGCTGCTTCTGCAGCTTAGCAATTGCTTCTAGCTGTAATGCAGTCGATGTAGCCTGTGTGTAGTGTGGTCCCGCTGACCCGACACATTCTCTGCTCGCCACTCCTATCCCTCGTCTTCTCCAGTCTAATGTTAGCAACTCCTACTTTCTATTTTCCTTTATCTTATAGGATACTGAATATTTTAATGGTGAAAGAAATCTCACTTTTAATTTTTCCTACATGTGGTTTCAGTTTTTATTATTTATGCAGCATGGAAGTTTATTGTAGATTCACTGTTTTATGAACGTAACTTTATGGAAGAAGGGGTAGCAGCATGGACGTTTATTGTAGATTCACTGTTTTATGAACGTTACTTTATGGAAGAAGGGGTATTATTCTAAGCTCCATTATGTTTATTTATAATCATAATTTTACATGATTTTACCATGGTTTTTGCCATAGGTGATTGCTCTATGCACACCATGTACTCATGTGATGTAACCATTGTGTGTGTCTGGTGTGTATTACATTGGTCACAGAGTCTTATGTATTTGTTTAAAAGCAATGTTTGAGGTGAGTGCTAGTTTTCTATTCCATCTACTGCGATGTTTTTATATCACCAGCAATACATAAGAAATCTGTTTTAAACTAAGCTGTTATAGGCAGATTCAGTTGTCATGGGGACTGTTCCACTTTAACTTCAGTTGTCATGGTGACTGTTCCACTTTAAATTCAGTTGTCATGGTGACTGTTCCTCTTTTAGCAATTTCTCCCAGTGCTCAATGTAACATCAAATAAAGAGGGGGTGGGGGTATATGTATGGATTGATGAATTAAGACACTACTGAGGCAATAAGTTTGGACTGGACTGATTGTAGTCTTATTGTATTGTCCAATTATCAGCTTCAGTGTGATGCAGCTACCAAAGGTACAGCTTATTTATAGACATGCATACAAGAAATATGTCATAGTTTTGGTGGTTAATTCTGTAGTTCATTCAACTGTAGTACGCCATCAGCAATATGCCATAGACGTGTGACCAACCAAATGATCAGAAAATAAATATTTCAATAAAGAATTGCAACGTTTCGTTTTGTTCTAGAACCCACACCGTCTCTTAGTAATAGTGACAGTTTTGCTCCATAATGACCTTGCGCAAGCGAGGGA
This sequence comes from Urechis unicinctus, assembly GCA_034190875.2. Classification (NCBI taxonomy): domain Eukaryota; kingdom Metazoa; phylum Annelida; class Polychaeta; order Xenopneusta; family Urechidae; genus Urechis; species Urechis unicinctus. The sequence goes on along the minus strand of CM067358.1, from coordinate 69,700,470 downwards.
GTGACGTCATGAGTCACTATGATCGCAGATGAGCTCGTTGTTGATATAAGATGTGCTACTCATAAAACAGTCACTGCTCATGATGGCATAGGATCGACCAGACCTTTAACAGTCACTGCTCATGATGGGATAGGATCGACCAGGCCTTTAACAGTCACTGCTCATGATGGGATAGGATCGACCAGGCCTTTGACAGTTACTGCTCAGGATGACACAGGATCGACCAGGCCTTTATCAGTCACTGCTCAGGATGACATAGGATCGACCAGGCCATTGACAGTCACTGCTCAGGATGACATAGGATCGACCAGGCATTTATCAGTCACTGCTTAGGTTGGCATAGGATCGACCAGGCCTTTATCTGTCACTGCTCAGGATGACATAGGATCGACCAGGCCTTTGACAGTCACTGCTTAGGATGACATAGGATCGACCAGGCCTTTGACAGTCACTGCTCAGGATGACATAGGATCGATCAGGGCTTTAACGGTCACTGCTCAGGATGGCATTGGATCGATCAGGCCTTTATCTGTCACTGCACAGGATGACATAGGATCGACCAGGCTTTTATCAGTCACTGTTCATAATGGCAGTGGATCTACTAGGAATGATCAGTGACTGTTAATGATATTCATTACGGAGTGTCAATTAAAGATAATTATCACTACTGCCACGCAAGGCGATGTGTTAATCGACGATTGATGCTGGGACTCTTAGCGGCAGTAGTGTTTCTGCAGTGGACTGTCTAAATAAATATGCTAGATGGCGAAGCAAGCGCTGTTAGAGTGCAATACACATCACTCCTTACCACGTATTCCAATCAACTAACGCAAAGTAACAACAGAGAGTTACATATAGGTAACTCCTTGGTAACACCCAATCATTTTAACATACCTCACATCTTTCTATGCATAGCACACCAATATTTATTATGATGTCATGATATTACACTCAAACACACACTAACGCTCACACACACACACACACACACACACACACACACACACACACACACACAGGGACACACACATACGCACACACACACACACACACACACATACACACACTTTCTATGCACACACACACACACATTTACACACATGTTACACACACACACACACACACACACACACACACACACACACACACACACACACACACACACACACACACACACACACACACACACACACACACATTAAGCACTCATTTTGTTTCATAATCACATATCATCTAATCGCTGTCGTAAGTTCGTTGGTTCCAAGGTATATTTACCCTATACAAGGGAGACAGGGACAACCGACGCACAAACACCATATATATATATATATATATATATATATATATATATATATATATATATATATATATATATATATATATATATATATATATATATATATATATACCTAATTATACTATATATATATATATATATATATATATATATATATATATATATATATATATATATATATATATATATATATATATATATATATATATATATATATATATATATATATATATTTCAATTTAAGATCACATGCAGTTCAAGTTGTACATTGTGATTCGTGTGAGGATTGAAGGAAGTAATTTGATGGTTAGTCTCTTGGAATTTTTGCAAAATTTGGTCTGTAGGATTGTTATGGTTTGCAAGTATTTCAAGTTTCTCTGAATTTGCAATAAAATGTATTAATTAATCATATGTAAGTAAGGTGTTAAATCCTGACGAGTGTGTAAGATGTTTAAACGAAGTTGGGAGAAATACACTTGATCTATTTACGAGTAATCCATTAAATGTATATTATTCTTTGATAAATGCGAAAAGCGATGAGAATGTGTTTGACATGGATCAGTTTTGGCAAGGAATGCATTATGGGATATGTTTCTTCCTCAGCAGAAAATCCTGTGTTGCGAGCACTAACAAGGGTAACGTTACCTATAAGGCTGTATATGCAGCTGTTTGGCCGTTCCCTAAGTTGGCGTTGAATGTCATGCAATTTGCGTGGGACGGAAACATGTCAGAAGTAGAGCGTGTAATGATTAACAGCAGGTAATGGTGAGGTAGAGCGTGTAATGATTAACAGCAGGTAAAGGTGAGGTAGAGCGTGTAATGATTAACAGCAGGTAATGGTGAGGTAGAGCGTGTAATGATTAACAGCAGGTAATGGTGAGGTAGAGCGTATAATGAGTATTATCAGGTAATGGTGAGGTAGAGCGTGTAATGATTAACATCAGGTAATGGTGAGGTAAAGTGTGTAATGATTAACATCAGGTAATGGTGAGGTAGAGCGTGTAATGATTAACAGCAGGTAATGGTGAGGTAGAGCGTGTAATGATTAACATCAGGTAATGGTGAGGTAGAGCGTGTAATGATTAACATCAGGTAATGGTGAGGTAGAGCGTGTAATGAGTAACATCAGCTAATGGTGAGGTAGAGCGTGTAATGATAACATCAGGTAATGGTGAGGTAGAGCGTGTAATGATTAACATCAGGTAATGGTGAGGTAGAGCGTGTAATGAGTAACATCAGGTAATGGTGAGGTAGAGCGTGTAATGATTAACATCAGGTAATGGTGAGGCTGTAAATCTCACCCTTAACACGTGAAGACTAACTCTAATCCTGTATGTCGATAATGATGATAACAAAAGCTAATACAACTATTTGTTAAGTTTAAAATATAGTTAAATCATAACAATCAAATCACACCTCCATTATGTGGCTAACTTTCTGCGATTAATGATACAACATTCTGCAATTATTGATACAGAAAGCGTCGGGGACACTTGAGTTCCGAATTACCCACTGCAACCAAAAAGCAAATGTTATAAAAATGTGCTGTCCACTAAATGACAAAGATGAATCATCACAGGCGATCAATTTAATAGATGTTGTGGGCAGTTGGAATGGTAATGCGAGGCAAATATGTCAGAGATATAAAAAACCCGCACGGTCATAGGGGTCAAGGGAATCTGGAAAAGTATGGACTCTTATACCCCATACGTATATTGACGGAGACCTTACACAGAAAACAAAGCAATGTTCCAGTATAGTATTTACAAAACACGAATCCACTTATTATGTTCAAAGAAGAAGACATCCGACAAGCTAGTTGGTCCCAGAGGAATACTATACTGTCACATTGATCAAATATTTACCAGTAAATCTTGTCAAAGCAAGTCAGCTGATCGACCAGGGAACGCTTGATAGACAGATAACTGGTGATACACAACCAGGTGTTTGTAATCATCACTGAAAGTTATCATCCAAAGCGTATTTCTCTGCCGAAATGATGACTTAGATTCTATAGGATAAACGACGCTTTGCACCTCAGCTTATCTTCCCCGGCAGCTTCCGCGGCATCGAATTGGGCGTATCCATGACAACTGGTGTTATCATCCAAGGGCTAAACGAGGATGAACCCGAATGGGTTCAGTTATATTGGGTTCTCCCGAACAACGCAGACCAGCCATATGATCCCCGTCTTGCGAGAACTTCACTGGCTGCCCATCAAGTCACGCCTGGAGTACATGACTTTTTTCAACGCCTTGATGGTCCGTCGCCTGAATAGATCGCTGATATAATCGCCGTACATAAACCAATGAGGTCATTGAGGTCTTAGCACCCTCATGACCCCACTTGTTAAGACAAACTAGGGCAAACTTGCCTAGTAATAATAATAAAAATACAAATAACAGTAATAAAAATGATAGAAGAGATCAGTCTACGAAATCTTATGATTCAAATACTTTATCTCAACACGATTATTTCATTTGAGATCAACCAACATTAATGCCCTTATTATTTGATCTCAATTCATTCCAATAGGATCATCATCATACAACTTGACTAGGCTATTAAACCCTTCTACATCCCTATTCATAAACAGCATGCGTTCGATGTTAAGTAATTAGTGATAGAGTAATCGTATCATGTAGCCGTCACGGCCTCATTACTTGACCTGTGTAGTATAATGGTAAGGCATATATCGGTGTTTCCGTGTCACCCGTGACTGATATCTGACAGTCGGCGTAGTGGGTGAAATACCCTTGGGGCTTATGCTCTGTTTGTAGTATCTCAGTGATGGATGCACACAGCAACACATTAAGCATGGCCCAGGCCAATGCGAGTGCCAACAGGGTATTGTCATTGGCCTCCGCTAGGGCTAGCATCAACCGGCTTATAGTAGCTCCATACAAATGATATCACTTTATTAATTGTTTTGTCTATGAATAATTAACCCATGGTTGGGATTGAAGTGTACCGATAGTATAAACCATTTCAGTCATATCCACCCACCGGATGTCAGGATCCATAAACGGGTGCATTGCACTGAGGTCAAATACATCATTACCATGTTCTGTAAAACATCAGACAATGATGGCTAGCTGGAGGTGACCTGTAAGTCGGTGACATACGCGGTTAGCTTCGTTTACACTGTCCCCACGACAGCGTTTTTGTTTATTATGAAACACAGACAAAATTTGTCTGGTACTGCTCGAATGATAACTATTCGCCCGACGAGAGGATTTGGCGGTGATCGTAAGATGACGGCGGTATATTTGCCCCGTTCCCCGGCATTATGCCGCATTACATCGACCAGGGATTGACTTCAGGATATTCCAGGTCTCAAGCTAGTGTGGTATAATGGAATGGGCTACACAAGAGGGCAATGCCTGTCGACGACTAGGTCACGTGAGGTGTGCCGGGTATCAGCATGTTCCCTCTGAGACCCCCTTCTCAGGCTCACCTGCCTCCCATTCACGCCGCTAACCGCTGCCTCTCATTCACGCCGCTAACCGCTGCCGCTCATTCACGCCGCTAACCGCTGCCGTCTCATTCACGCCGCTAACCGCTGCCGCTCATTCACGCCGCTAACCGCTGCCGCTCATTCACGCCGCTAACCGCTGCTTCTCATTCACGCCGCTAACCGCTGCCTCCCATTCACGCCGCTAACCGCTGCCTCCCATTCACGCCGCTAACCGCTGCTTCTCATTCACGCCGCTAACCTGCATTTATTACCAGTTTTACCCATGCCATTAACCAGCCAGATGCGCCAAGTTGAGTTGCCTACTGGTGATAACCAATCACATGCAGGTCACTAACCTTGCCCTACGCCACTGGTCTCAATGCCCATGTTATATGACTGTATTTGGAGTGTAAACTTTACGACGAGCCCAACCGTCCATACCCCAGTGACGCAACTATTGAAATTGCATCGTTTCTGTCCCAAAGGTGTTGGGAAACGCCATAACGGAAATCGTCAATCCAGCAGAAATCCTTAGAATGGAGAAACCTCAATATATATATATATATATATATATAGATATATATATATATATATATATATAGAGATATATATATATATATATAGATATATATAGATATAGATAGAGAGAGAGATATAGAGAGATATATATAGAGATATATATATCTAGATCTATAGATATATATCTAGAGAGAGAGATATAGAGAGATCTATATATATCTCTCTCTCTCTCTCTCTCTCTCTCTCTAGAGAGAGATATCTCTAGAGAGAGAGATCTCTCTCTCTCTCTCTCTCTCTATAGAGAGAGAGAGATCTCTCTCCTCTCTCTCTCTCTCTATCTCTCTCTCTCTCTCTCTCTCTCTCTCTCTCTATCTATCTCTCTCTCTCTCTAGATATATCTCTCTCTATCTCTCTCTCTCTATCTCTCTCTCTATATCTCTCTCTCTCTCTATCTCTCTCTCTCTCTCTCTCTCTATCTCTCTCTATCTCTCTCTATCTCTCTATATATATCTCTCTCTCTCTATATATATATATCTATCTATATCTCTCTATATATATATATATATATCTCTATATACATTGTGCGCGTTTGTGTCTTGTTACGTTCCCGGCAAGCGTTGCGTTCAGCCGCTTGCATTTCACTGCATCTTCAATGCGTTTTTCTTTTTCATCGCATTAATTGGATTTCGATTCTCTGAAAAGACCAATCCCAAGGCTCACTGCCGAGCTAACTTCCTGACTAATATCCTAGAGCAAGACCTCTCAGACCCCGAGGCTGCGTCAATGTGGCACTCAACGAATTGTCTGATGTTATTTAGAAATCTGTAGTCACCAGTACTTTCGTTGGTGGATTGGCATCGAATTTATGTCTCGAAAATGATATAACCGAACATTCGGCGGGCGTCTTGACATTTATTAACCAACAGCGTGGGAACCAGTTGTTCGTCGCCCATTTATAATGCTAGTTTAGTCTTTGCGCGAAACTATATCTCTCCTGTTCAAGATGTATTAGCATAACATGCGTAGTATCATAACGAAATTCGGTTGGCTTTTGCTTAATGTGACACACTGTACGTTTACTTCGTCCTAATGTGACACACTGTACGTTTACTTCGTCCTAATGTGACACACTGTACGTTTACTTCGTCCTAATGTGACACACTGTACGTTTACTTCGTCCACATGAACGCGATGTTAACCAGGCATTGTTACTCAGAATGCTAATACGAAGCGATTTGGCCAATGAGGAGGATGTGTGACATCATACCCTCCCCCCCACCCCCCAGATGACACCTTCAATCAACCCACACACAACCCCCACCAGGCCTGACACACACCACAGCTTGACTTCACCACACCAGCTTGCATTGACAATTGAATATGAACGAACGACAAAGTGATGGTTGGCTGGCCAGCTAATATGAGGAATATATGAATGTACTCTATTGGGAATAATGCAGCGTCTTTGATGAGTTGATGCCTTTGAATATTGGACAAGTGACTAAGGTTAGTTATTAAATAGGTAAATATCTCCGTACAATTTGATGAGGGCAGTTGATTGTGAAATGTAGAACTGTCGATCCATGCAGTGGAGAGGCCTGGATCGCTGGGCAATGATGTAATCAGACATTACAATGCGACGTGCAATTAAAAACTCAGAAAACTGAGTTTTGGACATGAATACAGGTTTCCTAGTACCACACCACACCACCATATATGGCGATTGATGGATTGATACAGCGCCGTCCGAATGCTAAGCAGCGGCGAGTGATGCTGGCTAAAAGGAACCTCTACGATGCTAATTTCCGCTAAGCAAAAGTCAACAAACACCAGCAGGTGTCAAATGATCTGTTAATGACAATATTCAGAGGTGATTAACTTAAGGCGTTTGGTGTGAATATATTCCATAGCCATCAAATCGCGTCCCTATCGCAACTTTCAGGGAATTCAAATCATGAACTTAGTTCGGCGATTTATTACGCTAGACAGAATTTGCATAAATATGAGTTCTATGTTTTCCATTATTCTGAGCAACGGGTCATCGACGATCTATCATTGTTGTTTTCCTCAGAAGTAATTGTCCTGACCGATCAACATATATTACCGATATTAACCTAAGCTCCAGAGCGGCGAATCCTTGTGAACATATACCACTCTCCTCCAGGAATCTCCTCCACGATTCAACGTTTCTATTTATTCAGAAACCCTGTCGAGAAAACAGCTACGCATTAAGCTGAATATGATATAGGTCATAAAAAATGTCGTTGGAAAGCTCCCACATCCCCCATCACAGAACTCCCGCACGTGGCTTGATGTCTATGCGGGGTGATGGGGCAAGTCACAATCTGACATGGTTATATATTAACCACTACAACAACGAGATATGACTAATCGGAGCATACCAGTTACCAAGAGGATTGAGTTACCGTTCCTTGAAACTTACGTTGTGTTGATAATCAAGAAGACAGATCAACAAAGTAAGCGTTTACCCTATTTTGACCTCCGTATTTATCCACGCTATTGTTGATATGGGCGGTAAGCAAACATCAGCAATCGACATTTTTCAGCTCCTCTCGTATGTTAATTATAATGATATAAATATATAGATTATGATATATTATTATAAACATTGTGATATATCGTAGCAAATTGATTGTTATAGACAGGTGTCTCTCTGTCGAATCTGGGCGATGTGCACGTTGTTGTACTCATCCTTACGAGGCCATGAGGTGTGTAGATTTCACAACCAAGCGAGCCAGGCGTTTATGAATTTCAAATACACCCATAAAACCCACTTGTGTTGGTGTGCCGTTCAACCCCACTCTGACCTTACCTTCGTCTCAGCACAGTCTCTGTATGACACAGAACAGAGCTGGTACAAACTAAGACCATGCATAGAGAAAATGTGTTATACACAGTAAACATCCATAGACTATATATAGCGCACGCATAACGCACATGTCATGTTGACAAAACGCAAATATCATCACTCCCCACATGACCACATCATCACCACAGCTTAACTCCCCCCACATAACCACATCATCACCACATCATCACTCCCCACATAACCACATCATCACCACAGCATCACTACTCACATGACCACATCATCACGACATCATCACTCTTCAGATGACCATATCATCACCACATCATCATCCCTCCTAACATGATAAAATCATCGCTACATCATCCACGTCATCACTTCAAACATCATCACTCCTCATTTGACCACTTTGTCACCAATCCTTACATGACCACATCAACACTCCCAACATCACCACACGATATCCACATCATCTTCATCACTCATCTTTTACTAGATCACTGCATTCTCCCCTAACATCACTCAACAAACCCCTCCTCCATAGCAGTCATGTCTGTCTCCACACCCTCCGTACTACATGCAAGTTGAATTATTGTCAAGGTATGCTGTCTCTACCAGAATGAATCTACCCATTATACGTCGAGACATCCCCGAATACACACGCACCAGTCAGCATAAGTCATTACTAATCAACTTGCTTGCTGCCTAAACTTGATTTCAATATTGTGGATCGGTTTGTTCATTACTCATCCCGGCGAAAATGACGCCGTTCATTTGCCGATCACTCGCGGAGGAAGCGGTTGCCTGACTGAGCGCGCCCGCTTCTTGTCGTTAATTGTCATTAGAGTTCATGAGGTTATGTTGAAAAAGCCTCTCAACCACACTTTCAATATCTGTCATCTTGGGCAGAAGTGCATTTCATAAAAAAACGTCATCTAAATTCTGCAGTAAGAAGATCGTCGCTATTAAGGCCCGGTCACATAGCCCTCCGGTACCGCCGCGCTTCACCCGCGATAAGGACGCGGAACAGTCGCCGGCGTCTGTTCCGCGGGCATACCACGGGTAAACCGCGGGACCAATTTTGCACATTTTCCACCACGGGCAACCGCGGGCAAAAAAAAATCGCGAAATTTTACCAGCGATACAGACGCGAAAGGCTGTGTGACCGGGCCTTTAGCGAGACATTTGGCATCTGAGCGGAAAATAAAATCCGAACGAAAGGCATGTTGAGTACAGACAGCATGTCTAGTGAAGAAGCGGGATGTTGATATACCAGACTCATGGTCGTTAAAGCGATTGCCTGTCACGCAGCAATAACTTGACAGTGATTGATTGTCAATGACATTATCAGTATATGGCAAAAGACGGGAGCCGCCGGACGTGAAATGATGTCATGTCGGCGGTCACCAAGGTTTCCCTCCAGCAGGATTTACATCATCCATGCCCCGTCAGGTTACCTCCATCAGGTTACCTCCGTCAGGTTACCTCCGTCAGGTTACCTCCGTCAGGTTACCTCCATCAGGTCACCTCCATGCCCCGTCAGGTTACCTCCATCAGGTTACCTCCGTCAGGTTACCTCCGTCAGGTTACCTCCGTCAGGTTACCTCCATCAGGTCCCTCCATGCCCCGTCAGGTTACCTCCATCAGGTTACCTCCGTCAGGTTACTTCCATGCCCCGTCAGGTTACCTCCACCAGGTTACCTCCATGCCCCGTCAGGTTACCTCCATCAGGTTACTTCCATGCCCCGTCAGGTTACCTCCGTCAGGTTACCTCCATTCCCCGTCAGGTTACCTCCATCAGGTTACCTCCATGCCCCTTCAGGCTACCTCCGTCAGGTTACCTCCATGCCCCGTCAGGTTACCTCCATGCCCCGTCAGGTTACCTCCATGCTCCGTCAGGTAACCTCCGTCAGGTTACCTCCAAGTCGTCATGGGGGGTAACGGGCCGATTAATGTCGCTTTCTCAGCCAAGTCTTGGTAGATTGCTCGAGGCCACACCCTCTTACTGCTTCAACAGACACTATTGTCGTGGCTACTGGAATAACCTGGTCATTCAACCGTGCCAATTTATCAAATGAAATGCGTTCCCTTTGTCTCCGTGTGCGACGTGCGAATGACTCAATCGATGATTTGCCTCTCAGGGACGAATATAAAGCCGCGGAGGTTTTTTGAGAATACCATATGCAATGCAATACTTAGCAGAATATTATTCAGAAAATTATAAAAAATGCCTGTTTTAAGCATCCCGTGGCCAGACAGTGCTTTATATAATGTCAACAGAGGTGAGTCATTTTGATATATATCCTGCTAGAGTTAACACCTCCTTTGAACTTTCTTCCAGAGTCTAGGATTTCGCAAGGCCTAAAGCGCACACACGCACACACGCACACGATTGACTCTTCTACGCTTCAAAGTATAAACGTTCTCCTCGTGGTAGGATTGTCGGGTAAACAGAACAGTAGGGTCATCCGAGATGGAATACGGAAATGGAGCCGAGCTCGGCAACGGGAACTGTGATCAGTATGGATACAGTAGCACACCTGACTTCTCCCGGCATAGCATCTACTCCCAACTGAGCCAGCTCAAGTATATAGATGACGAGGTAGACGGGGATTACGCGGACTCGCTCAATGCGGATACGGAAGTAGAGACGCTCGCGCTCAACTACCTCTCCGGCAGCGACATGCCGTCAGGTCAGCTTAGTCCCCGGGATAAGAAAGAAGATCTCAGCTTGGTCGCCACTTCTGACGCCGGTAAATGCGTTGTGTTGGTGTGAATGATGTGCGTTGCTGCTCAGCGTTGTCATATGTACGCAGATTTTACACCTGTGGAGTTCACCCGAGTAAGTATAACGCTAAGCGACGTTGATCGACCGATGACGTCGATTTACGCGATGATCAGGTGCGCCACCCTGTCTGTAGCGGAACGTGGTATGTCCCTCTCTTTAGCGAGTCTTCCGCGACGTTCGCCACATCACTGGTATGTAATCGACTTGGGTTGAATATGGCCAGTACACCCGTACACACACACACACACACACACACACACACACACACACACACACACACACACACACACACACACACACACACACACACACACACACACACACACACACACACACACACACACACACACACACACACACACACACACACACATGCCGCTCAATATTTGTGGTATTCATATTTTTATGTCCCATGAATATACCAGATTTACCAAAATCACCCCACCTGACCCTGAAATCTTTTCCTCAAGAGGCAAAATACATAATTAAACCATCACTGACCAACCATTTGATACCAGGAAGCTTCTGAGGCGATTTCCTGTTGTGAGACACTCACCTGAATTATTTGCAATGACCTCTATGAGCTCCGTGGATATTGATTTTATTAACCATCTGGTTGATCGTAGATCGTTCACCCGAATCTGGTTACTGCCTACATATACGCCGCCCATGTCATCAGCGACCTTAGCATTATTGACTACCCCTATTGCTGCTATGTACGGCATGTGGAATTTCCTACCAATTACTCAACATACTCTAAATATCGCCGGTGCATCTCTGAAATCTTTTGTGAGGCAAAATAGGACGCAGAATTTGTACTGGTGGTGGACACAATGCGTATTTTCGATTCGTTCTTACCAGAGTCATAGTCTTTACTCCTATGTACCCGGAGCCTTTATATATAGGTAAGCGTGAAATTTCCTACAAGGACACTGAAGAATATATCTTAACAAAAGAAATTGGGGGTAGTCCTCCACCCCCTAATGGGGGTAGTCCTCCACCCTATACTGGGGGTAGTCCTCCACCCTATACTGGGGGTAGTCCTCCACCCTATACTGGGGGGAGTCCTCCACCCTATACAGGGGGTAGTCCTCCATCACTTACTCACCAGCGCCTAGCCACCGGCCTACTCGTTTAATGCCTAACTTACCCTCCAGAGTTTGATAGCAAGTACACCATTCTCTAAACACGGTGATGACAGCTTGACAAAGGCCGATGACGCCTCGGTGAACTGCACAAAAAGAGCGCCATTGAGCTTAATACATTGGAGCCACTTAAGCTGTCTGTAGCCGAGAATACACCACACACCGAGTCGTTCAAACACCGCATTGAAGGGTTTTGATCAGGCGACAATTATAAGGTCTACCTTCTCTTTGTGTCTAGTTACAAAGGTACAACATGGAACAATGTTAGTAACAACTGGCGGCCCATCATGGCAGCTAAGTTGCTGTGAACACGCGGCTTCCTGTTAGTGTGTGATACAGTTAAGCAACTTCTCTAATCACATATGTCCCACAAGGGGACCGATATTGTTGGTTGTGAACACGGGTAATTTTATAGATTGGTAAACATACTGAACTGAAAACATACTTGGTGGCTATGGTATCATACTGGTTACACATTCCTCAAGCTCTATGTACGGTAAAGATACACACTAATATCCTTCTCGGTTTGCACTTTGTGCCAAATATACAGCACTATTCTATATTTACAAATATTGCTACATTTACAGCATTACTCTTAGCTTTGACAAATTGACATACATACACTACATTCAAACGGCTGACAAATGTGACTACATACACACCATTCCTACGGATTAACACAATCGCGGTAGCCAAATAACGTCGCTATGGGTTTAGATATCCTCTGCAGGTTTACTGACAGAGTTAGCCATGCAACATTGCTCCAGGTTAACAGGTCTAGCAATTAACGCAGCATCATGGCCTATGGTTTTCTCATCATGTGAATCATACAGAATACCTAAAGGTTTGTGAAAAATAAAAATGACATAACATGGTCTGTATATTTACGTTCTTTTGAAGTGTAAGCATTCTTCTTCTTATAACTAAGCCTTCACCATAGTGTGTGCCGTCCACATCGTGACCACCATAGTGTGTGCCGTCCACATCGTGACCACCATTGTAACAGGCATCACCTTGCATCACCTTGCATCACCTTGTATCACCTTGAATCACCTCCACTACGATTTGTATTTATGGCATCGCTTCTGTTGATGTAATACTCTGAAGGAGCGTATAATTGGTAGGGTAAATATTAATTATGGCCATTTGCAGCACAATGCTCGGACATGGTGAGATAGGAGCTAGCAGCTGACAGTAACTCGTTGACAGGAAGCAACAGGGACGTGTGAGCAAATCAGGCAAAAGTGATTGAAGTACGCATACATTATAGATGGCAGCGCAGCTCATTACATAGAGAGCGGGCGGCACACTACATGGATGGAGTCAGTGATATCCTCTAGTTAGGTTTAAGATCACGTCATATGCTATTCATGCTACGGTGAGTAACAGTGCGTCGTGACATTCGCTTAACGCTCGATAACAGCTCACTTGCTTATGCTATATATATATGCTGCATGATTGGCTGGTTCTGGCGGCGTGATTTGGTCTAAAGGTACTTAATACAGGTGTTTGCTGTCGATATTGGTTCAGGTGTTCGCATCTGTTGGCTTACTGATCAACATGATAGGTATTAGTTCGGTCATCATTATACACACCATGCCTCGGCACAGCTTGCTACGATGAACACCAGTAAAGACAATACTTCTTACGGGTGACGTGTTTTGATACAGCAGTGTATTATACACGGCCACCTTTTCCACGATGTGTATTCGGACTGACAGTCAGATTCAGGTAGCATCTCGCTTGGATCATTATATAACTACATAATGCACGTGTGTTCATCGCTACGCAACTGCTGTTTCAACAATGTTAGCTTAACAATAACACGCCTTTAGCACTGACATAGCATAGCGATACTCGTAAAACCTCACGTGACCCGGCATAATAGAACCCACTTCATTTCGCAGGACCAAACACTGTAATTGACACCAGGCGCTAATATGTTAATCACTTACCCTGTTATCCAATTTACCCTTATTATGTCCATTTCTAACTCTACCGTAAAGGTAGATTAATTAATTAACGCGCAACGTATGATTCATCGGGACCACCTGGTGTCGAGCATAAGCTATATAATTATATTGTGTGTTTATGTAGTCGGGTTTATGGATGATCTGTTGGTGTTAATTACTATGTCTAATATTCTTACTTAAAGCGCTGTCTTGCTGTCTAATAAGTCGTACAGCGTCCCGTTTGACCTTTATGTCGATTCATGTCGAGTTCACAATAACGCACCAACACACTGCATTGCAGCAGTAATCACGGCTACCACTTTGAGAACTTTACACCAGAATCACACCTCGTCAATTTCCTGTACACCTTTTGTATGTGGCTCAGTTAGCCTCGGCGAGCTTTGCTTTGCTCCATTAACAAACTATCAGCTCTATGGATGATTGATCGCCGCTGTTAGCACGGAAAGTGATAATCAATAGCAAGTTGATCAAAATGGGAATGATCTAATCAGAGGATGGGAAAGCGTCATTTGGCGATTCGGCGAGGCTGGATATTCTCCCAAATGCTATTTGGTTCAAAGAGACGAATGTTAAGCTGAGCGTAATAAGTCAGTTGAAGAAAACCATCACTCCTGAGAGTACACAGGCAGCAGGGTCGTTATACCCATACAGGTGTTTGATGCGTTTGACGCTCGTTGTGTGGCTTGCGTACTTTATAACGGTCGTTCTGTGGCCATTGTGCTTATTTGAGGCTCATTGTGCGAGTTCCTAATGAATCATATCATATCCCTGCTACATTGCGACCATGTCTCGCGTGAAGCGAGTTAGGTACACAAGTATAGCTGGTTACGCATCACTGGGTTGTACAGGGAATGATGGGTATTTTGAATCCAGGGGAGAAGGACAGAAAATGGAGGTATTGGAGTGGATAGCTGATGTGTGTGTGTGTTTGTGTGTGTGTGTGTGTGTGTGTGTGTGTGTGTGTGTGTGTGTGTGTGTGTGTGTGTGTGTGTGTGTGTGTGTGTGTGTGTGTGTGTGTGTGTGTGTGTGTGTGTGTGTGTGTTTGTGTGTGTGTGTGTTTGCGCGTATGCGTGTGTGCATGCAAGAGTGAGAAGTGAGTGCATGCGTGTGTGTGTATTGACGTGTGTTAACGTTTGTGTTCAGTGTGTAATGACCATGTGTGTTGTGGTCGCTGTGTGTACGTGGTCATGAGCTGCAATGTTAAATGTGTGTGTTAAATCAACCGCTGGTCGCTGACGTTACTGTGTGTGTGCTGTTTGCTGACGTGTTAAATGTGCTGTTCGCTGACGTTATGCGTGCTGACGTTACTGCATGTAGCTGCAATGACCATTAAATCAACCGCTGGTCGCTGACGTTACATCATGAGCAAATGACCATTAAATCAACCGCTGGTCGCTGACGTTACAGTTAACGTTTCTAAATCAACCGCTGGTCGCTGACGTTACAGATTAGCTGTAATGACGTTACTGGTCAGCGCTGGTTACGCATACGTTACCATTAAATCAACCGGTGACAATGTAATGACCATTAAATCAACCGCTGGTCGCTGACGTTACTGGTCATGAATGACTGACTGCAATGACCATTAAATCAACCACAGGTCGCTGTCGTTACTGGTCATGAGCTGTAATGACCATTAAATCAACCGCTGGTCGCTGACGTTACTGGTCATAAGCTGCAATGACCATTAAATAAATCAACCGCTGGTCGCTGACGTTACTGGTCATGAGCTGTAATGACCATTAAATCAACCGCTGGTCGCTGACGTTACTGGTCATGAGCTGTAATGACCATTAAATCAACCGCTGGTCGCTGACGTTACTGGTCATGAGCTGTAATGACCATTAAATCAACCGCTGGTCGCTGGTCGCTGACGTTACTGGTCATGATGCTGTAATGACCATTAAATCAACCGCTGGGTCGCTGACGTTACTGCTGACATAAGCTGTAATGACCATTAAATCAACCGCTGGTCGCTGACGTTACTGGTCATAAGCTGCAATGACCATTAAATCAACCGCTGGTCGCTGACGTTACTCATGGTCATGAGCTGGTCGTTAATGACCATTAAATCAACCGCTGGTCGCTGACGAGTTATGACCATCATGAGCTGCTAATGACCCATTAAATCAACCGCTGGTCGCTGACGTTACAGGTCATGAGCTGTAATGACCATTAAATCAATTGCTGGTCGCTGACGTTACTTGTCATGAGCTGTAATGACCATTAAATCAACCGCTGGTCGCTGACGTTACTGGTCATGAGCTGTAATGACCATTAAATCAACCGCTGGTCGCTGACGTTACTGGTCATAAGCTGTAATGACCATTAAATCAATTGCTGGTCGCTGACGTTACAGGTCATGAGCTGTAATGACCATTAAATCAATCGCTGGTCGCTGACGTTACTTGTCATGAGCTGTAATGACCATTAAATCAACCGCTGGTCGCTGACGTTACAGGTCATGAGCTGTAATGACCATTAAATCAACCGCTGGTCGCTGACGTTACTGGTCATAAGCTGCAATGACCATTAAATCAACCGCTGGTCGCTGACGTTACAAGTCATGAGCTGTAATGACCATTAAATCAACCGCTGGTCGCTGACGTTACAGGTCATGAGCTGTAATGACCATTAAATCAACCGCTGGTCGCTGACGTTACTGGTCATAAGCTGCAATGACCATTAAATCAATTGCTGGTCGCTGACGTTACAGGTCATGAGCTGTAATGACCATTAAATCAACCGCTGGTCGCTGACGTTACAGGTCATGAGCTGTAATGACCATTAAATCAACCGCTGGTCGCTGACGTTACGTCATAGCTGTCATGAGCTGACGTGACCATAATAAATCCAAATCAACCGCTGGTCGCTGACGTTACTGGTCATGAGCTGTAATGACCATTAAATCAATTAACGTTACAGGTCATGAGCTGTAATGACCATTAAATCAACCGCTGGTCGCTGACGTTACTGGTCATAAGCTGCAATGACCATTAAATCAACCGCTGGTCGCTGACGTTACTGGTCATAAGCTGCAATGACCATTAAATCAACCGCTGGTCGCTGACGTTACTGGTCATGAGCTGTAATGACCATTAAATCAACTGCTGGTCGCTGACGTTACTGGTCATGAGCTGTAATGACCATTAAATCAACCGCTGGTCGCTGACGTTACTGGTCATGAGCTGTAATGACCATTAAATCAATTGCTGGTCGCTGACGTTACAGGTCATGAGCTGTAATGACCATTAAATCAACCGCTGGTCGCTGACGTTACAGGTCATGAGCTGTAATGACCATTAAAATCAATCGCTGACGTTACTGGTCGCTGTAATGACCATTAAATCAACCGCTGGTCGCTGACGTTACTGGTCATGAGCTGCAATGACCATTAAATCAACTGCTGGTCGCTGACGTTACTGGTCGTAAGCTG
The DNA here is from genome assembly GCA_034190875.2 of Urechis unicinctus. Lineage (NCBI taxonomy): Eukaryota > Metazoa > Annelida > Polychaeta > Xenopneusta > Urechidae > Urechis > Urechis unicinctus. The sequence goes on along the minus strand of CM067358.1, from coordinate 69,683,025 downwards.
CAATGACTCTAATATTCGCCGTTGGTTGCTCTGGAAAAATATTTGTCTTAGCATGCCATTTTACCGAATAGAGGACATCTCCACATTATCATGTATGGTAACACGCTTGCTGGTGTGCATCAGCACCAGACCTATAGCGCCTGGCTGGCGGCACCAAGCAGGCTGCAGAGGTTTAGAAAGACGTACTCGACCTAGCTACTTGTTGCTGCTGTCCATAAACTGCTCATATTGATTGATATGTGGAGACGGATAGAATGTGTCTGATATCATGTACAATTATATAAGTACAACTAACAGCTAGTACACGTATTGAGGTACAGCACGCGGTGTACCAGTGACAGGGAACGTTAACTTCAGTTGGCGCGTCTACTCGGGCAGGTACATTCCAACGCTGGACTTAACGCAAGTAGGTTAATTCAGTTTTGTTTTTGCATTTTACCAAAACGTAGATGTGATGCTATATACTTTATGACTCGCTGAATGAGAACGTTTTTGTTGGTTCAAAGAATTCAAAATAAATATATGTCTTGGTGAATGTAAGATAAATACAGGTCAATCATTGGGTTAATATCTCCACACGACCTGTTTGTAGCAGGATATAAAGCAGTTCGTCTGCTGTATTTTAAGTTCAGATGACATGACTGTCGCCGAAACGCTTCAAAATACTCTCTTTTTATGTTGAGATACATTCCTTTCCCCCCCCCATCTCCTTGCATGTGGTTATATAACGGTATACCCAAAAAACATCTTTCGATGATTTTGTTTCCGTTTTTGCGTCGCCACATAGACGACTGGATTAAATCACATCTTGGTTTCGGGAACACAAAAGCATTGAATAAATTATCAATATCGGCGACCTGAAAACAGTCCCGAATTTAGGCTTCAAAAATATGCAAGTGAGAAGCGATATTGTCGAGCAACTACACATGCGCAATAAAGACTCGTTTTGATGGGTAACAATTGCAAAAGTGGTATGGAATCTGTCAATGACGGTTTTCCTACAAATCAATGTTGTAAATGTAAGACGAAATGCGTCTTAAGAGGGCTACACAATGGTCTGTCATCATACATGCTTTGCTTTTAATTTTCGTATTTAATGCTCGTGAGTGGACGAGGTGGAATTTCATATTTTGTCGCCTAAATTGCCATTTGTTACACTGGATGTTGTAAGTACATTTCATATTTCATACCATCATTACACACGTGATATCCATAACCCGTTGGCCTCAGTGAAACAGCATGTTTCGCGTGATCGATACTAGACCGTTCTGTCGACATCGTGATGACAAGGTGACAATGGCAGATGACGTTCAGGTGAAGTGCACAATAAGGTAATGATAGAGCTCATTACATTAGAGCCACTTAAGCTGTCTGTAATGATAGAGCTCATTACATTAGACCCACTTAAGCTGTCTGTAGCCATTAAAGCACTCCTTCTCTGCAAACAGTCTTTCGTCTACATCATAATACAGACGAGGCGCTGATCTGGACATCTGGATTCAATAACCACACAAAGCTGCCGGTATGCGAATCACATGGTCTGTGCATTCCTCGGTGATTCCGTGCAATTGTTTCAGTTTACGTACAGCTGTTAAATCCGTGCAATTGTTTAAGTTTATGTGCAGCTGTTCAATTGGTTATGGAAATACCAAAACATCGATATTTTATCGATGTCGGCGTCTAGAAAATAGCCACCGTTCGATGGCTTTACTACTCAAGTTTTGCCTGTTTATGGCTTCGGGTGTCTCGCAGTGTCTCGCAGTGTCTCGTGGTCGTGGTGTCCCGCGGTGTCTCGTGGTGTCCCGCGGTGTCTCGCGGTGTCTCGTGGTGTCCCGCGGTGTCTCGTGGTGTCTCGCGGTGTCTCGTGGTGTCCCGCGGTGTCTCGCGGTGTCTTGTGGAGCCCGCAAGATGCTATATTTGGTTTATAAATCACGTCCCGTAAAAAATAAGGAATCGGACTTTACAAAGGCCATAACAATAGCCGCGGAAACCGATTAGCCTCCGTAGTAGATATATCATTCCAAAAGTAGAATAAGTCAATAAAGATTTTGAACAACAAAACTGATAGGACATTTGATGAGATGAACTCTCATAACCTGATACCGCTCATGGTTTGTAAGAATTGGAGGACGTGTGATTGGCATAATATCTAAGCTGCCACCATTCTCTTAGCCATTAAAATATATCAAGGTGCAGTGAGAATATATGTCAATGCAATTATTTACGGTTTGCATTTAGATAATGCAATATAAAGTAGGCATACGTGCATACAAATATATAATGTCTTGTAATTTACATAAACTAGGCTGTATAATGTCTCAACAAAGATCCTGTATTTATATCGGCAGTTATTCGTGTGGGCGTTTATCACTGCAGTGCGGTGCCACGAGATATGTACATCGACAAGTATCTACCCGCCACAGTTCCGAGCTTTTCCACGGCGACGTAACAGCATTAGACATCTACTCCTCAACCATCCTTCTGTTTGCGTCGCTAATCTGATCCTAAACACAGTAAGCCATTGCGCTCCCTCTTGTTTTTTGAGGAAGGCGTCGCCAATTTAGAAAATTCACTCATAAGACCTTACCTTCGCGATGTCCACTTGATGTAACTAGTCCAATTTAAGAAGTATTCCGTATTATGTATGGCAAAAGTGTTGTCTCAGGAAGCGCAATAACTTGTAAATATGCATAATCTTCTAAAATGTGCGAGGCGATTAACTTTTCCTACTAAATTCCAATATGGCGGCGAGATTGCGCAACGTAAGTCGGTTGGAAACAGACTTGTTATGATGCTGAATAAAAGAGAGGAAATGGCAACTAGATAGACAAGTTATAAGGTATAAATCTAGTATAAATTGACTCACCTGTGAAGTGTATTAGTAGGCAGATGATGACAATAATGGTATGATAACAATGCGGTCGCTTACGACAACGACATGCAAGAGACTGGTTGTTGACACCAGACGTGCAGGGAGTTATTCCCACCAGAATTCGGAGTGGAATTTCGCCGAAAAGGTAGGAATTAATCGAATATCGAGTGTTCTCCCGGATTATGGTAAATAAAACCTTAGCAATTAAATTCAGTCTATACTCTCACCGTTGGTAGCTTTAAATTCTTCTCAGAACGTATTTTTAACGTGATAAGTGATGATAATTTAAGCATAATTGTCAATCTTCTGATAAACGGGGGTTTTTCCTGTTAGACCAACAAGGGTGTACCCGATCGACTGTTGGTCTGTTGGGATAGGTACTGTCTTCCCTGCAACCAGGTACTTGGCCACCCATTTGCAGGGACCCTATAGTTATTGATAAAGGGAGCCGAATGACTTGCCATAATATTTAACTACAAAAACGGGACTACTGAAGTACTTCGGATTCCGTTTTTCTGTTCTGCGTTGTTGACATAGAAAAAGAAAATGGTGATTTTCCGTTATTCTATTTGTGGATATCAAAGAGAAAAGCCAAGTAAGGGTAGATACCCTGAACAAAGCCGCTCGTTGTCAGGTTTTCTTCTCGTGATTGGGACATCCATCTTACGTTAGATGTTTGTCAACAGAATAACGGTGGGGAATGAGTGACCCATTTGAGAGTCCTTCCCATGTTTGCCTTTCGCTTCTGTTACCGTTTTTGACCGTATTCCTCGGTATTCAACGAGAACTCCACATTTCTATTGCAATAACCCGTGTGTCTGTTTCACGAATGGATAATGATGTACAGGGTGTAATGACGGGAACGTTCTCCGAATGAATGCAACATCGGGCGGAGAAGATGGACGGATTCAGCCAACTGCATTGTGGCCGATCGATGACGTCGATGTAGTCGTGATTGCGTTCGACTGTCAGCTTATGTCAGCGGACGATGATGAATGGATCATGCGGCGAGAGAACCTGCAGATTGATAAAACACCACATGTTATCAGTTCATTAACATACCATGACTGAAAGTCGATACCGGCAAGGAAAACGGCGCTGATCGCGTAGTGCTGGTCCTTGTCGGCGACGTTAAATCAGACGCATCGTGCAGCAGTTTATCCTCAATAGTCAACTCAGGGTCGACACTGGATGTAATTGTGGACAAGATACCAAGATGGTTGCCTATACAACGCAATACCATGCTAAGCATGGTTTCCAGCGTTACTTTCCGATGGACGGATTAGATTTCCAGCGTTCCCTTTCCTGGTGTGCTATGTTTGAAAGCGAGCGTTTCTTCTAACGTAACTGATGTGCTATGTTTGAAAGCGAGCGTTTCTTCTAACGTAACTGATGTGCTATGTTTGAAAGCGAGCGTTTCTTCTAACGTAACTGATGTACTATGTTTGAAAGCGAGCGTTTCTTCTAACGTAACTGATGTACTATGTTTGAAAGCGAGCGTTTCTTCTAACGTAACTGATGTGCTATGTTTGAAAGCGAGCGTTTCTTCTCACATCACTAGTGTGCTATGTTTGAAAGCGAGCGTTTGTTCTAACGTAACTGATGTGCTATGTTTGAAAGCGAGCGTTTCTTCTCACATCACTAGTGTGCTATGTTTGAAAGCGAGCGTTTTTTCTCACATCACTAGTGTGCTATGTTTGAAAGCGAGCGTTTCTTCTAACGTAACTGATGTGCTATGTTTGAAAGCGAGCGTTTCTTCTCACATCACTAATGTGCTATGTTTGAAAGCGAGCGTTTCTTCTCACATCACTAGTGTGCTATGTTTGAAAGCGAGCGTTTTTTCTCACATCACTAGTGTGCTATGTTTGAAAGCGAGCGTTTCTTCTCACATCACTATTGTGCTATGTTTGAAAACGAGCATTTCTTCTCACATCACTAGTGTGCTATGTTTGAAAGCGAGCGTTTTTTCTCACATCACTAGTGTGCTATGTTTGAAAGCGAGCGTTTCTTCTCACATCACTAGTGTGCTATTACTAATAATGTACTGTGTTTGATAATGACCGTTTCTTTTCACTTTAGCTAGCGTTTCTGCTCACATAAATGATGTGCTATGCTTGATATCGAGGGTTTCTGCTAGCATCACTGATGCGCTTTGTTTAATAGCGAAATAAATGTAACCGCATGGAACTGAACAGTGCATATGAACGAAGTGTCATTTCGTGGGAATGTTTTAACCAAATAAGTAAACCATGTCACCTCCAGCTACTTAGGTAGGATGCTAACAGTCGCCAACCTTCCTCTATTCGACTTGAGCTGATTTGTGGGCATACGACCCAACCGAGGCGCCCGTGGGTTTTACAATTCCCACAGGACAGGGCCCTCCGCCACAGACGAGCTGGTGGTACGCACCCATACCGGTCGCTAATTATCTCAATATTCAAATTCATTTATTGCCAAATACAATGGGCTTTATATACCTTCTAGGACCATCAAGTATGCGGGACCTGGTATGTATCTGAGAAATCAGTTACGGAACTGGTCAAGAGTTCACTAAAACCTGGATATTCACGCCAAGGTGTCGCGAGCTCATTAGTGACATGGACGCGCGCTAAATGAGTATAAGACAAGCGCGCTTAACGTTTCCCTGTATATAACTTTCACTGTGAATGACGGCACTCTTTATGGTCGTAGTGATGGCAACTGGCATACGGATGTCTATTTCTGAATGTGGGGGTGCAGATTCCGTATCCCGCAAGTCCGAATATAAATGACAAGACTGTGGTATGAAGTAACTCTGGTGATGTCCAGAGGCTACTGCTGAGCTGGAATTCCAAACTGCTACGTGCCGTACGACGGTTACTGTATCGATGCCCGAATACCGAATGTAGGTTTAAATTGTGGGGACGGAGGTATTTACACTAGCGTGGTGTCGTCAGCAAGCGTGGATGTACAATTAGCAAGCGTGGTGTGGTCAGCAAGCGTGGAGGTACAATTAGCAAGCGTGGTGTCGTCAGCAAGCGTGGTGTCGCCAGCAAGCATGGTGTCGTCAGCAAGCGTGGTGTCGTCAGCAAGCGTGGTGTCGTCAGCAAGCGTGGTGTCGTCAGCAAGCGTGGTGCCGCCAGCAAGCGTGGTGTCGTCAGCAAGCGTGGTGTCGTCAGCAAGCGTGGTGTCGTCAGCAAGCGTGGTGTCGTCAGCAAGCGTGGTGTCGTCAGCAAGCGTGGAGGTACAATTAGCTGGCGTGGTGTCGTCAGCAAGCGTGGTGCCGCCAGCAAGCGTGGTGTCGTCAGCAAGCGTGGTGTCGTCAGCAAGCGTGGTGTCGTCAGCAAGCGTGGAGGTACAATTAGCAAGCGTGGTGTCGTCAGCAAGCGTGGTGCCGCCAGCAAGCGTGGTGTCGTCAGCAAGCGTGGTGTCGTCAGCAAGCGTGGTGTCGTCAGCAAGCGTGGAGGTACAATTAGCTGGCGTGGTGTCGTCAGCAAGCGTGGTGCCGCCAGCAAGCGTGGTGTCGTCAGCAAGCGTGGTGTCGTCAGCAAGCATGGTGTCGTCAGCAAGCGTGGAGGTACAATTAGCTGGCGTGGTGTCGTCAGCAAGCGTGGTGTCGCCAGCAAGCGTGGTGTCGTCAGCAAGCGTGGAGGTACAATTAGCAAGCGTGGTGTCGTCAGCAAGCGTGGTGTCGTCAGCAAGCGTGGTGTCGTCAGCAAGCGTGGTGTCGCCAGCAAGCGTGGTGTCGCCAGCAAGCGTGGTGTCGTCAGCAAGCGTGGTGTCGTCAGCAAGCGTGGTGTCGTCAGCAAGCGTTTAGGTACAATTAACAAGTGGTTTAATTGAAAATCAAACGGGCTGATGTGTATTGTTACGCGAATTGACGGGTTTGGAATGTTTACTTCAAAGGGATCTACCTTATACACCGGGACAATGTAATTTGGAAACTAACCCGTTCGGAACATTTACTTTAGATATCCAGGTTGTGTATTTGAGGGGCGGGGGGATTTTGACGCTCACATGTATGCACGGGTATCATGTCTGGCGTGCCATCCTGTTACGTCACATTTCGGCGTCAATGATGACATAAATGTAGAAATTGTTACAGGTTATTAGAGAGGAATAATAACTGCCACATCTTGATAAGTGCTCACAGGGCGAGCAAAACGGATCGGAAACTTTTTTTTTTCCGTCGTCGGATGGTGACCGATCAGTCACTGACGACTCGTTCTGACTGCTCCACGTCCCCCATTCAACCCAATAGTGTCTGGACACATCATCCCTAGAGATATGAATTTGTCTACTTTTTATACGTTGTGCTCTCTCGTATAGTGTGTGTATCTTGGAGGCGTCAGCGGTGACAGCAACAATACGTTATGATTGATTGGTGCGCTGTTAGAGCGTGGTGATGTGAATGGTAGCATTCACCATAATCTGATAATGAACCATTAATCTCATAAGACCTGATGACTGGCTGGGTCCATGTGGTTATATACGCCGCGTAGATGGGGAGTCCAGTGGTTATATACGCCGCGTAGGTGTGGAGTCGAGTGGTTATATACGCCGCGTAGGTGGGGAGTCCAGTGGTTATATGCGCCGCGTAGGTGGGGAGTCTGGTGGTTATATACGCCGCGTAGTTGGGGAGTCGAGTTGTTATATACGCCGCGTAGGTGGGGAGTCTAGTGGTTATATACGCCGCGTAGGTGGGGAGTCCAGTGGTTATATAAGCCGCGTCGGTGGGGAGTCTAGTGGTGATATACGCCGCGTCGTTGGGGAGTCCAGTGGTTATATACGCCGCGTATAGGTGGGGAGTCCAGTTGTTATATACGCCGCGTAGGTGGGGAGTCCAGTGGTTACATACGCCGCGTAGGTGGTTATAAGGGTTCGGGTGTAAATAAAGAAGGCCGCGCGCTGTGTGAATGGTTAGAAATGAATGATGACGACAGCTAGAGCTAATAAAGCTTTACTACGGACGTGTTGGCCAACACAACGCTTCGCTTTAATATACTGCGACTCATTGATGATCGTTGTGGCGCATCTGTTAATGATTTAATTGATGCTGGGTTCAACAAATTGGTGCAATCTGCACTTGCGACAGGAACATACGAGACTTTCGAAACTTTTGACTCGAAGCACAAGTCACGCACTAAGCGGTTATCATAACGCACATTGCCGTGCAGTCAGAACATAACGAGACACCGTAAAATCCACTTTGCATATTGTGAACGTTATGACATGATCATAACCGGCTTTTGCGCCCCATTTCGAACATAATAAGATCAAATCATCGTCAGCATTGATTAAAAGTCTCTTAATGTGTTAAGCTTAGTGATACATTACTGTTAATACCAGTAGCTCAAACGCATCGACTTACAAAATGGCACTCTCCTCGCATGGGCAAACCCCACTGCATCGCCGGCACGTTATCACCCATTGGTTGGAGACTACACTACATTCCCGGATTTCACTTGATTGTTTATGTTGTAACACTCTCCATCTCTCCACCTTTGAGACAGTCAAAGCGAGTTCTTCTAGACCCAGTTCAGTCACTCTGAGGTGTCAGACATCGCCAGTAACGACCACGTGATGTTTACTTACATGCCTTTCTCAACATAAGTGGCTCTTAAATATTTCATTCTATATAACTCCATTTGATATGATACAAGCCGTCAAATTCAAGATCATGCTAACATTAGCATCAATGAAAAGGACGCTTCTTGCCTCGTCATCGTTGTCAGGAGAGTATGCATTATTTAACACCGTCAAGTCGTCAACCAGACGGGCGCTGTGGCTTGTTGACGTATAGCTAGAGTCAAATTCAGTCACCTTCAGTAAGGATGAAATTATTTGCCCCGTCTCTGAATGGAAATAGCCACAGCGGCAATCGCGCTAACCCTAGTGTTATTCAATTCACCATAAAACAGTCACATAACTGATACCCGGGTGCCCAGCTGACTCAGCGCTGCTAGGTTACTGACAGATTTCACGCGTTCAGTTTGTGAGCTGATTAGATCAACTATACTTTGGTACTAACTTGATGCAGTTATTCGCATATTTGATGCAGTCAGTTTTCACTCATTGAATTAATGCTGTAATCTAACTGATTACGTTTATACAGGTACAACTCAAAATTCAAACGGCAGCGTGATTGCCAGAATGCTCTGCGCGATAACACGCTCATTTCCCAGAGCTCAATTACTCACCGATGTAATGGTCTCATGCCCCTCACCAGACGTACGCGCCTTTGACGTTACTCACCGATGTAATGGTCTCATGCCCCTCACCAGACGTACGCGCCTTTGACGTTACTCACCGATGTAATGGTCTCATGCCCCTCACCAGACGTACGGCGCCATTGACGCTACTCACCGATGTAATGGTCTAATGCCCCTCACCAGACGTACGGCGCCATTGACGTTACTCACCGATGTAATGGTCCTATGCCCCTCACCAGACGTACGGCGCCATTGACGTTACTCACCGATGTAATGGTCCTATGCCCCTCACCAGACGTACGGCGCCATTGACGTTACTCACCGATGTAATGGTCTCATGCCCCTCACCAGACGTACGGCGCCATTGACGTTACTCACCGATGTAATGGTCTCATGCCCCTCACCAGACGTACGCGCCTTTGACGTTACTCACCGATGTAATGGTCTCATGCCCCTCACCAGACGTACGGCGCCATTCCACTTAGCGAGTTGATTCTGCCGGGCTATTCACTCAATTAATGATACCAAGTTACCCAACAGAATTGGGGTTGTCCCTAAATAATTGATTTAATGCTAACAGGTGAAAACGCTACCAACGCTGGAATTACTCACGACTTAACGCTAATATTATGTTGATATTTTATGGTGCCCCATTCATTTTGTGATGCCTGGTGACACTGATTGTATGATGCCAGGTCAACCACTGATTGTATGATGCCAGATCAACCACTGATTGTATGGTGCTAGGTCAATCATTGATTGTATGATGCCAGGTCAACCAATTATTGTATGATGCTAGGTCAACCATTGATTGTATGATACCAGGTCAATCACTGATTGCATTATACCAGGTCAATCGCTGATTGTATGGTACCAGGTTAATGTCTCGGATTGTATAATAACAGGTCAATCGCTGATTGTATGATATCAGGTCAATCACGGACTGTATGATACTCGGTCACAGGTCAATCGCTGATTGTATGATATCAGGTCAATCACTGATTACATGATACCAGGTCAAACACTGATTGCATGATACCAGATCAATCACTGATTGTATGATATCAGGTCAATCACGGACTGTATGATACTCGGTCACAGGTCAATCGCTGATTGTATGATAACAGGTCAATCGCTGATTGCATGATACCAGGTCCGGTTGTGTTAGACCATATGCCAATGTTCCACGGCGTGAGGACATGAGCGGGTGCAATCGTTGGGTAAAACAGAACGCTTCTCTTAACATTCACTGTGTCCTCCACTTCCGTTGCGACATTACGAACATCGACTCAGTGATTGGCATTAGGATATGTCCATGATAAAAGAGAGCTAACTGTAAATCACTTTGTGGAATCACCGGCGCATTAGTCCGTTCATTCGACGAGCGCGTTCGGCAGTGTTCGGTTTCGCCTGGCTGATGTATAAGTACAGGTGTCTGTTGCTCGGAGGAGTTCTGGAGACGCACTAAAGCGCCTGTGTTGAGGGTGACCTTATTCATGGACCAGTCCATGTTTAACATCGCTAGTTACATGAGCCTACATCTGTCAATGAACAACCGGTGATGCACATGTGGGCGTCGGTGCCCGCTTCATCACGAGCTGTCACACCCCCGCCACACGGCGCAACAACCTAAACACAATAAGCTTGCGTAATACGCCGCATATCATCTCGCGCGAGGACAGTCCCAAGATATAATACGATATCCGTTGTATTCCACCAGTCTAATTAGTGATCCACATTTTCAAAATTCTGGCTCACCAGGCTAATAATTGATTATATGTTAATTAGTAGATCGAGCTAGTGAGCATTATTCAACACATGTACTCTACTATCGCTTGTACTGATGTCATAAGTATACACCCTAGAACGAGACACGCAGACTGGCGTATGTTCTGCTTGCACCCGAGATACTGCGGAATAAACGCAGGCAGAAGGCAAGTATGCCGGCTTATAGGTATTACGAAGCTTACCCTCAAACGGAAGCAGAAGTTCTGGAAGAAGCGAGTGACAGCGGTAAGTAGATTCCGTGTCATCAGTGCTAGTGTCGCCACAGTAGAGTAGAGTTCTGTAGAGTACAGTAATGTACTGGGTAGAGTAGAAAAGAGTACAGTTATGAGCTCTACTGTGCTCTACTGTCGTGTAAAGTGCAGTGCAGTACTCTACAGTACTGTACCGTACAGTTCTGTAGAGTACAGTACAGTATTGTGTAACCATTTTAGACTGAAGTTGCTGTACAACGTGTTGAGTGAAGACGCCCGCCAAGGAAAGCCTAAGCTATAGATCTATAATGAAGTAACAGGCTGTAACAGTTTCGCTTTTGATCTCAAAATGGATGGATTTTATTTCAAGTTCTCCTCCAGCCAACTGACATTTCATGCTTTAAAGACGGCGAGAACTACAGTTAGGCCGTGGTCCCAACCCGCCGTACTTGCAAGTGCCTGCTGTCTACTTGCAAAAACGTTGGCAAAATTTGGAGATCCGTACTTGGTGAGTACCGCCTCAGTACGGATTTGGGAGCACGCACACACGCCGTAGCACTTTTAGAGCATGCAGAACTTTCGCTGCGTTCGGGTGGTACTTCTGGAGAACCTCGGAAGGTCGTTCGATATATCCCACCCCCACCCCCGACATTGGGCTGAAAAACTCACGTTCATCGGACTTCCACGCACTTACAATATGCGAGTGAGTAAGGACACCGTACGTGAGCAGCACGTGTAAGTACGGCCTCCGTACGATAACGCGGCAATCGCACGGAGATCGTACGTTGTAAGCAAGTTGTAAGTACGTACAACTCACTAACCACGTGTGCAACGTACGATGCACGCAACCGCTCACGGCCAGGCGGGCCACGTACTTACACCTTGCGCTACCGTACGAGTGACGTGCGTTGACGCACTCTCTCCCTGCTCTTGCTACTCCTTCCCTACGTTTTCAGAAAAACGTGGCGGCCGTGGCCTCCCCAAAAAACGTACCGACTAAAATCACGCACGGTTGGTTGTGACCGGGCCTTTAGTGTGCTGTTCCACTGGAACTATAGTTAGGGTGGTGTTCCTCTGAAACTATAGTTAGGGTGGTGTTCCTCTGGAACTATAGTTAGGGTGGTGTTCCTCTGGAACTATAGTTAGGGTGGTGTTCCTCTGGAACTATAGTTAGAGGGGTGTTCCTCTGGAACTATAGTTAGAGTGGTGTTCCTCTGGAACTATCGTTAGAGGGGTGTTCCTCTGGAACTATAGTTAGGGTGGTGTTCCTCTGGAACTATAGTTAGAGGGGTGTTCCTCTGGAACTATAGTTAGAGGGGTGTTCCTCTGGAACTATAGTTAGGGAGGTGTTCCTCTGGAACTATAGTTCGGGTGGTGTTTCTCTGGAACTATAGTTATAGGGGTGTTCCTCTGGAACTATAGTTAGGGTGGTGTTCCTCTGGAACTATAGTTAGAGTGGTGTTCCTCTGGAACTATAGTTAGAGGGGTGTTCCTCTGGAACTATAGTAAGGGTGGTGTTCCTCTGGAACTATAGTTAGAGTGGTGTTCCTCTGGAACTATAGTTAAAGTGGTGTTCCTCTGGAACTATAGTTAGGGTGGTGTTCCTCTGGAACTATAGTTAGGGTGGTGTTCCTTTGGAACTATAGTTAGGGTGGTGTTCCTCTGGAACTATAGTTAGGGTGGTGTTCCTCTGGAACTATAGTTAGGGTGGTGTTCCTCTGGAACTATAGTTAGGGTGGTGTTCCTTTGGAACTATAGTTCGGGTGGTATTCCTCTGGAACTATAGTTAGAGGGGTGTTCCTCTGGAACTATAGTTAGAGGGGTGTTCCTCTGGAACTATAGTTAGGGTGGTGTTCCTCTGGAACTATAGTTAGGGTGGTGTTCCTCTGGAACTATAGTTAGGGTGGTGTTCCTCTGGAACTATAGTTAGGGTGGTGTTCCTTTGGAACTATAGTTAGGGTGGTGTTCCTCTGGAACTATAGTTAGAGTGGTGTTCCTCTGGAACTATAGTTAGAGGGGTGTTCCTCTGGAACTATAGTTAGGGTGGTATCGAGGGTTTCTGCTAGCATCACTGATGCGCTTTGTTTAATAGCGAAATAAATGTAACCGTATGGAATTGAACAGTGCATATGAACGAAGTGTCATTTCGTGGGAATGTTTTAACCAAATAAGTAAATCATGTCACCTCCACCTGCTTGGGTAGGATTCCAACAGTCGCCAACCTTCCTCTATTCGACTTGAGCTGATTTGTGGGCATACGACCCAACCGAGGCGCCTGTGGGTTTTACAATTCCCACAGGATAGGTCCCTCCGCCACAGACGAGCTGGTGGTACGCACCCATACCGGTCGCTAATTATCTCAATATTCAAATTCATTTATTGCCAAATACAATGGGCTTTATATACCTTCTAGGACCATCAAGTATGCGGGACCTGGTATGTATCTGAGAAATCAGTTCACTAAAACCTGGATATTCACGCCAAGGTGTCGCGAGCTCATTAGTGACATGGACGCGCGCTAAATGAGTATAAGACATGCGCGCTTAACGTTTCCCTGTGTATAACTTTCACTGTGAATGACGGCACTCTTTATGGTCGTAGTGATGGCAACTGGCATACGGATGTCTATTTCTGAATGTGGGGGTGCAGATTCCGTATCCCGCAAGTCCGAATATAAATGACAAGACTGTGGTATGAAGTAACTCTGGTGATGTCCAGAGGCTACTGCTGAGCTGGAATTCCAAACTGCTACGTGCCGTACGACGTGACTGTATCGTTGCCCGAATACCGAATGTATGTTTAAATTGTGGGGACGAGGTATTTACACAAGCGTGGTGTCGTCAGCAAGCGTGGAGGTACAATTAGCAAGCGTGGTGTGGTCAGCAAGCGTGGAGGTACAATTAGCAAGCGTGGTGTCGTCAGCAAGCGTGGTGTCGCCAGCAAGCATGGTGTCGTCAGCAAGCGTGGTGTCGCCAGCAAGCATGGTGTCGTCAGCAAGCGTGGTGTCGTCAGCAAGCGTGGAGGTACAATTAGCTGGCGTGGTGTCGTCAGCAAGCGTGGTGTCGCCAGCAAGCGTGGATGTACAATTAGCAAGCGTGGTGTCGTCAGCAAGCGTGGTGTCGTCAGCAAGCGTGGATGTACAATTAGCTGGCGTGGTGTCGTCAGCAAGCGTGGTGTCGCCAGCAAGCGTGGTGTCGTCAGCAAGCGTGGTGTCGTCAGCAAGCGTGGAGGTACAATTAGCAAGCGTGGTGTCGTCGGCAAGCGTGGTGTCGTCAGCAAGCGTGGTGTCGCCAGCAAGCGTGGTGTCGCCAGCAAGCGTGGTGTCGTCAGCAAGCGTGGAGGTACAATTAGCTGGTGTGGTGTCGTCAATAAGCGTGGATGTACAATTAACAAGCGTGGTGTCGTCAGCAAGCGTGGAGGTACAATTAACAAGCGTGGTGTCGTCAGCAAGCGTGGAGGTACAATTAACAAGCGTGGTGTCGTCAGCAAGCGTGGTGTCGCCAGCAAGCCTGGTGTCGTCAGCAAGCGTGGTGCCGTCAGCAAGCGTGGTGCCGTCAGCAAGCGTGGTGTCGTCAGCAAGCGTTTAGGTACAATTAACAAGTGGTTTAATTGAAGATCAAACGGGCTGATGTGTATTGTTACGCGAATTGACGGGTTTGGAATGTTTACTTCAAAGGGCTCTACCTAATACACCGGGACTATGTAATTTGGAAACTAACCCGTTCGGAACATTTACTTTAGATATCCAGGTTGTGTATTTGAGGGGCGGGGGGATTTTGACTCTACACCTGTTGACGACGTTTATGACGGTTAATACATAAATCTCACTGATAAAGACGCTCACATGTATGCACGGGTATCATGTCTGGCGTGCCATCCTGTTACGTCACATTTCGGCGTCAATGATGACATAAATGTAGAAATTGTTACAGGTTATTAGTGAGGAATAATAACTGCCACATCTTGATAAGTGCTCACAGGGCGAGCAAAACGGATCGGAAACCTTTTTTTTTCCGTCGTCGGATGGTGACCGATCAGTCACTGACGACTCGTTCTGACTGCTCCACGTCCCCCATTCAACCCAATAGTGTCTGGACACATCATCCCTAGAGATATGAATTTGTCTACTTTTTATACGTTGTGCTCTCTCGTATAGTGTGTGTATCTTGGAGGCGTGAGCGGTGACAGCAACAATACGTTATGATTGATTGGTGCGCTGTTAGAGCGTGGTAATGTGAATGGTAGCATTCACCATAATCTGATAATGAACCATTAATCTCATAAGACCTGATGACTGGCTGGGTCCATGTGGTTATATACGCCGCGTAGATGGGGAGTCCAGTGGTTATATACGCCGCGTAGGTGTGGTGGTTATCGAGTGGTTATATACGCCGCGTAGGTGGGGAGTCCAGTGGTTATATGCGCCGCGTAGGTGGGGAGTCTGGTGGTTATATACGCCGCGTAGTTGGGGAGTCGAGTTGTTATATACGCCGCGTAGGTGGGGAGTCTAGTGGTTATATACGCCGCGTAGGTGGGGAGTCCAGTGGTTATATAAGCCGCGTCGGTGGGGAGTCTAGTGGTGATATACGCCGCGTCGTTGGGGAGTCCAGTGGTTATATACGCCGCGTATAGGTGGGGAGTCCAGTTGTTATATACGCCGCGTAGGTGGGGAGTCCAGTGGTTACATACGCCGCGTAGGTGGTTATAAGGGTTCGGGTGTAAATAAAGAAGGCCGCGCGCTGTGTGAATGGTTAGAAATGAATGATGACGACAGCTAGAGCTAATAAAGCTTTACTACGGACGTGTTGGCCAACACAACGCTTCGCTTTAATATACTGCGACTCATTGATGATCGTTGTGGCGCATCTGTTAATGATTCAATTGATGCTGGGTTCAACAAATTGGTGCAATCTGCACTTGCGACAGGAACATACGAGACTTTCGAAACTTTTGACTCGAAGCATAAGTCACGCACTAAGCGGTTATCATAACGCACATTGCCGTGCAGTCAGAACATAACGAGACACCGTAAAATCCACTTTGCATATTGTGAACGTTATGACATGATCATAACCGGCTTTTGCGCCCCATTTCGAACATAATAAGATCAAATCATCGTCAGCATTGATTAAAAGTCTCTTAATGTGTTAAGCTTAGTGATACATTACTGTTAATACCAGTAGCTCAAACGCATCGACTTACAAAATGGCACTCTCCTCG
Organism: Urechis unicinctus; assembly: GCA_034190875.2. Taxonomy (NCBI): domain Eukaryota; kingdom Metazoa; phylum Annelida; class Polychaeta; order Xenopneusta; family Urechidae; genus Urechis; species Urechis unicinctus. The sequence continues at coordinate 69,666,763 of CM067358.1, read as the reverse complement.
CATGGGCAAACCCCACTGCATCGCCGGCACGTTATCACCCATTGGTTGGAGACTACACTACATTCCCGGATTTCACTTGATTGTTTATGTTGTAACACTCTCCATCTCTCCACCTTTGAGACAGTCAAAGCGAGTTCTTCTAGACCCAGTTCAGTCACTCTAAGGTGTCAGACATCGCCAGTAACGACCACGTGATATTCACTTACATGCCTTTCTCAACATAAGTGGCTCTTAAATATTTCATTCTATATAACTCCATTTGATATGATACAACCCGTCAAATTCCAGATCATGCTAACATTAGCCTCAATGAAAAGGACGCTTCTTGCCTCGTCATCGTTGTCAGGAGAGTATGCATTATTTAACACCGTCAAAGTCGTCAACCAGACGGGCGCTGTGGCTTGTTGACGTATAGCTAGAGTCAAATTCAGTCACCTTCAGTAAGGATGAAATTATTTGCCCCTGTCTCTGAATGTAAATAGCCACAGCGGCAATCGCGCTAACCCTAGTGTTATTCAATTCACCATAAAACAGTCACATAACTGATACCCGGGTGCCCAGCTGACTCAGCGCTGCTAGGTTACTGACAGATTTCACGCGTTCAGTTTGTGAGCTGATTAGATCAACTATACTTTGGTACTAACTTGATGCAGTTATTCGCATATTTGATGCAGTCAGTTTTCACTCATTGAATTAATGCTGTAATCTAACTGATTACGTTTATACAGGTACAACTCAAAATTCAAACGGCAGCGTGATTGCCAGAATGCTCTGCGCGATAACACGCTCATTTCCCAGAGCTCAATTACTCACCGATGTAATGGTCTCATGCCCCTCACCAGACGTACGCGCCTTTGACGTTACTCACCGATGTAATGGTCTCATGCCCCTCACCAGACGTACGGCGCCTTTGACGTTACTCACCGATGTAATGGTCTCATGCCCCTCACCAGACGTACGCGCCTTTGACGTTACTCACCGATGTAATGGTCTCATGCCCCTCACCAGACGTACGGCGCCATTGACGCTACTCACCGATGTAATGGTCTAATGCCCCTCACCAGACGTACGGCGCCATTGACGTTACTCACCGATGTAATGGTCCTATGCCCCTCACCAGACGTACGGCGCCATTGACGTTACTCACCGATGTAATGGTCCTATGCCCCTCACCAGACGTACGGCGCCATTGACGTTACTCACCGATGTAATGGTCTCATGCCCCTCACCAGACGTACGGCGCCATTGACGTTACTCACCGATGTAATGGTCTCATGCCCCTCACCAGACGTACGCGCCTTTGACGTTACTCACCGATGTAATGGTCTCATGCCCCTCACCAGACGTACGGCGCCATTCCACTTAGCGAGTTGATTCTGCCGGGCTATTCACTCAATTAATGATACCAAGTTACCCAACAGAATTGGGGTTGTCCCTAAATAATTGATTTAATGCTAACAGGTGAAAACGCTACCAACGCTGGAATTACTCACGACTTAACGCTAATATTATGTTGATATTTTATGGTGCCCCATTCATTTTGTGATGCCTGGTGACACTGATTGTATGATGCCAGGTCAACCACTGATTGTATGATGCCAGATCAACCACTGATTGTATGGTGCTAGGTCAATCATTGATTGTATGATGCCAGGTCAACCAATTATTGTATGATGCTAGGTCAACCATTGATTGTATGATACCAGGTCAATCACTGATTGCATTATACCAGGTCAATCGCTGATTGTATGGTACCAGGTTAATGTCTCGGATTGTATAATAACAGGTCAATCGCTGATTGTATGATATCAGGTCAATCACGGACTGTATGATACTCGGTCACAGGTCAATCGCTGATTGTATGATATCAGGTCAATCACTGATTACATGATACCAGGTCAAACACTGATTGCATGATACCAGATCAATCACTGATTGTATGATATCAGGTCAATCACGGACTGTATGATACTCGGTCACAGGTCAATCGCTGATTGTATGATAACAGGTCAATCGCTGATTGCATGATACCAGGTCCGGTTGTGTTAGACCATATGCCAATGTTCCACGGCGTGAGGACATGAGCGGGTGCAATCGTTGGGTAAAACAGAACGCTTCTCTTAACATTCACTGTGTCCTCCACTTCCGTTGCGACATTACGAACATCGACTCAGTGATTGGCATTAGGATATGTCCATGATAAAAGAGAGCTAACTGTAAATCACTTTGTGGAATCACCGGCGCATTAGTCCGTTCATTCGACGAGCGCGTTCGGCAGTGTTCGGTTTCGCCTGGCTGATGTATAAGTACAGGTGTCTGTTGCTCGGAGGAGTTCTGGAGACGCACTAAAGCGCCTGTGTTGAGGGTGACCTTATTCATGGACCAGTCCATGTTTAACATCGCTAGTTACATGAGCCTACATCTGTCAATGAACAACCGGTGATGCACATGTGGGCGTCGGTGCCCGCTTCATCACGAGCTGTCACACCCCCGCCACACGGCGCAACAACCTAAACACAATAAGCTTGCGTAATACGCCGCATATCATCTCGCGCGAGGACAGTCCCAAGATATAATACGATATCCGTTGTATTCCACCAGTCTAATTAGTGATCCACATTTTCAAAATTCTGGCTCACCAGGCTAATAATTGATTATATGTTAATTAGTAGATCGAGCTAGTGAGCATTATTCAACACATGTACTCTACTATCGCTTGTACTGATGTCATAAGTATACACCCTAGAACGAGACACGCAGACTGGCGTATGTTCTGCTTGCACCCGAGATACTGCGGAATAAACGCAGGCAGAAGGCAAGTATGCCGGCTTATAGGTATTACGAAGCTTACCCTCAAACGGAAGCAGAAGTTCTGGAAGAAGCGAGTGACAGCGGTAAGTAGATTCCGTGTCATCAGTGCTAGTGTCGCCACAGTAGAGTAGAGTTCTGTAGAGTACAGTAATGTACTGGGTAGAGTAGAAAAGAGTACAGTTATGAGCTCTACTGTGCTCTACTGTCGTGTAAAGTGCAGTGCAGTACTCTACAGTACTGTACCGTACAGTTCTGTAGAGTACAGTACAGTATTGTGTAACCATTTTAGACTGAAGTTGCTGTACAACGTGTTGAGTGAAGACGCCCGCCATGGAAAGCCTAAGCTATAGATCTATAATGAAGTAACAGGCTGTAACAGTTTCGCTTTTGATCTCAAAATGGATGGATTTTATTTCAAGTTCTCCTCCAGCCAACTGACATTTCATGCTTTAAAGACGGCGAGAACTACAGTTAGGTCGTGGTCCCAACCCGCCGTACTTGCAAGTGCCTGCTGTCTACTTGCAAAAACGTGGGCAAAATTTGGAGATCCGTACTTGGTGAGTACCGCCTCAGTACGGATTTGGGAGCACGCAGACACGCCGTAGCACTTTTAATGCATGCAGAACTTTCGCTGCGTTCGGGTGGTACTTCTGGAGAACCTCGGAAGGTCGTTCGATATATCCCACCCCCACCCCCGACATTGGGCTGAAAAACTCACGTTCATCGGACTTCCACGCACTTACAACATGCGAGTGAGTAAGGACACCGTACGTGAGCAGCACGTGTAAGTACGGCCTCCGTACGATAACGTGGCAATCGCACGGAGATCGTACGTTGTAAGCAAGATGTAATCACGTACAACTCACTAACCACGTGTGCAACGTACGATGCACGCAACCGCTCACGGCCAGGCGGGCCACGTACTTACACCTTGCGCTACCGTACGAGTGACGTGCGTTGACGCACTCTCTCCCTGCTCTTGCTACTCCTTCCCTACGTTTTCAGAAAAACGTGGCGGCCGTGGCCTCCCCTAAAAACGTACCGACTAAAATCACGCACGGTTGGTTGTGACCGGGCCTTTAGTGTGCTGTTCCACTGGAACTATAGTTAGGGTGGTGTTCCTCTGGAACTATGGTTAGAGTGGTGTTCCTCTGGAACTATAGTTAGGGTGGTGTTCCTCTGGAACTATAGTTAGGGTGGTGTTCCTCTGGAACTATGGTTAGAGTGGTGTTCCTCTGGAACTATAGTTAGGGTGGTGTTCCTCTGGAATTATAGTTGGAGAGGTGTTTCTCTAGAACTATAGTTAGAGTGGTGTTCCTCTGGAACTATAGTTAGGGTGGTGTTCCTCTGGAACTATAGTGAGGGTGGTGTTCCTCTGGAACTACAATTAGGGTGGTGTTCCTCTGGAACTATAGTTTTAGGGGTGTTCCTCTGGAACTATAGTTAGAGTGGTGTGTCTCTGGAACTATAGTTAGAGTGGTGTTCCTCTGGAACTATAGTTAGAGTGGTGTGTCTCTGGAACTATAGTTAGAGTGGTGTTCCTCTGGAACTATGGTTAGGGTTGTGTTCCTCTGTGGTTGTCAACGCTTGGTCCGGCAGTGATTTCACAGTCACCGCTATTTTAACAAGCCATGTTAGTTGTGATGGCATACAGTTTCTGTGGCTGCACTTCGCTGTTACAATGCTCGATAATATGAATACCGCTAAGCATCAATGGGCTGATGGCGACAGGATGGAAGAGGAGGATCTTTAAGAATGCATAACTGTTCATATAATGAAGATGTTCCAATCCTTTTGTAGATTTATTATTATTTTTTATGTATGTGTGGACGACAATTACTTGCTAAATGAAATATACGTACAAAATCAATCGGTCATCAATGGACGGAAACGCTAAAGTGCTTGTGTGCCCCTATATACAATATGAATTAATACAATTTCTATAATTACAAAATATATACAATATAATAAAACATATATATTATTTCTTACAAATTGGAGTATTCCAAAGCTTTGGTCCCTGTACGCTAAATTGGTTTTAAAGCGATTCGTTCTCCCTGAAGGTAGGCTGTATGGATTCAATAACCATGCATTGTACCATGTAGGTACGAGTGCAGGGCATATTTACTTTCATAAATCACCTAGCGTTATTAATGACACATATGTATGTGTCATTGCCTTATTCAAAGTCGCATCTACTAAAGTGACAGTTGTCATTGCCTTGATTCGAGTCGCCTCTACTAGAATGACAGTTGTCATTGCCTTTTTGAAGGTTCTCGTTGTCAGAGTGACCGTTGTCATTGCCTTTATAAAGGTTGTCACATGCCTGGAGTACAAGTGTCACTTCGTATGCCTCTACAACAAACCATTGTTGTTTCAACTTTGAACATGATTGAATCAAATTCACTGACTGACGTTCATCAAAGCATAACAAAAATACGACCGTGGAGCTTCAAGAAATGTATGCTCGGGTATCTACGTTTTCGTAGTGAGTCATACGACTTCCTGAGATCTCACAGGCACCCACAATCCAAATTACACACCATCTGCAGTCCACTGCAGGTTTATAATGTTTTAATGATGATCTGTGCTGACAGGAAACTGGGGGGATCCCATTAAGGCGAATGGTCACACCCGTACCCGACCAGACAGCCCGATGCCACCTGACGATCACACCCGTACCAAGCCGTGGCGAGAACTTCTATATGACTACACTCAGTATTCCACTCTGCATGGCGTCAGCTACACTACGCAGACAACCCGCTTCACAATACGAAGGTAATCAGCTCCTGTGAACTGCCAAATATGGTTGTGGCATGTTCTCTTCGCGGCATAGTCACGATCTAATCATATAATTGCCATGTTCTCTTCGTGGTATGGTCACGATCTAATCATATAATTGCCATGTTCTCCTCGTGGTATAGTCACGATCTAATCATATAATTGCCATGTTCTCTTCGTGGTATAGTCACGATCTAATCATATAATTGCCATGTTCTCCTCGTGGTATGGTCACGATCTAATCATATAATTGCCATGTTCTCTTCGTGGTATAGTCACGATCTAATCATATAATTGCCATGTTCTCCTCGTGGTATGGTCACGATCTGATCATATAATTGCCATGTTCTCTTCGTGGTATGGTTACGATCTAATCATATAATTGCCATGTTCTCTTCGTGGTATAGTCACGATCTAATCATATAATTGCCATGTTCTCCTCGTGGTATAGTCACGATCTAATCATATAATTGCCATGTTCTCCTCGTGGTATAGTCACGATCTAATCATATAATTGCCATGTTCTCCTCCTCGTGGTATGCCATGTTCTCCTCGATCTGATCATATAATTGCCATGTTCTCCTCGTGGTATGGTTACGATCTAATCATATAATTGCCATGTTCTCCTCGTGGTATAGTCACGATCTGATCATATAATTGCCATGTTCTCCTCGTGGTATGGTTACGATCTGATCATATAATTGCCATGTTCTCCTCGTGGTATGGTCACGATCTAATCATATCATTGCCCATGTTCTCCGTGGTATGTTCTAATTGCCATGTTCGTGGTATGGTCACGATCTAATCATATAATTGCCCATGTTCTCCTCGTGGTATGGTCACGATCTGATCATCATATAATTCGTGGTATAGTCCATGTTCTCCTCGTGTGTATAGTCACGATCTAATCATATAATTGCCATGTTCTCTTCGTGGTATGGTCACGATCTGATCATATAATTGCCATGTTCTCTTCGTGGTATGGTCACGATCTGATCATATAATTGCCATGTTCTCCTCGTGGTATAGTCACGATCTAATCATATAATTGCCATGTTCTCCTCGTGGTATAGTCACGATCTAATCATATAATTGCCATGTTCTCCTCGTGGTATAGTCACGATCTAATCATATAATTGCCATGTTCTCCTCGTGGTATAGTCACGATCTAATCATATAATTGCCATGTTCTCCTCGTGGTATAGTCACGATCTAATCATATAATTGCCATGTTCTCTTCGTGGTATAGTCACGATCTAATCATATAATGCCCATGTTCTCTTCGTGGTATAGTCACGATCTAATCATATAATTGCCATGTTCTCCTCGTGGTATAGTCACGATCTAATCATATAATTGCCATGTTCTCTCTTCGTGGTATGGTCACGATCTATCATATAATTGCCATGTTCTCTTCGTGGTATGGTTACGATCTAATCATATAATTGCCATGTTCTCTTCGTGGTATAGTCACGATCTAATCATATAATTGCCATGTTCTCCTCGTGGTATAGTCACGATCTAATCATATAATTGCCATGTTCTCTCGTGGTATAGTCACGATCTAATCATATATTGCCATGTTCTCCTCGTGGTATAGTCACGATCTGATCATATAATTGCCATGTTCTCCTCGTGGTATGGTCACGATCTGATCATATAATTGCCATGTTCTCTTCGTGGTATGGTCACGATCTAATCATATAATTGCCATGTTCTCTTCGTGGTATGGTCACGATCTGATCAATAATTGCCATGTTCTCTTCGTGGTATGGTCACGATGGATCATATAATTGCCATGTTCTCTTCGTGGTATGGTCACGATCTGATCATATAATTGCCATGTTCTCCTCGTGGTATGGTCACGATCTGATCATATAATTGCCATGTTCTCCTCGTGGTATAGTCACGATCTGATCATATAATTGCCATGTTCTCCTCGTGGTATGGTCACGATCTAATCATATAATTGCCATGTTCTCCTCGTGGTATAGTCACGATCTAATCATATAATTGCCATGTTCTCCTCGTGGTATATCACGATCTAATCATATAATTGCCATGTTCTCCTCGTGGTATAGTCACGATCTAATCATATAATTGCCATGTTCTCCTCGTGGTATAGTCACGATCTAATCATATAATTGCCATGTTCTCCTCGTGGTATAGTCACGATCTAATCATATAATTGCCATGTTCTCCTCGTGGTATAGTCACGATCTAATCATATAATTGCCATGTTCTCCTCGTGGTATAGTCACGATCTAATCATATAATTGCCATGTTCTCCTCGTGGTATAGTCACGATCTAATCATATAATTGCCATGTTCTCCTCGTGGTATAGTCACGATCTAATCATATAATTGCCATGTTCTCCTCGTGGTATAGTCACGATCTAATCATATAATTGCCATGTTCTCCTCGTGGTATAGTCACGATCTAATCATATAATTGCCATGTTCTCCTCGTGGTATAGTCACGATCTAATCATATAATAATGCCATGTTCTCCTCGTGGTATAGTCACGATCTAATCATATAATTGCCATGTTCTCCTCGTGGTATAGTCACGATCTAATCATATAATTGCCATGTTCTCCTCGTGGTATAGTCTCTAATCATATAATTGCCATGTTCTCCTTCGTGGTATAGTCACGATCTAATCATATAATTGCCATGTTCTCCTCGTGGTATAGTCACGATCTAATCATATAATTGCCATGTTCTCCTCGTGGTATAGTCACGATCTAATCATATAATTGCCATGTTCTCCTCGTGGTATAGTCACGATCTAATCATATAATTGCCATGTTCTCCTCGTGGTATGGTCACGATGTAATTATATAATTGCCATGTTCTCCTCGTGGTATAGTCACGATCTAATCATATAATTGCCATGTTCTCCTCGTGGTATAGTCACGATCTAATCATATAATTGCCATGTTCTCCTCGTGGTATGGTCACGATGTAATCATATAATTGCCATGTTCTCTTCGTGGTATAGTCACGATCTAATCATATAATTGCCATGTTCTCTTCGTGGTATGGTCACGATCTAATCATATAATTGCCATGTTCTCCTCGTGGTATAGTCACGATCTAATCATATAATTGCCATGTTCTCCTCGTGGTATGGTCACGATCTAATCATATAATTGCCATGTTCTCCTCGTGGTATAGTCACGATCTGATCATATAATTGCCATGTTCTCCTCGTGGTATAGTCACGATCTAATCATATAATTGCCATGTTCTCCTCGTGGTATAGTCACGATCTGATCATATAATTGCCATGTTCTCTTCGTGGTATAGTCACGATCTGATCATATAATTGCCATGTTCTCTTCGTGGTATGGTTACGATCTAATCATATAATTGCCATGTTCTCCTCGTGGTATAGTCACGATCTAATCATATAATTGCCATGTTCTCCTCGTGGTATGGTCACGATGTAATTATATAATTGCCATGTTCTCCTCGTGGTATAGTCACGATCTAATCATATAATTGCCATGTTCTCCTCGTGGTATGGTCACGATCTAATCATATAATTGCCATGTTCTCTTCGTGGTATAGTCACGATCTAATCATATAATTGCCATGTTCTCCTCGTGGTATGGTCACGATGTAATCATATAATTGCCATGTTCTCTTCGTGGTATAGTCACGATCTAATCATATAATTGCCATGTTCTCCTCGTGGTATAGTCACGATGTAATCATATAATTGCCATGTTCTCTTCGTGGTATAGTCACGATCTAATCATATAATTGCCATGTTCTCTTCGTGGTATGGTCACGATCTAATCATATAATTGCCATGTTCTTCTCGTGGTATGGTTACGATTTGATCATATGGCCATATCTCTTCACGTTATAGTACAGTCAACTATTATCACGTATTGTTAGCTTTCTTGTAACAAAATCTTTTGTCACATTTTCTTTCCACACTCGTTATGTGATTGCCAAGATCTCGTCACGTTATGGTCACCTTGTGTAATATTCCTTCACATTCTCATTATGATATTGTCACGCTAATGCAGGGTGATATGGGGGCTGCTGGTACTGTCAGCCGTCGGCGGATTCCTCTACTATATCGCCGATCGCGTCCAGGTCTATCTACGCTATGACACCAATGTTAACGTAGTGGTCAACTATGCTGAAACTGTGGAATTCCCGGCAGTCACTATTTGTAACCAAAACCCGTTCAAGTGAGTATCGAGATCAAGTCATTGCTAAGTGTGTAAGGTATTGAAGTCGATACCGAGGGATCATTGCTGTCTTTGTTTTCATGGTGAAATTAAGCGTAGGGTGCATCGTTTGTGTCTATGCCGTATAACTAGGTTTCTATCAACCGAACACTGAAATGGGTTATCCTTTATCGAAGCACATTTTCTATAGAAAATATCCATATACCATTCTAAACTGCTCTGTCAATAGACTGACATCGGCTGTCTATGGGGGCTGGTACGATGAAGTTGTCCAGATCGTCAACGGCGCGAATGAGATAGACGGTAAGTGCGCTTAATGCAAGTATCAAGTGGTTTTATTGTAGACCTTCCAATCTCTACATGAGATGAAGGCACATTGACACCTCTGTAGCGCTTGTTTTTTAAAGTATGCATTTTGTCATGCAATTTCAACAAGCTTAATCATTGTTCATTGTAAAGCTACTCATGTGTGGGTTTGATCCTGCTTGATTTGGTGCGATTGATAACCTTTTCATCCGCTTGTATCCTCCCTTGTCCTTACTTAGTACCAGCTTTCGCCTCATATTAGTCACTTGCCAATTACTATCTTGACCAATCCCGGTTTTTATTTCCCCTCCGTTATCAGCGTTATGTTATATTGCCCTCTGCCAATTACTATCGTGACCAATCCCGGTTTTTATTTCCCCTCCGTTATCAGCGTTATGTTATATTGCCCTCTGCCAATTACTATCGTGACCAATCCCGGTTTTTATTTCCCCTCCGTCATCAGCGTCATGTTATATTGCCCTCTGCAAATTACTATCTTGACCAATCCCGGTTTTTATTTCCCCTCCGTCATCAGCGATATGTTATATTGCCCTATGCCAATTACTATCGTGACCAATCCCGGTTTTTATTTCCCCTACGTCATCAGCGATATGTTATATTGCCCTCTGCCAATTACTATCCTGACCAATCCCGGTTTTTATTTCCCCTCCGTCATCAGCGATATGTTATATTGCCCTCTGCCAATTACTATCGTGACCAATCCCGGTTTTTATTTCCCCTCCGTCATCAGCGTTATGTTATATTGCCCCATAACCACAGCTCCATCGTGCACTCTTAGACACCCATCCCCATCACCACAGCTCCATCGTGCACTCTTAGACACCCATCCCCATCACTACAGCTCCATTGTGTACTCTTAGACACCCAGCCCCATCACCACAGCTCCATCGTGCACTCTTAGACACTCAGCCCCATCACCACAGCTCCATCGTGCACTCTTAGACACCCATCCCCATCACCACAGCTCCATCGTGCACTCTTAGACATCCAGCCCCATCACCACAGCTCCATCGTGCACTCTTAGACACCCATCCCCATCACCACAGCCCCATCGTGCACTCTTAGACACCCAGCCCATCACCACAGCTCCATTGTGCACTCTTAGACACCCAGCCCCATCACCACAGCTCCATCGTGCACTTTTAGACACCCAGACCCATCACCACAGCTCCATCGTGCACTCTTAGACACCCAGCCCCATCACCACAACTCCATCGTGCACTCTTAGACACCCAGCCCCATCACCGAATGAGCACTCGTTAGTTCCTCTTCGAGGACCAGCTGGTTCTGCCCGAGCAGTATTCAACCGAAACAATCCATTTTGGCTACCACCATTGTCACACATATTAAACAGTTTACACATCAGGGATATATACATAAAATTAGTTACCATTCGTGTGATGCAACTATTTACCGCATGTATATAACTTCCTGTTGTACATGGTCGAACTCCAGATGGCCGGTTTAAGCAAGATGCACCTCCTTGTGTTTCTGACCGCCATGCTATGGACTGATGATCTGTATCTAAGTCATACCTGTCTGTAATACGGGTAGATGATCTAGAACCTGCTTCAGCTCACTACCTGTTACAATAATAAGTTCATAGTAGTGACAGGGTATATTGGTATAAAATCCCGGAATTGAAATAACCCCCACCGTTCTGCATCACCAACTATAACCAATCCCACCCCAGCCAAATCATTAGCAGTCAGCAAAAAAATTCACCAGTAGTGGGCTTCTTGCTATTTGGTGGTAGTGCGTGCAAGAGGACCTCAATAACGGCATTGACCATGACCACAAATGTTCTCTATTTATTGAAAAGCATTTGAGTACGATGATTTTCGGGCACCAGTTTAAGCATTTTAGGAGACATAGAATAGAGATGGTGATTTGTAAAAAAATATGGTGAAATGTGGGTTGTATTGGAATATGTATCAGACACCCTACTATGAATACTACTTATCTATAACTTAATGCTGCTTTACTCGTCAGATAATGATCAATTTCTATATATGCCATCAATTGGCTTACACTCATATGCATCTGTACACAGTGACCACGTCCAACTGTAAGTGACTTTCGCTTCATGAGATGACTTCTGATAATTTTGCATAATTATTTTTTTATACCTTGATGCTTTGGCAGAGGTGTTTTGATACAGCATCTCACGTCATCATGTACATCAGTGTCCCATTCGGGTGAATTGTGGTGGTGATGGTCCTGGTTGTATTCAAGGGGTTTCTCCTGCATGTGTGTACATGTGTGTTCCTCTACGATATAAAGCCTACACTCGAACTTGTCGTACATATCCTACCTGTTATCTGATATACGTGGCTTATACGTTATGGCTAATTTGGATAAAGATATTACTGCTATACATTGTAATATGATTGGTTGTGCCAGCACGTAAATGGGTGGTGTTGTGAACATTTGCACGTGCACGCAGCATCGCATTATCTTACTTATGTGAATGCTACATTTACGCATTGCCACATTAGCAGGCGTATATACCAGTGCTTGATTTAGTTGATTATTTTGTACCACTGCTTTGCACACATAATGCGGCCATTTTCATAAAATGATAGCCATATTGGGGCACAATGATACCGTACGGCATGAATTATGCCGGCTTAAGGCATGAGCGCATTCTGACCTATGTACACTTGTCTGAACAGCGCCAGAATGCAAGAAGGAAGAGTTTAAATGCCACGTAGGGAGCCTCTGTATTCCTATTGAACAGCTGTGTGATCTCTTCCCGGATTGCCAAGACAGCTCAGATGAAACAAACTGTGGTAGGAAATCTATTCCTTATGCATTAAATTCGTTCCATATTCTGTATCCGTGGCCGTTAGATCAAAGTGTGATTCAGTAACGCAAAATGTGCTTCCACTCTATTATTGGTACGTTCCCATTTGTGAAATAGTATCACATTGTGACTGTGAATGGCAACAAAAAAACATACCTACAAAGGTGGTATATATTTTGAAAGTGTCAAATTTTGACGAAATACAGATCCCTGTTTGCAAGTTGTGGTGACATCTTCGGTTAACCAGTCCAGCATCCCTCTCATGGATGGCGCCTACGTGCTGGCAACAGGCTTGATGACTGGCTACAGTGACGAACGAATATACATGCAACGGTCCTTCAACGACTTCAAACTCATCTTGAGCAATGATACCACCAATGGAGCATTTCAATGGACTCTACGTTATGAGAATAAAAGTGCTCAGAGTGAAATACTGGAAAACAATCCGTTTGGCAAAGAAGTGGACTGGACCGATTCGAGCGGGTCGAGTTTCACTGTAGGGATCGCATGTCAAGGTTTGTCCAGACAGAGAGCTCTTCGGTCGATATTTATGATGTGTCTGTCTAAATGAGAGATATCATATTGACAGGACGATAATGCTATGTGTTGTCAGGTGTCACGGTCGTCAAGCAAAAAACTAGCACCTTGGCAACGCAACCAAAGAAACCTCAAATGACCTTGAGGGAACTTTATGAGCAAGGCTCTCATAACAAATCGCAGTTCTTTCTTTTTGAACGGTAACAAACGGCATGTATATTCAAGGTGACTCCCTCGATTTGATCATATTGATTATCCGCTTTTGAATGTATGGCATGTGGTGGTGACAGGTGTCGATGGAAGGGCAAACCAATGGTGGAAGCAGATTTCAAAGTTTCCTTCACTGAGTATGGTCTTTGCCACACATTCTATCCTAAAGAACACATAGAAAAATCAGGTATGGTCCCTCTGTTCTCCTTCTTGGGCGCACTCAGAGAGTTAGGACTGAATTTGATGGAGACCCCATCACTTTTTGTTTTTGTTCTATTTTATCAAAGTGACATGAAGCGTTGCTCGTCAAAGTATATAGTTGTAAACCACGAGTGTGTGATGATACATAACGGATTGGCGTCAGCTGACTTGTGATTGCTTCTGCAGGCCCCGGCTACGGCCTTGGATTGACACTCAACGTAGAGCAGTATGAATACGTCAAGGACTCGCGTTCAGGAGTCGGCATTCAGGTGCGATTCTTTCTTCTCACTTTGCCCCCCCCCCCCCCCCCCCCCCAGGCTCTATGCAAATATGCATGTGTGAGGTGGTATCCTTGTGGCAGGGTGTAACTGGGCTGATTGCTGTGTTAGATGCTGTTTCACGACCCCACATTACATGCATGTGTGAGGTGGTATCCTGGTGGCAGGGTGTAACTGGGTTGATTGCTGTGTTAGATGCTGTTACACGACCCTACAGTACATGCATGTGTGAGGTGGTATCCTGGCCGCAGGGTGTAACTGGGCTGATTGCTGTGTTAGATGCTGTTACACGACCCTACAGTACATGCATGTGTGAGGTGGTATCCTGGCCGCAGGGTGTAACTGGGCTGATTGCTGTGTTAGATGCTGTTACACGACCCTACAGTACATGCATGTGTGAGGTGGTATCCTGGCCGCAGGGTGTAACTGGGCTGATTGCTGTGTTAGATGCTGTTACACGACCCTACAGTACAGCCGTTAATCCAGGAGCAATCCATGGCTATATCTCCTGGTCTCTCTTCCCTAGTGGCTGTCGAGCGAACTGAGGTAGGTTTGGTGCTGCCAATGCTAGTGTTGCTGATGATGGTAGAGGTAATGGTGATTATGGTTGTAATGGTGATGATTGTGACGATGGAGGTATTGGTGATGATGGTGGTAATGGTGATGATTGTGATGATGGAGGTAATGGTGATGATGGAGGTAATGGTGATGATGGTGGTAATGGTGATGATTGTGATAATGGAGGTAATGGTGATGATGGAGGTAATGGTGATGATGGTGGTAATGGTGATGATGGTGGTAATGGTGATGATGGTGATGTCAACTCAGATGCTTATGGTTGTCAAGACGAGGGGTGGTTGCAATTAGGATTATCAATTTATGGTCACAGTGAAAAGGGCAGTGCAAGTGCTAATGTGGTGAATTGTTTCATGATGTGGGCGATAACGGTGATGATAAGTACCGGTATGGTACAGATGATGATAATTCTTATTAATATTTATGGTTGTTTTCGGTGTTGATTGTGACTATAATGATGGTGATGATGATAATGATAGTGATGATAATGATGATGGTGATGATAATGATGATGATGATGATGATGATGATGATGATGATGATGATGATGATGATGATGATGATGATGATGATGGCGATGGTCGGGGTGGTGATGGAAACTTGGGTTGTTGAATAGAAGGGAAAGGAGGGTCACAAGTGCGCTAATGATGATGATGATGATGATGATGATGATGATGATGATGATGATGATGATGATGATGTAGAATACTATCATAAAGTTGATGATAATACTGGTGAGTTTGATATGAATTCTGACATCAGAAGGTTCCTTATTCAGTTGAACAGCTTGGAGTTTCCATGGGGCAATTGCTCGGAGAAATCCCTGAATTATTACAATAGTTACTCAGTTACCAACTGCATTCTGGACGGTGAAATAAAGACTATGAGTGAAAAATGTGACTGCGCTGACCTCTACATGCAGACCACTGACCGCAAAGGTAGGAATGCCGTTCCTACCAATAATGCCCAAATGGTTCAGTCTTAATATTTCACATTATTTCACAAGCATTTCAGTTGATAGAATGTATTTTTGCGAAAATGATGGTCTTTCAGAAAGCAAACCCGTCTGTGATATCGGCACGTATATCAACTGTTCAATTCCAGCAATAGGTAACAACAGATTATTTCTTGTGTATGTTCGCTTGTTAATGTAAATGGTCACCTATTTACTCCACGTCACCACAACCACGCCCTTATTGCTTGCGGCTTGGTTAGATGCTAATAGTGCTTATCGGGCAATTGCAGTGATGGTCAGCCCAGTAAATTTGACACCTCATTGCAGAAATAGGCCGTCATTTCCATGGTTTTTTATTTACTTATTGAACTAATCTAACCTATGATTTTTATCAAAACGGTCTCAGTTCAACGCCAGGGACACAATTTAAATTTCGAATTATACCCGCAGTGTGAAATAATGACCGGGCGTCCTCGTGATACTGATCAAACCAGTAAAGTGAAAATAACGACCAGGCGTCCTCGTGATACTGATCAAACCAGTAGAGGGAAAATAATGACCGGGCGTCCTCGTGATACTGATCAATTCAGTAGAGTGAAAATAATGACCGGGCGTCCTTGTGATACTGATCAAACCAGTAGAGTGAAAATAATGAACGGGCGTCCTCGTGATACTGATCAAACCAGTAAATTGAAAATAATGACCGGGCGTCCTTGTGATACTGATCGAACCAGTAGAGTGAAAATAATGACCGGGCGTCCTCGTTATACTGATCAAACCACTAGAGTGAAAATGATGACCGAACGGCCTGACGATAATTGCGATCTATGTTATTTCCTTAATATGCGTGTGCCCCAGCCGAGTACCGTCAACGCGGAATAGAGTGCAAGCAGCCTTGTAACCAAAAGCTATACGTACCGAGCCTCTCCTTCTCTTCCATCACCTTCAACAACGACATGCTCAGTCAGAGTGAGCGCAAACAGATGAATGAACTTCAGCAATCTCTAGCGGAGGCACGCGAGATCACTTACAGGTGGGTGTCTGCCATGGGTGGATAGAGGGGGTTGTAGTGGGGGGTTGGGGTGGAGGGAGGGGGGTAGTGGGGTTGTTGACGGAGGTAACATTATATCGAAGTTCAAATCATTGTTCCCTGTTGGTGGTGTAGGTCTTTGCAACATGATGTACCTTTGCTATGATAATGAATAAGCGGAAATGTTATCTCTTTGTTATAATATTATTACCCGCTCGTGTAAGTGGTTCTGCAAGAGTTTTGTGACTATTTGTGCTCCAGAATCCGAGACGATCATTACCGTAACACGATGCGTGTGTTTGATCAAGTGTTGAATGGGGCATGGGCAACTCATGAAACACTAGAAGCCAGCATGGAGATTCTTAAGAAAGAGACACTAGGTGTCGCCCACATCGGCGCGCTGGTAATCACCTACCAGGCTTACAATGTCAAACGCATCAATTCAAAACTAGCACATGTGTTTGTTATCTTCTTGTTTGCTCACTTCAAGTGACCTAGATGTAAAGAACAGTTTTTTAAAAATCAATAATTGCTAGTTTCAATCAATAATGCGTGTGCGTTCTAGGTGAATACGGATTGCATCGAGCACAATTCGCGTCTGCAGAACTTGTCTATCAATATGGGTAGTGAGGTGATGACCTCCATGGAGAGCCTCGTTAACCACATCAACCTCAATGTAACTGCCTCTACCCGCGCACTGCAACTGGAAATCAAGAAAACCCACATGTTGAAAGGAGATTTGGACCTGATGCGGTCTGAAGGCCTGGTTCTAGCGAAGAACCTGACGTCTAATGTCAACGACCGGGTGGCGCTGCTACTGCGGGAGCTTGCCAGCCTTGTGACCTCTACCAAGGTCAAGTCAACAGAGCTTGGTGGCGAGCTACAGACCCCCGTTACTGCCCTATTTGACGAAATTCTCACTGATATTAAATCTAGTATCATAAATTTAGCAGCCTACGTCTCAAATGGTAACTTTGTGCCTGGTCTATCATCCAAAATTACAAACACCAAAAACGAATTGACAAAACATTTGAACAATTATGTCAGCTATGATAACCCATTAGTTGCAAGCCAAATAGTTGACATTGCCGAAACCCTGAATGTTTCTGATATTTATGAGCGCTTGGTGAAAAGCACTGCTGATATTCACATTCCTCTGGGACACACTATCCAACCGTACGTGGACCTGACCCTCACAAATATACAAACAGCGTTTGCCTACACACAGGAGCTGCTGAAAGCTGTATTTGACCTGTCCGATTCATCGACGTTTCCGTTCACCCTACGTGGCAAGTATGTCAAACCTCTATTGAAGTACGTGCGTTCTCAATGTGATTGGTGTGTTGGTAGGTCAGACGAGAAGCTAGTGGAACTACTGGAAACCAACTTGGCGAATACCTTGTGTCCCAAATGTTCTAATGGGTTTGCGACCGTTGACATGTGTAGTGGCCCGAAAGTCACTGACAAGGGGGTGTTAAATAGATTGTGTCTTATAAACCAATCAATGACTTACCTGGCGGATGCCTTGATGAGCTCACCTGGAGAATACCTGGTTGATGGTAGCATATCCAATGCGATATCAGAGGCTAATTTGCAGATCATCCAACAAGGTAACGATTTGAGTGCTCAGCTACAATCGACGGTCACAGAAGCAACCGGCAAGTCGCGTCTATTTGTGAAGGAATTCATGCAACAAATGACGCCAAAATGCATGAGTGAGCTTCGTAAACTCTACGATGAGTATATTGACGTGGATGTGAGAACAACTAACCTGGTACAGGAAGCTAAAATAACCATCTCCAAGTTTAACAATGCATTTAACGCCTGGAAGATAGGATATTCCTCCATGCCAAACATCACTTTGGAGCAGGTGCGGAACGACGGGTTGTTGACTAAAGCCAGAAGTGACGTCAGTTCCAAAATATTAGCCATTGAAAGTTTGTTGAATGAAAGAAACATTGCTGTCGACAGAATGGCAAGCCACATTGATAAGGTATTGTGTTAACATATATTAGTTAAGCTTTATCTAGTCGTTTATTCAATGGAACGTTAGTTTGTGCCACAGCGCTGCTGTCTTACGCCTGGAGCAGAAGTAACATCTATATCCAAATGGGTTTCAGTTATACTATTGGCTCTTGGCCCAGTTACCCGGAAATTACTTGGTCGAGTACAGCAAGTTCTGGGCCAAGTTTGATATCCCAAAAGACGTAGCAACTGAGACACCCGATCCTCTCTCCTCGACTCGCAGTACACTTGTGCCACTGCATGACGAATTCTCGCTAAACTCAGACGATGTGAATGCTTACTGGGCTAAAAATAATGGCAGGTTGAAAAGTGTCCGCGATGACCTGATTTATCAGCTCCATACTTTTGTTGAGAAGCTCACCATTGCACAGAACTATCTGGATGAATTTTCCAACGGCAATTCCGTTTCGGATTCGTTCTATAAGTAAGACATTGGTCTTGTCAATATATTCATACATGCTTGGTATAAATAACTAAATCAAGTTATCTCTGGCACAAAGATTTGCATTATAAACACAGATCACCTTATATTCTGAGGCCATATGAGTGCAGCTTTTTTGAGGATCTCTTGAAATGTAGTTTCATTCTCAAAACATTAAATGTTTTACATTTTTGTATAGGTGTTTTTGCCGACGTTGCATTATTTCAATCTTTTTTGCTCTTTTATTGCAGAACGAATTTTTTACAGATGGAGGTGTTTTACAAGGAATTAACAGAGCGAGCAGTAGTGCATCAGAAGTCGTATGAATACCCCGCTCTACTAAGTAAGAATCCTCGCCTTATATTGTTTGATAATCGTTCGGGTTGGGGCTTGTTCTTAAATAAATCCCGAATTGCATGTAAATATAGTTACCTTCATAGATGTTCAAGTGCTGTGCAATTCCACTTTATGCACCAGCTCTTGTGCCGCGTGAAGTTGATTGTTTGGTCGTTGGTGCTGTTCATAGCTTTGTTTGCTAGTCCCCGTTTTGTTTGCGTCATAGGTGAGATCGGGGGGCTGATGGGGCTCTTACTGGGAGCCAGCGTTATCACCATCCTAGAATGTCTCGACTTGCTAGTCGTTAATGCGTTTGACAAGTGCCTTAAACCAAGGCGGAAGGGAGCTCTAAAAACCGAGTACGCGTGAAGGGCTGAAGCGAGAGTGTTGGGGCCACTGACAACATTTAATTGTTTACAATTTATTCAAGGATTTGCAAGCTGAGGTATGTGAGCCATGCATTGAGCCAGTCGGTGTGGTGGATGCAGACACAGCTTTCTGTCATAAGTGAGACGAATATTGCACTAATTGGAGTGCACGTGATAGGTATTTTGCTTGTCTGTGTGTGACAAATAATTTCATCCTGCACTTGCACCGAAACGCTGCAGAATATTCTTCGTCCGCATGCAGGATAGCATTCTCCGTACTGACAAAGCCAATGAAGGGCAGCATACTGATTGAAGTGTATTTTACCCATACAATAAACCAATAGATTTTAACATGTATGTATAAATATAAATAATCGCATATATTTTATGCTATTTTTTTCATATACACATATATATTCATTTGTAATATTTTACGTTTGCATGTATTATATCCATCATTTAAAATTTATTTGCTGTAAAATGCTGTGATTGTGTTCAAATTTCAAAGAACAAATCACGCACTTCCGCATATGTTAATTGCTTTGAAATTTTGCGCACAATCATATATAAGCTGCTATTACTGATGCAATGAATGGTCTCCTTGAATCGTATTGGTATATAAGCTGTTTTCTGACTGACTTATTGAAACGCCACTATTCTATAGGGGATGTGACCTTGTGCTTTATTGAAACCGACACGAGAGTGGTGTCGGTTAAATGACAGGTTGTCTCACTCCTCAATAGACTGGCACATGAACTGTTACAAACATACCACGTCTATAAACAGATCATATGTGTTGTTTGAATGAATTGTTGAACATAGTGTACACAATCATACACTGTCATGGAATCAAGTGTACTCGGCAGTTCAAGAAAGTATAGCATGACGTCACACGAAAGAATATACGCGGCAGTCCAAGAAATTTATCACAAGGCATGAGTTCGCTCTTGAGAATATATTCGGTAATCCAAGAAATTCATCACAAGGCGCAAGAGCATGAGTTCGCTCATAAGACATGCTGATGTGTCTATAATTATATTGTTGTAGCGAAAGGTATTTTTAAACGATCACAAAACATATTTAAGTAATTCGTTGGGTCACAAGATGATCGAATAAAACTGATATACCATTAGAGGGCAAATTCTGGCAGGACGTATCATTTAACGGCATGTAGAGACAACATACTGATCGTTAAATCTTTGTTCACTGCAATGAATTAGTGTTTAAAGTGAAGAGCCCTTTGTATATTTAAGGGGTTTATATAAAGGTTTTTATAATCGTGCTGAGTGTGTTGCACCATTATTAAACAAGTCCAATTATCATTGAACACAATGCATATTATGTAAAGTATATACGTTCCTTCTGCATAAGATTCAACTGTATCAAAGAATTGTAACCACCATAGGCGCTCAGTTCCCGATTCTAACCGAACCGGGAACCGAGCATCTGCGGCCACAAACGCATGCAAAACATTTGCACTGCCAACGTCCCTGCACCATTAACCCACCGCATTCTTCTTATTCGTCTCATCCTGATGTATATATTTATTTATATAAATATATACAGATATAGGTGATAAGTTTCTTAGATCAGTTAAATTGTCAAAAATACTATATATTTATATATATATATATATATATATATATATATATATATATATATATATATATATATATACATACATACATATGACTATGTATATATATATATATATATATATATATATCTATATATATATATATCTCTCTCTATATATCGCTATATATATATTTTAAATTTATAAATATATATATATACGAATATATATATATCACATTTATATATATTATATATTTATATAAACATATGTATATATATGCCCATAATTATATATTTATAAAAAATTCATACATATCTATGGATATATATAAATCTAAATAAAGATGTTTATATATATGTTTTTATACATATGTTTATATATATATGTATATATATATATATTTTATATATATATATACATATTTTATATATATATACATAGATATATATATACATATATAAATACGTAGTTCACGTAATCGCTAAATGGTATGCGGGGAAGTCTCGTTAGATACCCATGTAATCTATGCATGATTGATGTTGTCAATAATAATAATTCATTATTTATTCATTAAAAATACAAATAATAATGGCATACGTTAACAACAGTCTCGCCATGTGCAGCTTGATAACAGAATGGCTTTGCAGACAGTTCGAGACAGTAAGAATAAAATATCTGCAGTAACAATGGGTAACAAAGTGGGTAACAAAGTATTGTTTGCACGTCTTAATTCCTATACTAACATATTGCATGCAACATTTCTCTCCTAGCACTTTGTATGTGATCGCTTGAGCCTCTCGCTCACATCATCTCTCGTTTGATTGGATGGCGAGGTGATTATGATGCCGGAGTTTACCGGTGTTATACATCGAACGTGTCGAACGGGGTTTCACGAACGGAGGGGGTGATACATACATATATATATATATATATATATATATATATATATATATATATATATATATATATATATATATATATATATATATATATATATATATATATATATATATATATATATATATATATATATATATATATATATATATATATATATATATATATATATATATATGCAGAGATAATTACGTTTTAGACGTTGCTAAAGTATAGTTGGGGTCGTGATAATAACGCGGCCTTTCTTGTTTAGTTACGGACATGCCAATAGCGTACACGACAGCATTAAATCATGGTCACCTGAATAATGATCATGCCTGTAGAATAAAGACCATTTCCAAATGTACAAATTATAGTGATTTTAATAGCAGAAAACACAGTTTGACCTATTTCCCACACGATTATCACATGATAAAGGCCTTGCCTATTCAGCAGAACCAATGACCAACTATTCACCCGTAATAACCACGTTAATTGAGCACAAACGATGACGAAATGTCTTCACGATGCTCATTACGTCAGCAGATCGAACACAACCAAGAAAGGCACTGTCAATCATAGAGAACTATGTACGGTCAATCATAGAGAACTAGGTACTGTCAATCATAGAGAACTAGGTACTGTCAATCATAGAATACTAGGTACTGTCAATTATAGAGAACTAGGTACTGTCAATCATAGAGAACTAGGTACTATCAATCATAGAAAACTAGGTACTGTCAATTATAGAGAACTAGGTACTGTCAATCATAGATAACTAGGTACTGTCAATCATAGAGAACTAGGTACTGTCAATCATAGAGAACTAGGTACTGTCAATCATAGAGAACTAGGTAC
Organism: Urechis unicinctus; assembly: GCA_034190875.2. Lineage (NCBI taxonomy): Eukaryota > Metazoa > Annelida > Polychaeta > Xenopneusta > Urechidae > Urechis > Urechis unicinctus. The sequence continues at coordinate 69,643,577 of CM067358.1, read as the reverse complement.
TGTCAATCATAGAGAACTAGGTAATGTCAATCATAGAAAACTAGGTACTGTCAATCATAGAAAACTAGATACTGTCAATTATAGAGAACTAGGTACTGTCAATCATAGAGAACTAGGTACTGTCAATCATAGAGAACTAGGTACAGTCAATTATAGAGAACTAGGTACTGTCAATCATAGAGAACTAGGTACTGTCAATCATAGAGAACTAGGTACTGTCAATCATAGAGAACTAGGTACTGTCAATCATAGAGAACTAGAAGTCAATTAGGTACTAGTCTGTCAATCATAGAGAACTAGGTACTGTCAATCATAGAGAACTAGGTACTGTCAATCATAGAGAACTAGGTACTGTCAATCATAGAGAACTAGGTACTGTCAATCATAGAAAACTAGGTACTGTCAATTATAGAGAACTAGGTACTGTCAATCATAGAGAACTAGGTACTGTCAATCAATATAGAGAACTAGGTACTGTCAATCATAGAGAACTAGGTACTGTCAATCATAGAGAACTAGGTCAATCCCGAAATATGCGCCCCGTGTGCCCCGGACGAGCATGCGAAGTAGAGTGCAAGCAGCCTTGTAACCAAAAGCTTTACATACCCAGCCTCTCCTTCTCTTCCATCACCTTCAACATCGACATGCTCAGTCCGAGTGAGCGCAAACAGATGAATGAAATTCAGCAATCTCTAGCGGAGGCACGCGAGATCACATACAGGTGAGTGTTTGCCACGGGTTATTAGGGTCGATGGAGGTTATGTTTGCTGGTTGTCACATATACAGCATGCTCATATACAAAGTGCTGATAACTTGATTTAGGTCTTACTTTGTTAAACTGGAATAACCTTCGAATGATCAGCAGATCTCCTTCCTCGAATACAGGCCACGTTTAAATCTTAAAATCCATTTCCGTCGATGTTACTAAATTTGACAATATGTCGATCAATTATATATGTAAATACATAGATGATAGAACTCATATTTGTTACACGTGTAAATTAACTTACCTATTCTACGAAATTCTCACAGATATTATGTCTAATCTTGTTCATTTAGCAGCCAGCGGCGAAAATGTTACTGGTGTGCCTGGTCTATCATCCAAAATTACAAACACCAAAAACGAATTGACAAAACATTTGAACAATAACCCGTTAGCTGCCAGCCAAATATTTGACATTGCCGAAACCCTGAATGTTTCTGATATTGATGAGCGCTTGGTGGAAAGCACTGCTGATATTCACATTCCTTTAGGACACACTGTCCAACCGTACGTAGACCTGACCCTCACAAATATACAAACAGCGTTTGCCTACACACAGGAGCTGCTGAAAGCTGTACTTGACCTGCCCGATTCATCGAACCATGAGAAACGTGGCCGAGTTCAACGTTCCATTTAGCGACATAAAGAATTGATTATCCTCGAAACCAAACCAAACTTTGGAGTAAGTGCGATACACAGGGATGCAGGAAAAGGTTAAAGGTGATGCCAGTTCCAAGATGATTGCTGTTCAAGACCTGATGACTGAGAGAGAAATTGTTATCAATCGAATGGTTAGCCACATTTAACGAGGTATTTTGTCTTTATATATCTTCTAAATGTTTCCACTGTTGATCTCAAGCGAGTCAGTGTTTCCATCGTTTCCATTGACTGAATCAACAGCGCCATTTTGAGGTATAACACCAACGTTGTTTACTGGCTTATTTTTTCAATGTTTCATACCATGAAGCAGAAACTTAACGTATACCCCGATGTTTGCAGTTATACTATTGGGTCTTGGCCCAGATACCCGGATAATACTTAGTTAAGTACAGCACGTGGGCGGAGCTTAATATCCCATCAGACGTAGCGACCAAGGCAAGTCCAGCTTCTACCAACACTAATCTCGAGTCGCTGTTCGAAGACCTCTCGCTGAACTCCGATCACGTGAATGAGAAGATATACACGATAAGTGCAGCCAGTAGAGACCAGCTACAGCAATTGAGGTTCAACCTACAAGTAAGCTTGTGGTAGAGTAAACAATAACTGAGTTACAACTTATTGAAGTAACATCATGTAATTGTTGACAGCAGGAACTGTTGGTTGAGGAATCATAATACGCTATTTCATTGTCATAAGTATCGGCATTCGCGTTGTTTTGAATGTGTTTGAAAACATTTTCTGCTTGCAGAAATAATTTCATACCAACGGATATATTTTACAAGGAGTTAGGAGAGCGACGGTGGTGCAGCAAACATCGTATGCATAGCCCGCCCTACTCAATATTATCGCAGTGCATTGTGGGGAGACATTAAATGTTGGCTACCCATATAAGCAAAGACTAAGTCCATTCTCATAAATATAACTCGACTTACCTTCTTTGATATTCTATTTTGAACGGCAAAGGGTGTGAGCTAGCAATTCCGCAATTATCCACCGTCGCTTGTGCGCATGGGTATCATTATCGAAGCGGTTAGGATCTTGTGCCTACATGCGTTTGTACTGTCCCAAACTTTGGCGCACTCCGAAAGTCCCTGTTTTGTTTGCGTCATAGGTGAGATCGGTGGGGGTTGGGGGGGGGGGGGGCGCTAGGTAATGGGGTAGCCAGCTTTATCACTATCCTTCGACTTGGTCATCACTAACGGGTTGGACCTTACCGAGGCGGACGAGCAAGTTGAAGACGTAGCCTGCGTAATTACCTGTGCTGAAAGCTGGCACGCGGTGGAGGGAGAGAGTGTTGGGGTGGGGGTGGTGATGATACTGAGCCGCTCTGGTCAAAACTGATCGCATGTATCGTGATTGCTATGTTGGATCTACACCCATTTAATCCTTACATATACATGTGTCATCACATTTTCGGAGGCAGCTTCACTGTACAGGGGTTAAAGCAACCTTATTGGCTCTATCCAATATTGAGTCGATCAAGATTGAGTGGTGCTAGCCGCCGGGTGTGGAGTATACAACGTATGATGCTGTGTAGTATTTCTTTTATTACAAAATACAAAGATCTTCCTTATAGACAAAGCCCGTAAAGGGCTGTATGTGTATCATATACTTATTTTGCTTAAAGCTTGACTTTTGGGTTTGGTCTTGTTGGTTCATTTTAGATATATAAATGTATGTGCCGGTGTTTGTAATTAAATGCGTAGAATGTACTGAAATCACCAGTACATATACACATATTCATACATATTTTCATATATATAGATATATATATAGATATAGATATATATATATATATATATATATATATATATATATATATATATATATATATATATATATATATATATATATATATATATATATATATACATATATATATATATATATATATATATATATATATATATATCTCTATATATCTATATATTTATATATGAAAATACAATATTTATATATATAAGTGTATAGATATAAGTATATGTTTATATATACTTAGATATATGCATATATGTATGCATATATATATATGTATATATATCAATAGGCAAATATATACTTATATATGTATTGATATACAAATAAATATTATATATGAATATATATATATGTATATATATAATATATATTTAAATTTATATAAATATGAATAAGTTTATACATATATATATATAAATATATATAAATGTATGTGTATATACTTATGTGCTTATATATATATATATAAATATGTATATATATATAATATATATATATATATATATATATATATATATATATATATATATATATGTATATATATAAATGTGTATATCTTAATAATCCTATACTGCTAAGTCTATGTACATTATGTACGTCGGTTTCCCGTGTTTACCTAACCTAATACAATCCGTTAGCGTTGTGTGAGGCCATTCATTGTAATAGTATTGTACATAGCAAGAATCACATGATGAATTCATTTATTCATACGCTCGTCACGTTTGATATTGCCAATGCGACGTGCTTGTGCCTTATAAGGAAAAGAGAAGAGTTAACAAAAACGCACTCACGAATCTACAGGACAAATGGAATGCGCCAAAAGGAAAACGTATAACATACCAAATTCGACAACACTGGCTCTCGCATCATGTGTAGTTATCAACCTCTTTGCACGGGCATGTACTATTGTAGATGTTGCATATGCGCCTCGATTCAATGGTATCTTTGAATCGATTCTTAAATATTCGTCTGCCAAGGATCCGCATCCACGCACTGCCATAGTTCAGTGGGACCACAAAGAACTCGGTCACGCTGAATGCAAATTACATTATGGCTCACTTCTTTGATAATTGGACTTTATTTGCGTTAGTCATAGCGTTTTTGGTCGACCTCAGTGACCTGTATGGACTAAAACGACTAATTGCCGAATAAACATTCCCAATATGGCAGACAACACCCAATGCTGTGTGTGGTGAGTAAATGCAAACATCCAATGCGGAATTCTATTCTTTTGAAACCGTGAGTTTTCTTTACGTTAAAAGTTTATTAGACAAACTAAAGCTTGCATGATTGTGTGTTTAATTGCTTTATGTTTCTCCCGCTTTGAGCAGAGAGTGATAAACTCTATACCTTGTCCCTCGCGCTTAGTGTGTATGTGTGTGTGTGTGTGTGTGTGTGTGTGTGTGTGTGTGTGTGTGTGTGTGTGTGTGTGTGTGTGTGTGTGTGTGTGTGTGTGTGTGTGTGTGTGTGTGTGTGTGTGCACTTGAGTGTGTTTGTGCGCGCCCTTTGTCCCTGTATATATTCATGAACATGCATCCATGCATGTATCAGTATTGGAAAACTCTAGCTTGGATCCATTGTTGTTTCTATTCCAATAATGTCAATTATGATCTACTTGTCATACATGCAATAACCTGGGTTAGAAGATTGAAGTAAAGAACAGAATGGTTCTTATCGAGCTTTATATGCGCATAACCTTAACACATCAGACACTGATCGCTTCTGAGATATAAACCATATTAATTTCCAGGGTTTAATACATGACTAAATGGAATAGAACTCGAGCCCTGGTAGTGGTTCGGATAGAAATCTGCCCACAGGATGCAGTAATTCCACACCTCGCAATGCATGGGACTGAATTGTATCCTGCCTGCTGGCTGGGTAGAATTCCATCCAGTCTCCGACTGATATCTCCAAAGGAAATACGTAAAAAAAGGTAAGCTTGGGATGGTCTTCAGTTGTGACATCTCTAGGCGAGGAGGTTAGTATGTGTCGATACTTTTCGCTTGGGTATTCGCTATTTAAGGGACACATAAGTGACAATGGGACGTTTTTCGATGATGATGAATAACTTGTGCAACATCGGTCACAGTAGTACGCCACGAGCTCTTCCGTTTTCTTGGTAATCAAATTATTTCCTGCCGGGGCCATTCCAGTCAGCAGCCTGTTGCATTGCTGGAAAAGTCATAAATCTGATTCTCAAACACATGAATTATCGCGAGAGTAATATCTTATCTTAATTTATACAACACAAAAACGACTTCGCGGTACGCGTAAGCCACTGACCCATAAGTTTGGAACTTAGTCTGTTAACGACATCATAGCGGCTTCCGTATCCTGCGTCCACGCCCATTTGACGTTTTTCCCTACAAGACAGAGATCATTTTCTGCATATAAATAAGTGAAGCATGAGTTGGCCCACGTTTGACATAGCAAACTAATTCAACCTAATTCCAGTTAATCATCAGCACTTTAAGACAATATCGACAGCGTAATGACTTACTTAATTGTGGGGTTTGTTCCGCGCAAAGTACCCAATAACTCTAACAAGACGTCGATCATAAGGTCGTGGTCTGAAACCTCATTACTTTGAATTCGCCGGCTGCAATTCAATCGATTAAACCTCATTTGGTATGCTTGTGTAGGTGTTACCTGGGAATCCTCCGCAGTCATTGACACCTATTTATCGCTTATGTATTCGCTACATCTGAATTACGAAATCAATGACACGATTTCCCCGCTAAAGAGAATTTTAATAATTAACAATAATTTAGATAATATGTGAAATTATCCCGATTCGGCTGCGTGCTCAGAGGTGTTAATAGCCCCGACGAACGACCCAGCGCTGCTGACAAGTATTTGCGTTGGCTCATTTGTTTTCGTAATGTATCGACAATGCCAGAGGCGTAGCTAGCGATACGCACTTACGCACGTGCGTAACATCAATTTGAAAAGTGAAAAAATAAATATGGCCAAAAATGGCATCAAAGTCAAAAGCTAAGTGGGGTTAGACTTTACTGTCTGGAACTGTACATTTCTCCCCCGTCTGTGCGTAACATTCCCCCAAGCCTGGCTACGCCCCTGAATGCCATGCTTATTGTAAGTATGAAAATGTTGTAACTCTTATTGGCTGTTTCGAAGCAGAAGGCCACTTTGCAGCTTGCGGCATTGAATTTACTCACCTCCCTTCGCCAAGGGCCTGTGTCCGTGTGACTGAGGAAATGAGAACGAGGCACGTAAGGGTGAAGACAATGGTGGATGCGTGGGACTGCATGGCTGACTGAAACAAGTCACAGTTACAAACAAAACATAAAAACACTCAGACGTATCTAACCGTGTACAAGCGGTCATTTGGGATATAGCGAATTGATTTTCTGCCCTGGACGGTGTGGGAAATGCGTTGTCAGGTTTGGCGTGGTGTAGACGCCGATTAGCATGGTGTTGTCAGGTTTGGGCGTGGCATGCGCAGAAGGGACGCTGTAAGAGTGAGGTGTGCGCAGAATGGACGTGCTGTTGTTAGGGTGTGGCGAGGTGTAGATGTGTGTTGCGTGCGCAATCGTTGCCGGATGACACGGTGTGGTAGGTCTAGAAGCAGCTAGCGTAATATCAGATATTGCCGCGGAGCAAAGCTAGCTCTAAATTACCATATTAATTATATACGCACGTTTTATTGAATAGACACACAACCCCAAGGCAAAGAATAAGCGGCCCACGTCTTCCAGGTTGGAGCTTTTGGCCACATTGACGCTTAATGTCCCAATCCTGCAGCCTAATTGCTATCTGCACATCTGATATAGCCTACATCCCGCCTGCCGCCCAAGTCGGACCAACAAGCTGCTCCAACACCGCACTTAATACCTACAAATATTTATTGCATGACCAAACAATCTAGCTGGCTGCTTCGGGCATATTCACTGGCCTTTATCTTATTAGAGATAACCACCACATATACGGCGAGATCCACTTTGTCACTTAGTACCAGTTGGAATACCTTTTATCCATCACAAATACCAGGAATTACAACCACTGTTAAATAGTAGGACGCAAAACTTGATTCAGGATTCGGAATCCTGCCATTTATTTAGCACTATAGATGACAACCATCAATACTGATCACAATAAGAGCGCAACCTCAGCTCACCAGCATATTAACCCTAATACGATTAACATTAACAGGTTCTAGTCTTTTGCATTTTACATATGATCAAACGTAGCAAGCCAACTCCTCCCATAACCAATCGACCATCGAAGTAATCGACCTTGCCTAAGCATGCTAAAAACAAACGTATTCCCACTTAATCCATACGAGCTCCCCTGAACCCACTCCCCCCACAAACCCATACGTGCGCCTCTTATCCCACACCTCACCCTTCAGCCATACGAGCCTCCCGCCTCACCCCACTTAAACCATTCGACCCCACCCCCACTACAAACCGACAGAAATTTCCTTTCAGCATATATTAACTTCCATTTGACCTTTACGTGCACACACATCTACCCATTTGAATTACTCCTAAATCGACTCGTTTAACTCAGCAGCCCATTCGAACTCCACGATAATAGATATGCGAATCACCAATTCACCAAAACGAGCCCCTTACCTATTCTAACGTCATTTGACGAGGGACTCTATGCCCTAAATCAATCCCCAATGATACAGAATGTAAACATATCAACAATGTAGCCCAGTTTATCAAGGCACGCTGCACTCAGGTGGAGTCGCTTCATGTCCCAAGACAATTCGCTAAAAGGCCAAGAAGCTTCGTGAGAAGTAGTTAATAATGTAACCCGGATGTTGTTTAGAATCCAACTACACTGTCCCAACGGCTTCGTCGACGAGTAGGTCCGCACCCGAGCACGGGATGGTCAAAACTGGATGTCAACACGAGCGCTAAAATGTCTTCCGATGCTACACGATGGCATGTTACAAATGATATAATTGCCTTTTACTTGCGACTCATATATAATGCGCTTGCTGTGGTTGTCGAGCGGCGCCTTATTTCACTCCCACCCCTCACGAGAGAAAACGAGATGTGAGTGGCGTCACGCGGAAGACTTCTCCTGTTTCCGATGTCAGGGCGATTTGAATAGCGTCGACGAATAGCAGCTGACTCATCCACGTAAGGTTACGTACCACGAACCGCACGAAAGCACACTAAAAGTCATATTATTCTTCGCACCAATTGCTGATAATTGTAATTGCAGTCTATAGATAATATACACAAGGCGTGCGCTCTCGAATGATCCTCACAATAAAGGAAAATTATATCATACATCCAATAGAATAGTAATAAAATTTCCTGAACCGCATTATGAAGGTAATTACCATTGAAGATTAATGCAAGAAGGAAGGTTGTTCAAAAATGTCGCATTGGTATTTCTAGAAATATGTACGAACCCTCCACTGCAGTCAGCACCATCGAGACTAATTCCAGGAAAAGCGGATTTCCAGATTGAAGTTTCTTTTAAAGCCACACGTACATTATGTAATACAATGGTGACCGGCCTGTCTGGTTTGAAGGAGGCATGTTTTTCTCTTTGTAGAGATATTATTTAGGCTAACAAGAAGTGTTTTCAAAACAAAATATAAATAGCTGCTGCCGTATCATGGTGTTGATAATACTGGAGGGGTCGTGTCGCGGTACAAGCAAAAAACTTCACCCGTCAAATCGAACGGGACGGGGATGGGGGGATAGGATTGTAACGTGTACAGTTATCTAGTCGAGGTTATTGCGGTATGGCTCCGCTATCTAACACGCTATTTATGCATCACTCCCTAAACTTGTCAGAGTATCAAGCATCTTGTTGGGTTTGAGTATCTACCCCAGGAAAATATCCTCCCCTTTAATTAGGTTAACAGATAAAGCCTTCAGCTCAAGTAAACCACATACATGTGAGGCTGTGTAGATGTCGTATGTTCCCCAAAAATGCTGTTTGGCGAACAAAGGAAATTTACAAACACATCTGCTGCGGCCATTAGAACAGTTCTACAGGTTACTGCAAGAAATCATTATGATACATTGAAGTGCTGCTGACATGATATTCAATTGTGACATACAAAATGCTATATTGTGAAAATACAAATCATTTAAAATGTACAATATTTAATATCGCCGTTTACGGGTAATGCGGTAGTTCGTGTTCAGTAACAACATAATGAATCGGGGAAGTGATTTCTTGTTATAAATGTAAGGTGTATTATTACAAATTTTGCATCAGTCGAAACAGCTTTTGTGTTACAGTGATAGAGCTTGGAAGTATTCGATGCTTAGCAAACGACGGTAATACAATGGCCACATTTGTACTGAATCGACACGCCGTATACTGATTTACAGACAGGCAGTATTTCAACATTTCACAATTTGTGAATAATGTAGAATAGCTTTATCTATTGAAGTTGACCTACCCTACAAGCACAAAATTACTTCAGTTCTTCAGTATGACAATAACGAGGCATGCATAATTCTAATCCATAATTTAAAAGCAAAGTTAAAAACATGCTGAAATGTGTCCATCTATTCTCTCTCTGAGAAATGCATCAAATTCCATCTTACCATATCTATTAAATATACATTCGTTATAACCGAAGCAGTTTCACATAGATATTCTGATACGAAAGCTATGCCCTTGGCCTAATGCTATGTATTGTTAAAATGTTTGCAGAAAGCGTCATGTATAAATCACCCGTCAGGCTCATAAAACCAATTTCTATCAATGATGTACCGTTAACCTTGGTATATTCGCCCTAGCATTGAAGGTAATGTAATTTATGTTTGGCATCTACGACTTCACAGCTAAGTAAACATCTAATACAGATACCCGCCGTGTGTCAGACATTAAATGGGGACTTACTTTCTTTCTCGGATTGGTCGCTTGGATAATTCCACGTGATGCTTAACCTTGTGTTGCAGAGCCGCGCCGGTGTTTGCCTTGTGGTAAGCTGCCGTAGTCTGTCAGTGTCATCTCACTGCCCCTTATATTTAGAAGCGCTCCCGTTTGGAGGTGGGTGGGGGTGTGGCCTACGGATAGGTAGTGGGTGGATGGCTAGTTGCATTGGCGTCACAAACTGCTTGTGCCGGACAGCCAATTAACATTATATTCACATTGGAGTTAAGGGGATAGGAAAAGGATATGCTTGGTGCTCGAATCTTGTCTGAATGCATCGTAAGTATCAGATAGCTCACTTCCTTGAATTAACTACCATTGCAAACATATCTAAAAGCCACGAGGGTAGCGACTCCATTGACCACCACCCAAACTACCTTCGGAGCGAGACATGAAGTAGACAAGCTGTCAATCAATACGTTATACGCCATCCTCACACAAAACAATCTATCATGCCCTAAAATGTCTGGTCCATTAACGGTAAATATGCAAGAAAATGAGCTTACTTACAACGCGCTAGTAGATGGGCTAAAAGTGAAAATTTAACCATCTTCAACCGGATTAAAAAACTTGCTCAATTGTATGCTTTACAATAGCGCATAGAAATAACGAATTTATCCAGGCATATTTTGAAAGTGATCATTTGGATCCAGGACCTGTGATTAAATCGTCTTAATCTGCCATTAATTGTAAGCTTCATTCGCAAAAATGCATCAATACTGCCAACGAAAACTCATCGAATAACACCAGTCCATATTCAACCAGTTCCGGTTACAGAATAAGCACGACTTCTGGCCACGGCATTTTTGCTGGCATGCAAGTTGTTTGCTGGCCAATAACAAATGCACAATGAGCGCGTTTTTCATAATATTGCCACAATAATCCGCCTATCGTCGCCTATTGTATCGATTGTTTGGGGTCCATCATAGTACTGTACAGCCTGGTGCAATCTTTACCAAGCCGTATTTGCAAGTTGTCTATAACGTCATACGATGACTACTACACTGCAAATATTACCGGACGCATGTTAGACGCTCTAACAAGCTAACGGTGTGTTGCTCTTATTACGAGTTTGCTTTTCATAAACATTGATGGCAAAAAATTAGCGATTTTAAGTTGCGAAGAGTTTATTTGAGAGGGATATGTGTCGTTACAGCATCGTCGACTGATGAACACACAAGCCGTGCTCCTGATAATGAAGTCATTAAGTTTATGCTGGGTGTGATGTAACAAAGAAATGATGCAAATGTTGTAAATGCAATTAGAAGTCACGAATGACGGCGGGTTAATTATACTGGATGTAGCGCTGATTCATTATAAATGCGTGATGAGCGACGAAACAAAATTAGGCAGTCATTTAGCATCTTTCGTGTTTCCGGCTGATGTGCTGTGACGCCGGAAGAGTTGCATGAGAATATCATCACTCGTGGGCACATCCTCCGCCACATGGGCATCACTCATATCACTTATTGCGCCACCACTGTACTGACTCGTGTCACGTATGCTCCCATAATAATTCATTGGGTTAAGTTGAATCAAATGTAACTGAACATTAAGCGCCAAACCCAATGAAGATGGTTCGAAATAACATCTAGTATTATCTTTGTAGCTGTTTGAATTGCCCTAGGGTGATAGGACGATTACTACTTTGCTCAAGCGCTGCCATGCAGCCCAAATATATGCTAACAGCCTTTGCGTGAAAGATGATCAGATAAGAACAGCGACAGGAAATCAAAATCAGTTTCCGGTTACAACTCTACAGAATAGTGATTTCAAATTTGCATGCGCTCGCTGAATTCAGTAAGACGGTTAGAATATATTCGTCTTGGGATTATCTTTGCATTTATTTGATACACGTGTAAACTTTATATCAATAAAGTATGGTGATAGTCAGCAGAAACCAATCACTTGGTAAGATGTCAGGTACGCCATCGGGGAACCAATAAAGCATGCTTGACATCAAGCATACCAAACTAATCAGAGAACCAAGAAGAATAAATGAAACCGAAATGCTACAAATTTCAACACGAAAAAGATGGTTAGATTTTACAAAATACTTGTTGTCATACCAACTACAAGAGACACGGACGCATATTCTCACTCATATTTTGTTTATCCTAGCGATGGAACAATTTATGACTGCGGATTTAGACTCTTTGCACTATGAATAATTTAGTGCAGAACTAGCTCACGATTTACAGCACATTTTTAGGATGTTTATTGGTTAGTTACATAATGACGAATCATTGTTACAGCATCCATATTTGACTGGAAGGCATATGCCTGCATTGTAACCCTTACCACATCACACTTGCTTGACAATGTATTGCGTCAGTGTCAGTTTCTTGATGCGGCATCCACAAATGATTTTGCAACATACGTAGTGGTTGGAATGTTGGTCTACGCGCTTCCGGCATCCGCCTACCCACTTCGGCATATTCTGCAATCGCTTTCCAACAAAATATTTCATCGACGCCCAATCGTCCATGCTTCTAATGCATCAAGTTACAGAGCCGATTGGTCTTATGCGATATCGTGGCTATTATTATTGCCTTTGCTTCTTTATCGTTATCATAATGATTTCTCATAATACGCACAATAGGCTTATGTCATTGCATCTTCACTGCAAGATAATATCATTAACAACATTTGTCAGATTAATTTATTCGTCAAATTACATTAGGTTTCACTTCTGCACTGAAGTTCCCCTAATTGGACAGAGTTCGCACATGTCTTCGATAAAAGATTCATTATTTCAAAGATAATGCCAATAAACACAATATAATTAAAAACTGACTTTTCATAACGTTATATACAATGAAATATAATTAATGAACAGTATGTAATAACCACGGAGCAGCGGTCAATGTGGTTAGTTAATAATCGGTTACTAATAAGCAGTCGTGTAGAGCAACAAGCGTCACACCATCTCGTTAAGGCCATGGTTCGGATGCGGTGTGGTGTACCGGCAATGTTAACTATATCCGTGACTGCAAGGACTTCTCCTCAAAGAGAGTCGGTTGAGTATCAGCTCACTAATTAGATAATCTAACAGCTACCAAGCTGCACCAAACTTGCGGTCCCTGTTATTTAATTCTATTCCAGTTAGAAATATTATCGATAGATATGTATGAACCTTTTACTTGTTGGGTGTTCATATGATTCGAGATTAACATCACTGCAGTGATTTACCGATATCGTTAGTTCACCCGTCTGTCATGGTCAGCGCTGTAAGTGCATATGCGCGCATGCATTTAGTACCTAAATAATCCATGTATGCTATCGTAGTACAAGGTTGCTTGGCGAAAACATACAATGCACTTATATTCCCTCAAGTGAACGCATGCAAGCGAAATGCCATTAGCGTTAGAAAATGTGGAAAAGGCTGGCTTGCAATAATCCATTCAATGACGGTTTAATATCTACAGTAAATACAAAACAACCAATGACTGCTGGTTAATGTAGATGTACTTTTCAATTACGCAAATCTTCATCAAATTTGTTATTTGTCTTTGTAAAATCAATTTATAAACTCACCGAGAAGAGCTATTGCCAAAATGTTATGTCTCTCATTTCCGGCGCTCCAAGCGAAACTCATACTTATTCAAGACAACGTTTTTGCAACAATCAACTAGAAAGAGGCTGTCTCGTGAGAACTGTTTGTGTTAATTATAGCCAATATCCCATTACTTCCAATCGCATATTTTGTGTGGGCGCATAATCAGAAATGCTGATCACACTTTAACGTAGACACTTCTGTTTGCACCCTGAGTAGATCTATTCATTTCATTTAAGATTGATTCCAAAGGATGCTTATGGGGCGGTTGTGATTTAAAAAATGAACACGTGGAACGATGAGCGCAACAATCCCCCTAACGCAACTCTATACAACACAGTAAAAAAAATTGTGGCATATTTCACCTAAACAAGATTTTGCGTGAACAAACTTATCATGAAACGGCTTATGTATATTTGTAAACTTCTTGTAACATTTTGTAAAATGTCAGCCAAGAATGCAAATACTTATTAGCTCGACATTAGTCCTTTGCATGCAGTGAGCAATAATTTCATGATATTATATAAACGGAAATAGTTTAGACTATCATTGAATGATGATTCATCATCTTATGCATAGTGCTGCGTAATGCCCTCAAAGAGAGTGCCATCCATGAACCCTTCCTCTCTGCAGGTGTCTGAATGTCCATATAAGGTGCACTGAGCTCTGTGATGGCTAAGTTTAAGTTGACATCTCTGTGTAAAATTTGTTTAATGGGTTTTGTCAAGGGTTTATGTACCATAATTTGTTGGGACAATTTGCAGTCGCAGTGTGCATGATAACATATTTTGCAACTATCACCGGAAACTTAGTTATGTCAGCTTCTCGGTATAATTTGGGGAGGTCTAGCTTACAGATTTTCTTGTCAAACTTGAATTAGGGTGGAAAATGGTAGCGATCCGTTGAAACCCTTGAATATATGGACATCAAGGCTAGAAATATTATAAGTATGTATTACACTAGTGACGTAGCAATAATAACGACAACGTTACGTAGCAAAGGCTCTCAAAAGTGCTAGTCTGGATTGTCGCCGTCAGCCTCCACGGATATGCTTGACAGCTTACTGTTATTATGTCGACTAAAACAATGCTATTTCTAAGTATGAGAATTGTACAATTGATGATCGTGCTTCATATTCCCACGTTCCATGCCACAAAATTCCTTGTTAACCTAAAACCTGAAATATTTGTGCACCACGGTATGTATTAATTTTGGCTTGTATAATGGTTGTATAATAACCGTCATCGGTCAACATTCGGGCTTAATAAATATTGTCACAAGATAGCTATTAGCAGCGGGCTGCCATGGTTATGTTCGTCTCGAAATTAGATTAAAGAGGTAAAGTATGTAACTGGAATGTATCAAGAAATGTCATTGCGTCAGTGCCTTCATCTTGAAAAACCACTTCATATTTGGTGGTTATATAGTGCACATAGCTGATCGTGGCCTTTCTGATGTGTACGGCATGAGACGCAATGACTGGGATGTGACATTTATAAAGGGTGCATATGAATAAACTGTACCCATAGCTATCGTTGACTAGCATATTTGGAATTCAGAGTTTTATGCTCAGGAAGCAGTTTTGTGTATATCCCCGGAAGACCATGACAGTGAAGCGGCGTAAGCCAAAGGATGTTATGCTTACCACACAATTAAAGAGGTGTTGCATAGTCACCGCCCCCATGTCACGCCAGGGTAACGCACACCAAACTGCACATGCGAAATCATCACAAAAATAGAACCAAGCCATCACAAATTGCTGCCGTTAATTTTATCTACTTGAACCCACAATAACACGTTATGTCTTCATGTGGCACTGCATGAAACATGCTGACAGGGCAATGGTACCTGGTGAAACCGCCAGCAGGCATATGTTTGAGGACGTATAGTCTGTAACCCTAGCAGTGATAATTACATGAGAAACTGCACTATAATCATTTTCCATCTGCGTTTTCTTAGACTAATCTACATCATTTTCATTCAAATAAGTCACTTATTGTAGCTGAACAAATAAGGTGGGGGGGGGGCGTACATATTTGCGACAGCAAGATGATAAAGGAGTATGAGAAGTAAACTATATAATACATAAACGTGTCATGAATTAAGACATTAGGTATAAGAATGTTTTTTTTCAAACGAACGCCAAGGAAACTATTCATGCCCCTGTCATTCTATTATCCCGCGTGTATATTTGGGGTATGACATTATTGCGGGTGGGTAGCACATGAACCTTGTTATGTGTTCCGTTGGTTCTCTTAAACTTGACTGTTGTGTTTAATATTGATATCATTCTTTACACATGTTTCATCGTTTCTGAAGTAGTTGCATGTGAATAATTACTTGTATTGGACCCATAGTAATGTGGTGTATAAATGTATGGTCTTTCCCATGCTGCACAAAGTACCTCTTGACATGAATAATAAGACATCAAATGGATAGTTAATGGCTAAAATACGTTTACAGCCTTCGATATTGACAGGCCAAAGGTTTATAAACAAATTATAGATATCATTTAAGCAGCGAGAATTGCCTATAAATGTGTTAGTGTCATGTAGATGTCGCCACGGAACTGTTAATGGACAAAATGTTATACAAGGAACTGCGAGAACATGCGAAGTCATAAAACATAGCAGCGAGATAACTAATTAACATGGCTGAATATGCGCCTTCAATTTATGCCATTAGCTATCAAGAAACATCTCAGATGGTGACCCGGTGATGGCAGCTATTAAGCACAGTCATATATTGTCGAAACATGATGCATTTGTTTTACATGTTGTTTGAAGTAAATAGTAAATAGGCGTCAAGTACGATCGGCTTTACTATCATCCCATGCACCAGTTCAGTACTTCATTGAAAACAGTCACTGAACGCAAGTCAACTCTAATATTTCTCCCGATCAATAACATATATCGGCAGTAAATATGTTGCATGATATAATAAGATAATCAGCTTGGATAAATGGGTAAATATATCATTTGAGACATCTAAGTGAGCATTGAGACTGTCACGAGAGGATTTTTTGTGATTTTTTAGATATCAAATGCAAATGTATGTGACACTTATTGAGTGATCAGTGTTCGTGCTGCTGTTTGTGATGCGGAAAATGTCATGCATCGGATTTATTTTCAACGTGTAAGGATATTTCTTGTATGCTAGTCATATACCATTAATAGTCATACAGACAGTATGTGCCAACGATGGAAAGCATCACCACGTCACGAGACTGCCACGTATAAAACAGAACTGTTTTATGAAGTCGTCTCGTTCTATTAACTACAGCCTGTAATTACCACATAGGTACAGAACTAAGAGGTTACGCGACCGAGTTATCAACTGGGGAGGTCCGTATGTTGACGACATTGCAACATGTCAGAGCATGGTGATCTAATTTAGAATGGGAAATAAAGATTGGATCGATTATGATTGGTTATGTTCGGTTAGGCGTATTAGGTTGATGCTGATATCAACGCCAATCAACGCACGAAGTACAATGTTGATTAACAAAGAGGGATGCAAATGGAACACTTTTGGCAAAGCGCCAGTATATAAGTCGCACTAGTTATTACGATTATACAACAAAGCAACAAGAAAACACATAGATATGTCCCTGCAAAAATCACACAAATACCTGGACAAGCAGGCACACGCGGGCGAGTATCAACGCGACGTGGAAAGGTAATCTCTGCGGAAAAGAAAAACAGATGGGCCACTTATTGGTCTGCTTGTAACGACTGATTTGTTTTGTGTCAATGACGACCGCCTCTTAAGTGGAGGGCACAAAAAACATGGTAATAGAAAACAGTGCCGTACATTGACTACATTGTGGCATATTTTAACAAAACAAAGACGATGCCGCATGGCATAAAAATCCGTTTCATGCATCATGTGTTATGTGTACAATTTTATTTCACTGCGATAACTCATTTGGCATATGTCGAGATAGATGTAGGTACTTAATTGGTAATATGCCAAACATACTTGTCCACATCATGGGTACAAGAGAGCGGTAGAAGAGACATTTTGGACAGCTTTAAAGTCCTAATACCAAACAGTAGAATATTAATGGAATGGGTTTCATTACTAATTGTACAGATGGCTTTGGAAATCTCAACGTCTCGTCTGTTATATTTTCTCTTGCATAAATTTCTGCTTTAATTATGAATCATATTTGTCTTTTGTCCCATAAGTAATGGACACAATATATGTTTATGGTCAGCAGAGTATGGAGGGCTTCAAGTTAGCGATAATAACCTTAACATTGTGGCTCATTCATTTATATTGTTTTGCAAGTTGTATGGTACAATGTGGATAAGACAATAAAAAAGGCATGGTAAATTTCGACGGTAACAGTGTTCTTGATTGAATTACGTCTGGCATTCTGTGTACAGAACGGCATAAGTATATTGTGTCTCAGATAGGTAATTGATACTGTCATTTAATGTTGCTAATGATCTGACAATGCTTTGGTCGAAGTTAAGCACAACATTGATCGTATTCGCAAATTGGGGAAACAAATCCATCATTCTATTGCAGTTACATGCGTAATGCCCAAGACACAACGCACATTGCGTTGATTTAGATGTGTCAGCCTACTGATTGATTGTCGCTTACACTGTTTCCAATAGTGGCTCAACCACATAACGGCTTGCACAATTGAATCTCGTTATTAAGCAAGAATGCATCAATAAATGAGTTGATAATCAATCCTTTGCATCAGAAACGCGATATTTTTTTATTAAAGCGAGAACTGTTTTGACTTTTGCCTCGATCATTGAACGATGAGCCATCATCTTGTGTTTAGTGCTGCCTATCGCAATCGAAGACAGTGTCCTCTTTAAATCGTTTCTCTTAGCAACTACACTGAAGATAATTCTAGAAGATGAATAATGGTGTGGTATAAATTGCTATTTCTATTATGACATACGTTTCATGCATAGTAAATCGATATGAGGCCAGGAGTTGATGTAGTATATGACGCTATTTATTCGCGGGCCCATTTACAGCTTCAATCGAAATAATGCTCCATTAGCCGTCTATTAAGTCACGTGATATTTAAATGATCTTGTCTCTGTAGTCGTCAACTAATGTGTTCAATATTGCAAACATCTAACCGATGGCATTATAAATGCATTATAACCGCAAAATGCCTAGGTCCCATGAGATCCATGCACTGTCCAGCGGCTGTTTACGAGTCTCGCACGGGCCACAGATCTACTAGCACGTACGGACCCCATACGGCGTGTCGCGCTGCCCCGTGCAGGGCCCGTACGTTGTTTGGAAGATTTCTGCCCACGTACGGGTCAAGTGGCCAAAAACGGACTAGGCACTACTTTTGAGCATTAGCTCCTTACGGCTTTGTGTCCGTAGAAGGCCCGTTAGCAGTCGTGCGGGGCCTTTCGGGGCCTGTGAGGGGCCTTCGCGGTTTTCTTACGGGTGGGCCCGCAAATCGTTTGGGTCCCCATGACCACATACGAGAACCCAAGAGCCCCATGTAGGCCTCACACGGTCACCGCAAGGGCCCCGTGTAACT
Organism: Urechis unicinctus; assembly: GCA_034190875.2. Lineage (NCBI taxonomy): Eukaryota > Metazoa > Annelida > Polychaeta > Xenopneusta > Urechidae > Urechis > Urechis unicinctus. The sequence goes on along the minus strand of CM067358.1, from coordinate 69,624,422 downwards.
TTGTTGCGATTTGAACCCCGGGGTTCCGGCCTAGTACAAAATACTATTATTGTGTTATTCTATGGAACTTCATCGGACTGTTTGGTTAGAGATCTAGACTTTATGTGATATGTAGGACTTTGCACAGGACTTGTTACCTTTGAATAAAATAGAATAAAATAGAGTGCTTAACTCTAAAGGACTTGTGTAAACATTGTAATTTACCGCATGCTACGTGCGTCTATTAACTTAATTACCTATGTTGTCGGTGTATGAAATTAACTGTGATTTAGTTAGGGTAGTGGTTTTTCTTTTGTCTAGGAAATAAATAATATATATACCAAAAAACGTTTTGGGATGCTTTAAATAATAAAAAATAGCATTGAGTATAAAATATATGTATTTACAACGACTGAACTACGGCCACTTTTTGAAAAACGCTCACTTGTCAGAATTTATAATATTTTAAATTATCTAAGAAACTTTAAAGAGTGTGACCACAACATCTTACGGGGGAGGATTTCTTACGGGGCCCCAATGCCGTACGGGCCCGTAAGCACCTGTAGGTCTCATGACACATATGCATTATGCGGGCATATAGTCTTCCTCTGTTTAACTTGGCGAATTTGCCAAGTTACCTTGATCAGCCTCGTTTGTGACTATGTATGTATGTGGGTGTTTGTTAGCTCACATTTTGTCACGCGATATACGTCGCAATTGTAAACATGTATCCGAATCTTTTGAATAGTTGGCCCCAGTTATGCGTCGAACCCAAAGGTTTTGTTTTGACTTTGAGCTAAGGTCAATGTCATCGAAAATTTCCTACAGATGGCACGAACTTAATTGCGCCATTTGTGTTCAATATTGCAGCAATCGTACAATTAGTCATAACATTTTATGTAGGTTTTATATTTATTTTGGCAGTTGCATATGCATTTCGTTTTGTTAACGGAACCCTGAGTAAGTAGAAGAATTATATATGCACTCTCCCGTGGTGAACGTCATCCCATGAATAATAAGATACCAAGCGGATGGTGAATGCCATGTTTAGGCTTACAGCCTTCGCTATTGACGGATATGAGATCTAAGGGCAAATTATAAATTATTCTTGATGCTACGAAAGTGGCTTGTAACTTTGTTAGCGTCAAGAAGATGTAAAGGTATCTGTCGCAACGGAAGTTTTACGAGACAACTGAGTGGTTGATCACAACCAAGATGTTGTACATATGTCGCTGTGTGTACAGCATAAGGTACAGGAAATATAGAAAATAATCGCCAACAGCGCAAAATATGCGCCGTTTATTTGATAGATTCATTAGCCAAATATAAACATTCCATATGGGGTTGGTGACGCAGCTACATACGGTCGTCACATTTGTTGCAGTAGTATAGGTAATAGCGGTTCCAGAGACCCCACCCAACACCCAAAGAAAATCGCCCACACCCCATATATCCAACCAGCCAACAACCATATTTCCAACAGACTGAGTTTCAGGCAGCAATGAGTCGCGGGGAGCAGGGGGCCACTAGTCGCAAGGGGCAGGGGCAGGGAGTAACGAGTCGCAGGGGAACCACCATCACCTATACTACCATTTTCCAGGGTCTATCCATAGAGTTCTTTAAGTGTAAACATTCTGGGCCTAAGTCTGCCAACAGTAGAACGCCCCCATCGGCCTCTCTGCGGTCCCACTCGGTCTTCCCAGCCAAGGACCGTGATGCTCCTGTTCCACGTCCAGGCAACTATTAAACCTCCCGTACGTGCCATAGTCGCCGTCTTCGAGACCCCCAATTAACAACCACCCCCAAGCCACCGTCTCCTTATACTTCTTCCGATCCTTGTGATACACCTGGTTATACATCTCAGCCCTCCCCAGGTCCTCGTAGGCGCACAACCTGGAGACGCATTCAACAAATACCCAGATGGTCGCCACCGGCAGTGGTGCAACCCAAACAGAACCTGAGGCTTATACATGTTCGGAATCACCCTCCCAGGACTCCGAGTGTAGAGGCACTTTATCTCGAGCAGCACAACCTCCTCAGGATTCCCCCGACAGACAGCATCCACCCCACCCCGCCGGATCGGGAGCACACAAAAGCCATCCGGAGAGTAGGCAGTTGCGCCGCCCTGAATATAGATATTGTTTCAGTAGACCTTGGTGTCGCACACCTTCTCCAACACCGCAATTGCAACCTCCTCAAAAGTCTGACCCCAGAAGCAGGGCGCGCTAAAGCGAACACCCTCCTTGCTAGTTTTTTCAATCAGCTTCATGCTATAGCTGCTGAAGTAGTTTTGCCCTATGATAGCAGAGTAGTCACTTCCTCCAACGCAGCCCTTCCTCGTGCTCTCCCACTGGTTTGTATTTTGCTTGACTCCGGAATGATCGTTGTCACCTCCAATATACACAGCAAACACCACTCTTTAAATGGTCAGTCGGTCAATCTGTATCTAACATAAACTCTTTTACACCACCCTCAAGTTCAGTTATACGCTCTTCTGTATTCATTTCTATACATTATACCCTCAATTATTCAATAGGCTGATTCATATGTGCACGTTATGATTGGCGGCTGTGATTCATATGTGCACGGTATGATTGGTGGCCGAGGGCCCTTAGCATTCATGTATGCACGTCATTATTAGAGCACAAACCTGTGGCCACTATGTTTGGGGTGTACACAGCATATTTAAGCTAATTAGTCGCTATATACCACGAAGTTATCATACTAAGATTGTCTCTTAGTATGACACTGCAAGGCTTGAGTTGTCAAGTGCCACTGTATTTGTGTACCGTGAAGAGGTAACCCGGGGCCTCTATACCACATACATCTACACCTACTTCCTAGTTATATCACCCTCTCCCCCTATAGTGGAGGGGACATGAATGAGTCAGTGAGGTAGGGCAGGCCAGATAACATACAGCCCAATTTTCGGTGGAGGTGGGGTCACAGGGGAAATCCCGGGGCCTCTGTGGTCCTGCTGAAACTGGAAAGCAGTTGTCATACCAGGAGGCTTTTGCACTTTTTCACACAACGTCTATGCATTGAGAGCGGTTAATTTGGGTTCGCAGACGTTCACGGTTTACCGAGGCAGCCTCATCACGGACACGCGACAGGTCCTTCAACTCTGCAAGCTCATTTGCTTGCAATTTCCATGCTGGACTATCAACCCTCCATGCCTTCTCCAGGCTTGCCATTTTAGCTTTCCGCCGGTCTATATCCCTTACTATCTCAGTTATCTAAGCTAGGTTGTTGACCAGCTCACCCCTCTGTGTCTGCATAGCCTTGTCAAGCCCTATAAGCTCTCGGAGGGATAGTTCGTTGTCTGTTTGTGTACCTCAGTCTTGGATGGTATTATGAACGTCCTCAATATAGCTTGTTTCTTCCGCACCACCGTTTTCACCAGAAATAGCTTCAGGGCCCCTCACTTTAAAAATTTTCTGCGGCTTTAGCAGCTGCTTGGTCAACGCCTTGGAGGGTTGTTGCTTCCTATTGTGACACTGCTTTTCGGGACCACCCAGTGAACCTCAAACGATCACGGACGGCCTTAGGCACCCCACCTTGTCTGCTAGCTATTGTTTGAAGTGAAAGCGGGGCCTTAGTATGAGACTGTATAATAATAAAGTCAGGGTAGTCCTTCAAACTAACTGTCCTCTAAGAAGTTCAAACTTTTTCAGCCAATGCATCGTAATAATCATTGACAGCACCTATAACGAGTCGGCCGTCCTGTGGTATAGACTGATCCATCCCAATGTCCCCTTCTGTAACAGGTGGGAGAGTGGCCGGTGGGGGAGTCTCCTCTATTTCAGCGAGCTAATCCTGATCCTTTCTTCCAGAGTCGTGCAAATCCTCCTCCACTGCGTCGTTAAATGTTGGGTTATCAAAGTTCAAAATGAAGAGTACTTATGGACGCAAACTAAACCCACACTGCCGGATACGTGAGCCCCTCGGGGAAAAGGGAGTGCGACAGTCTGTACTTATAACAAACAATCCAAGCACTATTGATCAGAACCAACAACTGCTGGTTCGCTTCCCCAATCTAGGCGCAGACGACGTCATTGTTCCAGGGACAGCACGGCTGGCCTTTACAATCATGCCGACATCGACTGATGTTAACCGCAGCGTTGTGCAAAACGCAAATGACAATCAAGATTTCTGTCTATTGATGACAGCGATGTGTACCACTGTTACCACGAATTGTGGCGGACTGCACAGGAGAGACAGGGCCTCCAGTGCCAGGGCATTGACACATCAGATGACAGAAACACAACTAAGATACGAGTGGGGGCAGGAGACAAGGATGAGACCGAGGAAGAGGACAAGGCCATAGCCGATGTGCATAGTAAAAGGTTCTACGTTCCGCTTGACTTTTAACTCCTCGAGAGTCACATGCCATTCTACCAGAGCGCGCTTAATGACAGACTGGAATACGAGCTCACGTTCAACGACTACAACCACGTAATTCACGAAACAGGTGACACTGACGCAAGCTAAAAAAATTATGGCATCTCGAGTATGACGTGGTTACCCAACCAGAGTTTGACGGCATGATACGCACCCAGTACACAGGTCGGCTCTCGATTCTGTATGACCGTGTACTTCGTCACAGGAAGCTTGTATACATTAAAAGAGATACACTGTGGAACATCAACCTGAACGTGCCTGCTCGTAGGATGAAGGGCATACAACCCTAAGATTACGAAGGTCAAGTGATCATTACGGGCATCCCCAATCAACTCTATGCCCAAGGCATGCGTGGCTACCAGCAGTGGGATGAGGTGAAGAAGGCCTTTGCAGCAACGAGTAAACGAGACCCCAGTGTAGCAATAGCAGTAAAAGACTTGGCATTGTCGGACGTGTCCCTAGGAGAGTATCTAACCAGTAAATATGCTCTGTGACTCGACTTAAGGACGAGTGATGACGACCAGCTGCAGTGTAGTGGCAGGGCCTTGGAAAATACGTCGTAGGGTATCACCATTCAGATCACAAAAAGAACGGGCCGGCGCATTGAACGTCTATATGTATATTGTTATGGATGCACAGCTTCACATTAAAGATGGCAGGTTCGCCGGCTTAGTCTACTAAGATTCCCCAGTACAATGAGATCAGACACAGGACAACTCGGTGGGAGAAGAGTTTACATTTCCAGAGGGTCCCTGTTCGGCAATTGTTTGTGGGCAGACAGGATGTGGGAAAACCGCATTCATCCTCGATCTACTTGAAGGGCCCTTCTTCGACACCTTTAAGCATATTATAATCCTCTGCCCTACCAAACGTTACAACGAGGCCTATCAGACGCGGTCATGGGTGTGGAACGATTCGGATGTGTATGTAGTTGACCCAGGGGAGCGGTTCCATGACCTCTTGAGGGCTTTCTATCACTGATTTAAGAGCGAGCCTACCCTCTACATTATTGATGACTGTTCGGCAACAAAGGCCCTAACCAAGAAGGAAGACATGTTATCCGAACTGGCCGTTAGTGGCCGCCATGCGCTGAAAAGTGTCTGGGTCCTCATAAAAAAATTCAACTTTGTGCTGAAGGATCTACGTGAACAGACCCGTTGGATGGCACTTTTCCACGCCAAGGATCGTGACTCGTTTGAAGACGCCCGACGAGAGAATGATGTGATTCCAACGAGTGAGGAACGTGCCACAGTACGCTATCTACTAACAAAGACCAAGCACGCAAAACTGCTGCTGAAGACTGATCAACCCACTCGATATGCTGTTAATTGAGGTGATGCTGGTCCGCTGCTTCAGTAACCAATTTAGGTTTCTTTGTCTGAGGAGCAGTGCAATATATTAGACTTCGAAGGTGTATACGTATATGCATGGATCCTGATACCATTATTGATCAACTCCTTAAACAAGACGCGGCTAGCTCACAAACCACAAAGTCTGAGCGAGCAGAACCCCATTGCACAGCTGGTGTATATTTATCATCCAAGAGAGATAGGCTTGCTGCTGTCGTAGCTGGGGGTCAGGCCCGTCAGTATCTCGGCGATCAGCACCTGTCGATTGCATAGACTGAATCAATATCTGATGAAGAGATTACAAACCTCTATGCCAAATATGAAGCTCGATTGGGCGCTAGCATGATGCGGACTGGCAGTTCTCCAACTGTTTTCTAGAATTGCTTGTATGTTTCTGACAATCCCCCCAGAACATCAGCCAAATCTGATTACAGACCTCGAGACTGACCCATTTGTCGGCCACGCGCTAGGAGCAGCCACATGTGAACTTTATCATCGCTATGTGTTAGTTATCGCATGTTCACGTGGGTGATATGGGGAAAGAACAGGAGGTCGCGGAGCGTCCCAGTGTCTTTCCCCATATCATCCGCGTGACCATGCGATAACATACTTATCGCGATGGCACCTACACGCGATAATCAAGCACGACGCTGTCTCCTACTAATGATAATTAGCGTGAAACTATGTTATGTAAGGTATCTGCTTGGGACCTGTAAATATGATTGGTAGACTGTTAATCCCCATTCGGCCTCAGCTGCCTGTGTTTTAGTAATGATTAGATAAATATTTTTCTTTCTATACTTGTTTGTCTAATTGATTAGAATATGCTTCGATAGTTAGTTGTGTGAGACTTGCAGAACCTTCCCAACTCCGGCAATCAGATCTTCGCCGTTGTTTGATGTTAGCAACACTGTAGCGCAGTAGACACGGCTCGGCTGGTGTTACAATTTCGCGCCTCAGCATGATTCTGGGGAAGTGGGATAATACCGTGACTTCCCGATGAGCATTACGCAACAATATTAGTGGCTGGCAAGCAAATGACTCTTGTGAAAACCTTCGTTTTAAGACTTGTAAAGTGTGCGTGATATTAAGAACCTTCGTAGTGTTGCCATGCTAGAGCAGCAGTGTTCTGTGAAGTTGTTTCTCGGTGATATATCGACACGGTTGCAGTTATCGCATAGCAAACTGTGTGTTTGAGGTGATATGGAGAAATGACCCAGCTTTTTCTCGAGCTCTGATTGGCTGAGAATAGGGTGCCATGCGATAAGGTGTGATGTTGGCTCCGCTTACCGCGGCCCTAATAACCGCCAAGTACTGCCAATTTAGAGCAAGCACCCCCGCCATCCGGGACTAGTCGGCCGACACCCCTCCTGCCAAGGACCTGACTGGGGGCTGTCAATTGGAGGAATAAAATTACTAAGGTAACATGGAGAACGCAAATTAAGAGATAGTGGCGGTGACAAGTGATCAGCCTGTGCCTCAACCTGCACCAAAGGAGAGACCGAAAGGGTGCTGCGGCTTGAAAAGCTAATCAAAATAGACTTCTGAGAAAGCTGCGGGAGTGTAAGTCCGCGCTACAGTCTAAAAATTGGCCACCTCCTCATCCCACCCCGAAGTTTGACCGGGGTTCCGCCGCAGGGCATATGGGTTTGACTCAGTCTTGGCCGACGTGGGCGACATCACCTTTGTTTGTCGGGGAGTGGGGGTGTTTGGACTAGCATTGTTTTGATACAGGCAGAGAGTTGTAGCCTCACCCCCTAAGCAGGTTGTGCCCAAGGGAGAAGTCAGCACCTCCGGACGCTCATTTAAAGGATCCGTTTAACATGGAATAAGATGGCAACACCAATTGCTGATGGAAAAATGCTCGTCAACGCACTGTACCACGGTGCAGTTGTTTTCGGTATATCAATAGATTATGCCAAGCATGCTAAGATGCTTCTGGGTGGCGGGACTACACGTCTTGATTTCACCCCACGCGACCTGCCTATGGCTGATGCCGATGTATCACTAGCCATGGCAACAAAGGATATGTTAATTAAACAAAGAATCTTTATAGTTGATATACTGAAGTAATGACTACGATTGCGCTGCTTGTTGGAGGTGCTCTTGTTAACGCCCTTGCATTCTCGGGAGCAACTTTATTCTCTAAATTACAAAGCAGCCAAGTGGACGCGGAACGTAAGCGCCATGATATGACAATCGAGCAGCTTCAATCTGCTTAGGCAGCATGGGCCAAGAAGCAAACTGAGCGTTTAGACTTCATCAATGAGCAACTCAGCCGCCAGGCTACGAAGACCACTCCTTTACGCTCTCGCCTCAGGAAGGTCACCCCTAGTCTCACTATAGCCGGGTAGAGACACCTTATTAACGTGCAGCCCATATATCTTGTGGCTGTCACTTCAAAGCATGTTCATCCCATGGCAGAACCGCTTCTGGTCGAACAGCAATTCAAGGTATTGGGTGTGGCACAGGTGTTTCTTGACCACTACCTTTTTTACGCCCTATGCTTTCTTGATTTTTTCCTGGGTCGACATGAGGATTGAGTACATCTTTGGACGCAGGCCTACGTACTCCGTGATGGGTACACACCCGCACTCGTTCTTCATCTTTCCTAGAACCTTCTTGTTCTCGTTGCTGTGGAGCGGGTGGGCTGGGTCGTAGTTGCTGGTGTCCTATAGGTCATTGTCCTATTTTCAATGTCGGCGTAGATGTCTGGGGCCAGGGGGTAGTCTGGGGCCAGGGGGTTGTCGTTGTGGTCGTCGTGAAGCTCGGCTGGATACTCCAGGTCAACCTCAAGGAAGTACCCGGTCTCAGCGTCATCGGAGTGGGTGCGGACTATTCTGGAGAGCGACTCTGGCCGGTCCACACATTCAATGTTCGAGGTCGGTAGGGCCTGGCTCATTGCCCATCCATAGAGGTTGTTGGCGTCGAGGTACTGGATATAGCTCATGGGCTTGTCCTGATAGAAGTCTCCTACATAGGGATTGTTCGCCTTGGCGTGGCGCCATGAGACCATACTTATTCCTCCCCTCAGACCCTTTCTCGATGAAGAGGTGCTTGTCTTAGTCGGTGACGAGTTCGAGCCTTATCCCTGTGCTCTTGAGTAGAGTGTCCGCGAGAGGCCTGGGCTGGTATAGTAGTGGGCTGGGTCCAGGCCGTACTGCTTTAGGCTGGTCTTCCGGAATGTTTCAAACACGTCGGCTAGGAGGAGGACGTCTGTCCAGAGGTAGACGTTGTGGTATTCGCCCATGTTCTTACAGGCAAACGTGCTGTTCCTGGGTCTTCTGGGTGTTGCTCTTTTCTGGATTGAGGGCTGGCCCTGGGAGCTTTACTGTGAGTGCCTCGAAGTCTGGGTAGATGACGTAGGGGGCTGGAAGTTGCTTTTTTGTCAGTTCTGGAAGGTTAGGATGTTATTCCCCTCCTCTGGCATGTCTACCCTAACGGCTGTTTGCCCTACTCCTGCACACTCTGGCTTGTGGGCCTGGAGGAGGGCTAAGGTGGTGTTGCCGTGGAGGCAGTGTTCGCAGAAGAATTTGCGCCCTCGTATTTTGTCTGGTCATAGAGTATGCAGTCTAGGTTTTTAATCCAGGTGTAATGGCATACTCCGTCGTCCTATATCAGCATGAGGTTTATGCAGGTGCCGGGGTATTTGCTGATCCAGTGGACTATGACGGTTTTCCCATCCCAACCAAATACGTTTAGGCCTAGGTCAAGTGCCTTTTCGATTTTTCCAGCGTGGGAGACCGGGGTGGGGTACGCCACACCTGAGCCTTTTAGCTTATCTAGGAGCCACTGGATGTTGTATTTTGAGAGCCGATGTGGATTCTGGGCAGCTGGGTCGAGGGCTGAGATGATGGACCATAGTATGCATAGGTCGTCTTGGTTCTTTACGTTTATGATGGCCCCTTTGTTTGCCAGTGCTGGTGGTAGGGGCAGGTAGGAGCCGCCTTTGAGTGGTTGATACTTTGCGATGTCGATCCAGATGGTTTCTACCGCATCGAAGACCCACCCAGAACCTAGGTTATCCCACTTCTCCAGCATCTCCTGAAGTTTGGGGCCGGCCTGGTCTATCGCGGAGTCAATGTCTTCTTTGCCTATAACCGTTTGCTGCTTGTTTCGTAGGACTGGCTCTGTGTACTCCCTGACACCATCTTTGTCGGTCTTGTAGAGACTTACTTTGACTGCGAGCTGGGTTTTGAGGCCATCCTAGCAGGTTCAGCTCCTCTGCCAGAACTTTACGAACATGAGGTTGCACGCCTTTCTGGAAGGTCAGGCGGTCTGGGGCGTAGGGGTGAGTCTTGGGAACGTTCATGACCCAGCCTTGAAGTTGGTTGCTGATGGCCCGCTTGGTTTCCTGAATTTGAGACGGGGAGTGGGAACTGGTCTGAGGCTTTTTCGGGGAACTGGGACCGGCCTTTAGCGGGGGAGTGGTTTCCTGGAGGCGGGCCTGGGGTGTGGGGCCGGTAGTTTCACCACTTCAGACCAGAGTCGGGGGGATGGAGTTGGCGGAGAGGCTGGGTCACGGTCCCCAATGGTTCTCAGTCTTGCGTAGATCTCCTTGTACGTCCTGTCGAACGCGTTTTTCTTTTCGAGTGCCGCGAGGGCGACCTTCGTCCATGGATAGTGTGGCAGGGCTTGGCCGTGGATTTCAGCATAGTCGACTTGAGCCTGTTTTGCGCGTTTGTGGTGGGGCGTCATTATTCTACTATTTTGTTTATTCAAAAGAGTGTACAAATGACAAAAAATCAAGTTGCGACGAAAACCCCACCTGCGACTCAAACGGCTTCCGGCCCTCTCCACTACTCTGCGACTCGTAGCTTCCTGCGACTCATGGCCCTTCCCTTGCGCCACTTGGCTCACTGCCCCTGCCCCTGCGACTCTGCTTTGGGTGATGGGTGGGGTATCCATTTGGAGGTATTTTCTGGAACGCTATTACCTATACTACTGCTGCTGATGTTAGGTGTTGTATATATATGACTCAAAGTATATCATAATCATCAAGATGGAATGAATGAATAACATTATTATTTTTACTTAATCACTCACCACACGTCGATGACTCTCTCTCTCTCTCTCTCTGGTGTAATCGGCAACCCTGTAAACATGGCAACATTAGTTGATGAATTCATTGAAAATTACCTATGACCGCAAATCAACTCAATGCATTGCTGAACTACTGATTTAAACACACATCAGCAGAACATATATGGTGAATGTTACAAGTAAAACGTTTCTGTACATGAATAGATATACTTTGCCAATGATAATGAAATCACTGGCAAACGTGTCTTGCATTCCTTAGACTGTTTATAGTCAATTCCGATACGCAGTACTAGTTGTATTTCCTCTATTATCTACGTTGTATTCTGCTTCCAATTATAATCCACCCAACGGGGATGACGCTGGGTGGTAGTAGGCTTTCTGTGCGCTTAAGAATGCGCTAAATTGCCAAATCTTGGAATGGTTTATTTTTGCGCCCTGATTTGCACTAGCCACAAATACCAAATCAATCAGATTCTACAGGGGAAGTACGTTAACTTGGGGTGGGGGGCATCTCTGACGTATTAGTTAACTCTAGTCAAATTCAGCAATACATCGCAAACACTAGGGAAACACAAAACGAATAGTTTCAGACAGTCTACATTATCAAATTATTTGCGCCAGTTCTTAATGTTAAACTATGCATCTATCTTTCAATATATTAACAAACTACATTTACATTGTCATTTCTCTCGATCACTATGTGCCGCTTGAGTTTATGTTGCTCCAAGCCTAACGGACCATTAAGCAACCCAATGCTATGCAAGCAATAAACAAGAAGCCCATATAGATATGGGGAAACTTGGCGATCAAAAGTTATAGTAGATTTCAGAGAATTGGCAACCACAATTCAACGAATTTTGCATGTAAATTGATGATTTTATAAGCAATCAAATGTATTAAACAAATCCTGCTGTCTGGGGCCATGATAGATCGACAATGATTTTGGTGACTCAAGGAAAAACTTAGTTCATTAAATAATACCGCTGCGTGCTCTACTTGCGGCGCCCCATAAGGCGAGCAGATAGCAGCAGCGACCTTTGTACAGCGCGATAAGTTGGATGTGTGAACAAACAAGTGAAGGGCCAGCAGATATTACCCCCGCAGTACCTAAAGCTTACTTTGTGAGAAAACTATAACTAGTTTACAAAACGTTATATTCAGTGATATGATAATAATAATTATAATAATACTAATATTTATTTCGTACATTAAACCCACATAGAAAAATCACACAATAAAGAAAACAAATAAATATTACATTAAGAACATGTGATTTATATAATCACGTGTAAATCACGCTTGTGTATGTCTGGAATGCTGGGATGTTGTGCCATTTGCATGAAAAACAAATAACTTTTTCTATGACCTTGACCTAAGCTCACAGTCAAAATAAAACCTATGGGTTCGGCGCATCATTATGACCGAACATTCAAAATAAACAGATTCGGAAAAATGTTTGAAATTGCGACCTATATCGCGTGCAAAAATGTGAGCTAACAACCACACACATACATACATAGCCACAAGCGCGGCTGACAAAGGTAATTGGGGAATTCGCCAAGTTATCAAGAGGAAGACTATCTCCTGGGAACAGTAAATAACAACCAATATACCAATATAAATCCGATTTCAAATTTGTTATATAATTTGCAGTGTGTATGTTGCATCGTGGAAAAGTTTTTCAGTCATGGTTCATCATGATGGGGGCTGTGTTGCAGAATCGTCACGTCTGGAATGACAAAGATAAAATGGCTAATGTGTTATTGAAAGCTTCATAATTGACAATATTGTTGCAATTGTCATCGCGGCTATCAAGCGATGGTCAACGATCCATCTGTAGTATTAAAAACTCACCCGAGAATCCTGATTGATGACTATGGCTAACGGCGCAGGCTCTGTGAAACAGTCGAGACTTCGTTTGTGCACATGCACCACGTAGCGGGGTGGGGATTCAAAAAAATCGTGCACTGTGTGACAACTTTTTAAACTTTGCATGGTGTTAGGTATGGATATGACCTTTTCAAAAACCACCGCACACAAGTTGGTGGAGGCCCCTGGTGGCCGTTATGCACAAAATCCAAGATGGCCGCCACTGGGAACTGAAAAGGCAATATCTCGGCTCGCATTAAGAGCAGAACCTACTGTGATACCATTTTTCTAGAGTTTATAAGGTCGAGAAATACGTTTCTGAAGTAATTTTAAAGTTTCCATTTACTTTTCACGTATAAATGCTATGTTTATGACCAATTTACATATAAATGACCATATATTGGCCACATACCAAGATGAGTTCTGAGTTCGTGTTTTTTATGATTTTTATCAAGTTACTTGAACATCACATTTCACTTTCATTGTTAGTGCAGCCCCCTTCGCACTTGCACAATGGGCTGCAATGGAGTCCAGCTCGATGACACTTGCAGTTACCCTTACAGGCAACCACACACCCGCATTGGAGGAGCAGCGAGCAAGCCTTACTGACGTCTGTCAAATCCGTCCAATATGGCACCCACTGGTTGGTTCTGGCATTCCATTCCCAGCCCCAGTCACTGGGATTTGGGATTTGCGGGATTCTCGAGAGGGCCTGCTTCCAGACGAATCCTGCTGTGTGAAGAGCCCGCTTGGCATGCTGGAAGAGAGCATTCAGGGTCAGTGGGATGGAGTCGAGAGACTTGAGGCCATGGGTGAACAATAGCTTCCTTGCTTCATTGACAGATTGGGCAGCGCAGTTCTTACTGTACATAAGTACTGTCAAGCGCTCCAGACATCTCATATGGAGAGAATCAAGCGTCAGACTGGCTGGGTCTTGAGTGATGGCAGTGAATGTGGTGATGACCTCAGGAAAGTTAACCCATGCATTCCATGCAGTCTTCTTGCCGATACCGATCATGGAAGACACAACATCACAGCCTGTGAAAGCATGGAAGAAGGGCAGAGCTTGACAACGCTGCAGTCCCAACATATCTGAGATATGGTGGATTGGAATGTCTTTGTACGTTTTTCCTGACCCGAATCCAATCCAGAGCTAGGTCGTAGAAGAAGTGGATGGTCAACACTACAACATCACTATCTACCATCCTGAGGTACGCCTTTGTATGACCTTGATCAGCAGCATGGCGCAAGTGGAGCATCATCCGTGTGTCAGATTCCTCTTGTCGACATGGAGACAAATCTGATAAGTCTGTAGGCTTATTGGTGAGTACGATATCAGCCTTTGTTGTCAACAGATGGTACTGTGAATTGACTGTGATCCTTTGCAGTTCCAGACTGATGAACTGGAAAAGCTCATCTTTGTTTTGACTATCCTTGAGGAACAACTGCCATTGAGCTCCTTTGGGTATAGGTATCTTGTCTGAGACTCGTGTTCTGCGTGATGCAGTCCCACCCCGTTTGATCCTAGTTTGGGACTTGAGACTTGTCTCTGTATATGTGTCCCAGATGGCATCCACTCTTGCTGTTCTGTCCATCATATGGCTCTCTAAGTACGGAAGCAATTGCATTTCTGTGTACTCGCCAAACACGCTGGCCCGTTGGGGCTTGATGATGTGGACTACTGCAGCCATGTCGAGCACAACTACAGAAGCTTCTCTAGCTGCTGGAGTTCGTCCCGGACCAGGCATCCCTGGAAGACAACCCAAGATATCCGACTTGGTTCCCGACCGAAGCTTTCCTCGATCCGACAGTGATGGAGGTTCGCTTTGATTTTCGTATTTGAAAAAAATCATCTACATCTGCGTTGGGACGTGCTTGTAGCGACATAAACATTTTTGTGAGGAGGGCTGTGTTTGCTTTTGAAGACCCCAACTTGTCGGTGCCTTGCTTCAGATCTGTAGGTGGTCTGTTGGTAAAGGTGAACAGGTTGGATCTTTGGATGACATCAGACAAAGGCTTGGTGGCCTTTTCTATTCTGCTCACCACAAACTCAGTGAACTTGGATTTGCCGATGTTTGCTGCTTCTTTGAGGCTTAAGGCAATTTCAGGGTCCATGACTTCTCCTGTATCTAAGGTAATAAGTTCCGGGCCTGTCTCCCTAAATGGATTGACGATTTTACCTTCACTGGCAAGGTCGCACATAGCTTTGAGGTGTTTGAGGAACTTATTCTACTCAGCAGCTGATGATTCTGGATGTTCAAGTCTATCCTCAGGATAGAAAGCACTCTCAGACTCACTAATGACCTTCAGCACCTCTGGTTTGGAGAATTCGATGACTTCTTTCTCCTCTTGCTGACCGTAAAGACCCTTTGCTCCACTGTCCTCTTTCAGAAACTTTATACTGTGCTAATTGCTCTGATCAAACGCCATCATGGAGAACTTCTTGTCACCTCGTTGCACAACGAACTTCCCTTCCATGAAAGCCTCATGGACGGTCGAATGGATCTGTGGAAGACGTGCCATATCTTTCAAGAAGACTGGCGTCCATCGTGCATAGTTGGTTTGACCAAAGGCGAAACACCACGGACACATTTCCTCAATGGATTTGAGTGTCAATGGCCAGTCACCTGTTCGCTGACCCCGCACGAAGCGGCACAGGATAAGCATGAAGTCTCGCACCGTGGTCCAGTAGCAGATTGTTGGAGCATTGCTGATGAGGCGCTTTTCCCACATTTCGATTGGTTCATGAGGTCCATAGCCATTATGACAGTACTCGTCATAAGCCTGAATTCTGAGTGTATTAAGCCAGTCGAGAGTGAGTTGGTATGCATAACGTGTACGCTTAACATGCTTGCCACCGAGTAGAGACGTTGCAACACCAGGAGTGAAGATGTTAGCTATGGAGAACATCCGTTCCCAGCCAGATCCAGCCAGAAGTCATTTCGATGTGCAGGAGGCCCATGAAGGACAGCATTTTTGATTCACCGACCTCGTTAGGGTATACCCATTGACATTTCTTCTGTTGGGCATAAAGCGGACAATCGCCTACAATCACTGGAATTTGGCCTGGATTGATGAAATCTATTGCTTTCTTGACAACAAGCATTGCGTGTTTCTGCATTGCCATCGTTGAAGCCTTCTCCTCAAAGATGGGGAAAACACCGACCGTGGCTCGTGGTCGGATATCTTCCGCTTGCTGGCCATGGGAATAAAATCCAGAGTATGTTACTGGCATTTCTTGAAGTTTTCCATTATTTTGAGTTGTAACGTTGTGGACGTGGTTAAGCCATGAATCATTAGGTACTCCTGACCGAGGATTTGTTGTGAATGTTGGCAGAGCTGATCCATCGGGCAATGTGGAAAGAGTGATTTCTCCAGCGTATTCGTCAACGTATGGCACAATGGCAAAGTCTTCAGGGAGATGGACAGTGGCGTTTTCAGGAGCATCAATTCTGAGAGCTGGAGGACAGATCCCAGTGTTTTGATGAGTGAGATGGTGTGTCAGTGAAATGGCAGTACCATGAAGCTCAGTGCGGCCAGACTCATCTATGTTGTCAACAGCTCCAGTGGTGAATACTCCACGCTTCATGTTTGAAGGCAAAACAACACCATCTTCAGCAAATCGCTTTGACACAGAAATAGCAAGTCCCTTCCTAACTTCCATGACCCGGTCATATGATACGGCCACACCCATTGCATGGAAAGTATTTATGGTGCCTTTTTTACGAGCGCTTGCATGAAGTTTCAATCCCACATAGAGAGGAAATGGTGTTTCTCTCTTCTTCTTCTGATAAAGGGTAAGGGCACTGCTTGATTGTTTAGCAGCATTGCTGCATATCAGCTGAGATATAGTGCAGGCGACTCTGAATCTGGCACTGATGCTAGCCTGGTCCTCTGCTACTTTATCCTCAATAGAGCTTGAGCCTTCGAGAAGGACGTCCAGAAGGGTCAACAGAGGCTTACTGACTGGCTCACTGAGGCAACTCGGGTCGAATGATCCATTAAAACGCTTCTGTTCCGGAAGAATGTGTTGACGCAACATGAGACCCACTTCAACAATTTTCTGTGCCTCTTCATCACTCACATGAATGCGAGATGCCTGTGCTAGAGCAGCACCAACTGTCTTTTTGTGAGAGATGTAAATTTCACGACCTTGTGTGTATTCAGACCAATCAGGTCCTAGCTTCTGTAATATATGTTCTTTGAACCTCGTCGGATGTACATATGATCCAATCCAGTCAGATTCCAGTTGGACCAAACGTCGATCGTACAGTTTCCTCAGGTCAGCAAGCTTGAACGCAGAGTTATTGAACTGCACAAATGCTACAAGTTGAGCAAATACCAAGGGGTCGTATTGATGCCTGGCGTAACTTGTCTCTGCATTTGATGATTTGTTCACAGCTGCACGGGCCTCGTTCTTCAGCCTTGTTTTACAGGATATGTGATAATGCACATCTCCAGCCTCTGCATCACTTGCAGTTTTCAAGCGTGCATGTACCACCCAGTTCTTAGACTCTATAGCCCATTTGCAGAGGTTCTGGCTGCAGTCTTGACTATGTGCTCTGTTGATTGGCTCATCACTGTCTTTTTGAAACGTTTCACAATAGACACACTGAATGTTTTTCCGATCAAGCGACGCACTAAAACTAGAACGAGTTTTTTTGGGACTGAAGTCCCCGCCATCTGAATCTTCTCTTGTACGCTTCTCTACAGCACGCTGAAGGTTATGTGAACGGAAATGTCCTCGACACCCGTTGTGATATTTAGCTTCATTTTTCAGCATTGTGGAGGCGATCCCCGAACCATCATCTAAGCACTGCAAATTGACCCCAAGAGGTAAAGGGATATCATTGTCTACAAAAACTTTCAGTTCATCTTCAAGGGTTTGATAAGCAGCATGATAACATTTTGTCTTATAAGGGTGTCGCAGGTCCCTCCCAGCTTTTTCTTGACACAAGCAACACAATTCCCAGTCTGTGTCTTGTCTTGTATTACATGGAATTTCGAAAGGATCTTCGTCACTCATGATGAATCGAAGCAGGGCTATTCTTGTGCGTCTTCAATTTTCATACTTGAATGGAAAAGTGGTATCACAGTAGGTTCTGCTCTTAATATGAGCCAAGATATTGCCTTTTCAGTTCCCAGTGGCGGCCATCTTGGATTTTGTGCATAACGGCCACCAGGGGCCTCCACCAACTTGTGTGCGGTGGTTTTTGAAAAGGTCGTATCCATATCTAACACCGTGCAAAGTTTAAAAAAGTTGTCACAAAGTGCACGATTTTTAAAATACTCACATATTCCCTCCCCGCTAACGTCGTTGACAACAAGCTTGGAACTTCCACCGCCGGGTATGGCAACAAGCCTGTTCTGATGACGAATGCACTTTGGGTGATATATCAGCTGCACTGGTATGTTAGGGAATAGAACTCTGTGCCGTTCCAAGAGGATGTCTGTGATCTGGTAGCGTATCTTTATAGGCGATGTTAGGACCATATCCCCTGGATGCCACTGCTGGACAAAGTCGTCCCGTTTCTACATGTTTGTTGCTTTCCCTGTCAGCCTACACTGCGTGCTGTTGGATTCCAACCGTATGGATTGCTTTAGTTTTTGTAGTGCCGGATCCTTGGTCCTATATTCTGTCCCCACCGCTTCGTAGTAGTCGGCATGGTCTCTCAGCCATTGGTGTGGGGGCTCGCTAGAGATGGGAGGAGGCTGTCCTGGGTCCCCACAGCATACGATCTGCGCCTTTCTCTCGCAGCCACCCTAGAAAGATTTAGAGCTGGGCTCTAGGCACAGTGCAGATCTCATCCCAGATCAAGACTCGGGGAATCCACTTCATCCCCATCACTTCTGGTGACCAGTCTTTATCGCCACACCACCGGAAGAAGCTATAATATGTTTGTGCATCTGCCCCTCGCTCTCTCATGCTCTTGGCTAGGCGATGAGTAGGAGTGAGAAGCAGTGGCTGGACGTTTTTGAATAGATTTATTACCCATGTGGTCTTTCCACTGCTACCACCACCCGCCAGGTAGGAGAGCTCCTTTGCGGACAGGGGATCGTAGATGGAAGGGGACAGCACTGGCGATGGAAGCTAGCTGCGGATCCAAAACGACCTTTGTACGAGGCTGGGGCCAAAGCTCGCCCCATGTAGGCCACAAATGTATGACCAAAAGTATGCTCTCAATGAAGGTGGCGCCCGAATAAAAGGTTTTAAAATGGGTCGCCCCATGTAGGCCACAAATGTACGACCAAAATACGCTCACAGAGAAGGTTGGCGCCGAATAACGGTGTTTTTCATGAAAACAGGCTTCTTCCGCACACTCGAGGCCCCCTTCGAGCCCTCTCCCCCCCCCAAAAAAAGCGACAGTCGACCTTGTGCTGCTCTTCTGATTACGAAAGCCTCGAAAGCCTCAAAGTTTATTGATTAATAGCTCCTTGTATAATAATTCGATTTTCAAAGAGTTTACATATTCTGAAAGTGTAATATAAATTGAATTTTTTTTATACGTGTTATTGAAAATAATTAAATGTTAAAAAACTTCTCGCAGGTCGAAAATTTCTGGTAGCAAAAATCTTTTTAATTTCGCAATCAATCAACTAATTATCGTGTGTGAAAACATTTTCTGAATGCCGAAACAATTGTAAAACTTTTTTAATTGACATGTTCTTTAAAAATATTCAGCGTTTTCAGAGCGCGTTAAGTTGGGTAAGTTTTTTTGTTAGCTTATAAAGTCGCATATCAGTCCAATGGTCATCAATGTATTTTTTCAATTTCTTTTTAAATTGAAGATAAAATTAAAGTGCAGAGCCCAGAGGTTTTTCTGTGACCTTGATTGTAAACTGAGGTCAAGACCACCCAAAATATTTAAATCGTCAATAAATCCATAATAACTTGGTCAATTATGGGCCGATTTTGACATTTTTAAACTTCCCGACACTATTCTCTCATTTAGCTTATAACACTGTTTGTTAACTTTGTTTTGTATCGTGATACAGGTCGCAATATTCAATACATTTTCGAAATTTCTTTTTTAAATGGAAGGTGTGATTAATGCGCAACATCCAGATGTTTTGATTGACATTGAGATCAAACTTAGGTCATGATACAAAAAAGTCAACAAAGTCACAAAAGTCAAAAAGTTCCCCCATGCATCTATTGTGGTGGTAAACAGCTTCACATTGACACCTTTCTAGGCAACAGGTGCTCATGTTGTTTGTGTGGTCTTTGCATCTGCAGTGGCACACAGCATCCAGGTAGCTTGCATTCTGCTGGATGAAAATAAAACAACATGTAGTTATGTTTTATCTCCAGTCAGTCCCTAATACATGTAAATTATATTATGGAGGTTAAGAAGGTTTTATACAATATTTTGTTGACAAATATTTATCACTAGTTTACATTCACTTAAGTTGCAGTGTGTGTAAACACAGAACAATAATACTGTTAATAAATATTCATGATGTAGATTAAGAGTCAGTGCCCCAAGAGACAAACCAATCAGTTTGATCCTGAACTCGCAATGACAGTAGACACAGCATGGATTTTTATATGTGCATATGCATAACAAGATACACACACATATATACATATATATATATTTATTCATGTAAATGCATATACATATAATAATACATTCTTACATATATAAATATATATCTTTGTTCACTTACTTTTGTCTCGCGGTGAATTTCGCAATTTTTTTAAAATTGAAGGTGTAATTAATGCGCAAGGTTTTGTTTAGATATTGAACGCAAACTAAGGTCATGGTCATCAAAACAAATTTTAAATCATTAATATCTCCTTGGAAAATGATTCGATCGTAAAACTAAATACAGATTATTGTAGCTGAATTAAATTGTAAACTTTTACCACATATATAACTAATTGTAAGATTACCATGACGGTAAGGTTTATGACAATATTAATGATGTTAATGACGATTTTTGTGATGAAGACCATTTTGAAGATAACCTTGGTGATTATAATGATGATGATTATGACTATGATCAAAAAAAGTAATCACAGTTCGCCAAGTTCCCTTGTGCACCCATGGGTCTATCGGTTGTCAGTTACGCAGTGGTTCACTCTAAATAATTACGCAAGGTATTACGCACGCCAAACCCTTATAAATATGTGCTGTCAACTACGTATTGATCCATTGCATAGCTTCGGTCAGTTACCAGCTTTTGAAAGTCATTTAGTTTGTAAATAATGGATGTTATTTATGGTTGTCTGGTAGAATGTGGTGATGCACATTGCTAATGCAACAATTCGTATATGTGGTTCGTAGGACATATTTTCAGGGATGAATGTATTTCACATATATATTATAATGCGCTTGGCATGCATAGCTTGAATTGAGCCATGGTCCCTGTGCAAATGACGCCATCAGTGCCAATTGAAGTGATAATAACTCTCCATTGAAGGGACGTTTCAAAGAGAATATCACGCGACACGCATATTATACGCCAGAGTGAACAACATCAGCGAATTGTTATATTCCTTTTGATATGCATTTGTTTACTTACTCAGCTGGTGGTCGTGCTTTGGGAGAATGAGCAACATGTTGCTTTCCTGGCCTAATTAACAAATTTCATACAAACGAGATTGACTGATAGTAATTGCAATGTCCTGGTTACTTTAACTTAACTTCAGAATATGTGACATTATTTTGTAAGCTTTAAGATGAAAGTGAATGAAGATGTCGTAAACCCGTATCTGTATCATACTGTACCGCTTTCTCTTATGTTGCTCTAAGCTAAGCGCATCCCCATGCAAACCAATGATATAGCTGGAAAGCACAAAAGAACGTCTATCTGCTGAAAACCATATGAGGTAATTACTACCAATATCCCATTACTTCCAAATACGTCCTTAGTGAGAGTGCGAAATCGACAAGGCGTGTCTCATTTTAATACTGAAAGTTCTGACTCCATTTAATCCTTTAAGCGACACGTTGAAGCAGCAATATATATATACCTTGAGTAGTTGTGACTGGGGAAACTGCAGTGGGGATAATTAGTGCAATAATACTATGAAGGTACTTGATTACAGGACAGTTTTAGAATATTTTATCAAAAACGAAGAAAAGCCTCATTCTATTGTATTAACTGCAATTCCTATTTAAATCAATGGAATAATTCAAGCGGAGCTAGTAATTTGCTTTGCTTTTGAGTAAGATCGAGGTACTAATACCAAATGTACTTGCTCGCGACCGCGGTTTACAAAATAACTGCGAAAGAGATAATTTTGGTATGTTCTAAATCGGGAACCTTCCCAAGTGTTATGCCAGTCTGTAGATTATCAAAACAATACGATTGGAGACCGTTTGAGAAATCCAAGCGTTTCTCCTTCGTAAACCTCTTTTATGCTGTTATGTCGTATTTGTGGGAAGCGGCTTTATTTTGCATGTGTATAATCAGTAAAGCCGTGGATAATAAAGGACATGAGTCTTAACATCAAATTATACATAACTCTTAAGCAGCGATAAAGGGTAATAGATATGCTATAGTCAAAAAAATGAACAAGTGTTTGTGGCAAAGGTTTATCATGAGGCAATCAGAGCAATGATACTCTACATGAAACTTCTCCTTTGCTTCGTGTACAGCAGTTGTACACACGCATAGAAAAGGGGAAATTGCTATCACTGTGTAAAATGGGTCTGAATTTATTATACAAAAGCTCATCACGTGTAATTGATGATATCGGTTATAATCCGCTGCCACATATTTTGTAGATTGATATTGCATATGTATGATAACA
Organism: Urechis unicinctus; assembly: GCA_034190875.2. Classification (NCBI taxonomy): domain Eukaryota; kingdom Metazoa; phylum Annelida; class Polychaeta; order Xenopneusta; family Urechidae; genus Urechis; species Urechis unicinctus. The sequence goes on along the minus strand of CM067358.1, from coordinate 69,602,018 downwards.
AGTCATGATCTGAAATTATGTATCAAGACGGAATGAGTATGCCAATATTTCCTTTCACCATTACATTCGGCAGGTAAATTTTGGTCTGGTAATTTGATTAAACAGGCAATGTAGGTATCTGGAATTTATCAGGAATAACTAACCAAGTTATTTGGTAATTGCCATGGACTAAATTTATATCACATGCAAAAACAAACTTGCTTATTTGCGACACTGCTTTCATACCTGCATCATATACTCCTGTCTTATGCAACTCAGCTTGGGCAGGTCAGCTGACATTTGCAAAATGGCACTCATCATGTGGACAATATCGTGGTCAAATTTATTCTTGATGTTGGACAGTTAAACAATCAACCATATAAATATATTAGCCTTATGGAAACGACCGCTCTGTCAAAAGAAACATCATCGAGTACTGTTTGATAAGCAGTGACTTGGTTGCATCATAAAAAGCTTCCACACCAAACTTGGAGGATTGTTTTACCCTAGTCACATGCTATTGATAATGATAAAGATATTATTTGCACATTACTAGGTGACGAGGCACGTCATGTCGTATTGCGGTCACCATGTTTTACACACCTATCTTGCTATACAGATATCACCACCATAGAACACAACCGTATGCGCACGATTCATTCCAGTCACTATAACATGAAATTACTACATGGCTACACATCTCAGTGCACAGACGAGGAGATTACACGAAGGAATTATTCACTTGTGAGGTCGCCGAAATATGGTACGATTTAACAAACGACAATGCAGCATGCCATCGCATGTCAACATAAATGAGATCAGACCTTAGTGTTAGAGAACGAAGCTATTTGTGTGGATTGCTTATCGTCCATCCTAGAGGTTTGATACAAATGTAATTTAGAATTATGTTGAATTTTAATGCTGGTTCACAATGAACCATACTTAGATACTCGCCGGACCATCGTGACGACCAGCAATGGGTAAGATAGTACCATCGGTTTGGAAAAAAAGCTGTACACTTTGTACGCTAGGACACGCGAATGAATATCAACATGACGTGGTGAATTCATCACTGCCTGCAGACAAGAATGGCGGAATTGCACAAACTTTGTCTGATAGCTGAGTTATTTGTGTAAATTACGATCGACCCGTAGATGCAATGACACGTTGTCCTATGCTCTTTTGTGCCCAACTTAACAAAGGCATCACGAACTTAATTTAGCCTATGTACACAACGTCTAACGAAGCATCAGCTCGGTCTGCATGTTTGCAGGGAAATTCGCCCTCACATACTCACGTACAAACTTAATTTACCGTATATGCATAGCGCCGTGCCAAGTATCGGCGCGCTCTGCATGTATGCATGGGAAGTCGCTCTTACATACAACTGTCTGCGTCTGTCACATTATTTGTTACTTCACCTGTGACAATGAACCTCTACACATTATTTGTTACTTCGTCTGTGAAAATGAACCTCTACACTAACGTGTCTTTGTGATGATGAACCTCTACACTAACGTGTCTTTGTGATGATGAACCTCTACACTAACGTGTCTTTGTGATGATGAACCTCTACACTAACGTGTCTTTGTGACAATGAACCTTTACCCTAACGTGTCTTTGATTCAAAAGACTTAAATATTTTTCACTTACCCGATGGAGAAGTCTAGTTGTGCATTCTATATGGCATGCTTTATATTTACCTGGCTTTGATTAAGGGTCGCCCGAATATATAGGTGTGCTTTCTGTGTTCTAAGAATATCTTCATCTGGTAATGGCATATCTTTGCGCAAATAATAAATTTAATCACAAACGCCTATGTCATCTTGCCTGAAGTTTAAGGTAAAGGAGCAAATTTATTTTACCGTATTGAGGATATATTTTTACGCAACGAGATAAGCAACGCTGATGTTTTAGTTGAATTAACTCATCCACCTTAAACATTCGTATTCGCAAGCCTTTTCAGTTATGTTAAAAAATCGGAAACGCAAAGCAAATGCCGTGTTAATCGTGTTTTCAGATCATTGCAATGAATAAATTAAGTCTAAAGCTCTCAGCTTAATGATTGCGGTGTGGTCCTGCACCAGGTTTATAGAAACACAGACCAATCAAGTGAAAATGATTAAATATTTCAGGCACCAAGAGTGGATTCGGACAAAATAGTTGAAGATAGTGTTTAAGTCGACACCACAGACTACAAATTGGTCCGTATATGGCATATTGGCTTACACAATGTTTCGACGAATTCATCTTCGCTTGATTGCATACCTTTGTTGCCCACTAGAAGGGTGGCGATAGATAGTGGGCGATAAAATGAAGGCTGCAACAATAAAGGAAAGTGCTAGGATGTTACAGTATACCTCCGTGTAAAATAGTGGCGAACACCAAATGCGGAATTTTTCTAAATGTTCTTCGATGTCATACAACTTGACGATGCCATATTTATCCAGGCACAATATGAGGAAATAATTTGAAAAGGGAGATATTTGAATCGAAGCATGAGCTACGTTTGAATTACTTGTGGAAGCATGAACCATTTGATGATAAAAGGTAACTAAATCATGAATATGTAATGGGTATTGGCGTGAAGCGTTCATTGCGTATGCAATTAATAATCTATGTTTGTAACTAACTACTATGCCCAAAATTCAAGCTTGGCTGAGTGACAAAGGGAAATTCGATTCTTCCAACAATGGGAGTATAGTTAATGCGAGCCAATTCCACAAACGTTGGTGACCAATACAGTCGTTTATTATTTATGTACTCGGCAGGAATCAAAGAGCAAATGACGTGCTTTTGACAGAATCGCCTTAACGCCATCCTGAATATTGTACCATGGACATAGCGCCAATTAATTGAGACACCTTTTCCGTACCACTGCGCAGCTTGTTGAGCAGCTTCATCTGTTAAATGTATATCAGTCCCCGGAGTTGCAGACCGCGTCATAAACTGAATTGCTGCTGGTAAATTATGAATGTTTTTACGGCTATAGTCCATTAGTTTTCCTAGTAGTATGCATAAATATAGTGCGTTTTGATTAATATGATTTGACTCTGCATCAGTTATGCTGCAGAAGACAACTTCGTCTTACTGAATAGCCATGCGTTAATGCACATACGAAAAACATTCAAAATATTCCTATAGGATTTGCATTGTAACGCGTGTAACTCTGTGCAAGTATTTTAGGCATTATATTTTGTTGATCATATAAGATCTTGTAGCAAAATAATTGACACCAATTGATTGACTTCATTGACGCATGTACTAACGACTCAATCAAGATACAGCAATTCATTGAATAGCTACCAATAGCAAATTGACATATTCATCAGCATCAGCTGTTCTTTTGGGATCATTGCTGATAAAGGCACTGTATTTCGCTCCCTACAGCATATATGAGCGGATGGAGAATTATGCGTCTTACACTGGAAGGTGTTTCCTTGCACCCAAAAGGACATGATGAAAAACAAATGAAACTACTGTACGTATCACGCCTATAATATAAACGAAAGGAAGACAAAATGAAGTTCCCATAGTTACTTTTATAAACTAGGCAAATTTAACACATTAATGTATGCAATTACTAAGATACAATTGACGTGCAAGTTTTGTGCAATGCAGCTAATGGTTTGCATGACACATTAATGTGACCTTGGCCATCAGATGCTGTTTTAGTCTTCGGTCAGGAGCAATGCAAATTGATCCAACTCAGCATTGCATCGAAAATTTATTTCGTCATTTGATCACCTCATCATGCCGATGCTCAAGTGCAATTCACTTATGTTTTTGAGAGTTCGTGACTATTTCTTATAAATTAAAACTACAATTCGCAAAACCCGTTCAGTAGTTGTATCATGCAATATAACACTGATAGTATATATCTTCAGCACTTTAAAGACACGTTCGCAACCCGATATTTTACATTCATAAACAGACACGATTGTAAATGGTACTTATATAAACTGTATCCTAATTAAAGAGCAGTATGAATAGAATTGCAGCTGAAAACAATTAGGTTCATAAAGCTGTGTAAACAATCGGCCAAATATTATGTTCGTTATCAGAGAGCCCACTATAAACTTTAAAATCCAGCGTGAATTCGTCCAATCAGTTGCATCGGCCGTTTATGCACCTAAATATTTCTTTATTTATGTAGCAGCCTTATGGAAAATTTTAGGAAGCTCCACTTCGGTCACACCATATCCTTCCTTGCCATCCCACGCCTCCCTAACTCCAATCATCATCCGGGTCCTTGCCATCCCACGTCGGCACATCGATTAATTAAGAATTTATTTGTAAAATACACCCACTTTTGAACGTCAGACGGAATTTCTTACCTGATGCTACTTTTTCTCTGCAATTGGTGCTACATGAACCTTTTCGTATGCAGAAGCTCCTATATGCTACACTGTCAACAAAATCTTATGAAATAGGTAACGGCGCCGACAGGTTTACATTAGCCCATTAACAATCGGTACACATTCTGACGACAGGTTGTCAAACAAGGTTAGTGTCAGCACAATATGTTATGATAGTTTGCATCGTTTAATGATAAAGCCTCAGCATGGCTTGTTTTGTGATACATATGATGGCCACATAGCATGTTCAACCAATATATATATATCGAATAGGTTGTTTCTATAGCGAAGCTATGTCGCGCTAGTATATAGTATCGTATCTGTGTATTGAATATACTGAATAAATAGTGTTTATTTAAGCACATTTTGCGGAACTGCCCACGCACAAAACATACAGCAATGCATATAGCAATGGCCAATTACTGCTCATCTATGTCACCTATTTACGGACGTTGTCCTGGGGTCGATGAACCTGCTAATAGTATACCAAAGGGTGAACACTATCCTAAGCAACATGCTTCGAGTGAATTATACGCACAACAAACGTTGTCTTGGACATATACCCACAAATAACACGGCTTGTAAACATTTTCTCCTCGTTATATTAATACACAGGCATCCATACATGCGTATTAACTACATAAAAGGAAAATGTAAAGTGCAGCAGGCCTTGTATGGACATTTATCCTTCGTTCTATGGAACGTCAACGGCCATATACATACAAATACATACATACATACATACATACATACATACATACATACATACATACATACATACATACATACATACATACATACATACATACATACATACATACATACATACAGACAGACATACATACATACATACATACATACATACATACATACATACATACATACATACATACATACATACACATACATACATACATACACACATACATACATACATACATACATACATACATACATACATACATACATACATACATACATACATACATACATACATACATACATACATACATACATACATACATACATACATACATACATACATACATACATACATACATACATACATACATACATACATACATACATACATACATACATACATACATACATACATACATACATACATACACATACATACATACATACATACATACATACATACATACATACATACATACATGAACTAGCTGTGTATTTGAATGATTCAACACAGAGGCGCTCAGCAAATGTCAAAATAAGGCCCCTGTTTCCACCATGATATCAATGTACCATGCTTTTAAGACATCTTTGTGTTTCCATCAACTTCTGTCGCCTAATTTGCTTATCCGTTCCCGCGTGAATGGTATTTACCAATTGTACAAATTGTAGTGTAATCACTGTTTTATGGTAATGTAAGTCAGAGTTGGTTTATAGCCTAAAGTGCGGAAATTGCAGAGCCAACGTCTGTAGACAGTGGTACTGAAGACTATACCCTTGTGGGTCGGGGGGTAGAATATAGACCCACTTTATTCCGCTGCATGTCGTAAGAGAACATCCTATTGGCCGTGCTTTGCGACTTGTGTCGGTAGGCAATGGAATCCCAGTGATTGAGCGAAGAGGTCCACGCGTGGACCATATCTGCAACACACCATTTTGGCCCGGATTTCGCTTACACGAGAGGCTAGAATGGACTGGTCTCGTCAATAGGAAGGATAGCAATTTTATCAATTTCATCATCATCCACGTGTTTTTCGTATCTCGTTATATTCATCCCAACTTTCTATCGAGCCGCCATACAACACCTTAGTGACGGTGTGACGTTGAACCCTATACTTACTTACCTTCTTACGTAATGGACACTATTTGAGTTAGGGGTTACTGGAGGGGACTATTTGAGTTAGGGGTTACTGGAGGTGACTATTTGAGTTAGGGGTTACTGGAGGGGACTATTTGAGTTAGGGGTTACTGGAGGTGACTATTTGAGTTAGGGGTTACTGGAGGTGACTATTTGAGTTAGGGGTTACTGGAGGGGACTATTTGAGTTAGGGGTTACTGGAGGGGACTATTTGAGTTAGGGTTACTGGAGGTTTTGAGTTAGGGGTTAGGAGGGGACTATTTGAGTTAGGGGTTACTGGAGGGGACTACTGGAGGGTTACTACTGGAGGGGACTATTTGAGTTAGGGGTTACTGGAGGGGACTATTTGAGTTAGGGGTTACTGGAGGGGACTATTTGAGTTAGGGGTTACTGGAGGTGGGGTTACTGGAGGTGACTATTTGAGTTAGGGGTTACTGGAGGGGACTATTTGAGTTAGGGGTTACTGGAGGTGACTATTTGAGTTAGGGGTTACTGGAGGGGACTATTTGAGTTAGGGGTTACTGGAGGTGACTATTTGAGTTAGGGGTTACTGGAGGGGACTATTTGAGTTAGGGGTTACTGGAGGGGACTATTTGAGTTAGGGGTATTTGACTTACTGGAGGGGACTATTTGAGTTAGGGGTTACTGGAGGGGACTATTTGAGTTAGGGGTACTGGAGGGGACTGGAGGGGACTATTTATTTGAGTTAGTTCTCAACTTGAAGTTTTGTAATAACTGGACTATAGACTCGGCTATTTGAGTTAGGGGTGACTGTTAGGGGTTACCAGTTGCAAATTTATGGGAGCTATTCATATTGGCGTCGCCTGTTTAGTGTACAATTATTCTATATATCAGCATATGACCAAGCAATATTATTTCAAGCAAGCTCAAGCAGTGATAACAGTATAGGTGAATTTTGGAAGGCAGGGACTTATGATGAATTAAACAAAATCCGATTGTGTGTGCGTAATATATGTTTTATCTCAAAGGTCAGCCCTTAAGCCAGTGTTCAGCGTCATCTGATGTCAATTGTGGCTTTGATTGATACATTCAGATCAACATAAACACAAATGGCGACGGAGGACATGCACATTTTGCAGCAATCTTTACCTTATGTATAGTTTAAATTCTATGCCGTTACTTCATTAATGTTTACAATATAATTTAGAAGCATGCATTCATATATACATACATACATACATGCATACATACATACATACATACATACATACACATACATACATACATACATACATATACATACATACATACATACATACATACATACATACATACATACATACATACATACATACATACATACATACATACATACATACATACATACATACATACATACATACATACATACACACATAAATATATTCATACATACATACGTACATACATTCAGAGACACATAAATGTAAACATACATGCATATATACATACATATATACACACACACACACATACATGCATAAATACATACATTCATACACACATACATACAATACATACATATACATACATACATACATACATACATAGACATACATACATACATACATACATACATACATACATACATACATACATACATACATACATACATACATACATACATACATACATACATACATACATACATACATACATACATACATACATATTTACATATTTATATACATAAATTCATACATACAAGCATGCGTTGATACTATATTTATATATGCATAAATACACAAGTATGCCACCATATGGAGCCCAACCTTAAGACGTTATTGTGGGCCGGCATAATTAATCTCGTATAGCCTCGTTTTCGTGTGAAAGCAATGAACGCCAATTAAGGCAGTGGGAATTATAAGGACGCCACAGCATTCCCACGCTAATACACTGTAGCATTCACATATGTTAAGATAGTTGCACGGCGCAATTTAAATTGGTTGAGACAGGAAACCTGCGCTGCCGTACGGCCTTTGAAGTGGTAACGCACTGTCGCCTTAGTGCGTTCCTGTGGCAGCTGTAGGTCTTTGATAAATACCAAGGCAGACGCAAGGTATCAAACTGTGCCATCTGGATATAACTTTGTCAACATTCTATATGACAGATATGAGAGATAATAAACAACTAAATGTTAAAAAAATGGTATTCATACCCGCTCCACGCTTGGCGCAGGCTGTCACGGGGGTCGTAAGGATGGCGCGCGGCGGGCGTACGGGAGCCGTGCGTGGGGATTGCGTTGCCCGCAGGGCGGCAAATACCGCAATGCCACCGTGCGGGCACCGTTGGGCCGCCTTAAGACTGCCATGGAGCTTCCGTGAAATACCTGCGACCGCCGCCATTTTTTTGGGAGTCCGCTACAGTCAATTTTATTTCATAAGACACTAGGGCAGCCGGACGGCAAACGCAAGTCCACCGTACGCCCGACGTATGATCGCGTTGGAACCGCTCTACGCATGGCTACGACGTGGCTAATTGCTACGGCGAACATAGAAATGAAAATAGATTTAACTCTGTGCTATAATCCCACGGCGACCCCTACGGCCTATAAAAGATAGGGATACGCACTAGGGCGACTCCAAGGAAACTGCAGATCGTCTGCGGCCGCAGCCTATTTCGGAGGGCTGCAGCCGCCGTATCCTCACCGTAAAACAAATGCGACTGAGACGTTAGTAAATCTGCATTTCGGAGGATAAGTTTAACATTCTTGATGTCCTAAAACGATATTGTCGTGTGATGGGAATGTTGAAGTAAAAAATTCAAAATTAATGAATGCTCCTGCTTTGAGGTCGTAAACCTAGTCTCTGAGCTTGACTTTGCATGCATGTCTTCTTCTATGCCACTCACAATCCGTTATGTTCGGGGTACTTTGTATTTGGCTTCTGTTTACTACATCTTATGCACCCTGCAGTGCACAGCTTAAGCAGCAGAGGCAGTTATAGGCCTGTCAGAGTAATAAGGCAGATTATAATAAAGGCTTAAAGAGGCGGGCAATTGTTTATTGTTGCATATGCGGTAGACACTGGTAGCTATAACAGTTATCGTAATGGTCTACTAAGCATCCACCCAATTATGCGCTGCGAGTTGATGTCGGTATTGACAAGATGGCGTACGTAGTATTAAGAGATTTTCATCAGTGAGCAATATTTTTTTGACAAAATATGGTGTAACCCATTTAGTAATTGTCAGTGCCAAGTTCATAACCAATTATCAATAACAATGCAACTCACCTGATCGAAAATATTTTCGCACGCATAGTCAAGCATGTTTGCCTACCAACGATTACCGTAGTCGATCATGTTTGCCTAAACGATTACCGTAGTCGATCATGTTTGCCTAAACGATTACCGCCAACTAGTAAGTGGCGATGAAGGCATCATTTGTTAATTTGGCGTTATCGAACGCCAAGTTATGGTGACGGCCCGACGTTTGTTTGTGGGTTTGTGTGTTTGTTTGTTAACAGTTTGCAAATCGCACCAATTTTTTTTTCAATCTTAGGCAATGATAATAACCGTGTCGCTTGTTTTGACTGCCCAAAACTAAGGCAGGGTCAATTGTTAAGTTGAAAAACTTGTACGCCGCAATGGAGTAAATAATGTATGTTCACACACCATAAAGCCAATTTGAGCAGCGGTTTCATTTGAAATGGTTTTCATAGCCATTCTCTTTACAAAATTTACACCATCGTTTCATTCAATTGGCTCATGTGGGGTCCAAATCAACACCATGAATGACAAGATATCATGAGTAGACGGATCTGTAAAATCTGATAAAGAAAGCTGTTAACTGCGAGATGATCACAATGTGCGTTGCATTCAAATTTTAGAATGGCAGGTTGACTTCTAAACCTTCCAGGATCATTTGCATGAACCTACATCAACTTCAATTTGGATAAAGATTCGTGCTGGGCTGAACCAATTGAATTTGCAACCGTTATATTTGCGTAACATTATCAACTTTTCCGAGACTGACTTATATCTTTAAATGTCCCTTAGGTCCGGATGGGTGTCAGTCGTGTGATTTGTCATATGATCAGTAAAAGCCCAGAATTGTACCCGATCGGTAATTATTTGACAAACCCACGCAAATCTCTTTTCCTTGACTATCCCGTTTAAACAATGCCTCGCACACCATAACCTTCACACGTTTCATCTGGCACGTGGAAGCTACCATTAGCATTAAATAAACTCAACTACTAGTCAATTGGAGAAAAAATTGATCACCTGTCAACACTCCTGACGTATCATTCGGGAGAAGTAGAGACAACTGATGTCACACCTAAACACGCAACGCACATGCGCACACAGTCACATTCATGTAAACAACCACGCCCACACCTACACACAACACAAAATGTCCCCCCCCCCCCCCCAGTAAAAGCAGAATTATCGGCTTGACAAACAGCGCAAATCTGTTTCCGACTATCCCGTTTAAACAGCCTCGCACATAACCTTCACACGTCATCTGGCACGTGGAAGCTACCATTAGCATTAAATACTCTACGTCAATTGGAGAATAAATTGACCTGTCAACACTCCTGACGTATCATTCGGGAGAAGTAGAGACAACTGATGTCACACCTAAACACGCAACGCACATGCGCACACAGTCACATTCATGTAAACAACCACGCCCACACCTACACACACACAACCCCACCCCATACCCACACACACACACACACACACACATCACACACACACATATATATATATATATATATATATATATATATATATATATATATATATATATATATATATATATATATATATATATTATATATATATATATATATATATATATATATATATACAAATACATATATTCATATATATATAATATATATATATATATATATATATATATTTTCATATATATCAAAAAGACAATATATATATATATGTTTATAAATATGGGATGGGTTAATATATAAAAAGTTATATTTATATATATTTGTCACACCTAGACCAAGGGTGTGGTGAGTGACTTATCCGCCCAGCCGATTGACAATAACAGGTGAAACCGCTGGTTGGCATGTGTCTGACGCTATAGGCGCGCGAAAATACGCGATGGCCAATTAATCATGCTCATTACTAGAAACACATTCTCATCCACAGACACGGTGACTATTTCATGTCAAGACTGTTTGTTGTTATAGGGCATAAGAAAGATATGAAGGATGCTGCTATTGTTGAAGTCATGCTTGAGAAGATAATCATTCTTGCAATTTTTTTCGATGATTTTCAAGCGTTCCGCTGTTTAAAATCTCTTTCAATGTTGATCTAATCTAACATATTGGCACTTTCGGGTATACGCCATGGGAGAGACATACCAAAAACATCCGCTATAACTTGGTTCACAACAACTATGGGATAAGAAATATATAATTGATCGTAATTTGCATGAATTGTGATTGCTATAAAATACTGTACCGCCATATTCGTTGGCCGGTTGCGTTTGTGTTCAAATTATCTATACAACAGTTGGTAGTTGTACCGGTCAGAATAAGCACGTCGCGTTAGAAAGTGGACCGCATTACAATAGTCTAAAGAATTGTAAGACGCACACCATGAGTATTTCTTTTATGTTCTTGTCTTCGGGATTTATTTGTTAATATCGCAATGATACGCGTCAAGGTGATTCTACCATGCGCCCTTATCGCATTAGCCGTATACGCACCAGTAATGGACCAGGAGGTTCCTCAAGGCCCTCCACCCCAAAAGGTGAGCCCCAGCCTCTCTTAATCCCTGCGCTGTATATGGTGTAGGTACTAGCGTTCTGTGTGACTGGAGCCCATATTTTGTTGCATGCACCTTGATTATTTATATGGTGCAGAGTTGTCTTATGTTGTACCTCAGTATGACATCGCAGGGCTCCTAGTTATCTTACTGTATGCGTGTATTATGTAAGGGTAACCCGGACACTTTTTACTATATACATCTACTGCCTAGTGCCTATATTATCACCCCCCCCCCCTTCCAAACTATTAAGTTGTGTGGAGGTGGATAGGTGTGACCTGATTAATAATCCCCCTTCCCCGCTATTTTGCTAGTTACGAGGAGGAGACAGGCCCGTTTAGGGAGTAGGTTTGGGGGTAGGTCTGGGGGTAGGTCTGGGGGTAGGTCTGGGGGTAGGTCTAGGGGTAGGTCTGGGGGTAGGTCTGGGGGTAGGTCTGGGGGTAGGTCTGGGGGTAGGCAATTTGAGGTTCATAACAGACAACCTAATCACCAGTGGAGCAGGGGGGTAGGGGTGAATATAATTCCGGGGCCCATGTGTCCTGTCGAGACTGGTGAGCAGTCGTCATACCAGGGAGCTTTTACACTTTTCAGCACACTCTATGGGAGCTTTTACTCGGAAGGTTAACTGGGCGCAGTCAGTGAAGCGCAGCTGCCCAAGGAATAGGCAGGAGGTGGATTCACAGCCCCGAAAATAGTGGAACACAGCGGTACGGTGGTGGCTTTGGGGCTCAGGCGCTGCATGAGGTTACGGGCGCTATGGGCTGCTCCTCGGTGCTTACCGGTGATATGACAGTGGTTGCAGAATGAGTCTAGCTTTACTGCAATTAAAGGCAATGTGTATATGTGACACTGAGTGCTATCTCTATGGGTGCGCCTATCATTGGTCATCACCTTGCTCATGTGCTCCGCAACCTGGGCTGATCTGAAGAAATGCTGCGTTTGGACCTCTATAATCTTGTAGAGCCCCGGTACGCCCATCACAGCGTACGCCTATATAGCAATAGCTACACATCTTATGTTGCACTGTATTCTGGGTTTTGCTCATCGTAGGATGAAGTTCTGGTCCTTCCATTTTGGTATTGTAGACCTTAAAGTGGGGATAGATGATGTAAAGAGTTTGGAGTTGCTTGTGGTGATTTTGAAAGGTGTATACTACTACACAGCTACCCACAGAAAACCTTGTAATTGTCTGACGTGCGACCGATATGGAATAAGTTGTTCTGAGGTCAATTGATCCGTTGAAGGGTTTCTCGTAAGAGTAAGTACATTGTTAACTATAGGCGCATTATCTCACGACACAAAGGTAGCTTGAATCATCACCAATCACCGCTGTTTTCTCTTTTACCCCACGATAATGAGGCCCATGGACTATTCATCTTTGCAATCTGGAGCATCGAGCTTAATATAGCAAATGCCTACCTATATCTGACGACATGCGTGTATGCATACATGCATATCGGTGCATTCCTACGTAGAAATCTTCACCATACGTGATATGAACATTCTTCATTTGTAATACGGTGGCTTTATTCATTATGCTTGATATTTATTCTACATCAAAATCGGCCAATTTAATATCATGCGCTCTATTTAGCAAATCAATAAGGGTTTTTTATAGATTATAATTGAACTTTTCAACTGCGGGTTATGTTATTGTTATTATTGGGTATAAAACATCATGATATTTTCTCACTTCCGTTGAATCATCTCGCATTCTTCTCTTGCTTCAGTAACCTCATCCCTCTTACTCCGCTCAGTCACCAATGACTCCTCGTAAACCGCATTTATCAAAACACTTTGCTGTAAATTCCGGCTGTGTGGCTAAACGTGTCTATGAAACAGCCATTATCGCCTTCGTCTCTTGTCCAACAAAATACATTCCAGTCGAGCGGTGCTATTTACGCCCCAGAAACGAATTACCTATTAGAGTAAAGTAACGCGTGAACATTTCTCTGATCCCTTTCCGCAAATGCCTCTGATGAACGATGGCTGTATTTTAGCATAACATTGCATTGATTTGACAACGACATGAGGTTAATACGCTCGTAGTATCAATGATCAATGCAGAAAAAAGAAAGACATAGCCTATCCTTAAACGGGATACGTTTTCAGCTTCTATTCTGAACAAATTTAATTTACCAACCATGTTGTTCACCGAACGTTCGTAAGAATCCCAACACTAGCACCCTACCACAACGACACACACACGCACACGCATATATAACTATATATATATATATATAGAGAGATATATATCTATAGAGATATAGAGATATATATATAGATATATCTATATATATATCTCTATAGAGAGAGATCTCTAGAGAGAGAGAGAGATATATCTATCTCTATATATAGAGATATAGATATAGAGAGAGAGAGAGATATATATAGAGATATAGGGATATCTCTTATCTATATTTTATAGATCTATATATATATAGATAGTCCAGTATAGAGATATTTAGATATAGAGATATATAGATAAACATAGATGATATATAGAGAGGCACATATATAAAACTATCTAGATAGGGAGAGAGAGATATAGATATATGATAGAGATAGAGAGAGATAGAGATAGAGGGACAGATAGATATAGAGGGATGTATAGATAGAGAGATAAGAGGGAGAGATATATAGGGCAGAGAGATATATAAGGAGGCAGAGAATACATATATAAGATATAGATATATAGAGATATATACAGAGAAAATATAATATATTCATATATATAAATAATTCCTATATATAAGATATATATATATATATATATGTATATAAATATATATATATATATATATATATATATATATAGATATATATATATATATATATATATATATATATATATATATATATATATATATATATATATATATATATATATATATATATATATATATATATATATATATCTCTATATATATATCTATATAAAATATCATTCCAGTCGCAAGGGCTCTATATATTAATTGGAGGGCGTCGTCGTGCGTTGTTCATGTCCTTGCATCCTGTGGTCCTGCGTTGGCGAAGTGGACCATAATTGCTCCATTCACCATCAAGATTTGATAAACTGCAACCGCTGCTAGCTGGTAGCCATTCTGCCCCTTTTCATAATCCTTTCATTAGCTTAGTTCCATTAGGACAGAATGATTCCTGCGCGATAGACGGGAGTACGCTTCAGTGTAAGTAATGCTTATTCGTTGGTGGGAGAATCGTACTGAAGAAAAGGCAAAACGTAATGGATTATACTCACTCGTCATCGCCGTTTAATAATAGAATAAAAGGTACCGCACAACATGCATGCAATAAGTCAAATATTCACCCCTATTCATGGCCGCATATATACATACATATGTACATGCATACATACATACATAATAAGTTACTCGAAACTATCAAATCTAGCAATCTCCATCCTCTCGGAATCATTTGGACCCGATGGGCCACGTACTCATCAATGGATCATAGCCAAGTTGCGGCAGGCTGCTAGCTAAAAATGACCTCATTGGTCATACTGTTACTGTGAACGCAGAGGATATCATAATAGTCCATTAAGTCTGAGCTGTACTATATATTATGCAAGCATATACTTGCAAATAAACGATCATGCTGGTATATATTCAGGCGTTAATAATTTAAAGACTACTGGATCACTGCTATTATTAGATTGATTGGATTGTCGGCGTCGAGATGCATCACCATTCCCTCAAGCACTATGAATGAATCATTTATTACGCATCAAAACTTCCCTTACTGTTTTACATCTATTGCACACGCAATACACATGAATGCTCGCGGTCATTGTCTCATTTGTACTTCGCAAATGGGTAAAAGAGTGCATAGTCGCCCGTCATAAAGCCTACACTTTCACAACGTTATATTCATCTACAGAACATGCTTGAGAAGGAAGCGCAATTGACCCAGATGAAGTCAGATTTCGCTGAAAGACGCGCGCATTGGATAAGCGCCGTTGCAGCTATTTTTTTCAGCAAATGCTTGTCATGGATCTATATAAACATGATAATTCAGAGGATGGATTTAGCTGATTCATTCCACGGAGGCAAGCAGTGGTTGTGGTCACTGAACATTGTTATGCATATAATATTGAATAGGCTCTAGGTGTTTGTTTTGTGCATAAATTGTATCCAAATAGAACTGATATAATTAGTTCCTTCATTTGTATACAGAAAGCTATGGCTAGCTATGACGACAATATGATTGAAAATATGTATGTCACAGGATGTTCAAATATGCCACTTGCAAGATCCAAGTGTTCACACAAATTGGACTGAAACCAGGATGCTGGATTATGCAACCAAGTGGGATGGGGCTGTTCTCTAGGGAAGTAATGACTCGAGGAATCTTCACACATCATACATTCATTCCACCTCTGCCATTGGATGACAGCGGCTACATAGACACCTGTAACATCATGTAGTGATAAGGATATAGATATATGTCGTAAGTGATAGCACATTGTATGGTATATATGTTTTAGCTGTGTGCATTCATTTGGAATTTAGATGCAACACTGACCATGATAATCATGTCATAAACTTTATTTTCTCAAGTCAAGTTATGCCTTCCTTTAGTGGCCAACTGATACTCCTACAAGAACACGTCTGCTCTACTTGCTCTCCTATATATGTTCCAGCTCAGAATCAATCTACATCATATTTACCAATATTGATTAGCCTTTGATAAGGAATATTTATTTATTAATAGCAGCTAATCCACCATTAGTTGTAGTTGTTTACAATTATAGTCTTTTACAGCTTACATAGTGCAACTTTGTAAACAAGAATCCTTGCAGCCTTGCAGGCTGATATTGAAGAATTACTTGCTGCAGAGCTCTGTTGTATTCTATTTGCTTTGTGTTTACATGAGTTGAGATTTATTTAAATATTCATGTAACTTTGGTCAACAAATAAACTTATGTGGCTCTGGTGTTCACCAGGCTCCCACCAAACTCAATGGTTAAAAATACACGATTTTCCGTGCTATAGGCTATTTAAGAAGTAATGCATTTCCCATAGATATTTTTTGTTAGTTATGAAGTAGTGACTCCCTTTAATAAAATATTGGAGATAAACCACATATAGTTCATTCCCGAGAGAGTAATCAAAGTAAAGGTGATCCTATCTCTATCGTTTACAGTGTCACAATATGCTTCTCAATTCGTTTTATTTTGGCCGCATGGCGTCACTACCGTGAAAAGCGAAACGACAACAACCATTGCACTTGATAAATCCACTCGAATAAGCTAAAGAATTAAATCCACTCGAATAAGCTAAAGAATTAAATCCACTCGAATAAGCTAAAGAATTAAATCCACTCGAATAAGCTAAAGAATTAAATCCACTCGAATAAGCTAAAGAATTAAATCCACTCGAATAAGCTAAAGAATTAAATCCACTCGAATAAGCTAAGAATGACAAAGTGACGCGTTAACTTTCAGCAATCACTGCCTGATGTGTTTCTTAACCTTCATGTGATAATTTGTATGGTGTTGATTGTATTGTTTAAGAACACCCAATATATGCGTATGAGAGTAATGTGTCATTTTACAGAATCCCTACTCTGGATTGCCAGATTAATCATTAATTTAATCCTTCATACATCGTCTACACGTCTATAACCCATGACTTACCTTTTCTATATTTGACGTTCCATAATAGTCACAAGCGGGTGCCTATGGGGAGTAATACAAAGTTTACACATAGTTATCAATTGCCCATTCGGGGTAATCACGTCACATGTCAATAATCCCTTATGTGTATGGCAATGTGTGCAAGTCGTTGCTCACGCAGCAAGTATTTCTTTCGTGTCAATATTCTCCCAATTATGCTGCTTCTTTCTCTAACTAATATATGAGTCCTGGTAATATATAGATTCGCAATACACTTATACCGACGCACAACCCAGACATAATACTGAGGAAACCAATTTGCATAGTAATGATCAAACGTGCCATCATAGCACGTATACTCCACCTACACATATCCGTTTTTTTGTAAGTTTTCCTGGAGTCAATTAATCTACGTATGGTGACTCATGTCAGGCGGCATGAGTTGGCATCCAGTCAATTATGGGAGCATTGCCCCATGTAACATGGTACGATGAAGTCGGTATAGGAAATCGTGATGATGGAAGCAATACATTACTTACTCATATACCCCTTGCTAACGAAGAGTGCTTTGATAACATATATGTCCAATTGATATAACGTCGTAAAGCGTATGGGTATATCTAACCTGGTACTAAGTGGTTTATATACCAGGCAAAATTGATCTTGCCATTATTATTTGAAAGGTCATGCATGGTATTAAGTATATCCGAATCACGATACCATTTTGTGTTTTAATTATTGGGTACCTGAAAGACTGTTTGTGCAACACTGTAAACTTATCATCTGTTGTTAATTTGAGCTCCATGCATTGATAACAAGGAGAAAATATGTAACAACTGCGTTGGCAAGGGATACTTGTTTGAGGCTATGTATTGCTTATATTCTTTCAAATGTTCTGCAATGATTCAAGCGTAACATCTTGCCTGGGGATTATGTTGACAGTTGGAACAGTTGCCTGATCCTACCGAGACACACGAGTCAAGCATAAGCCGAAACATTACTGTCCACTGGACAACATATAACAGAAAATGGTATATGTAGGTGGGGTAAATGTGCTATGATCGCACGCTAGGTCATGACTATGTACATTGATCTCCTCCGCATGTCTGACCAGCAGCTGCTGGCATACGTGTATGGCGAACGCCATGACTGATACAATTGCTATGGAGGAAACGAGATGCCACTAACACTAAATAAATACTTGCAGCGCTTGCAGCGACTTTCAGCGACTTTCATACCTTCCACATTCCCTCGTGTTGACACAGTTAACGATGCGATTTGTCATGGTTCTCCACTAAACGAGAATGTAGTCGAAATATTGGACATAACTCTCTCCACATAATCATTTCTTCCCTCATTCTTCCAATTGTCTGCTACAGCACTACCACCTTGTGTACGATGCTCTGGGATCAATAAACAGTCATACAAAGTGCAATCAATTTCATAGTTCTTTTCCCACAACGCAGGCTGTGGCAGGCTGTTTGAAGGGCGCTAAATAGGTGAAAGCAATTAGGTGAACAATTAAAAAATATTGCAGGTCTTTCAGAATAAATGAAAATTAACGAACACCTTTTTAAAGGTTCTGTTGTATATCATTATTTCCCTATTCTCGTTTTGAGTGGCAACAATACGAATCATCCTTCCAGTCTTGTACCATGCAATAATACTTAGTAATCAAAAGTACCTGATGATTCAACGATATCTAGGTGTGTATGAACCGATCACCTCAGGTGGGCAATTTACTTTTGTTTTTTTAGTCCGTTTGCGACATTTTGGCTTTCTAGGCTTGAAATGTCTACCACAGAATGTAACAACGTCCATCTTTTGTGAGTACATCAGGTCACATTTTGCAGCAAATGATACCTGACCCTTATTGGTATGTCACTTATTGCACAGATTGTAATCTAGCTCTTCTTGTGAATGTCTCTTCTGTGCATGGTCATCAAGCCCAAGATGTCGTGCACAATTTCTACCAAAGAAAATTAGTGTATGTTTCTCAGAACTTCTTTCTGTCTTAATTAGTTTATCATAACCCTCCAAATGTGTGGTTGCTATTCTGTCATAACTAATGATCAACAGGTTTACATACTTACTTTTTAAGTAGAATGGAAATTATAAGAGGTAAGTTATTCCATTGTGTAACCTCTCAGTTTGATCCTTGGCTGTCAAAACATGCCTCAAAGAAGTAATATCTAGGTGAGCACAAATCAGTCATTGTAATGGGTGATCTGACGAATATTATTGGGCATAATCGCACTTCCTGGTATGTGTGGGGATCATACATACTTACTTGATGTACGAGCATGCCTCATTTCTCGAATCCCACGCGCAGCATCTTGAAATGAGGAAACGAAATAGGCTGGTACGATTTTGCAAAGCAGCTGCTATTAACAGTTATGTATACATTATTTCACAATAAACGGGGGAAAAACATCCAAATGAGAAAAGACGTTAAAGCACCTGCTAACCGTGCCCGTAAGAGCTTGCATTTAGTGGATGCCTCGATTGGGAGGGGCCCTGGGTGATGGTCATTATTAGTCCATCAGTGAATCGACAAATCAACATATGCAGAATGTTTGTATGAATGTATGTATGTGTTTATGTGTGTATGTGTTGATTAATACTACATTTGCGGACACTTCCGCGTAACTTTAACTATATTTGCGGACAAATTGTTTTGCCGGATATAGGTGTGAAGCATATATTTCAGACGTTTGTTTTATCACTCTGTGGACATGTAATCGCATTCCATTTTTACAAATGAGTTCTTTGGTGCTTAAATAGTTAAACAATGTGCATTTTATCATATTCAAAGTAGAATTATTTGATAGTGAATTCTTGCGCGTGCATTCTTTATAAAAAAAGCGCTAAAACCTATAAATGTCAGACACTTTCGATTTTTGCTGATTATTCGTTCTATACAGGATGTATTTTGGTGATTTATAGATATTTTATTAATCATTTCAGCATGGATCATATTCCTGAAAGCGACAATTTTTAATAAACTCCTTCGTCGTGACACAGACCGAGGCAGGTGCATCTTCCATGGATGTTGGCAGCTATCAAAGTCACAGGCCAGCCTGTTGTCAAATAACTGGACTGATGCGTTCTAATAACTGAAATACGTTAAACTATATATCTGTCACGGAATGATAATAGAAATTGGAAAATTGTCCATCTCAAGTGTTCTGCAAATGCGGTGATTTGCCAAACACAACAAATGCAGGTCATACACACTGTCCGGCAAATGTGCATGAAGTTACGACTATCCGGCAAACCTAGAATTTAGCAGTATGTATGTTTGTATGTATGTTTGTATGTATGTTTGTATGTATGTTTGTATGTATGTTTGTATGTATGTTTGTATGCATGTATGCTTAACGAACACCATACTATCTTGTCCTACAATCTCCATTGCCTGTTACCAGTTTTGCTAGAAGGGCCACGTGCTCATCAAAGGATCACACCAAAGCGCAATCTGGCAGCGAGCTATAACGGCCAAAGTGTACTGCTGAGCACAGCAGTAATCAAAAGGGTCCATTATGTCTGAGCAAGACTGCATATGGTACGGACAGACACAGGCAAATGTCGACTATCCTCTATGTTAAGGCGTTTCGAATATGGATCCATGGAATGATAACGATGGTTCGCTTGTCATCATCGTCCTGCGAATTCCTCCTTTCACAATCAACAAAAAAGTGACAACCTTCTCTTATTCACACACGCAATGAACATGAAAGATCTCGATAACAGTCTAATCCGCTCCTCGATATCATGTAACAAATAGGCAAATAGTACTCCTCACAATCAGCGGACACAAGGGCCGACTAATGACATCATTTTGTAAGCAGGATTTGTCAGTGCTGGGGTCATGTTGAGGTTGGTATTGCCGGGTGTTGGGTCATGTTGAGGTTGGTATTGCCGGGTGTTGGGTCATGTTGAGGTTGGTATTGCCGGGTGTTGGGCCATGTTGAGGTCGGTATTGCCGGGTGTTGGGTCATGTTGAGGTTGGTATTGCCGGGTGTTGGGTCATGTTGAGGTTGGTATTGCCGGGTGTTGGGTCATGTTGAGGTTGGTATTGCCGGGTGTTGGGCCATGTTGAGGTTGGTATTGCCGGGTGTTGGGTCATGTTGTTGGGTCATGTTGAGGTTGGTATTGCCGGCTGTTGGGTCATGTTGAGGTTGGTATTGACGGGTGTTGGGTCATGTTGAGGTTGGTATTGCCGGGTGTTGGGTCATGTTCAGGTTGGTATTGCCGGGTGTTGCCGGGTATTGCTGGGTGTTGCCGGGTATTGCTGGGTGCTGCCGGGTATTGTCGGGTGTTGCCGGGTAATGTCGGGTGTTGCGACGAACCAACGAAGCATATAAAGTGCTTTTGTTAAAGCGCCAAACTAGCCGCGTCACAGCGACAATAGCTTAGGTTTAATGCTTCCCCCTCCACTCTCCAAGTGACGACCATACCTAATTTCCCGTTCCTGGTGCGGAAATGACACCTTACAGCCAGACTCTTTTTCATGTTTTGCACCTTCCTGGAATTTGTAGTGCAATATACGGTTATTTAAAAAGACATGCATTGTCTCTCAATTGGTTTGTCAATTGTTAGCAAACTAATGCCATAGATGGTATTGTTTAGAAAATTGCTCTATATATATGCATATAAGGGTATATAGACAGTTGGCGTGGGCAGCCTTGTGATAATCGCGCATGCCGATTGTGTAATACAACATGATAGGAATAATAGCGGCAGAATCTGCAAAATCAAGTACATATAAATGCCAAACAAATCCTTGTACGCGGCGACTTACCATACCGCAGATATAGGGGTCTATTGAATTGCCCAGTATATAGCATGATGTATGCAGCGACTTACCATACCGCAGATATAGGGGCCTATTGAATTGCCCAGTATATAGCATGATGTATGCAGCGACTTACCATACCGCAGATATAGGGGCCTATTGAATTGCCCAGTATATAGCATGATGTATGCAGCGACTTATCATACCGCAGATATAGGGGCCTATTGAATTTCACAGTTCATATAGCATGATGTATGCAGCGACTTACCATACCGCAGATATAGGGGCCTATTGAATTGACCAGTATATAGCATTATGTATGCGTTTCAACAGGCATAATTACTACCTGCACTATTCGCAAAACACGTAAAACGGCATCGTCCCGCCTGGCCAACAATGTCAATCACAGTTCATAGTGCTATCTAACCCATCGTGCGCACGTCCCTCCTGGCCGAGAATGACAATCACAGTTCATAGTGCTTTCTAACCCATCGTGTGCACGTCCCTCCCGGCCGAGAATGTCAATCACAGTTCATAGTGCTATCTAACCCATCGTGCGCACGTCCCTCCTGGCCGAGAATGTCAATCACAGTTCATAGTGCTAGCTAACCCATCGTGTGCACGTCCCTCCTGGCCGAGAATGTCAATCACAGTTCATAGTGCTAGCTAACCCATCGTGTGCACGTCCCTCCTGGCCGAGAATGTCAATCACAGTTCATAGTGCTAGCTAACCCATCGTGTGCACGTCCCTCCTGGCCGAGAATGTCAATCACAGTTCATAGTGCTTTCTAACCCATCGTGTGCACGTCCCTCCCGGCCGAGAATGTCAATCACAGTTCATAGTGCTAGCTAACCCATCATGTGCACGTCCCTCCTGGCCGAGAATGTCAAGTATGCTCTCTCTTGACTCCGAATGTCTGTCTCTTATGGACTTCCTCGTGAGAGACTGATATTGCATTGTAACAAACTGATCTTAATGTTGACATGATTATGTGAAATCAGCATGGAATGATGTGATGCCGTTCGCTTCGTGTCATTATTTGGTTTATTGGCTATTGAGTGGCCATGACGCCATTCGGGACACTCAGTCAGCACTAAATTACTTGGCAAGGCAATATGAACGCAGGTAATGGTGTGTGGCTAATAAGATGCAAACATAAACGCATTAGGGCCTAATGCAGTTTTGTCTATTTGACCCTTGTTTTAAAACGACATGATTGACAAAGTGATACGCATTTACAAAAAATAACAAAGCCTGGGTTTGAAGTCAAAATCCATGATCTATTTTTTGTCCGATTTTATGCAGTACCATTTATTCATGTGTTTATTCATGTGTTTGTTGTTTTCTAACAGTGTAAAAGCCCCGGCTGCCCACCTGTATTTAAGTGTCACTTGTGAACATGCTCTATATACTCCATCATTGCACATACAACAACGGATTGCGCGCTATAAATACACCTTGTTGGTGCTAGGTCTTCTCGGCCAATGGACGTAGATGTTATGTGCACTGTGTTCATAACAACTGACAACACTCGTCGAAAGGTAACCAAGCTGGAACGGAAAGTTTCCTGCATAATCATTTTAAGCAGTAGAGTTTCAGGCCTACACATATTTTGTTGAAGTGCCTTCCTCTACATAGCAATGCATCCTTCATGTACATTGTAAAGTAAGGTGAAGGGTAAAATATGCCCCTGCGCTTTTTGTCTAAGAGGAAACTTAAACGATAGTGCTCTTAATACCATGTAAACACTCGTAGTTATTGCCATCATCAATGAACAACGCTAGATGTAGTTGATGCTTAGTTGGCCATTACGTTAATTGCAATATTTATATACCACATACACGGCAATAAACGATCACACGAACCTATTTAAGCCTTGTGATATTCTGCTTCATGACTTAACACCGTACGCCTGATTTCACAGTGCACTGCACAGTGGATGGGAGTTAGTATCAGAAACAGAAGACGAAGACATACAACACTGAAATAGCGCATTTATTGATGTATATTTCCAGTTGCTGCCTTCAGGCAGTGCTGTCAGGGTATGGCTATAATGGGGGAACTTGTCTGGAATCATACAATCGGATTCATTATAATAGATAAATTGTCACGACATAACTTTTGTTGAAACTGCCAGTAACCTGGTGTCAATACCTGAGTTTAGTACCCTAAAGCTGCATCATTTGCAATTAATGCTTCCACTGAACAGTCATGTTGATCTGAAGACCGGAGCCGCTCCACCGGCATAACCGTATGCACACCACAGTTGTCCAGTCATCAGGACGTCCTTGGTAGACCTTATTGAGATGATGCAGATTTGTATGTTTTATCAACGAGAAGGGAGTTAAAGAGAAGAGGAAGTGAGCCACGGAAGCGGAGATTGGTGAAGAGAGCATCAGAGGAAAACTATGAGTGCGAAGGAAACAAGAGCGACTGAGAACGATAGATCAAAGGCAACCAGAAGTTATGAGCGGCTGAGAACGATAGATCAAAGGCAACCAGAAGTTATGAGCGGAACTATAGATCAAAGGCAACCAGAAGTTACTGAGAACGAAAGGCAACCAGAAGTTATGAGAGACTGGAACAACAAAGGCAACCAGAAGTTATGAGAGACTGAGAAAGATAGATCAAAGGCAACCAGAAATTATGAGCGACTGAGAACGATAGATCAAAGGCAACCAGAAGTTATGAGCGGCTGAGAACGATAGATCAAAGGCAGAAAGATGGATCAAAGGCAACCATAAGTATGAGCGGCTGAGAACGATAGAACAAAGGCAACCAGAAGTTATGAGCGACTGAGAACGATAGATCAAAGGCAACCAGAAGTTATGAGAGACTGAGAACGATAGATCAAAGGCAACCAGAAGTTATGAGCGACTGAGAACGATAGGACAAAGCAACCAGAAGTTATGAGAGACTGAGAACGATAGATCAAAGGCAACCAGAAGTTATGAGCGACTGAGAACGATAGATCAAAGGCAACCAGAAGTTATGACAGACTGAGAACAATAGATCAAAGGCAACCAGAAGTTATGAAGAAATTGTGATGAGTGTGATTGTAAGCATTTACAAAATAGATCACGCGAATGTCTAGCACAAGGTGTAGTTTGCAATTCACAACATATCAACATAGTTATACATGCAAAATCAAAACGTTGAACATCGTAAACATGCATGCAATGGCATCTCAACGGCGGCGGTGACAGCTGGCTGTGAGCTAATGGTCCACTCGCCTGCGCAGTTCTTATACCTTTATTAATGCACAAACTATGACGCACACCGGAACCCTAGGCCGAAGTAATAACGGCGCCCGAAATAGTTTTTCAAGCGTGACGTAGTGCCTGCGTAGCTTCCTTGGCGTAGGGGCTTCATGGTGTATATAGCCAGCATTACAGTCACAAAACCAGTCACCAGTAAAGTTCGAAATTCTATATGGAAGCCATTAGTGAACCAAAATATTTAGCGGCGGTGAGCTATTTGCTTTGATCCCACATTTTTTGTACGCATGACAGTGCTAGTGCCATATCATTGACGACGATAACCCACTTATATCTTATTTAGTTTCCACATCGACTTTATTCATACATATGTTTATTTTATGTGCAACTGAATAGACACACACGCACACACACACACACACACACACACACACACACACACACACACACACACACACACATACACACATATATACATATACATATATATACACAAAAATGATATATATATATAAATATGACAAATATATATGCATATACATACAAAAATACATATATATATATATATATATATTATATATATATATATATATACATTCAAACACATATGCACACATATATATATATATATATATATAATATATATATATATATATATATTATATATATATAGATATATAGATATATATATATTTAGTGAGAGATATATTTCATTAAAAAAACACAGCATATACCAACCATTGCCGCAAGCACGTGTGCGGTATGGTATTTTAATGATTCGTTGACTCTCTACCACTGGCATATGAAAGGCAAAGGACACGTAGAATTGTTAATCGCCTCCGAAGATAGCAGGTTTTAATTGACCAAATCAAAAATTATAGCGTATTTGAAACCTAATTTCGACCGGATAAATAATCGTAGTAATGTTTCAGCCAAAACGTTAATGCCAACCCATATTATGGATAACCTGGGCTTTATGAATATACCGGTATATTACTTATTCTTTTTCCGGATCTGGGGTACAGTCTAACAGCAAGTTCAAAGGTCACAGTGTATGCATGGTTGTTAACAAATATATGATGATAATAGAGCGAAATGTTTTAAGATATCACCCCCGCCTGTACAGAAGATTGCCATACGTCATGCGTTACATTGTAGGTGTTGTGAGACCATATATGTCTTTATCATCATAGCATGTTCAGCAGTCTGAAAATATCATGTCAGTAATCAAACAAACATACAGAACATACAGAGTGTTCTCAGAGTGTGCAATTAACTACTGGGATGAATTTTACTACCATAACAGCGTTTATGTTATTGTCGCAAGCTACAATGGTATACAACATAAACCGCTCTTGCCATTTTTCCTTAAAGCTTAGACGTTATGACCGAAGTGATGATCAGTCATCAAGATAGCGAGGTATAGTGTTCTTTTCCACGTGGACATGGCCATGAAGGATTTGACCAGAATAATTGAGACAATTATGGCTACGTTAAGTACCACCATCTCTTTGTGAGGGCTAATGACCAAACATGCGGGAGCTGAAACTCCACTGAAACAATGGTTACCTTTCAAGTTTCTATATAAGCTTGTAAATGCTGTGACACGTGTCTCTATGATGACGTTAAAAGAGAAAGTGATATGCTGAGCAATAGGTGACCTGCATCTGAAAGATTACATAACGTTCAGAGCCATAAGCGGCACGAACAAGGGGGAAGAGGTAACATCGACGACATTCTATCTACGCTCCGGAGCTCACTTCCGCCTCTTTGCGACATTATGCAGGAGCATAAACAGCAGCGCCACCTGACCATAAAGATGCTGCGCGTCTGTCATTCAAGCAAATGCTTCTCATATTGTGAATGAGATCCCGGGGGTTCTCTCCATGGAAACGGGTAGGGGTGAGCCGCCATGGGAAACAAAAATCGGACTATATCTATACCAAGCCAAAGTGAGAAAGGGGAACCATTTACATACCAAATCCTCTGGAAAAAAGACCCGTTCATATACAATTTTTTTTAAAAGGGTCACCGATACATATACCAAAATTAATTATCCCAAATCATATCTAGACCACCTCGAGGAGCTACAAGGGACCCATCCATATATCAAACTAACGATTCCGAATGAAAAAGTACGTTTATTAAAGAGACTGTTCAGCCCCATATTTGGAACGAGGTTGCCTAGCAATCTGCTTGGCAACCGCACCTTGGAAACCAAAAATGTTAAGTTTTCAGACTTCGGCTGTCGCCATTTATGTTGTCGGACATTACCCTTCCTGCTTGTCGGTCTAATGTGTGCACAATGATGTCCACATTTTGAATGAGTGAAGATTTTATGAAATCTACATTATGTAACTAAAGCGGAAGAATACACATCGATAGCGAGGTAAATTTAGAGCGCGTTATGATTTACAGCTAACATTCGTGTGGTTCATGGTTTTAGGGAGGCACCGTTTTCGATGAAACGACATAACTGAATAGAACAGATTTCCACTGTAGATCATGAATATTTCCAGTCAAATAATAATGTTAAAAACTTATCAACATAATTTCCACCATGGAAACTTTGCGGCACAAATTAGAAGATGTTATTATACTTACGTCTGCGTTAATCGTAGTAATGTAATAACGAGATGATCCTTGATATGGGGCCTTTGCTGATACTGTGGTCAGTCCCAACGATGCTCTGGTTCGCAACGGCAAGTTAGCTAATTAAATAGCGGCAACTAAATAAACAGATGTGTGACTCGGGCAGGCTATCAACGAGCGCCCCAGAACGTCCGGCCCATCTGGTGAATGATATTGCAGGAGACAGTGGAAGGAGAATGTACGGACTTGACCTTTCTGTTTGCTTATCATGCCATAAAACTTGTCTTTGAAACAACGCCACCACGCTGACTGATAGGGCTGGCCACCATTGACCCATGGGACTTGAGCAAACACCCAATATTGGGCATCGTATTGGATACCCATCACAAAACGATTATCCATTGCTATAGTCGCTGTCAAATATACGTACCTATTGGTATAGCATAGTCAAGGTCCCCTAGTCTGATGGCTACGGGCGCTATTTACATGTTACTGATATTCAATAGTCTCGCCATCAGAAGCGTAGCGGAACCCCTGGAGTCTGGGACGCAGACTAGGTATACCAGGTCATTGCCAAAAAACCCGAACCATTGCTGTACCGGCGTTGAGTGAGCCTTCTTAACGTCGTAAAGTGCTATTTGATGAAATCAGTACCATGAATGGCATGCAAAAGAAAAGCTTGATAACATTCTGAGCTATGACTGACATGGACAAAAAGAGCTTGAAAACAATATTTAGACATGAATTTCATGCACAAAAATTGGCATGATAACATTCAAAGCCAAGTATTTAATACCCACCATACTGACCTAAATCTGACTTCTCTAGTCAACTTTATCAGCCTTAACCGCTTTCGATGAAAAACCACGTCACACCTTACAGCAGTAGTCGTCTTCTGCTGAATGTGGTGCCAGGTGAAGAATGTCAAGTATGTTTGTCAGGAATTTTTTTTTGTAACATGACCCCAAAATCAAAAATTAATAATAATCAAAATATATACTGCATGTACTCCAGCAAGGGTGGGCTTAGTAAGGACAAAATCAGGTTGTTGCTGTTGTTAATTCAATATTCGGTTCCGTTAGTGACACAATCAAACTTTCTCACTCAAATATTAGGCAACAGAAACTGATAGGATTAAACAAATCACCTTCATTACATAAAATGACCTATTATTAAACAAAATCACATTTCATAATGTGTAACAAACGATATAAATATGTTGATGCAAACACATTCTTTATAATAAAAGTGCATGCACAATCACTTCAATACATCTCATTATTCCTCCATCATAACGTTCAAACTCTTTATCGTTATCAGTGAGATTCCATCTTATATTTCCTCCATGACCTTTGGATAACCTCTGCAGCACTCTGCATTTGCCGGATACGGCCTATTCGATCCCGCTGTTGCCTCGCTGATGTCATGTACACTTCCTGTCGTTCATGTTCGCTTTTCAGAGCCTGAATCCTGCCTGAGAAATGCTGAGAGTTTGTTGGGATCTCATTCATCGTAGATTCATGTTCCTTATCTCCAGGCAACTCTGCAGTCCGCTTCTCTTCTCGAGCTGAAAATCTCACACATAGGGACAACTTATATCATCAATAAAAGTTCTGAAAGAGAAAACTCAACCTTTGCAAACACTTATAACAAAGCCATTCATTGCTATATTGGACCACGGTTCGCATTAGGCTGCTGATTATCACAAGAAGAGGCAGAACTAGATGAGGCTCACGCTATAAACACTCACACGCTCCTCTCGTGCCTCTGTCAGATGAGAGGAAATGAGTAAGACGCTCGCCAACTGAAGCACGCTGCAAACATTGATAGTGGTCACAAATGATGAAACCGTTGCATAATACACTTCATGATTATAAATGCTGGAAAGCACATTGATGAGCAGATGATATGAGAATCATTGAGTGAAAATATCAGTATAAATAACTGCATGAATACAGTTTATGATTCACATACCAACAAAGAACCTAAATAAAACCGGTACTATCATATCTTATACAGCTGAGAAAATACACACATTTATACAACAAACCAAACATTACCATTCATCACTGATGCCACAAACCAAACAATACCATTCATC
Organism: Urechis unicinctus; assembly: GCA_034190875.2. NCBI lineage: Eukaryota > Metazoa > Annelida > Polychaeta > Xenopneusta > Urechidae > Urechis > Urechis unicinctus. The sequence continues at coordinate 69,571,755 of CM067358.1, read as the reverse complement.
ACTGATGCCACAAACCAAACAATACCATTCATCACTGATGCCACAAACCAAACAATACCATACATCACTGATGCCACAAACCAAACAAAACCATACCATTCATCATTCATGATGCCACAAACCAAACAATACCATACATCACTGATGCCACAAACCAAACAAAATCCATTCACTGATGCATCACATGATGCCACAAACCAAACAATACCATTCATCTGATGCCACAAACCCAAACAAATACCATTCATCACTGATGCCACAAACCAAACAATACCATTCATCACTGATGCCACAAACCAAACAAAACCATTCATCACTGATGCCACAAACCAAACAATACCATTCATCACTGATGCCACAAACAAAACAATACCATTCATCACTGATGCCACAAACCAAACAATACCATACATCACTGATGCCACAAACCAAACAATACCATTCATCACTGATGCCACAAACCAAACAATACCATTCATCACTGATGCCACAAACCAAACAATACCATTCATCACTGATGCCACAAACCAAACAATACCATTCATCACTGATGCCACAAACCAAACAATACCATTCATCACTGATGCCACAAACCAAAAACAATACCATTCATCATCACTGATGCCACAAACCAAACAATACCATTCATCACTGATGCCACAAACCAAAACAATGCCACAAACCAACCATTTCATCACTGATGCCACAAACAAAACAAAACCATTCATCACTGATGCCACAAACAAAACACAAACCATTCATCACTGATGCCACAAACCAAACAAAACAAACCATTCATCACTGATGCCACAAACAAACAAACCATTCATCACTGATGCCACAAACCAAACAATCCATTCATCACTGATGCCACAAACCAAACAAAACCATTCATCACTGATGCACTGATGCCACAAACCAAACAAAACCATTCATCACTGATGCCAAACACCAAACAAAACCATTCATCACTGATGCCACAAACAAACAATACCATTCATCACTGATGCCACAAACAAACAACCACAAACAAAACAATACCATTCATCACTGATGCCACAAACAAAACAATACCATTCATAACTGATGCCACAAACAAAACAATACCATTCATCACTGATGCCACAAACCAAACAATACCATTCATCACTGATGCCACAAACCAAACAATACCATTCATCACTGATGCCACAAACAACGCTATCTTTACTTCCTCACCTTCACTTCAGGTCCCCATAACTCTGTGTTGCTGCTTCGTGCATGTATTTTATGCTGGGATTCTGTTTCTCTTTGAGGCCCACCTTTATCTTGCTGCTTGGAGTACTGTGCAGTCATTTTTACAGAAATTTGCTTTCTGGGCTTTCGTGCAAAAGAGTCATAGCTAGCACCAGAACGGCTGTCAGTACTTAGCATCTTCCTCAGAGCTGCCTCAAAACCCGGAGATGATGGACCGTCTGCCTTGCCCCGTTCTGTAGGCACTGTCTGGATTAAATCTGAGCTCATCTTAGAACCATAATGGGGATTGTCTTGTAAAAGTGATTTGAGTTTATCCTTCCATAAAACTTTGTAGCCTTCTCCACTGGTACCTGTTTGAGTGTAGTCCCCCATGTGGTATTGGTCAGTACAGACCGATGTACCTGCCACCAACACTGGATCATTAGTGGGGTGAAGGTTGTCAACTTGGACATCATCCTCACCACTCTGACTAGATGATTCTTCTGCTGGCCTATACTTGGCCAAGGTATGCTGGAGCTCTTGTCTAAGGGCAGCAAATTTAACATTGATTGAATGAGACACATAATTGTCTTCTACGTCCAGTCTACATTCTGTGTCTTGTATGGAGCGGGGTTCTACCAGCACGGCTGGAGTCTTCTCATAATCCGGGTCTGTTATTGGTGACCTTTCTACCTCAGCACTCCCCCCTTTGATGTCATCCTTCACCATGCTATGCCAGGGTTGTACATATTTGCTGTAACTGTAGCCCTCCCTCCATTTCATCTCTGACTTATTGCAAGTCTTCCCTTGTTGTGCCAGCCTTTCAGCAAGATGTGATACCAGCGCAGCAGAGGTAGGCCTGGTTGATGATGTTATTGATGATGTGGAGTTCAACCTGGATACAGAGGCTGGAGTGGCTTCCATGGTTACTGATGCTCCTCTCTTGTCATCAGTGAGTGGGCTTGCGGTCTGATGTGTATCCACATCAACTTGTGCCCTATGTGGTTGTGGCTGGCTGTGTGCAGTGTGATCACATGAGAGGGGTGACGATTCAGAAGGTGCTCCACGATTGCATATCATCTCATCATTTTCTTCTGTATTTGATACAAGCTCTCTGTTCACAATGTCATACACCAAGAAAGATATCAAATAAAAGAAAAAAAGGTCATTTAGTCTTTTGTTTAAGCTTTTCTTATGTCTCAGTCACAGTTTCAAGGTAACATGATTTAACTCATATCATATTTATCTAGTTCATTGCCTGGTCCAGTCTGAATATTTCATACCAACAGGAAATGAGAGAGTGAACCCACTTGGTTTGCTCGGGGGCTTGATGAGCCAAAGCCTTATTGGCAGCTTGAGCCAGACGAAGCTGTTTTCGAAATTTCAAAAGCTTTTGCCGTGTAGCAGCTTCCTTCATTTGTATTTGCACGCTCATAATAAAGGTCTTCTCATTGACCTTGATCTGAAGTCAGATATCACACATAGAATGTTTTAGCTCAACACAACACCATATCAACTTTATATAAGTGGTTATAATCCATAAAAGAAAACACTACACCTCACCTCTGGAAGGTCATCTTGATTCAGCTCATGCTCCTGGGCAACTACATCCTGGTAGTGGTGTCCACTAGCGACTGCTACACAATCCTTGTGCCCTGGTTTTGGTGTCAAGCTGTTTCTGGTTGCGGCATTGTGGGGTTGAGACTTGTTGTTGTCATGGTGATTTGGATGCTGCTGCAATGTAGCCAGCTGCTCATCTACAAATTGCATCCTCTTCTCCATCTTCACCTGTTTGTCATGATATACAAAGGTTATCTGCAGGTGTTCTGACAACAGTTAATAACACCAAATGATAGATCAATAATTATTTTTCATATAGTACTCTTTGCAATAACTCAGCTCCATTAAGTCAACTTCATTTAATTAACAAATAATAGCATCTTAAGGAAACTCAAATCAAAGCTCCTTGCAATGGCTTCAACTAATTTCATACCACTCGAAATACACCAACACATCACTTATTGGCTAACTTCATGTTTTTGGTCATGGCAAGACATCTTACTCTAGGACTGCTTAGTTAGGACGAGGCATCATTGAGGGCTATTCCCACAATAACTTGACTCCATGTTCAATAATCAAACTCACAGCTTTTTTTTGCAAATGCTGAAGGACTTTTTTTTCTTGAGCAAGAAGCTCTGTTTTGTGGGATGTTTGAGTGAGACGCCTGATGAAGGAGCGTTGTTCGTCTACCTGGGCAGTGGTTGACAGAAGCTTACCCCTACGCATCCACAACACATCAATAGCTTTACCAAAATATAAAGAAAGCATCCCCTCAATTAGAGCTTACATAATGCAGTAATATGTGACATTTTCACTTAGTGCCATCAACAACAAAACTATTATAGCTATTCATTATTACAAGAACCATTCTAGCTTCCAGTGTTCACCCCTTAAACATAATCACATCTATTGTTGGACATGTCAATGATGCAGTGGATAATTTATGTTTTCCATTGCCTTTCAACTTGTAACTTTCAAAAATAATGCAGATGTTAGCTCACTTGAGTTCTGCCTTAATGGCTTGCAGCTGATGCTCGTGAGCTAAGAGAGACCCAGCTCCCCCCTCATCACCATGGTTACCATTCAGTCCAGAATCCATACTGGTAGATTCCTGTTTATCATCATCAAATGAGACATTGGCCCTGGTTGTGCTTGGGTCTTGTGCTGCATGGCTGAGGACTTGCTATCTGAGGACAAAGTTATGTACATACCATATGGTTATGGGTAACAAAGCACTAGCAATCAAAACTAAATTGGACCAAAATATGTCCAAGCAGTATCCCACTAGTCATTCAACCCTCTTCAGACAAGATGATCATTTAACCCTCGGTATCCCTTCTATCATTTAACCTTAATTTATCCTATTATAGTTTTTAAGCTTCTTTACCCAAACGGTATCCCACTTTTGTCATTTTAGTCTCTTTAATGAAGCTGTATCTAGCTTTTGTTTTTTTAAGCCTCTTTACCCAAACTCTATCCCACTATTGACATCTTAGTCTCTTTACCCAAGCTCTATCCCACTATTGACATCTTAGTCTCTTTACCCAAGCTCTATCCCACTATTGACATCTAGTCCCTTTACCCCAAGCTCTATCCCACTATTGACATCTTAGTCTCTTTACCCAAGCTCTATCCCACTATTGACATCTTAGTCTCTTTACCCAAATCCCACTATTGACTCTATCCCCCACTATTGACATCTTAGTCTCTTTACCTAAGCTCTATCCCACTATTGACATCTTAGTCTCTTTACCCAAACTCTATCCCACTATTGACATCTTAGTCTCTTTACCCAAGCTCTATCCCACTATTGACATCTTAGTCTCTTTACCCAAGCTCTATCCCACTATTGACATCTTAGTCTCTTTACCCAAGCTCTATCCCACTATTGACATCTTAGTCTCTTTACCCAAGCTCTATCCCACTATTGACATCTTAGTCTCTTTACCCAAACTCTATCCCACTAATCCCACTATTGACATCTTAGTCTCTTTACCCAAACTCTATCCCACTATTGACATCTTAGTCTCTCTACCCAAGCTCTATCCCACTATTGACATCTTAGTCTATCCCACTATTGACATCTTAGTCTCTTTACCCAAACTCTATCCCACTATTGACATCTTAGTCTCTTTACCCAAACTCTATCCCACTATTGACATCTTAGTCTCTTTACCTAAGCTCTATCCCACTATTAATATCTAAGTCTCTTTACTCAAGCTATTGTCTTTGCAGCCTCTTTAACCAAGCAGTATCCCACTTTTGTCTTCACCCAAGCTATTTCCTACTACTGCCATCCATTTGTTAGTCTCTTTACTCAAGCTGCATACTACAGTATCTTACTGTTGTCAATGCATCCTCTTTACCCTATTTGCATACAACTTTTGTCATGTAACCTTCATTATCCCGGCTGTATCTCACTATTATGCAAATATGGTTAGTGCATGGATGATTGGAATAATGCGAGGAGCTTCTGTGGTTGAAAGTTACCACCAGAACACCAAAGTAACAACGTCTACCTGAGCGGGTCGATGAGGAATTTTTAGGTCGGCCGTGAGTAATTCGCTTCTCAGAATGCACTGCACTGTGCACGCGTCCGTTCCCTGTACTTTGCCCTGTATCTCCCTCTCTCAGTGAACGTGTTGAGGAAGCACTGCGCCTTCTCCCCACCATATTGCCATGGCCAGCTGGTGGGGCGACATTACAGTCCTCCTCTGATGCCTTCATTCTAGCCTCGTTTATTGGTGTTTTTTGGGCAGAAGCATTCGATGAGCCCGAGTATCGCTGAGTTGGCCGACTGGTCTTGGTGCCCGATGGTGCATGGGGATGGAGCATCTTACTGGGCTGATCAATGCCTGGTTGTAATGGCCTGTGGTACAGAGAGATGACAAGACCAAGAGAGGGACTAACGTACAGATAGACTGACGTACAGACAGACTCTCAGAAAGCAGACTGACAGAAAGCAGACTGACAGAAGGATTGGGCTGACACAAGGTTTGACAAACAGGCTGACACACAGGCTGACAGAGAGACAACAACTAGGTCAGGCACACAGCTGTTAACCTGTAAACCTCCATGTTCATGTTAATTTAACAGGAACAAAAATTGAATCATTTCAAAATGTTTCTGAAAAGTTAAGCAGTCAGCAGTGAGAGATATGGTGTGTTCTCATTGAACTTACAGCTGCCTGGGAGCTCCTCGTGGGGGCTTGTGAAGTGCAGACCTGTTGTGTGATGACCCATTCCTAGCATAGTGTTCAATGATGAGTTTCTTGAGAATCCTCAAACATTCCCTCCATTTGGCTGGCTGGGTGACTCCTGGTAAGATCCAATCAAAGTCAAATAGTATATTAGGATAACACAATGCTTCCATTTGATGTAATGCCATACAAATTCCAAGTGAAGTTATGTAATGAACTGCCACCATGATGGCACATTGGTTATATCATTGTAATTTCCATCTTTGGTAATGTAATGAATGTGGATGTCTCAATGATAAATGCCCTGTAAATGACTGGGTATTCCTCCTGCAGCTATGACATTTCACCACAGGATTACTGATCTCTAATATAAAGATGTTAGCTTATGATACTGGAGCACTGATATCTGATATGATGATGTTATCAGGGCAATAATATTAGAAAGTAGGTCACTGAGATCTGATTTTAGGGTCAACAGCTTTTGATAATGGGTCACAGATTCCAAGATTGGGTCACTGACCTGCTGAGATTGGGTCACTGACCTGCTGAGATAGGGTCACTGACCTGCTGAGATAGGGTCACTGATCCTGCCGCCCAGATACGCTTGCATGATGGAGGCACATTTGACCTTATCCTCGTCTGTCAGTTTGCTCCCCATGACCTCATCAAAGGTCAAAGTGTCCTGTATTGACAAATATAATATGACCACATTGTAGAATACAAAAATACTGAAAGTATCTATGCGAGTTGACCTATTGGAATAGTACAAGACATGAAGTGATCACACCAACATGGAAGCATGCAACTGTATGCCTACACACGGTGAAAAGCACAGAACAAGGAAAGACCAGGAGAACAGGGCATCTTCCAGAGTGTGGGTGGATGCCTTAATGATCGCGCCATACTTAAGTGGACGTGTCACGCACAGTCACGCCGCATTTTATAGCTATCTAAGGTTTATCGAGTATATCGTGGGAGCCCTTTGGTTCTCACTCCGCGTGTAGCTGCCCCATATGAGTCAACTCGCCGGGTACATAGATACTCCATTTGCTGTGTACATGACCTGTTCAGGTTCTGGTACACAGTCGATGAGGCCACTTGTTTCCCCAGCACTTACCCGTGTCAAGAGTCATTAACTATCACCACACCACCAGCCCTCCCCACCCTAAACCCCCAACCCCCGCCACCACCACACACAGCTCCACTACCAGTGTCCAATCAAACACCGTTCCATCCGATTATACCGAGCAGTACTTTACCCTCTCCCTACCCACACCCCTCTCCATGCTGCGCCTTCACTCCGACGCCGGTATGCATCAAACGAGGTGTCTGTATTCTTGTCATACACATACAAGACAAGTTCGGAATCCGAATTACAAGCCGAACTACCCCTTCTCGAGATTAATTAAAATTCTTGGAGCGAGGTTGTCAAGCCGATATATAGCCCTACAAGACGTCTGAGCATATATTTATATTACCGTTCGACCGGAGCTAGCCGATATAGGGCTTTCATTTTAGAGAACTAGAAATGAATCTCATCAATCATGTTGCACGAAAACGTCACCATTCTTTAAGTGTAAGGAAGCATAAATAGTGGCGAAGTGCACCTATCACTTAATGCAGTTATCATTCTCTTCACCAGTGAATTTGAAAGATACTATAGAACCTGCCTTAACGGCCACATGGGTAGACAGGAAACTTCCCCTTCATCGGGGACCTCTGTCGTTAGCGAACACCTTCCTGAAACGGACACTAAGTTCCTTGGATTTCAGCAATGTCAGGTTTTGCTGTATATGATGCAACTACATACCATAAAGTAACAACCTGCTATGACACATTCGTTGCATTGTCACGACCCAACTTGAAATCCGGTCAATTTTAAAATTGTCCTGACCCTACTTGAAAATTCAAGTTGGCTTGACCCATTTTAAAATTGGACAGCCGAATGCCTTGAATGCGTCAGTTGAAGAAATGCCGAATGTATGCAGCCCATTTTCTCTAACCGATCTTCATAATCATTATTTCAATTATATTCACTTCAGTGCCAGCTCACTCTATTCTGACAATCCTGCTTTTCGATTCTTATAATACACGTAAAGTCGCGATTTCCCTATGGTGAAATCGCGTATGGAGTACCGTGGTAGTCCTATACAACCAATCACAATGTGCCGATATATATTGCACAGACTTAAGTTGGGTTAGCCATTTACTTGCTCCGGTCGAGGTCTGAGATCAAACATCGCTCCGTGAGTCATAATAGAGGGAGCAATGGAGTGCTATTGAGATTTATTTATTTCGTTTTTGCATTCGTCCTTGGTACGTGACCATTGATACCGGAAGGCATGAAAATCCATTAATAACTTTTCGATATATCTTTGCTAACAGACAAATAAACAGACAGACATCGGATGAAGACATAATTCTACTGGGCGAAGGAAAATTCAGCCTTACGGGTACATCAGCGAGCGCTGTCTGTATCGCCATGCATTGCTATATACCTTGCCGATAATGTAATAAACGCACAGCCGCTTTCCATACCAGTCGTATCTGCCAACCCGCCGTCCAATTTTAAAATGGGTCAACCAAACTTGAAATTTCAAGTTGGGTCAGGACAATTTTAAAATTGACCGGATTTCAAGTTGGGTCGTAACAATTGTCCCTCAAATCACTTGAGATAGGAGAGCAAAATCGGTTAAGAGTCCCTCACAAATACTGTAAAATATTTTGGGATAACCGAAATATTTAGCTTAAATTAGCGCCCGCTACATAGAAGTGTCCGTTATGATGATCTGGTGTCTGCAAAGGCAAATTGTAAAGGAGCATAACCAGACACACTCTACATTATCCGCGCCGAGGTTGCACGAGTACAATGCTACCGCCATAACTCGCCGAGGCTATTACTCGCGAATCTGCATAATTCGCGCTCAGGTCTTGGAACCGCATTTTCAGCCCAAAATAGCTAGTTATTTTAACAAAAAAAGGAACACAAACGGTATTCTTATTGACATCCGCCACCCCTAATAGAGCGCTATCACAACTAGCTTCCCTGTCCGAGGTGTCGACGCCCCCGGTTGATGCCATGGGAATGAGGTGAGAATATGGTGGGAAAACGTTTGGCGCTGGGGCGAATTTTAAATCAGCCCACAACTGAATGACATCAGGTCATTTTGCATATCCCATTTGCAAATCCCGTTTAGCAATCTTTGACAAGTTTAACCCGCAAAAAAAGCGGATGACGCACCAAGCTAGTTTCCCCTCTGTTCGCTAGTGGCGCTACTTGCGACCAACCTTCGCCAACTCGCGCTTTCATTTAACTCGCGGATCCGATTTATGGATCCGGTTGGCGCGAGTTATCGGGGTAGCGCTGTACTAGGAGAGTAGGAACAAGTGTGAACTCGCGCCGGAGAAGCCATGCGATCTAGTACCCTGGAGTTGCGTCTGGACAGAAATCGCCCTCCCCCAACCCGACCCCCACAACGATGGAATTCATCCTCGCTTATGATCAGCATTTGAACCCTGCACTAATTCGCTTTGTTTTATGCTACATTCAAGTGTTTGTCTACGAAACAAGCCGTCGGGGAGAAATTTCATGCGGGTGGATTATAAGGATTTAGGGGATGGGCTAAGTGAGCAGTTGATTTATGAAGGCGGGAATTTCAAAGGATTCGAGGAAGCTCAAGAGTCAACAGATCAGCGTGTGCTGCCAGGTCATGGCCTTGGTAAGGCCTGGCCACTTTACGGGTGGACCGTTGTGATATCCACACATAACTGGTGAGAAGTGCCTCAAATCCATATCGCTATTCAACGCACATCTCGCGGGAGGCGTGACAAGAACGAGAAGTCAATTACAGGCTAACTAAATTTCTGGACAAGTCATACCACGAATCTACGCCTCGAGCCAAGAGCTTCATGTCTCACTGATGGAGAACTGCACTTGCCTGATCGAAATAGAGATATGTTTATCTCGAGTGTGTTTAACAACATTATACACGCCAGTGGTTGATAAATCACCCACGCCAGTGGTTGATCGATCACCCACGCCAGTGGTTGATCAATCACCTACGTCATTATCAATCACCTACGTCACTAACATAGACATATCACAAACATAAGTAATTAACTCGCACAGAAAGCGACCCACTCTCCCTTATCGGCCTTATCCTTAATCGCTTATCACTCTATCAGAGTAACTGAGTTATGGACACAATGCACTTGTAGGAATGACTCAACCAAGGGCAGATGTTTATGAGTTTGACGCCAACATGATCCACGCCGGGCTTGAGATGATATACAGGGCCTGTAAATGATTCTTCTCAACACATCACCAATATATTAATCATATCATTTACACTACCTGTCACCAGCTAACAATTACTTTATTCCATTTGAGTTTTCGAAGTACAATTAACATCAAAATTCAGTATAGGAACCTGTCCAGCGGTAATTATGTTTCCCGCAAAACTCGAGGTATGCGACACAATATATCTGTTCTACATGCAACAACCCAAGTGTAACACATCACTTCAAACTGCATCTCCGTGACCGAATGAAATAACATTAGTTCTAGCCCCGTGTGTTCTCCGGCAGAAATTCAAAGCTCATCAACAATTGCAGGACTTGGTACACCCGTATCTTGTCGACAATACGGGGGACTGCGTACAGCTGAAATGAGGACTAAGTTCAGTAAATGAAGGACTAATTACCGTTGTACACTACAGAGTTCTGGACTATGAAGGATACGAACCGGTATATGAAGGGCTGTTGCTTGAAGAAATCAGGTCAGATGCCAGTAGGACTAAGTACAGAGGACGAGGACCGAGTAGAGCTGTGTGGCGCAGATATATAACTAGATAGACATTAACGAACAGCTGGAGGACTGCGTACAGTTCTACGGACGTCTTTGTACAGCTGTGTGAAGGACTGTGTGCATTTTTACCGAGGTCTGTGTACAGCTGTATGAATGATTGTGTAGAGCTTAATGAAGGAATGTGTACTGCTATATGAAGGACTGTGTACAGCCGTATGAAGGACTATATACAGCTGCATAAAGGACTGTGTAGAACAACATGGAGGACCATGTACAGCTTTATGAAGGACTGTACAGATATACGAAGGACTGCGTACAACTGTATGGAAGACCGCCTATATTTCTACTGAGGACTACATCCAGATATATAAAGGACTGTGTACAGCTATATGAAGGACTGTGTACAGCTTTATGAAGGACTGTGTACAGCTATAAGGATAATTGCATATAGCTTTACTAGCACTACATACACTGTATGAGAGACTATGTACAGTTGTATAGAGGACTACATCTACAACCACCCCCCTGATGACTGTTAGCGCACAAAGTGCCTGGCATAATGGACGAACCTGAGCGGTCTTGAGGTCGTAGAGTTCTTGTTCGAGTGCTGCCACCTTGACACGCAGTCGGCGAATGAGCGACTTGTCATCTGTCTGTTCGTTCTTCCTGTAACATGACACAGATGGAGAGGTTCAAGTATATAGCCATCTGTACCGTTCTGCAAACAACACAGCCCTATGAGGTGACATGGAACTGCGCTCTGCAATATGATAAAGAAGACCGAACGAACGAATCAAGCTATAAATGGCCTATATATATCATTTAGAGACGTCGGTGAGGGGTATACCCATTTCCGGTACGTAGTATCCCTGAAGTTTTACCTTGGATATTAATTAATTATCAACGCTCGCTGAGAAAATATCTCACAACAGCGGCAGTGGCGCTGAAGGTTACGTGAGTCCAGGACACCTGGCGGCGTTAACAGGCGTAGTGACAATCACAGCCGAGCATTCCTAGGTGGCGTCGGCGATAGGTTCCTTCAAATCCCCAGTGCCCTACACCGTCGACCCCCGCACCCCACCCGCAACCTGATCGGCCCACCAAGAACCAGATTAAGTCGCGTTCAAATAACACCACATCACAAAACAGACGACATATATATAACAGATATAAGTCGACATAATGTAGCGAAAATATTTTCCCGCGTTATTCCACAGACTCACGAGACTTGGATCACGAATCAACGCAGGTAAATATTTTAAATGTAATGAACGGTCGTGTAGTGTATACTTACACCAGCCCAGCAGTGGTGCCCATTACGCCCGCAGTCAATCCCACTAACTCACAACCATAACAAAGCTCACAGATAAGAATAACACCCCTAATTACTTTTTCTGCATTTACACTCATTGAAAACGAACCCTCGTGCAAATCAATATGCTGCCACCCCTCTCTCTACGCACACCCCACACCGACACAGACGGACGCTCGTCGTGACGAAACTCGTCCAGATGCTATCATACATTACTAATGACGCCTGCTATTCAAAAGAGGCCGGTGGATGAAATAGACCTTTTCCCAATGCAGTCCACCAGTCAATATCACAAGCAACACCGATTCCACGCCGACTGAATCGGTTGGAATATTACCGAGAATACCGACCCCTCGAGGGTCAATGTAGTCTCACCGAGACCAAGAATCAAGGCCATCTTAGCAGATAAGAGATGCTTATGAAGCCTTGATGCTCTTCTTATTTATACCCTGCTAGTAACCGTGACCATGGAATGCATAATGAGCAGGGGGAGAGGGAATCACGACGTGGAAGAGAATTAGCAGGGGGAGAGCGAATCACGACGTGGAAGCGAATTAGCAGGGGGAGAGGGAATCACGACGTGGAAGAAATTAGCAGGGGGAGAGGGAATCACGACGTGGAAGAGAATTAGCAGGGGGAGAGGGAATCACGACGTGGAAGAGAATTAGCAGGGGGAGAGGGAATCACGACGTGGAAGAGAATTGGAGCAGGGGGAGAGGGAATCACGACGTGGAAGAGCAGAATTCATGACGGGGAGAATTTGAGGGAATCACGACGTGGAAGAGAATTGAGCAGGGGGAGAGGGAATCATGACGTGGAAGAGAATTTGCACGTGGAAGGAATTTGCAGGGGGAGAGGGAAATCACGACGTGGAAGAGAATTAGCAGGGGGAGAGGGAATCACGACGTGGAAGAGAATTTGCAGGGGGAGAGGGAATCATGACGTGGAAGAGAATTAGCAGGGGGAGAGGGAATCACGACGTGGAAGAGAATTTGCAGGGGGAGAGGGAATCACGACGTGGAAGAGAAATTAGCAGGGGGAGAGGGAATCACGACGTGGAAGAGAATTTGCAGGGGGAGAGGGAATCACGACGTGGAAGAGAATTAGCAGGGGAGAGGGAATCACGGGAATCACGACGTGGAAGAGAATTTGCAGGGGGAGAGGGAATCACGACGTGGAAGAGAATTAGCAGGGGGAGAGGGAATCACGACGTGGAAGAGAATTAGCAGGGGGAGAGGGAATCACGACGTGGAAGAGAATTAGCAGGGGGAGAGGGAATCACGACGTGGAAGAGAATTTGCAGGGGGAGAGGGAATCACGACGTGGAAGAGAATTAGCAGGGGGAGAGGGAATCACGACGTGGAAGAGAATTTGCAGGGGGAGAGGGAATCACGACGTGGAAGAGAATTAGCAGGGGGAGAGGGAATCACGACGTGGAAGAGAATTTGCAGGGGGAGAGGGAATCATGACGTGGAAGAGAATTAGCAGGGGGAGAGGGAATCATGACGTGGAAGAGAATTTGCAGGGGGAGAGGGAATCACGACGTGGAGGGAATCATGACGTGGAGAATTAGCAGGGGGAGAGGGAATCACGACGTGGAAGAGAATTTGCAGGGGAGAGGGAATCATGACGTGGAAGGAGAATTTTTGCAGGGGGAGAGGGAATCACGACGTGGAAGAGAATTAGCAGGGGGAGAGGGAATCACGACGTGGAACGTGGAAGAGAATTAGCAGGGGGAGAGGGAATCATGACGTGGAAGAGAATTTGCAGGGGGAGAGGGAATCATGACGTGGAAGGGAATTTGCAGGGGGAGAGGGAATTCAAAATGTTACGAGGTGGAAGTCAATAATATGCCAATAAGGATAAGAATATGCTAATAACTGTAATGGTGATGACTGTGTCCAGCGTGTTGGTATACTTTGCTACTATGGAAGTACACATTACTGACCAATGTATTGCTATACATAACTGTTACATCAGTACATTACTGGCATGGCAGTATACATAACTAGTATGGCAGTATACATTACAAGAATGGCAGTATACATTACTGTTATGGCAGTATACATAACTAGTATGGCAGTATACATTACAAGAATGGCAGTATACATAACTGTTATGGCAGTATTCATTACTAGTATGGCAGTATACATTACTAGTATGGCAGTATACATTATACGTATGGCAGTGTAGATAACTGGCATGGCAGTATACATTACTGTATGGCAGTTTTCATTACTAGTATGGCTGAATACATTACGGCAGACAGCACACCACTACACCATCCTGGTATGGTTGTAGACTCTACTGGTATGATGGTAGCTTTGATCATAAGGATTAATAGGTAGGTTTGTAGATTCGAGACCCACTGGAATTTATAGTCAGATATAATTTGTCAATCCCACTTGCTCTAATCATGCACAACTTGACCAGCCGATGAGTGAATGTCCATATTTGGTAATGTTAGGCATGGCTCACCTGACACTGTTGGTGATACATGCCACACGCTGGGCAAACCTGCAGGTGGACAACGACTCCACTAGGTTGGCTTGTTCCATGGAGATGGTGGCCACCATGGCAGTCATACAGTTACCCCCTACACCACACAACCACAAGGCAGTCATACAGTTACCCCCTACACCACACAACCACAAGTCACTGCTTAATAAAACTGTGCAACGCTATAAAGTGCATCCTAATACCCTATAATAATGGACATCAACAGAGATACACCTTCATACTGTGTGACCTCTTATTGGAGAGCTACACTCAAAGCAACAGCTGATAGAGTCACTGCTTTGTGGCGCATGTAATAGCTGTTACCCTCTAACATCAAACAACCTGATGGCCATAAAGTCCACATAATATGCCCTCCCCGTTATTTTAGACCAACTGTTGCATTTCCACTTAATCACAAGACCAGGTATTAGTATGTAAAAGTACATCCATTACTTATAGGTGGCATGTAGGTTAAACAGGTAAGTGAGAACATGTGCATGCATTACTTAAGGTGACATGGTGCCTGGTAATGCATGCATTACTGGTAGGGTGACTGCATATAGGTGACATGCATTATTTACAGGTGGCTGGCATTACAGGTAAGGTAATATGCATTACTTATAGGTGGCATGCATTTCTGGTAAGGTGACATGCATTACTTATAGGTAACATGCAGTGCTGGGGGGTGACATACATTACTGGTAAGCCTCCACAATAGAGCCTCTACCCCAAGGAGCGGCATCACTCTCACGTCTCTCGACGCCTTAATTATTTCGCCCCGGGTTTAGCTGGTAGATTAACACAGAGAAGTAATCCGCTGATGAGGGCAGACCATTAGCTCACAGCTACCAGTCACTGCTGCTTGGAACTCTTCATAGTCATTCAACGGAAAGGTTGGAAATAAGCTGAGGGTTTTCCCATGGTACCAGATTTATCTGACTTCTGTAATAAAGTAGATGACTCAAATCCCAATAATCACAGGCGCTTGGTTCCCGCTGCCTAGCTTCCCAACGTCGAGTTGCTAGATAAAGATATATATTTATAACTAGTTATTGAATGGTACTGTTGACACACTGATCTGTCAGGTGATGAATCTTTGATCAAAAGACACTCATATGTCTGCGGACAATAGATAAGATCAGGACATTAACAACATTTATGTCATAATAATTAAGTGATTGCTTATGTGACATACAATCTTGGTCGGGTCATCAAGCAGGTGAAGGTCACAGACAATGTTGTTTGGTGAGTGAGACAAACATTAAGGGGTGGACACTGCTGATAGATCTGGTTCCCTGCACCTCACTGACGTAAAGCACAGGTACTTCACAATTTATCCAAGGAGGTGATCGGAAAAAATTATGGTTGGACAACAACCCTTCTCCTCACTAACACATGTTAGTCTCATGCTTCTACCACAGTTTATGCATAAGGATAAAAAATGATGAAGCTTACGTTGATTGCAGGATTTTCTATCTGTATATATCATACAAACAGTGGCCCATAACTGGATCAGGTGAGCTTATTTCTGCCCATGATTGGTGTAGAAGCAGGCATTACTGGTGGCATGCATTATCAGTGTAGTGGAATGCATGACTAGTGTAGTGCTATACATTACTGGTGTATTGGCTTGCATTACTGGCATGTTGGCATGCATTACTGGTGGGTAACATGCATTACAGGTTGGTTGGAATGCATCAGCAGTGTGATGACATACATTTCTATTGGACAACATCAAAGGGTTTATAGCTATGCTCTTAGTGAAGCTATAAACTCTTTGGTGACATGCATTACAGGCCACATGTACAACTGGTATGGCAGAAACGGGCCAAGATAATCACAAAATTTACCCTGTACTTTACCTCTTGACTGGGATCTGCAATGAAGGCAACACACAACAAACTGTTTAAGTCACTGGGTGACTGGTTAGGTCAGGCAGATTAAGTCACTCCAATTCACCCATTTAGTTATTTCATCTGCACAAACATATTTAGTTTCAAGCTTCACACAAAATGTGATTGATACAAGATTGGCGCATCCATTGCAATACTTCGTCACAAAACATGAGGATACATCATCACATCACATGGTAATTATAACCACGGTTATTTTTTAAATAACCACCCACAAAACCACGCACATATAATTGCATTATAATCTTACCAATGCTGTCCTTCAAAACCATAGTCAACAGAGAGTTCCTGTAGGGAATATGCTTGCATGGGAGTGCATCTTTTTGTGGAACCTCTGCACTAGAAGGTCTTAGAGACTTGATCCATCTGTCATATTTACAGACAGTACATACCAAAACTCAGTTGAAAGACGTGATTGTTTAACTGTATAAAACATAGCCTTTTGAACACATTACAAACAGACACATATAAACTAGGCCTAGTGTTTAAACAGAACTAGCCACAAACTGCACCATTTACTCCGTGACACAATCAGCCTAACACCCCATATATATGATAGAAAGATGTGAATGCAGCTTGGTTCGCTAGGCACAACAGTATATGGCCGTGTACCATGGCGACCAAACAAGCAACAACAATTTTCAAAAGCTTACATAACTGACCTGAAACTCTTGAAAACTCAAAACCAACCATTCACAACATCAACAGACAATGCTCATTTGTGCAGATTTGTTCTAAAAGGAGAGAAATGGTTTCCATAGTTTCATCAACAAAGCTTTATCACCCTTTGTTACACACCATAAAGCAATGTTATGTTTGTGTTGTAATTAAAGCTGCTGCTAACACAGGCATGCAAATTTGAACAGGTAATAATCCAAATGATTTATATTTACTAGCAAATTACAGCTTATGGCATCTGTAACATGTCTCTCTGTGTCATCAGGTCATAATATGTTACATATAATCAGAGATATGTACTGGTCCAGTTGTATGCTTTCAACAAATGCCGGTCACAATGTTGTGGGGGAAAAACTGTTTCTGAGATATATGTGCAACTAACTAATGATACAACGATAAACGACATGTAGCGACATGCAAGGCAACAATTATATACCACTGGAAAAGATTCTAGATTGAATCACTGGAAATGCTCAGATGATTACTGCTACAATATCCAGGTGAGTAATGATTACTGCTACCATATCCAGGTGAGTAATGATTACTGCTACAATATCCAGGTGAGTAATGTTTCAAATACCATGATTGAACTGCATAAAGTATCCAGGTGTGTAGAGCTGCAGCTTCATATTTTCTTTCATCTTAAAATTAACATAAGGATACCCAATATTATATGGACCTATGCTGACATGAAAGTGTATCAAGTTGAAACACCTGCAGTGGTCATTAAACAACGTGAGGGCAGGTGGGAGAGGCGCTATATATGCTGTGTAAACCAGACACACAGCTTTCAGTGTTTGAGTGCAAGTTGGTTCAGACAAAGGTAAAAAGGGCTATGCTCTCAGTATGTATCATAACGTTCACAATGTGGTGGTTTCAGTATTGGTACGGCCTGGTGGTGATATCAATTTTTAGATTTCATGGCATGTTTTAAGAAAATATCATCTGCAAGAAGCATTCCTTCTTTAGCAACTGATTTTTGGGTGCAAATTCTGCATTCAGTGCAACATTTGTGACTCTTGTAAGTAAATATACTTCCTTCCAAATATCAACTGGTTTCAATATAACACAAAGAAATCATCTGTAAATATGCAATAGGTAGATGTGTATAGGAATAAATATGCAGGACATTGTTCCCCAAACATGTTCTATCACCCCGGACCTCTTTCATTTACCTTTCATTCACATCATTTGTATGAATTCCAAGATACTATTTGTACAAATTACTGAGATACTTAACAGATCTGTAAAGTCACATATATAAGAAAATCATTGAATTCTGTTGGATTTATTTACCGTGCCCGGTCAAAAGCAGCAGTTCCAGGGCGTAGTTTACTTGAGGAGCTCTGCTGCTGGAGAGACACAATGACGGTCTCCAGGTGATGTAGTGACAGGTTGATGTATTTGGCTTCTGATAACTGTTGACCCTCACTTCCTGTCTTGGCAACCCTTTCTGACCCAGCAAGGTCAACCAGGTGCAACTTTGACCTTGAACAACCATAACAATGAATACATTCAGCTCAGATATATAACTGCAATTACAGGCAATGAGAATTATGTTAATGTAAGAAACATACATGGTGTTTGTATTACCATGCACACCATCTGGGCGTATGTGATAACATAATCTGATATAAACTGATGTAGTTACAGAGCACACTTTGCCATGGTTACTTTAGTATATCATTGAACATATGCTTCTTTGGTTACAACTGCCAACTGCATATCACAATGCCCTTTGTCATGGTAACATGAGTATATCAGAGAATACATGGTTATGTGCACTACAATGTGCTCTGTCATGGTTATATGAGTACATCATGAAAGCATGTTTTAATGGTTATAACTGACAATAGGAGTGTACCATGCACTCATTCATGGTTATACCTGACTACAGTATCACCATTATGTTTCCTGGCTGTCATGGTTATACCTGACTACAGTATCACCATTATGTTTCCTGGCTGTCATGGTTATACCTGACTACAATATCACCATTATGTCTCCTGGCTGTCATGGTTATACCTGACTACCGTATCACCATTATGTCTCCTGGCTGTCATGGTTATACCTGACTACAGTATCACCATTATGTCTCCTGGCTGTCATGGTTATACCTGACTACCGTATCACCATTATGTCTCCTGGCTGTCATGGTTATACCTGACTACAGTATCACCATTATGTCTCCTGGCTGTCATGGTTATACCTGACTACCATATCACCATTATGTCTCCTGGCTGTCATGGTTATACCTGACTACAGTATCACCATTATGTCTCCTGGCTGTCATGGTTATACCTGACTACCGTATCACCATTATGTCTCCTGGCTGTCATGGTTATACCTGACTACAGTATCACCATTATGCCTCCTGGCTGTCAGGTGAATTGTGAAGACCGCATGCGAGCGAGATGAACGCTGGTTCATTGTTGTCTCTGCCACCTTACGATTAGCTTGGCCCTGCAGTAGCAAGCGCTGAGCGGCATTTTCTGTAAGGGCGGGGTGAGTTGAGAGATTACGGATGAAGACCGAGTCCTTGGCACCTTCCACAACAGATACCTGACAAGAGAAGCAGAGGCAGTGTAAGCAGAGACAAGACAAAAGTAGCAGAGGCAGTGTATGTAGAGACAAGACAAGAGAAGCAGAGGCAGTGTACGTAGAGACAAGACAAGAGAAGCAGAGGCAGTGTATGTAGAGACATGACAAGAGAAGCAGAGGCAGTGTACGTAGAGACAAGACAAGAGAAGCAGAGGCAGTGTACGTAGAGACAAGACAAGAGAAGCAGAGGCAGTGTATGTAGAGACAAGGCAAGAGAAGCAGAGGCAGTGTAAGTAGAGACAAGACAAGAGAAGCAGAGGCAGTGTACGTAGAGACAAGACAAGAGAAGCAGAGGCAGTGTACATAGAGACAAGACAAGAGAAGCAGAGGCAGTGTTCGTAGAGACAAGACAAGAGAAGCAGAGGCAGTGTAAGTAAAGACAAGACAAGAGTAGCAGAGGCAGTGTACGTAGAGACAAGACAAGAGAAGCAGAGGCAGTGTAAGTAGAGACAAGACAAGAGAAGCAGAGGCAGTGTAAGTAGAGACAAGACAAGAGTATCAGAGGCAGTGTACGTAGAGACAAGACAAGAGAAGCAGAGGCAGTGTAAGTAGAGACAAGACAAGAGAAGCAGAGGCAGTGTAAGTAGAGACAAGACAAGAGTAGCAGAGGCAGTGTACGTAGAGACAAGACAAGAGAAGCAGAGGCAGTGTACGTAGAGACAAGACAAGAGAAGCAGAGGCAGTGTATGTAGAGACAAGACAAGAGAAGCAGAGGCAGTGTAAGTAGGGACAAGACAAGAGTAGCAGAGGCAGTGTACGTAGAGACAAGACAAGAGAAGCAGAGGCAGTGTTCGTAGAGACAAGACAAGAGTAGCAGAGGCAGTGTATGTAGAGACAAGACAAGAGTAGCAGAGGTAGTGTAAGTAGAGACAAGACAAGAGAAGCAGAGGCAGTGTAAGTAGAGACAAGACAAGAGTAGCAGAGGCAGTGTATGTAGAGACAAGACAAGAGAAGCAGAGGCAGTGTAAGTAGAGACAAGACAAGAGAAGCAGAGGCAGTGTATGTAGAGAAAAGACAAGAGAAGCAGAGGCAGTGTACGTAGAGACAAGAGAAGAGAAGCAGTGTTAGTAGAGACAAGACAAGAAAAGCAGAGGCAGTGTGAGTAGAGACAAGACAAGAGAAGCAGAGGCAGTGTAAGTAGAGACAAGACAAGAGTAGCAGAGGCAGTGTATGTAGAGACAAGACAAGAGTAGCAGAGGCAGTGTAAGTAGAGACAAGACAAGAGAAGCAGTGTATGTAGAGAAAAGACAAGAGAAGCAGAGGCAGTGTACGTAGAGACAAGAGAAGAGAAGCAGTGTTAGTAGAGACAAGACAAGAAAAGCAGAGGCAGTGTGAGTAGAGACAAGACAAGAAAAGCAGAGGCAGTGTAAGTAGAGACAAGACAAGAAAAGAAGAGGCAGTGTATGTAGAGACAAGGCAAGAGAAGCAGAGGCAGTGTACGTAGAGACAAGGCAGGATCATTACAACAACCATGTTTTCCAATCTGCACAACTCGTCCTCAGTCATGCATACCAAACATTCTGAGACATGCACTCAGTCACTTTTTGACCCAGTTAATTTAACATCTCTTGCATCAGAAGTAATATCATATAGTTATAGAGTAGTTCTTGTACCTTGGGAAATGTTGGCACACTGGATGGTGTTCTTGTTGAATTGGAAAGGAGATCAAATCCAGTCTCCTGGTAGATCTCCAGGTATGAGACGTGAACACTGAGATCTTCCTCACAAGATCGGGCCTCTAGCTTTTCATATACCATAGTTATAGCTCTAGAAATACGAAACATGATATCAGACTTGAGGACACATTACCATGTAGAATTATGTTGAGAAAGGAACACGATGAACGAACGATCTCTGTGCTTCAATCCTTACAACCTGACAAATTCTGACTATACTGATAAAAATATGATGATAATTCAATTCATTCAACAGATAAGTACATGAATAGTCAGCAGTGATAAATTTCAATGTAGTTGATCATGGAACATGGTTTTATTTGTGAACCTGGTGGCAATTCCCCGATCCTCATAACTTCCACCATAGCCCTCCACCGTGTAAGTCTTCCCACTGCCAGTCTGACCATATGCAAATATTGTCCCGTTATAGCCCTCCAGAAAGTCTGAAATGTACAGAAAACAAAACTCAAATAAGCAATGAAATGCTAAATAAAAAGACATTAAGTCATGTGAAGATTGCATATTGGCTACCACCTTTGACGATTCCTACAGCAACAGAATCAAAGACATGATTCTGTTTAGCCTGGTGTGTGAAGAGCTGATCAAACTTGAACTCATGGTTGACCTTAGGTTGTGTCCTCCCTGAGCAGCTGACTTCCCTCAAGTTTTCTGGCACCCGTAAATGAAGATGTCTGCTTGTGGTTTGGTAATCAGCCCTTTTTGCATCTGATGGCTTGATTCGGCAGTATGTTCTTATGTGGGACATTGTGTCTCAGAGTTCAGCTGCAAGCAGAAAAAAGGACATTGACATTTCTAAGCAAGTGAAGAAAAACTGAAGTGTATGAGGTGGGAAAAGATTAGGGCCGTTTTAGGAAATGCTTGGACATGTCATTACATTGTCATTTGGTTAACCTACACGATGCATGAACAAAGAGTCAACACAAATATCTAAATTCTAGCACTAAAGATAGAAGCCTTAATCTTTACCAGGGATAGAATCAAGACAAATTCATGTACAGGTCCGTCTGACCATTGCCTCCAAAAATCTTCAGGTCCAAAACAATAAATTATGGTTGACTGTGCCATTGCCATTGAAAATTACCACAACCCAATACAAAATGAACGAATCCTGATGCCAATAGTGTTATGCCAGCACTATATGCCATTCAATACACAGAGTTTCCAGCAACCCTTAGCCCGGTACCTGACATAACTATCATTGACTTTATGTTAGGGTTAGCAATAAGCAAAGCACAAAGTGGTTGAAAATCAAAGTTTGACCTGTCTTTTACAATGAAAGACATCACAAGATGAAGCATCCATGGGCTAATTACACAAGGAATAATTAAGTTGAACAAAAAGATAAAGGTACATCATTTTTCAAATGTATAAAGAGATGCATTATGTTATCACCAACGATCGGACATCATGATTCATACATATGATTTGTGCATTGTGATTTTGAGTCAGTGAGCTACAACAATAACGAATGAAATATGTCCCATGATTTTATGGCCACAGTAAGGTTTTAAACAAGCTGTTTACACTTATTTAGTCAGAATATATTGTATTCTCATGCATCAACTTGTCCTAGGTTCATTGTTAAAGATGCAGTTAAATGACATTGCCTACTCCTCCATAAATTTGAGATATTCAGCTATTAAAACTCAGCATACAGTTAAGCCATTGCAACCTGGTGGCAGCAATGCAGACATAGACTGATGGTACTGATAAAGGTTAATTGTAGATCCGGTGTTTTCCTGTGACTTTTGCGATTAAGAGCATCCAATGAGTCGTCCGAAACAAAAACGGTAAGTCTATTACAAGTGGTTTAAGCGTAGGGTAAAGAATGAAATCTTGATTTACAACTCAACCAAGTTTGGCTCGCCATGGGGTAGACTTTGTGACCGATTGTTATGCGACCCATCGAGATAATATTGTCAAACATATGCATTATCGTTCATAACCAAAATCCTCGTTTTGCTAAAAAAAATCACAATATATTAGTCAACAAAATCTTACAATTGTTATGCGACCCATCGAGATAATACTGTTAAACATATGCATTATCGTTCATAACCAAAATCCTCGTTTTGCTCTAACAAAATCACAATATATTAGTCAACAAATCTTGCATACTCAATATTTGATGACGTTGGAGTCAAAAGCATAGCCCTAGTATGCCCTCACAAATTATGAATGACTGATTAAGTTTTGTTTACATTTTAAAAGGAAGAGTTGTCAGGTACATACATCCGAAAAATTAAACAGTTGTAGTCATAACGGTTATTTCTATATAGCGTTATGATGTTTTCTTTGGAAATTTGCTTTCTTAATCATAATGATCATCATTTTTCGTTCTTGTGAGCGTTTGGTGAAAAGAGCTACAAGCTATACTAACCAGTAAACAGGGCTCACTCTAAACAAAATTAGCAAACACGCCACCTGATACAGCACGCTTCATGACATAACGTCCGTCTTAAAACCTCCTTTATTGAGACGAAGTCGCTTCGACTAATAAGAAGGGGGAGGTGTGAGTTAATTGTGGGTAGAGGGACATTGGGTAATGGTTCAACGTATGTAACGTATATGGTAAGTAGGGATCTGTCGCCAAAATGAATCCATTTGGATTTTATATTTTACATTTAGGTACACGAATGGGTCGGTATTTTTGACCGCGAAGTCTAGCAATGAGTTGTGATATCGTGTAGCCCCTCATTACTCCATATGGTAAGCGCTGCCATGTTACTTTTCAAATATATCCATGGACAGGTTCACCTGTCTCCGACCTCCACCATCTGACTTGACACACGCTAGGAATTATCAGTGAATCATGAATTGGTTTAAAAGCAATATTCCGTAGGGTACTGCGGATCTTGTGCCTGTGCTGTGCTGGCTCCTCTGCAACTCGACGCTGTTCCACAGTTGATGATGAAGTGTATTGTTCGCCTGTCGCCTACACACGCAAGAGATCCCTCGGGATATCGCATATCGAATAGCAGGATAACTAGTGTTTATCTCCACCCTTGCAGCGGACAGGTTGGATGACATGAAATGTAAAGGCAGAAATCGGAACTGGCTATTTTCTTGGGATTCCGCTTTTTACGGTAAATGGAATATGCTGACTGCGGTTTCAACCATAGCTTGAGGCTTGTGTTTTCAAAGGTTAAATACAATGATTTTTTTATTCATTTTTTCCTAAGTCCATATTTTAAAAGGGTATCGTAACCAAAATAAGGTGACTGCGCGCTTTGTTTCATTTAGAAAAATGATTTTGAAATGTACATTTTCCACGTCGAATCTGTCAAGATATCGCTCGGTAAAATTCGTGAATTTCCGGACTGTGACGTCACACAGGCTGTTCGCGAACATTCCTCGCCATCTTCATCCTTTACGTTTGGTTGACAGCGTGTTACTTTCTCCTCTTTCTTCACGGTCTGGTGATTCTCTTGGTGTGCATTATGCCTTATTGTTGTGCCTTCGGTTGTCGAAACAATGAGAAGTCAGGCGTGAGTTTTTTTTTGTTTCCGAAAGACTGCAAAATGCGCAGCATATGGGTGACGAAAGTCAAGCGTAAACTGGAGACCAACCCTTACGACAGTTCTATGTTCTGATCATTTCGAGAATGGTGGTTATGAGGCTGACCCAGAGCTGCTCAAAAGTCTAGGATTTCGTAAGAAACCTAGGCTACAAAATGAAGCTATACCGACGCTCTTTAGCCACATTCGAGTCGATGACAGTCAAACTAAGCGACGGAGAGCCTCGAAGAAAAGGCAACGACAACAGGTGAGATTCTTTGGCTGAACCGTTAGGCTAGTTTTGACCTGTTGACGTATACTTATTTAGATGATGATGAATTTATCGCCAAGTTGCCAGTATATCAACCTAGCTGTTTCTCGACATGCAGATAGTAAATGAAATGGTATTGGCAGCTGTGGGGACAGATAAATTAAGTGACAGTAATGAACCACTTTCTAATGGAGGGCATGTCAGATGTTGTTCTCCAGGCCACACTGCTAAGTATGGTAGTTACACCCTGATGGTCCTAAAGACTTCAAGAGTTCAAGACATGCAACTTGTTCAAGTATAAAAATTCCGATTTATGATCGGTATATGATGGATTCTTTAATGTCTAATGTACCATCGATTGCCTGTTAATTTTTTTCAGAGCAACCAAGTTAGAAACTCAAATGCTATGGAGTTAGCTGGCCTGAAGCTTGCCCAGAAATCCCTGTCTGAGAATGGCTTGTCCGTTGAATCCATCACTCATGACTGACATTTGGGGGTGAAAAAGTACATGAGGGAAGAGCAACCTACAGTCCAACACTGGTTTGATGTGTGGCATGTTGCCAAAGGTTAGTTTCTTTGTGTGGGAAAAGAAAAGACTGCAGCAACCTGAGTGAGTGGGCCAGAAGCATTCCCAATCATGTTTACTGGTGTGCTGCCTCAAGCGATGGAGATGCGGATCTGGTCAGAACAAAGTGGCTCTCTGTCACTAGGCATGTCGTCAATGAGCACGTGGGGCATGGGGAGCTGTACCCGGAATGTGAGCATGCACTACAAGAGAACAGAAAGTGGATACTGTAGGGTCGGCATTAGTTTTGAATCATATAAGTTTTTATAGAAATATTTACTTAAGGGGTAGTGTAATTAAATGAGTAAAAATGGTAAAATCCATACCCCTATGGTGATACTTTACCAAAGAAATGTAATCTGTATTGATATATGTGTGAACCATAAATAGGATCGAAGCCACACTTAAGTTTTAATCCTTACTTAGCAATATGTTATCAACCCGCTATATATATGTGCATATATATATATGTATAGAGATATATATATATATATATATATATATATATATATATAGATATATATATATATATATATATATATATATATATATATATATATATATATATATCTATATATATATATCTATATATATATAGATAGAGATATATATCTATATATATCTATATATCTATAGAGATAGATATAGAGATCTCTATTTAGAGAAAAATTCTATATACTCTAGATCTATATAGATAAATCTCTTATATCTACTCTATATATATATAGAGATTCAGATATATATATATTCATCTATATCTCTATCTATATATATATATATCTATCTCTCTATCTATATATAGTATATCTCTATATCTATCTATATATCTATATATATATCTATTATATATCTCTATGATATATCTATATAGAGAGATCTCTATCTCTCTATGTATATCTCTCTCTCTCTCTCTCTATAGAAAATCTCTCTCTCTCTCTCTCTCTCTCTCTCTCTAGGTCTCTCTCTCTCTCTCTCTCTCTCTCTCTCTCTCTATCTCTCTCTCTCTCTCTCTCTATATCTCTATATATCTATATATATATATATGTCCTATATATATATATATGTATATAGCATATTTGTGTAGTGACAGCGCTGTAATGTTCTCTCCAGAATTATGTGTTCAAGTTTTAATTCTAACTTAGCAATCTCTATCTCTCTCTCTATATCTCTAGATCTAGATCTCTCTCTCTCTCTCTCTCTCTATCTCTCTCTATCTCTCTAGTATCTCTATCTCTCTCTCTTCTGCCTCTCTCTACTCTCTCTATCTATATTCTATATCTATATATCTCTATATCTCTCTCTCTCTATCTATCTATATCTCTCTCTATATATATATATATCTATATATCTATATATCTCTCTCTCTCTTTTACATGTATTAATGTATCTCTCCCGATTGCTCCTAGCAGTTATTCACTTCACTGAAAACTCGGACACAGCTCAAGCCAGGACTCAAGGAGGTCAGTCCCAATGGGGAGTGTCTTACCTCAAAGCCAAACATGGAGACTCAGTTGTCAAGCCTGCTAAAGTTCCAATTTCTTTTGGTGTGTATATTCATTGATCTAAAATGCAAGACAAATGTTATTTTGACATTTATTATGCACAAATATTGTTACCCTATTCAAAATGGGCATATAATATAAGTGATTTATAATACGACTCTCATAAAATATGAATAACATAAATAGTCAATTAGTTGTCTATCGTTCGAAATAAGTTGTATAGTTAAAACAATGATTGTCATTTTTCAACCATTCCCTCATTTTGTAATTTTATTGTAAGCTCTGCTTCCGGATTTCATGTTACTGGTGTTATTTATTCTTGGCTATGTGAAATATATTGTAGTTTATCAATATTAACACTGAATATTTTACACAGCGGGATTGATGTTCCCTCAGCAATAAATATGATTGTTCAACCTCAAGCAGTCCTTTTTGGTAGCAATAGTAGCTTACTTACTGATTGGTAGAGACCACATCTCTAACAGGTCGATCCATTTGAATAAATTCAAATTTGGATGCTTCCTGCACATATTTGTTCAGGCAGTTTCGCCAGGAATCTGGGATGCTTGGTGATGCATGGCCATTACTCCATTGTGGCCACCACTCACTCCCAACTTCTGCAGCCCACTCTCAGCCTGTGTCCATTGGGATGCAGCGTTGTCAGCTAAAACTAAGTTAGAGATATAATTAAAGATAAGACTGTCATAGTAATTTTATATTTGCGGTACAATAAATGAATGTAAAAGGAAAATACTGGATGCAAACATTTGTCCACGATATTAAATGTGCTGAGGGTACAATGACAAAGCTACATTTATTAGTAGTTAGGTCTGTCATCATACCATCTTCAACTTACAGAATGTGTGAATGTACTAGGTTACTGATACTAACGATTATTTTTTACCGGTTAACATAGTTCAATAAAGCTTGGGAAGGGTTTTTTAAACTCACAATTTGTCGAGATCTTTTGTGGATTCTTCATCCGAAGCGAACTCTTGAGTTAGAGCTTCCGGTGTTATTTCCAAGTCTGATTTGGATGATTCAACTCCCGCCCGTATTGGCTCAAATAAATAGCCATGGACACAATTTGCCCCCATGTTATGTGATGGGGCCTCGTAATCTTTATCAGAAGGCGACATGACTTCATGTAAATACGGTGTTATCTTAAAACCCCCCCAAAAAATCGTTTTTCGCTTCGTTCGCTCGCTCGCTGTCAAATTCTCTTGGAGGTCGCGCAGATGGCTTCGTATTTTCTTCCGAGTGGAACCTTATCGGTGGATTTTTAGCGCTTATGCATGCCGGTGCAATGAATAACGGGGCCCCATTGGTTAATGAGTTATTAATCTCCATTTTGAAACACATAATAAAGAAATGATGAAAATCGTTGTATTTTACCATTTAAGGAATGGGGCAAACAATAACAAACAAGGGAGAAGTTTTTCGTCTTTTTATTTCACATTGAAGCGACCATGGTCTAATGAGCGTCATCCTGAGCAAGAAGCACACCAAGTCGCGCCGGTAGTAAATAAATGCGATTTAACAGACTTTCTCAAATGCTCCGTTTATATATGGACGAAAACACTGTGCTTAAGGCGGTTACTATTGCAGTTCTAAGATTTTAATGGAGTTTGAACGCCTTTAATAACTCTATAATAGTATATGCTGTCCAATGTAAGTAAAATATTTTCTTACTTTTAACACCCGAGGTTTAAAGAATGTGTTGACTCATTTGTAAACTTCACTGCAACCTCGTCGTTTTGTTTATGTGAGAAACCGCGTCAACTCGTATCAATATCTATGCACTTGTTAAGACTATAGCTATGTTATATGTCAGTATATCGATGCAAGAAAGCACGAAATAAATACACTAGGATATTATAGTCGTACATGCACTCCATGACCCCATACATGGATTGCGCAATCAAACTCTCGTTTCTTGTCCTCCAAATTTTTGCAATGATTGCCAAACAGCAATTTCTATAACATTCAATGTCCTGTGCTACGGGTCGTTTTGAACTTATCCTGCTTAAGCGGCCAACGCTGATTGCTAGAACGCAATGACCGGCATACTCCAAAGAGAGGCTGTTGTGAATAATGGCGATCGCCGACATAAATCGCAATCATCCGACAAATAATTGGATTTCCGCCCTTTAAGAGATGCGCCTGGAACATTTCTTTGACATCGTCTGACAAGTGTCAAATCAAATGTTAATGGGAGGCAGCTGTAAAAATTCCGGCAATACTTAGAACTGCGGTACTGTGATCGTGATTGAGGACACGGCAAGCGTTAATACAAGCTGACAGCCTGTATATAGCTTAACATGTTACGTAAGTGAGATGGGTGAAGGCGTGATAGGTCCCATCGCCATGAAACGAATACCTGTTTATCGCAGAGTATAAAAGCAATAAGGCTTTAATGCAGAGGATGCCATTACGTTTCAGACGTTTGGTATTGAATCTTCTCATCAGAACAAAATACGATCCTGTATCAGGCATTAAAATGTAAAATAAGAGAAATCCGCTCCTCATGATAAACACGAAGTAGCCGGTAAATGTTAATAAAACAGTGGCACAGCGCTTCACTGTAAGTCTAATGGAGACAATCGGCCACAATAAAGACTGCAATAGGTGGGTCATACGATGTGCTTGTCTGTTAATCAGTATCTTGTAACAGCTTGACTCCCTAACACACATATTGTCAAAACCTGTGATATAAAAAAGCTCTTCTGCTCAGTCAAGGTAATGAATACCACGGTACTTATATCCAGAAACATCATTTTATCGATTTAATTATTGTCATTATTACAAATTTCGCCATTCGTTTCATAATTATTTGCATTTTTGATTTCTCTATTGATCATTGCAAGACGTATGTATCAAAGATCCTATATGTAAATGAAGTCTACTTCTGACAAAATGTAGCTGTTTCATTTTGTTTTCTGATATATGTAAATATAATCCAATTGCGCTTTTAATGTCCCAATCTTTAAGACTCTGACTTTGTATTGCAGCATACTCGTCAACATAGTGACCAATGGATAGATCTATTTATAGTAGTAGACAGTTCTTTCTATGGGGAATGTCAAGCAATGACAAGCTTTGTTGGCCTTAATGATACTTCGTTGTGAAGCTAATACTGCGGTCAAGAAGTGGTCCACACTCCACTGTAATTTGGTGTTTTATCCAAGACTGTAAGTAAGGCACCGTGATTAATCATGGGATAGTTTAGTGAGCATGTAACACCCCACGTTGCGCTGGCGAGGAGGAGGTTGTCGGAGGTGATGTCACGGAATGAGAATGACGTTTGAGATGAAATTGTTGAGTGAGAGAGCTTGTGGCATCGATTAAGAGCGCTTGTGAAAAGGTTTCAGCAAAGCAAAGATGACTTATGTTAAGTGTACTGCATTCGACCCTTACACATGGAACAGAATATAGTAAAATAGGTAAAAAGAGACAACCGCATTTAGTACCATATTTTAGAATTTACATAAAAAGATTGATAGCTTACAATCTTATAGCATCAGATGACTTCTGATCAGATATATTGGAGGATAATCTTATCTCTGGACAGTCAACTCCTACCTCTGTCTTGTGCACAGAGTCCATTTCGGTGTGGTTGTCGTTTGCCGTTCATAATGAGTAGCATTGTTAACTGAAGGCCACTTGTTGCAAGCAAGACCACCCGAGGGATGTTATGCATCAGACAGCCGGACGATGGATGTTATTTGAAGTCTCTGTGTCCCGTACGTCGTCACTTGCCTTGCGATTTCTAAATTACTGACAAAAACCGGAAACTGATAAGTGTGCACGAAATGCCTGTTATTATCGTCATTCAGTTGTAGATCTACCGGGAATTACACCGCATATTTGATAATGTCTTGTCCAGTGCTTTGGCACACCTGCACGCACGAGATTAATTCGACTAATCTAGGCCTGACTCCTGAACTCTGGTGGTCCTCTGGAAGCAGTGATATTTAGTCATCTATGGGAAAGGGGTTCTAGTCGATATGAAAAGGTGTAAGGATGCATTATTTTCTTTCCCTCTCCGACTGGCTTGGCTGTGGTTAAGAAGAGTAACTATATATGGCCGTATCTTCGAAAAATAAAAGTGATTCTAATGATTCTACAACAAGTTAATAGTTTTATAGAGACATTCTCCACGAAGCGTAATTAAGTTCAATCACACTCGTCCGTATCCCATAATTACAAAAAAAATGCCATTAAAGAACACAATGTTTTGTTCGTAACCGGTGTTCGGTAATGTCGATAACTTGTTTTTCTTGAAATAAGTTGGTACAAAGCAAGCAGATAAACGTGAATCATAAGTACAAAGCAAGCAGATAAACGTGAATCATAAGTACAAAGCAAGCAGATAAACGTGAATCATAAGTACAAAGTGATAGGAATGCATGTTCCACTTCATGTGATGGGACATTCGTCCGCGTCCGAGAATGTTTTCGAATATCGTCTGGAAACCAGCATCGAACAATGGTTGAAGCTAGTTTATGAAGCTGCGGTCAGTGAGAATATCATATGTATATATATATGTGGCCACACGTCTCGGTGCTCTAGAAAATATTGCCTACATACAATAAAATAGTACATACATAGCCACCGCCCACATTCCTTTATCGCACCTTTCGCCATCAGTCATTGCAGGCTGTCATTATTTCTATATCATTGTCTCTTGCCAAATGTTGCTTTGCTTGACACAGCCCGCAAGCACTCCAATGCATAAGATATACCTAAATGACCTATTTTGATGTCACACAAGCAGTTTCATGCAGTCACAATAGGTCATGTATTATACATAATTTACCGTTATATTGTTACGATATTTAATTGATGATATGGCATAAATTGATTCCGAATGTCCCGAAAAGACATTACAGAAGTCTTGTAACATGTCGACACCACGCCCTAAAACAATACACATAACGCAACATGCAGCTAGGGTTATGGCTATAATTATTGCTGTTAGAGCCATGCTATATGCATGATAAATCATCGTTACAAAACAATGAAAGTGACATACTCATAATAAAGCACAATTACACTGATTATAAAACATGTGCTCATAGAAATAACAATTTAGTTTCGTCTCGTCATTACCCTGATTATAAAACATGTGCTCATAGAAATAACAATGTAGATTCGTATCGTAATTCCAACACACTCCTGTTATGGTTTATATAAAGATGATGTAAATACTAACGGATCAGCCGCCAAGCAGCCGTGAAATTGGAACGAAAATTAAACGCTGCATTATTAATTGATGTTATTAAGTTATGTGCAATTCATGAGACTTACATTTTCGCAAATATGTAGCATAATCTAAAATAAAATCAAGTTTCTAGAGCGATGGAACTTTTCGAACAATTGGATAACCATCTGTTATTTTGTGCATTTATAATTTGTCTGGTAGCCTGAATACCTTGATTGTAATACTTACTAGGTTTATGGAATACATCATCATTGATAATGACTGATATCGACGCCTTTGTGACCCTATTCCTAACATTTCGACCCTCACGTTGTGGGTTCGATACCTGGTGTGAAAATGTGACTGGTTCCCCGTCACTCGGATGATTAAGTTAAATGGCGGTCCCATCATTACTGTTCACGAAATGTGTTTTCTATGCCCGTTCAGATGACAAAAAATAGAAACTTCAATAGTTTTATTCTTATCCTCGGCCGTTGATATTGAATCAATTAATATTGTGAGGGCATATGCCACGACACGTCCATTTGTTCTAGTCATACTGACCACCGTTATATACAATTTCGGTGTCAATGAATGTACATCCTCAATAAATTGTCACTTTCAAATCATAGAGAATAAGTGCGACAAAAACACTGATCCACAGTCATTATAATTTTGCTCATTGCCATCTTTGAATATTGAGATACATTTGGTCGATACTTTTTGGTCAGTTTCTTGAAAGATCTTACTTTGTCCTAATTAACTAATAGCAAATATAGGTAAAATGACGTAAAATGTCAAGGCAATCTTCTTCAACACTCATATTATGTTACAGGTATAAAGGTAAATTCATCTTGTTCCGGTGTGGGGGATACGTACATTGAACGCTTACTGTAAATGATTTAAGTGCACAAAAGATATATTGTCATTGATTTGTATATCATCTTCAAGTCTAGGAAAAAATGGGATAAAGTAAAAGTTTACTAAATCTGTGTCATTGGCAAAGGCAATGCTCTCTGTTGCAATGCTACAGTTTAGGTGTTGCAACGTATATTGCACGTGCTAACGAAATGAATATTTTCACTTATGTTTAACATGTTCCATTAATTTATCGCAAAATTGTATCTCCTTCGCTTAGCATAAAATTGCCTTCAGCAATATTTTAAATGCTTTACATTTCTGTTATTTACTGAATGCTGGAAATTAATAGAAGTATACGTACAAACATTATTCAAACGTACATTACGAAGACGTTTCCTTTCTTAGTGCTACATCCCTTTGTTCGACAGATCTGTGGATTATCGTTACTTCGGACAAAAATGGTGTACCGGCCTTACTTGGATCAGTTTCAGACATACATGAAAAACATGCAAACACACACAGATACATACCTACACATACAAATCGGTAAACTGCATCGAGCTGGTGTAATTGATTATATGGAGAGCCTACGGTCACAAGGCCAGACTGTGTCCTTTCGGTAGCAATTATGAATCGCAAGTTCATCTCTAAATAAGATTTTCCAGTTTGTGGCTCATTAGATAGTTATTCACATATGTCGTTTGAAAGGTTTTATATTACATACATCATAGCGAGGAAGTGTGTTCTTGTTATTTACAACGAAATTAAAACCAGCTAACAACATTGTCCAAGGTTTCCCTGTGCTCTCCACTATCCTCAATGCAGTTACGTTAATGGTTGGGGAAATCATTGAGTTAGTCTGTGTTACCGTTCGGGTAGCACTTGTTCTTTTAGTAAGATCATGATTGTGCAGATGAATTCCTCATTGCTTGGTTTACGTCTGCACGCCCACGTACTACGATCGTTTCATAAGGACTCGTTATCGTTTTATGCCTGCATAATTAATTCCGAAATAATTAAGTATTCATGGAGGCGGTCAATACAATTCTGGACGCGTGACTGCCCAAAAGGGTTATCCATATTCTAGTGACCATTAGAATATGATGGTCTGCCCTTAAAGCAGTGCGTATATCAGTATACAAATATTAGACTAATGATTATTGTATAGGTGGCTATCAACATTGTATCAAAAGGCTTCTATTATTGACGTATTGCTGTTCATTTCACATATTAAAGCATATAACGCTGACGCAGCATTTTCTTCCAACATGGCATCTTACATTATAAGGGTGGGATCAGGATGAAAACTCTGCAAAAGAATTTATATTGAATTCCCACAGTCACACATAAAGGTTGTCAGAAAATGCACATGTCTCCATTGAATAGATTTTGTCTGACAAAGGCAACATATTGAAATGTTCAATCCAATAGTTTCCAGAATAGGAATTATTATATGGTCTTCTAACGTGTTTATGTAGTTCGCCAATTACCCCCACCACTTTTCCCCCTAACTATAATTTGTCCCGCCCCCAATTATTATTGATCGTGCTTATTCATCCCTTAGAAACAACAGCAGTGGTCTTTGTTGTCAATGATTCTGCACATGATAATGTTATTATGGTCATATTATAAGGCATAATGACTGCATCAGGTTACGGTCGAATCATCACTCTTGTGTAGATATATCAAGCAGTTATTCATACATTCCGAAAAATATATCTAATATAAATGCAAAAGCACATTTGATATGATAGCAAAGAGACCACAGCTACTCTAATAGGGTTTTCTTCTACTAGATATACAATGGCAATTTACATTAGTTAACAGCTGGTCAACTGTCAGGTGGCGCTACAACAAAATAAACTAATTCACGAGACTGTTGACCCGATGCCACCACTATCGCCATCCCCTTGTGCTGGCTGTGACCAACGCGCTCAGCAAAACAACCAACAAGGACCACGTGATTGAGTGCTGGAGCTATGACAAACAGCTTCTTCGCCAACAGATGGCGCTGCCATTTATGGTCGCATATTGTGGGCTTTGTAAGACGATATGGACTTCAATAAAGTATGTCTCGTGATTACAGATCGTACATGAGCCATAAATACACACTAAATATTTTAACTATTTCCTGTTTTTCAGCTAAGATAGGGTATTCGTTAAATTTGATAACATCCTGAGCTTTGGCCGGAAATCCGGTGACAATTGTGCTCAGTAGATGAGATATTGAACATTCAGTTTACTGTGTTAATGAGGGATCTTCTTGCTATGGACTGAGCTTGCATCGACTTTCTGTTTCTCTCGGATGACTTATTCACTTACATATATTGGTACAAGATGAGCCCCAACCATATCAACTGGTGTGCATGGACCGCGATTATATTCGTGCCCTACTATTAGCAAATGTACGACCGTGTTCCCCGGATATAACTGCAAAAGTCACATTCGTTAATCCTTTTGATTTGTTTGGGATACAGCATTGTTGCAAGCTGATCCGTAATTGGTATGAAAATGCTTTATTCACATGCCGTGTTGCCCATGGTGATACG
The DNA here is from genome assembly GCA_034190875.2 of Urechis unicinctus. Taxonomy (NCBI): domain Eukaryota; kingdom Metazoa; phylum Annelida; class Polychaeta; order Xenopneusta; family Urechidae; genus Urechis; species Urechis unicinctus. Next base: position 69,535,826 of record CM067358.1, on the reverse strand, counting down.
TTATAGTAGCTATGGAACCACAAAACAACATAGTAATGCATCCTTATTTAGACGAGCGTTACCATATTAAGATGAGATGATATACTTATATATTCTCATTACATTATATCATCAGATGGTTCGTAAAATGCTAGGCACTAATTATGTGTTAGTTTTTGCACATTACAGATCGCTCGTGGTTTATTTGTCGTCGCCTTTGCGAGGGGTGGGGGAGGGGAACATTCCCCCTAAAAACCTACGTGACAATAAATAATCAACATATGTAGGGGATCGTAAGGGCGCATACACATATAGATAACATCAAATGGAACCTTATTTTAGAACAAGATTCTGCCTGGATATTCGCCTTTTTGGAGTTTTGGCTAAGAGGGTGACGCGTTGCTCTGCCATTCATGATAAGTGGTTTGCTAGTTTTAACATGCAAGATCTCCTCAAGGAAAGTTTTTTTTATCCGGTAACAGGAAAATGGATGTAATTTGTAACATGCATGGCTGCTGTTATTGTTTTTTCATTTCGAAAAAGAATCATCCGGTGCTGTCTAAGGTGAAGTAGTTGCTGTCAATAAGGTGAAGTAGTTGCTGTCAATAAGGTGAAGTAGTTGCTGTCAATAAGGTGAAGTCAATAAGGTGAAGTAGTTGCTGTCAATAAGGTGAAGTAGTTGCTGTCAATAAGGTGAAGTAGTTGCTGTCAATAAGGTGAAGTAGTTGCTGTCAATAAGGTGAAGTAGTTGCGGTCAATAAGGTGAAGTAGTTGCGGTCAATAAGGTGAAGTAGTTGCTGTCAATAAGGTGAAGTAGTTACATTTAACGGCAAATGGAATATACTATAAGGGAAAGTTGGTGTAACGGGATCAAGGGGAAATAGTATAATCCATCTGACATAAACTTCTGTTTTCTGATATAACTATGAATAATGTAACTCTGTTATTAACATCCAAGTCTTTAAGACTCTGACATTGTAATACAGCATAGTCGTTAATAGAGTTACCAATGGATAGAGCTATTTCTAGTAGGAGAAAGTTATTCCCATGCGGAACGGCAAGCAATGACAAGCTTTATGGGCCTCAACAATACCTCTCTGTAAAGCTAATACTGTGGTCAAGGAGTTGTTAACACTCCACTGTAATTTGGTAAATTATCCAAGACTGTAAGTAAAGGAGCATGATAAATCATGGAATAGTTTAAGTGAGCATGAAACGCCCCACGTGACGCTGGCGGGGGAGGAGGTTGTCGTGGAAAATGAGAAATGAGAATGACGATGTGAGATAAGATTGTTTTAGGGGGAGAGAGATGGTGGCATTGTTTAAGAGCGCTTGTGAAGAAGTCTCAACGACGTGTGAGAGGTGATTAGAAGTGATGTGGAAATTTGTATTAATAAACAGCCATGACTTGTTGTATAAGTGACCATTAAATATTAGACCTCAATTTCGGTTTCCTCAATCTCGGCTGCCTTTTGCTGTTCATGATGGGAGTCATTGTTCACTGAAGGCTAGTTTTTGCATGCAAGACATCCCAGGGGATGTTATGTATCAGACAGCAGGATGCTGGATGTTATTTGAAGCCTCTGTGTCCCGTTCGTCGTCACTTGTCATGCGATTTCTTAACTACTGCACGAAAGGCCTGTTATCATCGTCATTCAGCTGTAAATCTAGCGGGAATTACAACGCATTGTTGCTAATGCCTTGTCCAGTGCTTTGACACACCTGCACGCAAGAGATTAACTCATCTCATCTCGGCCTAATTCCTCAACTCTGGTAGTAAATTAATTTCTCTTCGAATGTGATTAAGACGAGCAATTAAATACAGTCGTATTTCCGAGAAATTACAGCGATTCTGTTGATTCAATAACAAGTTTATGGATTGAGGGAGACACTCTTCACGAAGCTCTAGCACTTTCCTATGTGTTCTCTTATTACATAGTCACAATCCTCACGTTACATTTCCATGAAAGAACGCAGTGTTCTTAAAGACTTGTCGCGATCGTTACCGATGTTCTGTAATGTCGATAGCTTATTCTCAAATAAGATAATCTTGAATCATGGGCACGATATATGCACCCCACGAACAGGCTACCCACGAACGTGGCACCATACGAACGGGGCTACCCAAGAACGGGGCACCCCACGAACAGGCTACCCACGAACGTGGCACCACACGAACGGGGCTACCCACGAACGGGGCACTTTTATGGCCTGTACACTTTATGGCTTATCTTAATTAAGTTATAATGAACTTGACCAAACACGATTTGTTTTGTCTATATCCTGCAACCATGGCACGCGCAGGATCTAACGCTCATTACTCGTCATCTCCATCAATATACTTGTTGTTTATGAAGCTGCGTTCAGTGAAAATATCATATGTATATATATATGTGGCCACACGTCTCGGTTCTCTAGAAAATATTGCCTACATACAATAAAATAGTTTGCATTATACATAGCCACCACCCACATTCTCTTATCGCACCTTTCGCCGTCAATCATCATAGGATAAGTCTTTATTTGTTTGTCCTCTCTCTTGCCAAATGTTGCTTTGCATGACCCAGCCCGCAAGCACTTTAATGGATAATATATTCCTAAACGACATTGCAGAAGTCTTGTCAAATGTCGACACCACGCTCGTACATAACGCAACATGCAGCTACGGTATTGGCGACAATCACTGTTGTTAGAGCCATGCTATTTGCATGATGTCATCGTTATAAAACAAAGAATGTGACATATTCATGATAAACCACAATTACACTGATTATGAAATATGTACTCATAGAAATGACAATATTGTTTCGTCTCATAACGTCAGCACACCATTGATATGGTACCTATTAAGATGTGGTAAATACTAACGGATCAGACGCCATGAAGCCATGAAATTTAAACGAAAATTAAACGCCGCTTCATTCATTTAGGCAATCAAGTTATGTGCAATCATAAGACTTACATTTTCAAACTTGTGTAGCATAATCCAATTTCAATAATATAATCAAGATTGCTAGAGAGATGAACTCTTTCGATAGATTAAATATACATAAGATATTTAGTACATTTTACTTTGTCTAGTTGCTTAAATGCCTTGATTGTAATAATTTCTTGGTATATTGAGTTCATAATCATCGATAAAGTTCGATGTCGACTCCTTTGTGAACCTAACCCTAATATTTCGACCCACAAGGGTGACAAAAACAATGATCTGCAGCATTAGACAAGATAAGTTTGGTCAATTTCCTGAAAGATGGGATTACTTTGTCTTAATTAACAAATTGCTAGTATAGGTAAAAGCAAGTAAAATTTGAAGGCGATCTTTTTTAACATTTTGTAGCGGGTATAAAGCTAAATACATCGTGTTCCGGTCTGGGGGATACGTACATTGGACGCTTACATTTAGTAAATGATTGAATGGATCAAAATATATATACTCATTGATTTGTATATTATCTGCAAGTCTAGGAAACAAAAGGATAAAGTAATAGTTTACTAAATCGGTATCATTGGCAAATGCAATGCTCTCTGCTGTGATGCTACAGTTTAGGTATTGAAACGAATGTTGTACGCGCTGACCAAAGTTTTATTTTTCATTGTTTCAAATGCTTCACAGTTCTGTTACTGAATGCTGAAATTCATGAAAATATATTTACAAAACATTATACAACATGCATTACGAAGACGTTACGTTTCTTAGTACTACATCCGTTTGTTCGACAGATCCGCGGATTATCGCGGACAAAAATGGTGTACCGGCCTTCCTTGGGTCAGTTTCAGACATACATGAAAAACATGCAAACACAGATACATACCTACAGATACAAATCGGTACACTGAGTTCAACTGGTCTAATCGATTATATAGAGAGTCTGCGGTCACAAGGCTAGACGATGTTCTTTCGGAAGCGATAACTCCATTAACCTTTGAATCGCGAGTTCGTCTCTACATAAGACTTCCTAGCTTGTGGCTCATTAAATAGTTCTCCAAATATGTCGTTTGAAAGGTTCTTATATCACATACATGAAAGCGAGGAAGTGTGTTCTGGTTATCTAAAACGATATTATATCCAGCTAGCACAATTGTCCCATGATTCCCTGTACTCTCTACTTACCCAAATGGAGTTACGTTAATGAAGTATTCACGGAGGCCGTCAATACAATTATAGATGCCCTTAAGTGAGTTGTCCATATTCAAGTGACCATTAGAATATGATTGCCTGGCCTTATAGTAATGCGTATATCAATATACAAATATTAAGCTAGCAGCATTGTATCAAAAGGCTTCTAGTATTGACGTACGGTCATTGCACCTGTTGAAGCTTTGTCGTGGAAATTCGCCCCTCTCTTTTATGATATATACAACTCAAGGTGCTCTCTGCTGTAATGCTACATTGTAGGTATTGAAGCGAATGTTGTACGTGCTTACGAAAGAATATTTTCACGTATGATTAACATGCTCCATTAATTTATTGCAAAATCTTTCCTCCATCGCCTGACATAAAATTACCGTCAGCATAATTGTAAATGCTTTACATTTCTGTTCATTAAAGAATGTTGGAAATTAATAGAAGTATTCGTACAAAACATTACTCAAACGTGCATTACGAAGACATTTCGTTTCTTAGTGCTATATCCGTTTGTTCGACACGATCGTTACTGCGGACAAAAGTGGTAAACCGGCTTTACTTGGATCAGCCTACATATATAAAACGTTAGAGACGATGTCCTTTCGGTAGCTATTAAGCTATAAACCTTAGAATCACGAGTTCGTCTCTACATAAGACTTTCCAACTCATGGCTCATTAAATAGTTATCCAAATATTTCGTTTGAAAGGTTCTTATATCACATACACCATAGCTAGGAAATGTATTCTTGTTACCTAAAAGGAAATTGAATCCAGCCAACAACATTGTCCCAGCATACTCTATCCACTATCCCAAATGCAGTTACGTTAATGGTGAGGGATATTATTGAATCAGTCTAACTGTGTTACCTTCGGCTGGTAGTTGTTTTTATGGTAAGATCATGATTGTGCAGCTGAATTCCTCATTGCTTGTTTTAACGCCTTCACGCCGACGCACCACGATCGTTTCTCAGGGACTCGTTACTGTTTTATGCCTGCATAATTAATTCATGGAGGCTGTCCTTAAAATTCTTGACGCGTGACTGCCCAAAAGTGTTATCCTCAATATTGTGATGAACTGACCATTAGAAACAGATAGCCTGCCCTCAAAGCAATGCGTATACAAATTTGCAAATATTAAGCTAACGATCATTTTGTAGGAGACCATTACCATTGTATTTACCTACGCTGTTTATTGTACATTTTAAAGCTTTATCTTGGAATTTCACTCCTCTCTTTTATGATCTATACAATTCAAGATTCGTGTTAGCTGATACAACTTTTGATTAATATAACCTCGATATTTCATCGCTGATAGATTATTAGGAACACTGTAAAGTGATTAACGCTATTGCCTTCCAATTGCTGTTATGTCATTGTTCACCGCCACTTTTCCCACAGACCAAAGCATAACGAATATGCATCCATTACATGACACATCCCTCGTTCTCGGATCATTATTTTATAGTTGTATAGTGATTACATATTTTGACTTGTGGACTTGGCATGCAATACGATTCGTGATTATATAGTCAATATGGATCCAGGTATTTGCATGAAAGTGTGCTCCGTTATTCGGCAGATTACTATGCAGGTTTATAGAAGTCGTGGGTTACAGATATCATTCAAAGTATATTGATATAGCGTCACAGACAGAGCATGGTGTATGCAGTGCAATCCATTTGATCTAGTAGAGGCACAATGTTACTCTGCATGTTGAATGGCATGGTCATCGCCAACGCATTATTCAATTCACTTATGCAACTGAATCAAATACGAACAGGCCCAAAATATCTTAAAATGTTTTTGAAAGATGTTTGACCTTAATGTACTTGATGAACTGATGAGCTGTGGTGCGTAAGGGCATTGAACAGGTATACTCTGCATGCTTGAAATGCATCAATCACTTGGTGTGATTATCTTTAAATTTATCATCATTCCTAAATTTATAAACGCCCGTCAGGCCCTCTGATCAGCAACTTATATTCATATTCACGGCACATTAACGCTTATAAGGTTAATAATGTTCATACTTGCACTCTGTGTGTCTCGACTCGCAGCGAAAATAGGGAAATGATCGCTAGTGTCAACCATTGTACCATTGACTTTCTGTCAGGAATTGCTTCCTGGACCAGGTAAGTGTTCACGTCGTGAGTGGTGTTCATTGTCCCAGTTCAATTGCGTGTAGCATTCTTATGTAAGCATTTTCTGCTCCGCTACACCAGGTAAAGGATGCTATTTCAAAACATATTCAGCTTCGTAGTCATCTAGACCCGGGAAATCGTGGCCATATCTTGACTTTAAATTTGTTTCCTATTGATATGAACGCATTATATAGTGTTAGCACTAAATTTTAACCTCCGCTTAGTACGTTGAAAAAAATAATTTTTTTATCTATTTAAAATGATTAAAAGTCGGTTGAATAATGTTTTCTCGATTGTCAATCGACCCACATTTGGCTTGACACTAGGTAGGCCGCCATTGCAGACCTAGCAGGCCGATTGTAGATCTAGCGTTCCTCTTTAGTTGGCGCTACGTCTACAGCAAGTGATACCTTGTTTTTGTTAGTTCTTCGTTGATGAATCTATTATTTGAGGCTATTCTTGTTCCTTAACACGACATTGTGATTCTTTTTGGCGGCGAATTTGATTAGAAGCCTTTGATGTGAACTCTTTGTGGTGATGATTATATCAACTCGATGGGCCCGGTCAGAAGACTGTATGCTGCGGTCATGTGGTCTTGATCAGTTCCAACGCTTTTCTTTGCGAATAGACATATTGTTCTTGCTATCCGTCGAGACAATAGTACTTTGATTTTTTGTTTCTTGGCCCTCTTTTATGTGGTCATTGTTTTTATAATAATGTCGCTCCTTGACTTCTGTTCGTGGCTCAGCACAGATTGATACGTGCAGTTGTTGTATTACATATTCGTTTGTGAATGCTTTAGTAAACTCTTTATGTTTCACTATGGATCATCGACTTCTGCTTCTTCTGCTCAACTAGTAGGCAGGCATAATAAACCGGAGGGTTTGGCGATTGCATGCTTCCTGTGCCAATTGATGAAATCCAACAAGCACCTGCAAGACACAGTGTTTGATATGTGTCTATCAACGTTTCCGGTAGATCAGTAAAAACTCAGCATCCGGCTCTTGGAGATGATAACTACCATTTACATACAACACAACCTGTGGTGCAGAATATGTGTTTCATGATCATTAAGTATCAAAATAGCATCGTACATAACTACACATGACCCTAATAGAAATTGAAGGGCATATTGCATGATGCTCACAAATAATGTACAAGAGTTACAGCTTTCGAGAGGTGTGCTGCAACTAATATGAAATGTTGACTGGTGGGGAGTCAGATAATGATCAGCTAATATGCCTGAGGAGACCCTGTCAATATAATAGATCGCGTCTCTCTTAGTATTCATTTGAATTATAGTTTTATATATTCTCCATTGATTATTCATGTGCGGCGGTTGTCTTTCATGCGTAATCAATGTCAAGTGTTCCTCGCTCAATCCCATATTCATAAAACAAACAGATCATATTATAAGCAATAAAACAGCGCGATGGCAATATCCGCTCACGGAAGCATCCCATTCAATAACTGATTACTGACCGGATGTGCTCAGATGCTGCTTATGCATCTGCGCGGTTTAGAACGCAGAAAACGTGGCGGCTTAGCGCTAGGGGATAAACAAGTGTGTTCCTTTGACCAATGCTTTACTCAAAGGTACCCTCTGGCTATGAGCCTGTTCATTAGTCGATATTTAGGTGCAGCGAACTCGCAATTAATGGGAAATATTCCGTGCGTGTTTTGTTGTTCTGAAGTCTGAATTTCAGCGCTTTTCACACACCCAACCGGACACACTTACACAAGTGTCTAGCTGTTTATCTATAACAATCGAAATAGGTGATTCTTGATGAATACTACTCATGACCTTAATTCGATTTAGGTCATCGGCGAGGTTAAACCAGTTATCTATGCTTACACTAAGGTCAGATAAATCAAACATGTGCGAGATCTGTTTGAATGGCTTGTATTGGTACATATGTTATGTCGTTTAACGTAGGAGCCAATGACTTAAGTCACCAAAAGAAAAGATATTCCCCGTATATAAACGCCTCATTAGGTTGAAAAATGGGCAGGGTTTACAAGAAGCTTGCAAAAGGGACATACTTATAGTATCTGTATACACAATAACCCGAATCTAACAATATGGAACAAGGGGGCGACTTGAAGCTGTACGTGACACTTGTGTCCGAATCGTAATGGACGCCTTTATAATACCGATGTATGCATGACAATAGAGTACGCTGTAACAAAGAGCGCACAACGATAGCTACCATATGAGTCAACAATACGATAGATTGCGTCATTAGCTTATTCCAAGAATATAACATCGTATATGATCACTAAATGTGAATGTCTGTGCTTTCCTGCACGACGTTTATTCACAGCACCATACTCACGACCCACTGTCATCATTGACACTATGAGGTAATATCCAATTTAGGCCCCGCCGATAATTTAAACACGCTCATCGTCTTTAGAACTGGCTGCGCCGCTGGGTCTGGAGCATTTCTAGAACTGGCTCTTTCCTCATCTCGTTGATGCATTGAACCATCGGCGCTCACAACAGATTTAAATTAGTCTGATGGCCGCTTTACAAGCTTTGACAAGGATTGATAGCAAATTAGGCAAATGCGCTTCCATGTTTGGCCAAGGGCGCACATTATCCAAAACACAGGACGGTAATGTTGCAATTTATGGCGCTTGGTGTGTGCCAATCCATCCAAGAACGAATCTGCCTGACAAGACGCACTTATGCGTCAGATGTGATATATATTTTCATCATTTTGTTATGAGCTACAAAATCATCTTTGTTCGTATGCAAATGAGTGTTTCACATTGTTCTTCTTTATATTCTAGTACGGTAATGTTAATGCATTGTTATACATACAATCAATACTAGTTCCTAATGGTGATGCGTACCGAAGATATAGCGGAGCACCGAAGCTTCTTACAGTGCAACAGCGTAGAATTAACTCTGACGTCTACTGCACTAGGTATGCAAAGGCATTGATGAATAGTCTTCTTTATGTTTTACCTAATGCTGAGAAGCATGCGTCTGTCTTATTGAGATCATGTGGGCAATAAATTATTACTTAGCTTTCTCTGTCTAGACACAGCCATATATCGTTGACGATGGACCTGATGGATCCACCAGCTAGCATTCAGTAAAGATAACTACATATGAATAAGTGTAATATCCTCTTACAATACGTGAAACGTCTTCGTCACTGCAAGGCAAAGATATATTTTTTACTCATTAAGTTGATCACGTTTTCGTCATGGACACTGAAACCACGGATACAGTGCTCGATGCGCCATTAGACGTGCAGAGTCTTACAATCATTGAACAATGACATCAGTCCAAATAACACTAAATTCACTATCGGCCTTTCGAAAATAAAAATCCTATAATCCAACATGCGGCAGCCTGATATTTGCTCGTAATTCACCTCTTTGTTAGTGAGATGCATTGTCGTATTGCATTTGCAAGATCTCGGGCTGATGTCTAGATTAGTAATTTAAATTAGAATCAACATCTTTTTGCTCGTTGCTCGTAAGATAACATAGCGTGCAGACCGTGCGATGGGGGTTCTCGTAATCTTTAATATGCATAGATCAGTCTTTAGTTATAGACAATTTGTTCGAAGTTCAATGATCAACTAATGCAAATAAGTCAAACTAATTTACGAATCGGATTGCTAAAATAACCTATGGCTGCTATTAACCAAAGTGTAATTGATATACAGAGTTTAATAATACCACTTGGGCTATATTATAGCGATCTATTGGTTGGGTTACTATACAGACACGTCCTTGTGCCGTTTGTAAACTGCAATCTCAGTTTGCTTGGTTTACATAATCTATTTTCTATTTACTATTTACTGCTCGATATATTTTAGTTAAGACAACCCTCCGGTCACTATAATGATGTAACATGATACTTAAATTCCGGCTAAAGTGACATGTCTAACTCCTATATAATGGGACATTTATGGCAAGCTTGTTTTACCGAACTTATTTAAGATCTACAGAAGCCTGATAGTAAGTTAACCAAAACATTGTAAAGTTATATGCAAATACGGCACTTGTCTGTTTATAAATAAAGTAATACAATAAACTAGGAGGTTTATACATATCCATATATATAAATACGTATATATATATAAATATGTATATACATATAAATATGTTTATAAATATATGTATATACATATTTATATACATATATATATATATATATGTAAATGTACATATATACATATATTTATATATATATGCTTTATAAATATATATATATATATATAAAATATATGTATATATGTACATTTACACATATATACATATATTTTTATATATATATATATATATATGCATATATATATATATATATTTATATAAATATATATATATATATATATATACCTATATCCAGATCTATATATCTATATCTTTATTTCCCTCTATATCTCTCTATCTCTTCTCTCTCTCTCTCTCTCTCTCTATGTATTTCTCCCTCTGTATTGCTCTCTCTCTCTATATATCTCTATCTCTCTCTCTCTCTATCTCTCCCTCTCTCCCTAAATCTATAGATCTATCTCTCTCTAGATATATCTCTCTCTCTCTATCTCTCTCTATCTCTCTCTCTCTATCTCTCTCTCTCTCTCTCTCTCTCTCTCTCTCTCTCTCTCTCTATCTATCTCTCTCTATCTCTCTCTCTCTCTATCTCTCTATATATATATCTATATATATATATACATATATATGATCCGCCGCCCCATTGGCTATTGCTAAGACATAATATATTAATCCTGCGCCCGATCGGTACCTTTATGTCTCAGTTATTATCATTTAACGTGATATTTCTTACGCATTTTATATGAAGCTGGTTTTTTTCACTACGACATTAATGTCAAGGGTTACATCCACAATCGCTGATTCAAAGCGCACACTATTCATCTTTGTGGCAATCAAGCATCATGGTTGCAATTTCCGTTCGCGGAATCATCCAATTAAAGGGCTGATCGCTGAAAGCATGCAAGGCGTTGCTGCATGCAGATCAAATCAAATTCACAGACACATTAGTTATTTGTATAAACTTGTCGTAGTAAGCTCATTGTCTGGTGAATATTCGTTTGACAGGTTCTAAACCTGCGTATGCATACGTACCTATAAAGTTGCTTGTTGCCAATTGGTTTATAAAATTTGTTTACAAGTAGGAAACGATTGCTGTACTAGTAAACATGGATTGAAATTCATTATGATTTACATGACACCTGGTTACAATGCCTTTGTGGGTGATTGGTGCAAGCTCTCTTAAACATATTCACTATGTGAAAGAGTTGACGTCTGGTAGATCTACAGCGCAATGTGTACACTCATGCGTGTAAATATATGTCACACACACATACACACACACACACACACACACACACACACACACACACACACACACACACACACACACACACACACACACCACACACACACCATACACGCGCTCGCGCGATTAAAATTGTTACAGCCTATGGTGTAATTTAGTTGACAGGCAAGGAAGCCCACGGTGCACTCTAATGATAGCGTTGTATATCTGCGAGGGTCGCTCGTCAACCCTACGTAAGATTGGCATATAACGCTGACGCAGCATTTTCTTTTAACATGGCAACGTACATTGTAAGGTTGAGATCAGGATAAATATTTTTCAATGTAATTTATTTTGAATTCTCAAAGTCCCACACAAAATTTTCAAAAAATGCACATGTCTCTATGTAATAGTTGTTGTCTGACAAAGGTAACATATTGAAATGATCAACCCAATAGTTTCCAGAATAGGTTCTATGTGGAATTATGAACTTTATTATACGGCCTTCTAACGTGTTTATGTAATTCGACCATTATACCGCCACCCTAACTGCTAGTCCTCCCTAACTGTTAATGGTCTTTCCAGCTGCATATATTCGTTGTTAGTGCTAATTCACCCTTTAGACACAACAGCAGTGTTCCTTGTTGTCTGTTGTTTCACAGCTGATCGTTGACCATTGGACAATGGTTCTGTACATGATATATGCTACTGTGGTCATTTTATACGACAAAATGACAGCATCGGGTTACGGTCGTATCATCATTCTTGTATAGATATATCAAGCTGAGGATGTTATTCATGTATTCCCAACATATATGTTATAAAATGCAAAAACATATTTTGGGCTTTGTAAGACGATATGGACTTCAATAAAGCATGTCGCATGATAACAGATTGTACATGAGCCATAAATACACACTAAATCATTTAACTATTTCCTGTTTGTCAGCTAAGATAGGTTATTCGTAAAGCTTGATAACATCCTGAGCTTTGGCCGGAAATCCGGTGACCATTGTGCGCAGTAGAGATATTGAATATTAGGGTTACCGCGTTAATGAGGCATCTTCTTGCTATGGACTGGGCTTGCATCGACTTTCTGTTTCTCTCGGATGACTTATTCACTTACATATATTGGTACAAGATGAGCCCCAACCATATCAACTTGTGTGCATGGACCGCGATTATATTCGTGCCCTACTATTAGCAAATGTACGACCGTGTTCCCCGGATATAACTGCAAAAGTCACATTCGTTAATCCTTTTGATTTGTTTGGGATACAGCATTGTTGCAGGTATGGTTCGCTGATCCATAATTGGTATGAAAATGCTTTATTCACATGCCGTGTTGCCCATGGTGATATGTAATAGTAGTAATTGGACCACAAAACAACATAGGAGTGCATCGTGGTATATTTGTCATCGTCTTTATGAGGGAGAGGGGGCAAGTGGCAACATGCAGCAAAGTCCGTCCTAAACACCATCGTGGCAATAGATAATCATCATATGTAGGGGATCACGAGGGCGCATACACATATCGATAATATCAAATGGAACCTCATTTTAGTACGAAATGCTGCCTGGATATTCGCCTCTTAGGAGCTGTGTTTATGAGGGTGATGCGTGATCTGCTATTCGTGAAAATGTGCGTGGTTTGCTACTATTAATATGCAAGATCTTCCCGGGGAGAATCATGTATCCGATAACACGATATTAGGTGTAATTTTCAACCTGCATGACTACTGTTATTTTTTTTATTTCGAAAAAGTATCATCCGTTGCTGTCAATAAGGTGAAGTAGTTGCATTTAACGGCAAATTGAATGAACTATAAGGGATAGTTGATGTAATGGTCTCAAAGGGAAAAAAAATTATCGCACAGTCAAAGCCTTTTTTAAATCCAATTAAAGCTTCATTTTGTCATATGAACCATCTTCTTGAAGCATCTCTGATGCATCTGGATAATATCCAATCAATTGTTAATGGATATGCGTTGCTGTTGTCTGGAAGATTGCATCACGGTACAGTTACGTTGAATTTAACCTAATCGAACTGTTAATGAGAGTGAAGGCTCATAAAAACCCATAATGAAGGCATGTAACATTACTCTGCAACGTAAGAATTTTTATTAAAGACAATAACAGCAATCATATATGCCAATAAAGTTTGCTTTGGCCAAATGGTAGCTGTTTCAATTATAATTCTGATATACGCGTACAAAATATTTACATAGGGTCTCGTCAGGAACCGTGTTAACTCGCACTGATATCAGTGCACGTTTTAAGAATTTAGCTCTGTTAAATATATTTGCTTCGTCGTCTTGTACTAATCCTGCCTAATCGGTCAACACTGAATAACCGGCATACTCCAAAGAGAGGCTTTTGTGAATAATGGCGATCGCTGAGATAAATGGCAATCATCCGACAAATAATTGGATTTCTGCCCTTTAAACGATGCGCCTGGAGCATTTCTTTAACATCGTCTGACAAGTGTCAAATCAAAACTGAATAGGAGGTTGTTGTGAATATTCCATCCATACTACTAATTGCAGTATTGTGATTGTGACTGAGGACACAGCAAACGTTGAAGCGAGCTGACGACCAACCCAAGAATCCCAGCCTGTATGTGATAGGTCTTATCACAAGGAACCTGTTTATCATAGAGTATAACAGCAATAAGGCTTTAATGTAGAGTATGCCATTGCGTTAAAGACGTTTGGCTATGAATCTTCTCATCTGAAGAAAATACGATCCTGTATCAGACAATAACCTGTCAAATAAGAGAAATCCGCTCCTCAAACTGAATATGAAGTAGCTGGTTAGTGTTAATGAAACAGTGGCACAGCGCTTCACTATAAGACCAAGGGAGGCAATCCGCCACAGTAAAGATCGAAACAGGTGGGTCATACGGTGTGCTTTTCTGTTAATCAGTACGTTCTAACAAACTCTCTAGCCATCATACTGGGGACAAATGTGGGATAAAACTGCTTTTCTACACAGTAAAGGTGATTAATACCTCTGGCTTAATATCTAATGGCATAATTTAAGAACTTTTATACCTGTGTTACTATCATTAAAGTTGAGAATTCGTCAATCGTTTTATAATCATTTGCATTGTTGATTCATCTGTTTAACATTTCATTAGAATTTTTTTTATTTACAAATGATGCTTACTTTTGACAAATTGTAGTTGTCCTATTTTATTCTGATATACGTATATTGATTTTCACATAGGGTCATGTGAGATTATCTCCTAATATCGGACATTGTACACACTAATGACGTTCATAAATTGCAATAGTTACTAATGGATAGATCTCTTTATAGAATGGAAGGTTCTTTCTAAAGAGAATGACATGTAATAGCAAGATGTGATGGCCCTTATGATACCTCTTTGTGGAGCTTAAAGTGTGATCAGGAAGTAGTCCCCACCCAACATAATAAGACATTCAAGAGTCTACCTAAGGAAATGTTATTCATTATGTGATAGTCTAGTGCGCATGACTGACCCACATTGCGCTTATGGGGGGGGGGGGCGGTTATGTCTCGGAATACGAAATCGATGGTGGAAAGCGATGGTGGTATCAATTGTTAGCGCTTTTGTAAAGTTCTCAAGATGTAAAGGTGGGAGGTGATGATAAGTATCTATATGTAGCCATATCAAAGCAGGTTTAACTTATGGTGTAAGTGTACTGCGTGCTATTTTAGGAACAAGTATTGCTTCTATATGTTATTGATATGGGTTGTGCTTCATTATTTAACAGCATCACTCGCCTGTCGTGTAAAGTAAATGTTTAGTGTGTAAACTGTCTTACATACAGTAGGGTATAAGATCTACCAGAATTATAACAAACAATACCAAAACCGGCTCATGCATAAATCCTATTTGTTAATAAAAGCCCAGGTGTTTTTCATCGATATGTTGTGGATAGGCATTCGGCCTAACCTCTGCACAGACGACACCTACCCCTGTCTTATTAAAAATTACACCTCAATTTCGGTTTGGTTGTTGTTTGCCGTCCATGATGAGTAGCATTGTTCGCTGAAGGCTAGTTTTTACATGCCAGGCCTCCCAGGGGATACTAGGTATCAGGCAGCACAGGTAAGTGATCACGAAAGGCCTATTATCATCTTCTCTCTCGATCTACTACGAATTACAATGCATGGCTTCTAGTGCCTGCGATTTAATACGAATAGTTATATTTTGTTGTATTTACGATAAATTAACGCGATTCTATTGATTCTAAATAAAGTTTATTGTTTTATGGAGATACTCGTCACGAAGGTTATTCAATTTCTATCGCTAAGCGTATTCTGATTTCATATCGAATAACCCTTTCCATTACAGAACACAATGTTCTGAAAGACTTGTCGAAATCGTGACAGATGTTCTGTGATACCGGTAGTTGGTTCTTATTAAAATAAGTCAGTACAAAGCAGTTCTCTAATCGCATCTTACGCTATTAATCGTTGTTGGAATTCACGTAGCATTGTCCTCTCTCGTGTCAATCGCTGCTGAGCAAGTACTTTAAGATATATCTAAATGACATTCGTTTCATTCATGCAACAACAACATGTCACTCATTCTAAATAATGTACCTTTGTATTGTTATGACATTTGATGATATAGCATCAAGTTATTCCTGTGTACTGACAGAACACGGCAGAAGTACTACAACATATCAACACCACGCCCCAAAACAATACACACAACTAAACATGCAGCTAGGGTAATGGCGACAATCACGGTTACAAGGGCCATGTTATATGCATGATAAATCATCGTTACAAATTTACGGATGTGACATATTCATGATGAACCACAAATACACTGATTATGAAACATGTTCTCGTAGTAATACCAATGTAGTTTTGTCTCGGACCGGCAACACAAATTTGGTTTATGGTCTCTATAAAGATGTGGTAACGGATCAGACGCCCAAGAAGCCGCGAAATTGAAAAGAAAATTAAACGCTGCATTATTCATTTATGTAATAAATTTATGCGCGATTCATGCGACTTACATTTTTACAACTCTGTTTCTATCATAAAATCAAGTTTCCTAGAGAGATAAACCTTTTCGAACAACAAAATATACACTTTTAGGCAGTGAGACATATAACATATGTGCTTATGCATGTGCCTTACGTGGATCAGTTTCATGCATACATAAAAGCATGCAAACATACGCAGATACATACCCACACATATAAAACGTTACACCGCATCCAACTTGTCTAATTGATTTTATCGACATTCTACAGTCACAAGACCAGACGGTGTCATTTCGGTAGCAATTAAGCTGTACACCTTTGAATCGCAAGTTCGTCTCTACATAAGACTTTCCAGCTTGTTCACTAAATAGCTCTCCAAATATGTCGTTTGAAAGGTTCGTAAATGACATACAACATAGCGAGGAAGTGCGTTCTTGTTATCTACAACGAAATTAAAAACCAGCCAACAACATAATTCCGCATTCCTCGTGCTCTCAACTATCCCAAATGCAGTTACGTTAATGGTGAGGGATATTATTGAATTAGTCTTACTGTGTTACCGTTCGTGTGGTACTTGTTATTGTGGTAAGATCATGTTTGTGCAGCTGAATTCCCAAGTGCTTGCTTAACGTCTTTACGCCGACGCACTATGACCGTTTCTCGGCGACTCGTTATCGATTTATGCCTCAGTCATTGATTCCGATATAATTAAGTATTCATGGAAGCCGTCAATATTATTCTACACGCGTGACTGCCCGAAAGGGTTATTCCTATTTTAGTGCCCATTAGTATATGATTGCCTGCTAATGGGAATTTTGTAGCATTTTATCAAAAGACCATTATTGGCGTACGGCTGATTATTGTATAATATAAAGCTTTGTTTTGAATATTCACTCCTCTCCTCTTTGATCTATACAATTCAAGATGTGTACATCGTGTTATCTGATACACCTTTACATCAATCGTACCTCGATATGTCATCGCCGATAGATCAATTGGACTCTGTAGAGAGATAGACGCTATTACCATAAAATTGCTCTGCCACTGGTTGGCATATCGGCAAAGACCAAGCATAGCGAATATGCATCCATAACGTGACACACAGCTTGTTATCGGATTAGTATCTGAAAGTCGTAGGGTGACTACATATTTGGACTTGTCGCCCTTAGCATATAATATGATCCGTGGTAATACAGAGAATATGGATCCAGGTATTTTCAAGAAAATGTATTCGGCTCTGCGGCCGATTACTATGCAATGCCTGCGTATACACTGCTGTTTATTGATATATTTGAAACATCTTTCACTGGGTGAAACATTGAGAATAATCAACCACATGGCATGTGTTATAGATATTTTTAAAAGGACATTGATATTACGTTAGCGACAGAACATGGTTTTACGCATTTCGGAGGCACAATGTTACTCTTCATGTTGAATGTGATTGTCATCGCCAACGCTTTTTTAATTTCACTCATGCAACTTGACAAAATACTAGCAGGCTGAAAATGTCTATACATGTTTTTGAAAGATGTTTGACCTTAATGTACTTGATGAACTGGTAACGTACGGTGCATAAGAGCACAAAATAGACCTGTTCTGTATGTTCGAATCGAATCATTTGGCGCGCTTATGAAGTGTTAAGGTATCATCATTCCTAAATTTAAAAACAATGATATCTGGAACAAAACATCCGACAGACCCTCTTAGCAGCAAGCGATGATAAAGTGATCATTTGCTTGCTTATATTCATATTCACGGCACATTAGCGCCTTTAAGGTTAATAACTTTGCGGTGTCTGTTCTTTAGAGGAATCGCGCCATCATGTAACCTGCAGTCTTGGATTTTTGCATTTCTTTAGCTCAATATCAGACCTAACTACCATTGAGGTTCTGTCAGGAATTGCTTCCTGGACCAGGTTAGCTTCCATGTCTTGAGTGGTTGTTCATTATCCCAGTTCAGTCGTGTGTATATCATTCTGATGTAAGCAATTTTCTGCCCCAAGACACCATGGGCTGTATCCATGAAGAATATTAACTTGAGTCGTCTTAACTTGAGTCCGCAAACTTTGCTGAGATCGCCTGCTAATGGCTGGCAAACGGCCAAAAAAGAATGAATGGCTCTAATTTCACACATATATCATCACGATCAGTCTGTTTCGACATGAAAATTGAAAAATATATTATAAATCGGTTTAGGCAAAGGAATCGGGATAATTGATAAGACTAGTGTGTAGTTCAGAATTTGTTTTCTTTTTATCATAGACTACTGTACCGTCGTTATCGTTTGTCAAAATAAAAAAGGTATAGCCTTGAACACGGTTGTTTGTGAATATATGACCTTTTTACAATCAGACTGTACAATATTATGCGATATCAAGTTTATAATGGTTTAACCATTGGCCAAGAGTTTCAATAACACATATTCCATAGCACTTCAAGCAGCGGTATTGTTATCCATGAACATGACTACAACGGCACGACGAACCATAGTTTCTTTTGGAGACGATTTACACGCTTTATATGTATAATAATCGGCAATATGATAACAGCTAATCCACACGAGGGAGAAATAATTCCATCAACGATGCTTGCACTAATAACATTATAATTCCACGATGAACACACTCTTTTATCCATTCCTTGTTGAGTTAAGTTGCTTGGCAGTCCGTTAGAATTCGCGCATAGCTGGGTTACCGCACGTCATTTGTCTATGACGCGACTCCGTCTTTGACGCATAAAACCTAGACCTATCGCCTAAAAAACCTTGTTGTTTGTGTGCTTTGGGGGCACTTTCAATATCTGCCATGTTATCATGAAGTGGATACATAGACTTGTAGGGTTGGTACCTGCATTCCTATTATTCAATAATACAAAATATGAATATTGGCGCTGTTGTTTTGCTTATTAAATTTTTATCTGTAACATGACCAAATGGGCATGCATATTGTATTCACTTGGAAACTCCCATCTACTCAGATTATCCAACAAACCACTCCTAATTTGTATCTAGACTACTCCAATCTGCCTCGCTTTCTTGGAAAACAACAGCCCTTCCAAAGCGGCCGATTGTTTTCAAAGAATTCCCAGACGACAGCAGCTTGCAGCGCAAACAATTTAAATATCTCGATAACAATTGGTGTGTCATAAATAACAAAGGGTTTATTATGTTTTCGTTCATTTTAAGAAAATACATGTTCTTATTCCTATATGTGAAACATAACCGTTAGACCGCTATTCTTAAGTCTGAACTTGCGAACTATAGTCAGCTACCTCAAAAACCTGAGTTTGCGGACTTAAGGTTCTTTATGGATACGGCCCCTGATGAGGGATGAAATTCCAAAACAATATTTAGCCTCGTAGTCATCTAGACCTGGAGAAAACCCTCCAAGTATTTTGACTTCCAATTTGTTTTCTATTGATATGAACGCATTATATAGTGAGAGCACTTATTTGTAACCTCCGTACCATGAAAAAACGATACATTTTGTCTATTCAAAGTGATAAGAAGTTTGGTAAAAAAGTTGGGTGCTTTTATCAACTCGATGCACCCGGTCAGAAGTATTTTATGGTCAAAGTCGGTTTCGATCAGCTCCAACGTTTTTTGTTTGTGAATTGCCATATAGTTATTGCTATCTGTCGAGTCAATAGTTCTTGAATCGTAGTTTCTAGGCCCTCTATTTTGTGGTCATGTTTTTATAATATTGTCGCTCTTTGACTTCTATCCGTAGCTGAGCACCGATTGACGTAACTCTTCATGTTTCATCATGGATGATCCACGTCTGCTTCTTATGTAGCATAAAAGACGTGTAGAAAAGCTCTCTTTGCGAATATCCGAATTCACATTCGACGCCAAAGGTCAATGGGATAATGTTATGATATCGAGTATACCAATTTGGTGTTATGACCACACTCAGACGACATTTTCATTTTTCTACCATTGCACCCAATCTTTCGTCGCTCAACTAACAGGCAGGTATAATAAACCAGACGATTGCGCTAATCAATAGACACCCAACAAGCACATTAAATACTGTTTTCCAAGCTTCCGGTACATAAGTAAATGCTCAGCATCCGGTTCTTGGAGATGTTAACTGCCCTTTACATACAACAAAACCTCTAGTGCAGAATATCTGTTTCATAATCATTAAGCTTCAAAATAACATCATACATAACGACACGTGGCCCTAATTGAATAAGAAGAGCATATTGTATGTAGCTCACAAATAATGTGTAAGAGTGACAGCTTGTGAGAGGTATTATCCAGTTGTAATAGCTGTGCAAAGATAATATCATCGAGCTTCAACATCTGCCGTCTACATTTGCATCTATGTGCTAAATTACGCTCTTTTCACATGATGTAAAAATTCTCCGCAAATTTGACACTCTATTCTCATTGAATGCCACTTTTTTGCAGCCATTTTATTATTTACTATGTTTGCCTGTGTTCTGAGACAAGTGGTAACTTTTGTTGCTGTATGTCAAGACCGAGCAGCTGAATTCCTTGTTTGTTTGACCTTTGTAAAGCCTGCCACATACAATGTGTCCACTTAATACGATCTAAGGGTGACTTTTGCCACTTAATACCCACTATATCTAGGTGTAGTGACTGAGAATATCAGAAGTCTATAATGCTGTTAATTAACTGATTCTGCAATCGAATTGCGACCACGTGCTTTTGCAACATTGCGTACATGAACACATATGGCATCGGCAGTAAACTCGTTAAGTAGGTTGACTATCAGTATATTACGCGTTTATCTATATTTACATGTGACCTCTTATCTCTGTTGAGATTACAAAGCTATTCCAGATGTACAATGCGTGCACTCCATTATAACGTGACATAAATCTTCAACTTCCGAATTGTGCGTTAAATACAGGTAGACGCTTCAGCCATGCAGTTGCATTTCATTTATCATTCACTGCCGCTGGCTTGTTATCGCTTGGTTTGGAGGCCCAATGTTAGATATTCTGACTAATCGCACAACAGGTGGGGTGATTTAATTTTTGGCCTCGCTATTTTATATTGTCTTAAGGGTTTAGTTCGTTGAGGCTCTATCGCGATTGAGACGCATTTTAACTGCAGTGCATATAAAAACGCGATTTTATGACGTAATGAATATCTACGTGTATTTTTGGCATGGAAAGGCGCTTGGTAGTAGAACTTTGTAAAGAAAGGTCGCCACTTTTCAGAATTTAGCATTCTACATTTTACTCATCACACAAATAAAAATATGAAAAGCTGCATTATCATTGCACCTGTTAAGGAAATCGCTATGTTAACTTCCCAATTCGTATGCATGTCATTTCTATGAATAACCGTCAAATAAAAATCTTGCATGCACCTAATGACCATCACTATCTATATCTTGCAATCAAAGTCGATTCTTGTTTGCCATCCAAAGATCACCAATAGCTTATGGCCAATTGCTAGGTTTTTTTAAACATGGTACTGTATGTCCTGGACTTTGTCGATGAAACCTGCATTACAATTTGGCACTGATTGCTCAAACGCTATAACAGGTATTCAAGGAAAGGACATAAAAAACAGAGGTGCAGTTCGGTGCATTTCGCATCACCACCAGTTTGGCAATTCGAGCAATCAGCCAGAAGCCTCTCTTTTGCATCGTCTGACATATATTCAGTCAAATGTTAATGGAAAGGCCTTTGTGTTGTAACCGTTCACGCAGGAGATCTGCGACACAGTGACGGTAATTAAGAACAATAAAGGTTAACGGTAGTAAGCCGAACATTAAATGTTAGTGGGCATGTCCAATCACTGTTAGAAGAAAAGTGAGATAATTGCAGTCGTATATCGCGATCACATACAAAGAGAAATTATGTTATTAGGTTTAAGGTGACATGCAATATATATTGGCAAGTTCAACCTGCTAGCCATTGAAATTTAGATTCAGCGCAATTTGCCCCTCAGATTAATTGAGCTGCTGGTTAGGGTTGCCATCGCATTTATAAAACGTAACAACTGTATTAAACGTATGATTGAACGAAGGTATTAAATTCAGTATTGACGCACAACACTACTTAAAAACAACAACAATTAAGCTGACATATGTGTATGTTACTAGCAACATAAGACAGCGTACGTCCGAGTCAACTTCAGGTTCAGATGTCTCACTGTATGCTCGCTTGACGATATAATGTTTTTTTGCGATTGTCTTCCCCGTCTGCAAATCTATCAAAAATAAATATAATGTAGTAAAGAGTAAAGTCAGGCCTTGATGGCCATTAATGATACGTCTTTGTAGAAATTACACTGTTATCAAGAGCTTGCTAATTCCTGATATCAACATGAGGCAATGTTTTATTTTGTAAGCAGCGCACGATGACGTGGTCAGCAAAGTATGCATAAAATGCTTACCACGCAAAATTATGGAAGTAACAGTCGCGGCAAAAAAATTTTCTTGTGAAACTAGAATTGCGCTGTTATAAGATATTCTTATACATTCTAAAAAGCACGGGAAAGTAAAGGGAGATAAAGGCAATACAAAGGTATAAATGGGTTGCCAAAACAAAACAGCTTTGGTCTTATACGGCTGTCCAACGGTGTGGTAGGGCTGCTGTACAGTGCATTGGCTTTCATGTTGCTGCTCGTAATTCACCTCTTTGTTAGTGAGATGCATTGTCTAGATCAGAAATTAGTAATTTGAATTAGAATCAACATTTTCTTTCTCGTTGCTTTTCCTGTGTCGTATCTTATTATTCTCTTCAAAACTGACCTGATTACATTAAGCAAAGCATTGCTTTTTCGGCCACTGTAGCGATATTCGATAGATTAAGAACAACAGTTGGTTTCAGTTATCGGCAAAGCCTCCCTCGTATCCGGCAACTACCGGCAGAGGATTGGAGTGTGGGTTGTGGCGGGTTCGTGTGAGGGGGTGGGGGTTATGGTCATGACATTATGAATAGCCAGCATATCTATAAAACAACCACATTATGACATGGAAAAGCTGATAACACTCAGCATGATATTAACAATCGTTCCCGGCTTATTTATACCTGAATTATACAAAATGCCTATAGCTAATTAACTATGATTTACACCGTCGTTGCAAGCCTGAGCTTTTAGGCTAATTATAATGAATACTGAACGATTTTTATGGCAGATGTACTGTAACCTTAAATCGTCACCCAAGAGCCTGGGATACAAGCAAGGGTTATTAACCAAAACATTTATAATATCCCATGGAACTATGTGCATATAAACACCACCGCAGAGTACATGGCGATTTCTGGTCGGAAACTTACCTCTGATTACGTAAAACTCTGAGTGAGAGCGGATGGCATTCATGTCATTGAGTTTACATTAGATACAATTCCATGAAATTGCGCCGTCAGTTTCATTATATCGGACCCAAAAAGTTTTCTAGGTCGATGTGCATTCGTTTGTAATAGCATTTGTGATTTGGATAAAACGTATGATATCTTAATTATATTACCCTTGCATTGGACCTAAAATCTACCGCATCTGTCGTAAATGTCAGTATAGGGCAGTTTTATCGCTGACATTAAAAACGCTCTTAGATGCCGATGTAGGCGCAGGAAAAAGTCATCCTGTTTCGTCCAGCAGTATGCTGCACCTTGACCTGCTATGCAAAACCATCATGTGAACAAAACCATCATGTGAACAAAACCATCATGTGAACAAAACCATCATCTGAACAAAACCATCATGTGAACAAAACCATCATGTGAACAAAACCATCATGTGATCAATAGGGATAAGTAACAACCACCGCATTGTGTACAATCCGACCGCGCCGCGTGTAGGCAGCGTCAGTGTAATCAGATAATGAACAACCGTTGGGAGATCGTGTGTAAGAAAACGTACCGTATCATGGCAGGCAGCAGAATGGTTCACGTTCGTCACAGCACAACTGCATCGGTGAATAACCATTAACAAAATCTTTATGGATGTCTCTTTTCAAATGATCCATGTGGTTATGTTCTTTTATGATCAATGTAATACTGATAATTCGATTTCGGGTTGATTAGCGTTTGAGATGCTCTTACACGATGCATTTTGATATACCGACAAAATCGCTGCATAAAACGTCCAAACGACATGTAAGGTTAAAAAATGAATGCTTCTGCGGTACCTAACATAAATGGAATAACGTAATAGAGTTAGACGTCAGATGACGTAATAGAGTAAGATATGATTTCATTGACGTGTAATGTGTAAATATCCTTTTTCAATAAGCTGACATTTATTCACTTAATGTATGGTCAGGTGTGGTCTCGTAACGCTTGGCATTATAATGCAGCGCGATGTATGGTCAGGTGTGGTCTCGTAACGCTTGGCATTATAATGCAGCGCGATGTATGGTCAGGTGTGGGACTCGTAACGCTTGGCATTATAATGCAGCGCGATGTATGGTCAGGTGTGGGACCTGTAACGCTTGGCATTATAATGCAGCGCGATGTATGGTCAGGTGTGGGACTCGTAACGCTTGGCATTATAATGCAGCGCGATGTATGGTCAGGTGTGGGACTCGTAACGCTTGGCATTATAATGCAGCGCGATGTATGGTCAGGTGTGGGACTCGTAACGCTTGGCATTATAATGCAGCGCGATGTATGGTCAGGAGTGGGACTCGTAACGCTTGGCATTATAATGCAGCGCGATGTATGGTCAGGTGTGGGACTCGTAACGCTTGGCATTATAATGCAGCGCGATGTATGGTCAGGTGTGGGATTCGTAACGCTTGGCATTATAATGCAGCGCGATGTATGGTCAGGTGTGGGACTCGTAACGCTTGGCATTATAATGCAGCGCGATGTATGGTCAGGTGTGGGACTCGTAGCGCTTGGCATTATAATGCAGCGCGATGTATGGTCAGGTGTGGGACTCGTAACGCTTGGCATTATAATGCAGCGCGATGTATGGTCAGGTGTGGGACTCGTAACGCTTGGCATTATAATGCAGCGTGATCGCATCGTTTGATCGTCGAAGCGGCGATTATCGTTTTGTTTTGGGTTCCAATACGTAATATTATGTTTCCAAAGCATCCTCAATCTCCCCTATCCCCGTCAGCAAAATGCCAAGCGGATGTATTGCCTGGTTACGTTACTAATAACGGTGATGGCTCCCCAAAAACTCCCCATGGGTCCCATATTTTACTCCCAACTATGACTCCTTCTCAATAATAACTACAGCTCAACCCTACAATTACAGGTCTAATGGCAGGCCTTTCGGCGTTTTATTAGGCGCAAGACCGTGTGTTAGCTAACAGTGTGACAAAAAAACCCATGCAGTCCACGAACGCCAATCAATAGCAAATTGTGGTTGGGTTCTATCAACTATACGTGCGTTAATATAAGGGAACTTTTCTTGAAAATGAGTAAACATATTCTGGTGTTGAAGAAACAGCCAACATAAGACAAGTTTACAACAAGGTTAAGAATCCGTAATCCTCGACATTGCCCATACCTTGATTCTTGACTCGTTTGCGTAACTGTCACCGGAATTTCGTCCAAGTCCAACGATATCACTAGCAATTAGCAGATATCTAGGCTAAGAGGACTACCATTATGTCGTTGAAAGTTCAGTGTGAATTAAAAGATGGTGTAATGTCCGAAAAACAAGCAACCCTAAAATGCCCAACTTTTTGTCTTAGGTATCACTTGACGCCCTAAAGATATGCATATCTATTATTAAATGGACCAATGGTTATGTCAATAGTAGGATGCATTGATTATTATATTCTCATGCTGACGTACAAAATCAGACGGCATTGAACAGAAAAACAAGAGCATGAGTTCATCCAAAAATCAAACTAATGGTAAACGATGGGCAAACATTAACACTTTGAGAATAGCTTTTCAACTTAGATGGAATAACAGCGATATATCTATATTAATTATTAATGCTTAACAGTACCTTGACAGGAAGGTGAAGCATTTAAAGTTTATACTGGAAGAAGACGTTGACAGGCAAACACACCACATGACCCATACACTTCGAGATTATCATTTTTACCTGCTTCCTCGATTGGACATACAATTTAATACTATGGCGTTGTTACCGAGATGTAAGTATTAGCTAACAACTGAAATGAATTCAGGGTTGATACAAGATATGTACAATAAATATCAATTGTCTTTGGCACAATAAAATAAAGTGTTATAAGTGTTATATCCATTGATATCTAACTCACTCGCTTTAATTGACCTATCAAGTGACTGTATTATTGTTGATTACCAGACATACGTCACAGATTTTAAAGATAATTCGGTCCTCCTTGTTATGTTTGTGCTTTCAAATAAAGCGTCTGGTGAAAACATGTCTTCACGAAACAAATAATGAACCAATTTTGTCTTAAAATTCATTCATATATACAGCTTGATATTATCCCATAGTAAAGCTAGGTTTGTGGAGCAATGTGATATAAAGAAGCACAATTAAAACAATTATCGCCCGAATATGTGATAGTAGTTTTCGTATTACTTTGATCCAAAAAGCCAAACAGGTGTTTCTAGCCTAAACTTGTATATTGTATTTACCGTTATAGCAAGTAGCATGGTATACAAAAGTGATTCACTTAAATAACCCTATCATAGCCGACAACTTAATATAAAATGGGACGATGTATACGATTATTCTAATACTATATCCTTGGCGGTTTGTGTCTCTACATTTTATATTGTAACTCTAGTCGTAAGACTATGAACACCAATACAAGGGTTGAGAGTAATATTGTTTCCGGTTATTCAATATGCGGTATCTCGTAGCATGTGATGTGTTAGGCGGTCAATCACCTTATCATCAGCTTGATGCAGCATAGCAGTCATGCCATTCCCGAGAAAATATGCCTTATAGCCAAGGGAACCTCATTATAATCTAATGCATGATTATTTTTATTCGACATTCTACAGTCACAAGACCAGACGGTGTCATTTCAGTAGCAATTAAGCTATACACTTTTGAATCGCAAGTTCGTCTCTACATAAGACTTTCCAGCTTGTTCATTAAATAGCTCTCCAAATATGTCGTTTGAAAGATTCGTAAAGGACATACAACATAGCGAGGAAGGGTGTTCTTGTTATCTACAACGAAATTAAAATCCAGCCAACAACATTATTCCAGCATTCCTCGTGCTCTCAACTATCCCAAATGCAGTTACGTTAATGGAGAGGGATATTATTGAATTAGTCTTACTGTGTTACCGTTCGTGTGGTACTTGTTATAATGGTAAGATCATGGTAGTGCAATGTGTACACTCATGCGTGTAAATATATGTCACACACACACACACACACACACACACACACACACACACACACACACACACACACACACACACACACACACACACACAAACACACACCATACACGCACACCATACACGCGCGCGCGCGATTAAAATTGTTTCAGCCTATGGTGTAATTTAGTTGACAGGCAAGGAAGCCCACCGTGCACTCTAATGATAGCGCTGCATATCTGCGAGGGTCGCTCGTCAACCCTACGTAAGATTAGCATTTAACGCTGACGCAGCATTTTATTTTAACATGGCAACGTACATTGTAAAGTTGAGATCAGGATAAATATTTTTCAATGTAATTTATGTTGAATTCTCAAAGTCCCACACAAAATTTTCAAAAAATGCACATGTCTCTATGTAATAGTTGCTGTCTGACAAAGGTAACATATTGAAATGATCAACCCAATAGTTTCCAGAATAGGTTCTATGTGGAATTATGAACTTTATTATGCGGCCTTCTAACGTGTTTATGTAATTCGACCATTATACCGCCACCCTAACTGCTAGTCCCCTCTAACTGTTAATGGTCTTTCCAGCCGCATATATTCGTTGTTAGTGCTAATTCATCCTTTAGACACAACAGCAGTGTTCCTTGTTCTCTGTTGTTTCACAGCTGATCGTAGACCATTGGACAATGGTTCTGTACATGATATATGCTACTGTGGTCATTTTATACGACAAAATGACAGCATCGGGTTACGGTCGTATCATCATTCTTGTATAGATATATCAAGCTGAGGATGTTATTCATGCATTCCCAACATATATGTTATAAAATGCAAAAGCATATGTTGGGCTTTGTAAGAGGATATGGACTTCAATAAAGCGTGTTGCATAATAACAGATTGTACATGAGCCACAAATACACACTAAATCATTTAACTATTTCCCGTGTGTCAGCTAAGATAGGGTATTCGTAAAGTTTGATTACATCCTGAGCTTTGGCCGGAAATCCGGTGACTGTTGTGCGCAGTAGATGAGTTATTGATCATTCAGGTTACCGCGTTAATGAGGCATCTTCTTGCTATGGACTGGGCTTGAATTGACTTTCTGTATATCTTGCTATGAAAATGCTTTATTCATATGCCGTGTTGCCCATGGTGATATGTAATAGTAGTAATTGGACCACAAAACAACATAGGCGTGCATCGTGGTATATTTGTCATCGTCTTTATGAGGGAGAGGGGGCAAGTGGCAACATGCAGCAAAGTCCGTCCTAAACACCAACGTGGCAATAGATAATCATCATGTGTAGGGGATCACGAGGGCGCATACACATATCGATAATATCAAATGGAACCTCATTTTAGTACGAAATGCTGCCTGGATATTCGCCTTTTAGGAGCTGTGTTTATGAGGGTGATGCGTGATCTGCTATTCACAAAATAATTGCACAATCAAAACATTTTTTTAATTCAATAAAAGCTTGATTTTTATCGTATGAACCATCTTCTTGAAGCATCTCTGATGCATCTGAATAATATCAAATCAATTGTTAATGGATATGCGTTGTTGTTGTCTGGAAGATTGCATTGCGGTACAGTTGCGTTGAATTTAACCTAATCGAACTGTTAAGAAGAGTGAAGGCTCGTAAAAAAATCCACAATGAAGGCATGAAACATCACTGTGCAACGTAAGCATTTTCAATTAAAGGCAATAACAGCAATCATATATGCCAATAAAGTCTGCTTTGGCCAAATGGTAGCTGTTTCAATTATAATTCTGATAGACGCATATATAACTTTTACACAGGGTCTTGTCAGGAACCGTGCTAACTCGCACTGATATCAGTGCACGTTTTAAGAATTTAGCTCTGTTAAATATATTTGCTTCGTCGTCTTGTACTAATCCTGCCTAATCGGTCAACACTGAATAACCGGCATACTCCAAAGAGAGGCTGTTGTGAATAATGGCGATCGCTGAGATAAATGGCAATCATCCGACAAATAATTGGATTTCTGCCCTTTAAAAGATGCGCCTGGAGCATTTCTTTGACATCGTCTGACAAGTGTCAAATCAAAACTGAATAGGAGGTTGTTGTGAATATTCCATCCATACTACTAATTGCGGTATTGTGATTGTGACTGAGGACACAGCAAACGTTGAAGTGAGCTGACGACCAACCCGAGAATCCCAGCCTGTATGTGATAGGTCTTATCACCATGAACCTGTTTATCATAGAGTATAACAGCAATAAGGCTTTAATGCAGAGTATGCCATTGCGTTAAAGACGTTTGGCTATGAATCTTCTCATCTGAAGAAAATACGATCCTGTATCAGACAATAACCTGTCAAGTAAGAGAAATCCGCTCCTCAAACTGAATATGAAGTAGCTGGTTAATGTTAATGTTCACTGTAAGACCAAGGAAGGCAATCGGCCACATTAAATATCGAAACAGGTGGGTCATACGGTGTGCTTTATTGTTAATCAGTACGTTCTAACAAACTCTCTAGCCATCATACTGGGAAAATACTGTGATATAAAACTGCTCTTCTACTCAGTCAAGGTGATAAATACCTCTGGCTTTTTTCACCTGTCATCAATCATCATATAATTATTTGCATTGTTGATTCTTCTGTTTAACATTTCATTCGGATTTTTCTATTTACAAATGGTACTTACTTTTGACAAATTGTAGTTGTCCTATTTTATTCTGATATACGTATATTGATTTTCACATAGGGTCATGTGAGATTATCTCCTAATATCGGACATTGTACACACATAAATTGCAGTCTAGTGTTGTTGATGTCCCAATCGTTAAACCTCTGTAATGCAGCACAGTCATTAATAGAGTTACTAATGGATAGAGCTTTTTATAGTATGGAAGGTTCTTTCTAAAGAGAATGACATGTAATAGCAAGCTGTGTTGGCCCTAATGATACCTCTTTGTGGAGCTTATACTGTGATCAGGAAGTAGTCCCCACCCAACATAATAAGACATTCAAGAGTCTACCTAAGGCACCGTTATTCATCATGTGATAGTCTAGTGCGCATGACACACCCACATTGAGCTGATGTGGGGGGGGGTGGGGTTCGAAATTGATGGTAGATATCGATGGTGGTATCAATTGTGAGCGCTTTTGTAAAGTTCGTAAGGTGTGAAGGTGGGAGGTGATGATAAGTATCTATAGGAAGCCATATCAAAGCAGGTTTAACTTATGGTATAAGTGTACTGCGTGCTATTTGAGGAACAAGGTATTGCTTCTATATGTTATTGATATGGGTTGTGCTTCATTATTTAACAGCATCACTCGCCTGTCGTGTAAAGTAAATGTTTAGTGTGTAAACTGTCTTACATACAGTAGGGTATAAGATCTACCAGAATTATAACAAACAATACCAAAACCGGCTCATGCATAAATCCTATTTGTTAATAAAAGCCCAGGTGTTTTTCATCGATATGTTGTGGATAGGCATTCGGCCTAACCTCTGCACAGACGACACCTACCCCTGTCTTATTAAAAATTACACCTCAATTTTAGATTGGTTGTTGTTTGCCGTCCATGATGAGTAGTATTGTTCGCTGAAGGCTAGTTTTTACATGCCAGGCCTCCCAGGGGATACTAGGTATCAGGCAGCACAGGTAAGTGATCACGAAAGGCCTATTATCATCTTCTCTCTCGATCTACTACGAATTACAATGCATGGCTGCTAGTGCCTGCGATTTAATACGAATAGTTATATTTTGTTGTATTTACGATAAATTAACGCGATTCTATTGATTCTAAATAAAGTTTATTGTTTTATGGAGATACTCGTCACGAAGATTATTCAATTTCTATCGCTAAGCGTATTCTGATTTCATATCGAATAACCCTTTCCATTACAGAGCACGATGTTCTGAAAGTCTTGTCAAAATCGTAACCGATGTTCTGTGATATCGGTTGTTGTTTCTTATTGAAATAAGTCAGTACAAAGCATTCGCCCACATTCTCTAATCGCATCTTACGCCATTAATCGTTGCTGGATTATTCACGTAGTACTGTCCTTTCTGAATGTTGGAAGTTAGTAGTATTTTATGTAGGAAACATTATTCCAGTATGCATTGCGAAGACTTTTGGTTTCGTTGCGCAAAAATATGCTCGTTGGACACGAATCACGGATTATCGTTATTTTCGACAAGAATGGTGTGCCGGCCTTACTTGGATCAGTGTCATACATACATAAAGGCATACAAACATACACAGATACAGATCTACACATGTAGAAACGTTACACAGCATCCAACTTGTCTAACTGATTATATGGACAGTCTACAGTCACAAGGTCAGACGATGACCTTTCAGAAGCGATAATGCTATAAACCCTTCAATCGCGAGTTCGTCTCTACATAAGACTTTCCAGCTTGTTGGTCATTCATTCGCTCTCCAAATATGTCGTTTAAGAAGTTTTTATATAACATTCATCATAGCGAGGAAGTGCGTTTTTGTTATCTTAAAAGAAATTAAATCCAGTCAACAACATTGTCCCAGCATTCCCCGCTCTCTCCACCTACCCAAATGAAGTTACGTTAATGGTGAGGGATATTATTGAATTAGCCTAACTGTGTTACCTTCCGGGTGGTACTTGTTCTTTCTCATGGTAAGATCATGGTTGTGCAACTGAATTCCCAATTGTTTGTTTTACCTCTTCACGCTGACGCACCACGATCGTTTCTCAGGGACACGTTACCGGTTTATGCCAGCGTAATTAATTCCGATATAATTAGGTATTTATGGAGGCCGTCATTATAATTTTAGACGTATGACTGCCCAAAAGGGTTATCCATATTTTAGTGACTATGAGAATATGATTTCCTGCCCTTATAACAATGCGTATATCAATGGAAAAATATCAAGCTAATGATCATTTTGTATACACATTGTATTGAAAGACTTCCTTCCATTATTGACGTACGGCTGATCATTGTACATTTTTAAGCCTCGTCTTGGAAATTCACTCCTCACTTTTATGATCTATACAATTTACGATGTATACATCGTGTTATCTGATACACCTTTACATCAATCGCACCTGGATATTTCATCGCCGATAGATCAATTGGACTAGAATGACACTCTGTAAAGAGATGCTATTGCCATCAAATTGCTTATTTCATTGCTCCGCCACTGGTTGGCGTATTGGCAAAGACCAAAGCATAGCGAATATGCATCCATAACGTGACACACAGCTTGTTATCGGATTAGTATCTGAGTCGTAGGGTGACTACATATTTGGACTTGTCGCCCTTAGCATATAATATGATCCGTGGTAATACAGAGAATATGGATCCAGGTATTTGCAAGAAAATGAATTCGGCTCTGTATCCGATTACTATGCAATGCCTGCGTATACAATTCTATTTATTGATATATTTGGAACATGTTTCACTGGGTGAAACATTGAGAATTATCAACCACATGGCGTGTGTTACAGATATTTTTAAAAGGACATTGATATTACGTTACCGACAGAACATGGTTTTACGCATTTCAATCATTTTGATCTAACGGAGGCACAATGTTACTCTTCATATTGAATGGGATTGTCATCGCCAGCGCTTTATTTAATTTCACTTATGTAACTTGACAAAATACTAACATGATGAAAATGTCTACACATGTTTTAGAAAGATGTTTGACCTTAATGCACGTGATGAACTGGTAAACTGCGGTGCGTAGAGCACGAACTAGACCTGTTCTGTATGTTCGAATCGAATCATTTGGTGCGCTTATGAAATGTTAAGGTATCATCATTCCTAAATTTAAAAACAATGATATCTGATACAAAACATCCGTCAGACCCTCTTAGCATCAAGCGATGATAAAGTGATCATTTGCTTGCTTATATTCATATTCACGGCACATTAGCGCCTTTAAGTTTTATAACTTGGCTGTGTCTGTTCTTTAGAGGAATCGCGCCACCATGTAACCAGCCGTCTTGGATTTTTGCATTTCTTTAGCTCAATATCAAACCTAACTACCATTGATGCTCTGTCAGGAATTGCTTCCTGGACCAGGTTAGCTTCCATGTCTTGAGTGCTTGTTCATTGTCCCAGTTCAATCGTGTGTATATCATTCTGGTTTAAGCAATTTTCTGCCCCAAGACACCAGGGGCTGTATCAATGAAGAATATTAACTTGAGTCGTCTTAACTTGAGTCCGCGAACTCAGGTGTATCCACAAATCAAATTGTTGGCGAACTTTGCTGAGACCGCCAGCTCAGGGCTGGCAAACAGTCAAAAAAGAATGAATGGCTCTAATTTTACACATATATTATCGCGATCAGTTTGTTTCTTACATGAAGAAAGAAAAATATGTTATTCAGTGTTCATTGGACAGAAAATTCAATAAAATAGCGAAAAATAATAGAGTTAGACAAAGGGATCGCGATAATTGATACGACTGGTCTGTAGTCAAGAATTTTTTTTTGTATCATTGACTACAGTTCTGTCGTTATCGTTTGTCAAAATAAAAAAAGGAATAGCCTTGAATACGGTTGTTTGTCAATATATGACCTTTTTTCAATCAGTCTGTACAATATTATGTGATATCAAGTATAGAATGGTTTAACCATTGGCCAAGAGTTTCAATAACACATATTCCATAGCACTTCAAGCAGCGGTATTGTTATCCATCAACATGACTACAACTGCACGACGAACCATGGTTTCTTTTGGAGACGATTTACACGCTTTATATGTATAATAATCGGCAATATGATAACGGCTTATCCACACGAGGGAGAAACAATTCCATCACCGAAGCTTGCACTAATAACATTATAATTCCATGATGAACACACTCTTTTATCCACTTCTTGTTGAGTTAAGTTGTTTGACAGTCCGTTGGAATTCGCGCATAGCTTGGTCACTGCAGTCTTTGTCTATGACGCGACTTCGTCTTTGACACATAAAAACTAGACCTATCGCCAAAAATACGTTGTCGTTTGTGTGTTTTGGGGGCACTTTCCACTACTGCCATGTTATCATGAAGTGAATTCATAGACTTGTAGGGTTGGTTATGCTTTCCTTTTATTCAATTATACGAAATGTGAATATTGGCGCCGTTGTTTTGATTATATAAATTTTAATAAATTTATCTGTAACATGACCAACCGTGCATGTATATTTTATTCACTTGGAAACTCCCATCTACTCAGAATATCCCACAAACCACTCCTTATTCGGATCAAGCCTACCCCAAGCTGCCTCGCTTTCTTGGAAAACAACAGCCTTTCCAAAGCGTCCGATTGTTTTCAAAGAATTCCCTGCTTCATTTTGACGACAACAGCTTGCAGCGTAAACAATTTAAATCGATAAAAATTGATGTGTCATAAATAACGAACGGTTTATTATGTTTTCGATCATTTTAATAAAATATATGTTATTATTCCTATATGTGAATGCATTTTCCAAGAAACATAGCCGTTGGACCGCTATTTTTAAGTTTGAGCTTGCGAACTTTAGTCAGCAACCTAGCTGTCTAAGAGACTGAAGATCCTCTTTGGATACGGTTAAGACGGCCAGCTCAGCTCGCCGTCTCAAAAGCCTGAGTTTGCGGACTTAAGGTTCTTTATGGATACGGCCCCGGGTGAGGGATGAAATTCCAAAACAATATTTAGCCTCGTAGTCATCTAGACCTGGAGAAAACCTTTCAAGTATCTTGACTCCAATTTGTTTTCTGTTGATATGAACGCATTATAAACGATACATTTTGTCTATTTCAAATGATAAGAAGATGGGTTAATAAATTATTTTACGATTGTCCATCGCACCACATTTGGCATGACATGAGGTACGCCGCTATTGCGAACCTAACAGGCTGATTGTAGTTCTAGCATTCCTTTTCAGTTGTAGCGCCCTCCACAGCAAGTGATACCTTGCTTTTGTTAGATCTTCGTTGATGAATCTATTCTTTGGGGCTATTTGTTTTCCTAACCACGACATTGTGATTCTTTAAGGTGTTTTTATTAACTCGATGCGCCCGGTCAGAGGTATGTTATGGTCTAAGTCGGTTTCGATCAGCTCCACCGCTTTTTGTTTGTGAATTGCCATATAGTTCTTGCTATCTGTCGAGTCAATAGTTCTTGAATCGTAGTTTCTAGGCCCTCTATTTTGTGGTCATGTTTTTCTAATATTGTCGCTCTTTGACTTCTATCCGTAGCTGAGCACCGATTGAAGTAACTCTTCATGTTTCATCATGGATGATCCTCGTCTGCTTCTTATGTAGCATAAAAGACGTGTAGAAAAGCTTGTGTTTTACCCCTCTTTTGGAATATGCGATTTCACATTTAAAGCCGAAAGGTCAATGGGATAATATTATGATATCGAGTATACTCGTTTTTTGTGTAATGCCCACACTCAGACGACCTTTTTATTTTTCTACCATTGCACCCAATCTTTCGTCGCTCAACTAACAGGTAGGCATAATAAACCAGACGGTTTGGCGACTGTTTGCGTCGTGCGCAAATCAATGGACATCCAACAAGCACATTAAAGACTGTTTTCCAAGCTTCCGGTACATTAGTAAAAACTCAGCATCCGGTTCTTGGAGATGTTAGCTGCCATTTACATACAACAAAACCTCTAGTGCAGGATATGTGTTTCATGATCATTTAGCTTCAAAATAGCATCATACATAACGACACGTGACCCTAATTGAATTAGAAGAGCATATTACATGCAGCTCACAAATAATGAGTAAGAGTGAAAGCTTGCGAGAGGCATACGGACATTTCAGTAAAGTCCAGTTGTAATAGCTGTGCAAAGATAAAATTGTCATCAAGCTTCAACATCTGCCGTCTACATTTGCATCTCTGTGCTAAATTACGCTGTGTTCAAATGAAGTAAAGATTCTCCGCAAGTTCGACGCTCCATTCTCATTGAATATAGGCCACTGTATTTAGGTTAAAATCATAGTGCATACAAAATATTCTACCCGAGCTGTTGATCAGTTTGCAGAATCCAATCACTATTTTTCGATACTGAAACATAACATGCTTGCCAATTAGAATGGAGCTGTAAGTTTCCATAATGCAAATATGTTAAACTAAATGTGGCCTTATGGTCGTAAAATTTTAAAATCCAATTTGGCATACTTATTCTATTCTGTCTCGACTTATGTTATTTGAAAGGCTGAGGGTCATAACAGTTTCGACACGTCCAATAATCACTGTTACTACCCTGTCGTCGTGGTAACAATTGCCAAGATATAAGTTGTCAAAATCTCATACACTCTACATTGTGAATTAACAAATGCAACACGAGATACACATGGCATTAACATGGAATTGTTAGGTAAAAATCAAAGACCTTATAACAGAAACAACGCTAGGGCATGTTCTATGTAGAAAAAGCTTTTTGTATCGTCACGTGGTTGGCTTGGCGAAGTCAGTTCGATTATTCTTCTGTATCTGTTGTTGCTGTAGTCAGATAGTGATTATTGCACCGCCAGCCAAAGGTATTTTCTTGTTGATTATAAATCATAACGTTTGTTGTTTTTGTTGTTGTTGTTGTACCAACATTAGTAAACCTCATGATTGACTGTCAGCCACATATGTCATGTTAAACATAACAGCAGGCGGTTTAGAGCCACACCCAAATCACGTGATTGCTGGCTGTAATGAAGACTCAAGCGATTCCTTGCAAGAATCAATATTCTTCTATCCTATCACAGTTATCGTAGATGTATTAAACTATATATATATATATATATATATATATATATATATATATATATATATATATATATATATATATATATATATATATATATATATATATATATATATATATATATATATATATATATATATATATATATATATATATATATATATATATATATATATATATATATATATATATATATATATATATATATATATATATATATATATATATATATATATATAGCTGTAATATATATTTGTATTTATCCGATGGCGGCGGAATAGGAGTGAGAGGGGGTTGGTTACTGTCAGATAATAATTAGTTATTATGCAAGAGGAGACCCTGTCAATATAATAAATTAATTTTCGTTAGAACAATAACAGTACATGGCTCGATCGAGTTCCTCGTAGTATTCATTTGAATTATAGTTTTATATATTCTCCATTGATTATTCATGTGCGGCGTTTGTCTTTCATGCGTAATCAATGTCAAGTGTTCCTCGCTCAATCCCATATTCATAAAGCAAACAGATCATATTATAAGCAATAAAACAGCGCGATGGCAATATCCGCTCAAGGAAGCATCCCATTCAATAGCTGATTACTGACCGGATGTGCTCAGATGCTGCTTATGCTTCTGCGCGGTTTAGAACACGGAACACGTGGCTGCTTAGCCCTAGGGGATAAACAAGTGTGTTTCCACGTATTTTGCTCTACCCAAAAGTATCCTCTCGTTATGAACCTGATAATTAGTCGATATTTCAGGATTGGGTCGATAAATAGTCGAGATTTACAAAAAGCTTGCAAAACGTAGATACTTATGATATTTGTATTCACAATAACCCGAATCTAACAATATGGAACATGGAGCGACTTGAAGTTGTACGTGACACTTGTGTCCGAATCGTAATGGACGCCTTTATAATACCGATGTATGTATGACAAAAGAGGACACTGTAACAAAGAGCGCACAGCGATAGTTATCATATAAGTCAACAATACGATAGATTGCGTCATTAGAGTATCTATCGTATTCCAAGAATCTGATATCTTATATATTCAACAGCAGCACGGCCCGACAGTGCTAATAAATCTATATCCGGCGGCGCGGGCGTTAACCATGAGAGCAGGAGTCTGATTACGACGGCATCGCCCCATTATATGTAGACAATGGAAGCCTATATCATTGGAAAAGCTTCACATCACATCGTGTTGATTCTGTATCTTGTTGTATCAAAACATCATTAAGATTAAGTGGGGTGGGAGACTTTGATTGCAGCAATCTGTTGCATGGAATTAGCCCAACAGACCAACGATAGAATAGGTTTTATCACCCAGTTGGTCGAACAGATCAACCACCTATTTTGTTGTTCATCCCGATAGAACACACTACTCTGTTTCACAAAATATGCATGTCCGTTTGAGTTTCATGCGACCAGTGTCGAGAGTTTCGATCAAGATAAAGTTTCATATTCCTATCGCCAGCCGAAAAATATATTTGCGATAACTTTCCAAGTTTACCGGTGATATTACCTTCCGAAATACAAGCGTGGAGGACGGTGTCTAAGAGATCCCCAGAAACTTCCGTTGTAAATATGGCGGTGAGAAATATGAAAAAACTATAGCTAATTATTCCTGTCGCCTTTTCCCCAAGCTTTTGTTTTTTTCGGTGATTCGGTGTGGTATTTCTGGACAGTGATTGTTTGTGGCCTTTTTTACATGTTAGACAAGGTCATTTTAGCTTTCAGTTTCGTGTCACAAATAGTTCCGCGAACTAGCTGCCTCGTCTATGTTCCAATCGGTAAAAGCTTCCGTTGATCAGCTGCCGCCTAGCCGCCATTTTGGCAAGTCGGGCCCAAACATTAGCGCTCGTTGTGATTTTAGGCCGAGATACTCAATCGCAGGAGTTGTTGAAGCTTAAGAATCTTATGTGAGGCCCTCATACTACCTCATCTCAATTATAGCATTTTATTCTGGGTTCTCAAACAAATAGACTATCGCGAATCCGAAAAAACGCTGTACGGTACATACTGACCCCTTATTCAAATCATTAAATTTATTAAAAATCAATGATATTTACATCTTCAAATTAAAACATCGCAACATACCAGAGTACTTTTTAAATAATGCTATTCAATACAACAACCAGGTTTCTTCATATAGCACAAGATGTTTTAATACTTTGTACACTCTAAAACATGGGCATGCCTTTTTCGAACGTTCGTTAAGGTATGTCGTTGTTAAAACAATAAATAATTGTGCAAGTAACATTTTGAAAAAGATATACACACACAGTCTAGATGGTTAACCAAAGTATGCCAAACAATATTATATATCTGATTATCCTGAAGAATGTACTATAAACAATAGCTATGTTTGTAATTTAATTAAAATACTATTATGTGTCAAATATACATATAAGATTTTGTTACACAATACTTTACCTTTATGGCCTAATTGCATTCTCAATAACATTATGATGCTTTGAAATATTTATGTAAAATAGATCAATGACTGACCTTCACATAATCATACTATTATTATGTATAGGTATATATGTATGCTTATAGATATATGTATATAAATATTTTTATGAACGTATTGTTCAACACTATGAAGAGGTAAACACACACAGTTTCCATTACTTTAAATATTATATTGTCTTATTATATATATCTATATATATATATATATATATATATATATATATATATATATATATATATATATATATATATATATATATATATATATATAATCGGGTCAAATAAACTGTTTCTTAGTCTTAGTCTGAAGTCCAGATTAATGTTCGGTGAGTTGATTTTATTAGATAAAACTAAATAAACCGCGGGAACACATATCGTTCCGTTGATGTCCCTCGAACTATTTCAAGCAAGAAAAAAAACACGCTACTCGGTAATTATGTTCAATCATCATTGTCTTCACGAGGTCATTGGACACTTAGTGCCAATATAGTGCCAATATAGCCTGGTGCCAATATAGCCTGGTGCAGTCCCACCAATGAAGTCAGAAGGTGTAAATGTGACAGCATAAGAACGCTGTAATTGCAAGAGTCAATCGTTCTAAAACTGCATGGTTGCAGCATAAATAGGCACACACAAGGCTCGTAGCAAAATAATGCGGAAGTAGATATCTGTCGGTGTTGAATAGTGCACAGACCTTGTGTTGAAGTTTAATAATGGCAACTCCAAATCTCTCTAATATGTGCTGTCTAAAAGGCCAGCGTTCAGTGGATGTTTTTTGCGGCCTCCACTTGATGATTACAGGAGGTTACAGGAGGAGAGATATATATATAGAGATATAGATATAGAGATAGAGATATATAGATATATATATAGATATATAGAGAGAGAGAGAGACTAGAGAGAGAGAGAGAGAGAGATAGAGAGATAGATATATATATATAGATATAGATATAGAGATATATATATAGATATATATATATATCTCTCTATATATATCTATCTATATCTATATCTCTATCTCTCTCTCTCTCCCTCTCTCTCTCTCTATATATATATATATCTCTCTCTATCTCTATATCTCTCTCTCTCTCTATATCTCTCTATATCTCTATATATCTCTATCTCTCTATATATATATATATATATATACTATACCCATATATATATAACACAGATATTGCATAATTCTGAGTTCTGGTTTAACAGCCATCAGTGCCGTTATTCCTGGTATTGAACACTTCCGAGAGGATAATGGTTCTACTATTAGTTAGCACAGTTACAATCATGGTACGTATCATGAATATTAGTCCACGTTTATAGAGCGGATATAAAATAGATTTATGTACACTCATCACCTTCAGAAATGGCAGTGCCGCTGGGTCTGAGAAGTTCTACAACTGGCTCTTTCCTCGCATCGAACCGTCTGCACACACTGCAGGCTTAAATTAGTCTGATTGCCGCTTTACAAACTTTACAGGGATTGATTGATAGCCGTCAAGGGCGCACATATTCTATAGTGCATATGACCGGATCTCTCAGACTATTTGCTGTAAACAAACTCAGATGATCAAGTAAGTGGATGTCTGCCGCTGGCTTCCATACAGGATGTGCGTATAATAACTGCATTTAAGATGAAATGGCCCCTGGCTGCTTCAGTTTGAATAAGCAGCATTACAGAAATAAATATGGTTTCTCACAAATGTCCATTTTATTTACATGCTATTCGTATTTAATCTCCCAGTCTGAACGACATAGGTTGTTAAAAGATAGCAGTAGAAACGAATGTCGTCCGTGTCCTACGTTTTCCCCCGCAATATTGGAACTTTAACACACAGCAGGTAATAAATAGATACACAATTTGGCAAATACGCATCTGTGTTTTGCCAAGAGCACATATTTTCCAAAACACCGGGCGGTATTGTTGCAATGTATGGCACTAAGTGTTTGTCAATCCATCCAAGAGTGAACCTGCTTGAACAGCTGTAATATATATTTACATCATTTTGACAATATCCTATTTCGTCATTCACTGCAAAGAAGAACGTCAGTGATTCACCGGGTTCTTCTTTACATCTTAATACAGTACAGTCAATGCTTTATTATATGTAAAATCAATATTATGAATAGATCATCTTCTAGATCCCATATGTCGAGATGCGTAGGTACCGCGTAGAAGGGTAAAGCCGTGCACCAAACCTCTTTACAGTTGAATCGAATCTGACATTTACTGCACAAAGTCAGCACAGCTATTGATGAATAATCGGCTTGGTGTTTTGCCTAATGCTGAGAAGCATGCGTCAGTCGTATCGTCTCTGTAGAAAATAATTACTTAGGTGTATCGGTCTAGACACAGCCGTATATCATTGGGGATGGACCTGACGTGCCCACAAGCAAGCATTCAGTAAGTTTCTTCTCCGTCTACAATACGTGAAACGTTTCCGTAATTGCAATGAAAGATATATGTTTATGTTCATTAAGTTAACGAAAGTGTTCGTGAAGGACAGCAATAACCATGAATACAGTGTTCAACGTAAGACATACATAATCATTAAATGGCTGAACAATGACATCCGTCCAAACGACATTAAATATAGGGAAATACACAATGGGGCTGTCGAAAATCGAACTAATATAATCTAACATGCGGTAACCTTAGTGTGAATGGTATAGATGATATCTCTGTGTCGACGACCAGTGAGAGAGGATCATGAGCACAGGGCCAGTCCATCACTGTATTCTTCTCTCAATTGGGCAACAACGTTATACATTACATTATGGAGGATCACCAACATGTCCAGATTAAAAACATTGCATAGAGCATGCCTTGACACGCGGTACAAGGGTACGCTTGGTACATAACGTAACTTATGTGGTTTAGCCTGCCACGTTATTTTCATAATAAATATAACAAATGCTTTGCAAATGTTAGCACCGTCACCATATTTCATTGATCTTTATGCCACGAACAGTGAAGTACAACTGTAAACAAAGCTGCTACTAGTCTCAATTCTCTCTTGGAAGGGATAACTCCAAACAACAATTGTTCATTGCAAGTTTGCACTGTGAGGTTAAACTTAGTTTAGTCGTTACGATGCAACTGCGTACAAATTACATTATTATTTAAGCTACTCTAGAATTTCACAGAGTAAA
This sequence comes from Urechis unicinctus, assembly GCA_034190875.2. NCBI lineage: Eukaryota > Metazoa > Annelida > Polychaeta > Xenopneusta > Urechidae > Urechis > Urechis unicinctus. The sequence goes on along the minus strand of CM067358.1, from coordinate 69,492,716 downwards.
ATCTATGATTGAGCCTTAAAATACATTTATGCAATGGGATGAATGTAGTTTCCACCGCCGACTTTTCATTTCATCTAATAAGTCAAACCTATTTATCTCGGCTAAATATACGCAACATATAAATATTCACATGATTGCAAACGTCGTTCCAAGGTTGCGTATGATTAGACATTTGAACATATGCTTGCCTAAAAATAGTAACTGGAAATATACTGTGTTGATATTATCCAGCACTTTAAGATTGATAAATCAGTTGATCCTCCCTTGCCTGGTGCGCTACCTCTGCAATCCAGCACCCTAGGGTAGGAATGGAAATATATATATATATATATATGTAACATTCTCAGGATGTGGAATGCAAAATTCGAAGCTCAAAAGCGGGTCGCATGAAAAGATACACTCCCATTAAAAATGATGTTTTGATTTCAATTTATGACTATGTAAGTGGTAATATAGCTGTCACAACGTCATTCTGTTTTCAATTAACCGACAATAAACTAATTGTAAAAATCCATTAGCCGGCAATATAAGGTCAGAGGTATATAATGCCGCTATTTTGTTGCCATTTTGTTATCCATGGATTGTTATCTAAGACAGGTGCTAACTTGCGGTGCTGTAGGTCAAGGCAGTGCAGCTGCATTGCCCATAGTTAGTTTGACCTTTCTAAAGCTGCGATAGAAGGGCTATTTGTGGCACATGATATCCATTATATTTATGTTTATTTAAAACTTATTTTAGAATCTATGGAGCTGCCAATAATATTGCGCACGATTGAGTGACTACATTGGAAAGCCTAATTACGAATAGACGCTGAACACGACTTCGAATAAATAACAATTATGCATATGTTACTAACATCAGAGGGCAGCGTACGACCATGTCAACTACAATTCAGATGTCTCGCTGTATCGGTCCTCACAGGAGCACTGTATGCTCACTTGACGATTAAATGGTTTGGCGATTGTCTTCTTCGTCTGAAATCTTTTTAGAACTAACACTGCTATCAAAACCTTGCTAGATCCTGTTTTTAACCTGATGCAATGTTCCATTGTGCAAGTAGAACGCGATGATAAATCACGTGGTCGCATAGTATGCATGCACCATTAAAAAATGATATTAATACCATTCACGATTGCATGTACAATTAGAATTGAGCTGCTATGAAATTCCATAAACAGTATAGTCGGTTGGTGCCATTGATTGTGAATCGGGTTTAGATGTGCCCGGGGAAGATAAGGGTGATAGAAACAATAATAAGATATAAATGGGTTGCCAACACAAAACAGCATTGGTCATATAATGCAGTCCTACGATATTGCTACAGTAATGTGCATTGCATTTCATTTTGCTGCTTAGAATTAAACTCTTGGTTTGTGAAGCTATTCATTATTATATGCAATGTCATATTGCAATTGCAAGATCTCGGACACACATTGATGGTGATGGCTAGATGTAAAATAAGTAATTCTATTTGTAATCAGTGATAGCTTCTTCTGGCAATTTTGCACGCTTTCTCGTTGTATATGTAATATTTCATTATTCTCTATAAAACTGACATGATTACATTAAGCAAAGCATTTCAACTTTGTGGCCACTGCTGCGAGATGCGTAGGATAGATTATGAACATAAAATGGCTTCAGTTATCAGCAACGATAAATGTTTAGCGTATCTGAATAGTTCCCCCCTCGTATCCGTATGTTATTAGTTGATTAATCCTTTTTGAAATTATGAATATTCTGGCCTTAAGGATCTCTCTTGAGACTTTTTTTTTTTGCTGTAGCATTACTTTTAATCCGAAGAGTTCCCTTTACACTCTGCCAGAGCCAGAGGATGGGTGTGTGTGTAGGTGTGTTGTGTGTGTGTGTGTGTGTGTGTGTGTGTGTGGAGGTTGGGGGGGGGGGGGTTGAGAGGGTCTGGTCACAAAGATATGAATTGGCTGTATATCCATATTACCATCACATGATTAAATCAACAAGCTGTTAACAATATGCTTGATATTAACGGTCGTTCCAAGGTTATTTATGCCTAAAATATTCAAAATTAGATTGCCTATAGGTAATTAATTGTGATTTACATCGCCGTTGCGAGCCTGGGTATGTAGGCTGATTATATGTAATTATGAACGTTATCTTTAACAGATGCCCAATCTCCTTAAACCATTACCGCAAGGCCTGGAATACAAGTATATACATATATATATATAATACACACACACACGTATATATATATATATATATATAGAGATAGATATATAGATATATATATATATATATATATAGATATATATAGAGATATAGATATAGAGAGAGAGATATAGAGAGAGATAGAGAGAGAGAGATAGAGAGAGATCTATATATATCTCTAGAGAGATATCTCTAAAGAGATATAAGAGATATATAGAGAGATAGATCTCTACTAAGACATTCCCTATGGGTAGAGATAGATGGATCTATAGAGAGAGATGTGTCTAGAGAGATATGAGTCTCTATCACTCTCTAAAGAGAGATTTCTCTCTCTATCTCCTATATCTATATAGAGAGAGAGAGGAGATATAGTCTCTCTCTCTCTCTCTCTATCTCTTATCTCTATCTATATAGAGAGAGAGATATCTCTCTATCTCAGGGATAGAGGGGGATATATGAGAGAGAGGAGAGAGAGAGAGACTCTAGAGATCTCTATATAGTCTCTAGACATAGACTCTCTCTCTAGAGAGATATCTCTAGATCTCTCTCTATCTATATATCTATATATCTCTCTCTATCTAGATCTCTCTCTATAGAGATCTAGATATATCTAGACTCTATATATATATATATATACATATATATAAATACATTTATATATGTATATATATATATGTGATATATATATATAGAGATATATCTCTTATATATCTCTATATATCTATATATATATATCATATATATATATATATATACTATATATATCTATACTCTATATATATATATCTATATATATATATATATATATCTATCTCTATATATATATATATATCTATATATATATCTATATATCTCTCTATATATATATATATATATATATTTAAACCAGGCACCGCGAAAATGGGACCTTTTAGGATTTGACGTGAGTCTGCTATAGATCTTACATTAGTTCAGTAAACCAAGCTTAAGATCATTTTCCCTCTGTTTAGCGGCAAGACATGTCACTACAGGTGGAATTTCGGCCTCTTTTTACACTGCGATACTACCAGATAGTTGCTAAAACTAAAATAGTTGTGTGTGTGTGTGTGGGCGTGTGTGTGCGTATTTGTGTGTGTGTGTGTGTGTGTAGGTGTGTTTGTATATAAAATGTGTTTGTGTGTGTGTATATATATATAATATTTGTTTCACGCGGCTCGAATAAAGGTCCAGCACGTTACCATTGAAACCCTAGTAAGAGACCGCTGATGATGAGTCACCATGCAAATTGTTATACCACGTTTCCGAAGCTACAGGTTACGGTGTAATTTAGTTGACGAGCCAGAAAGCCCACTGTGCGCTCGAATAATAGCATTGCATATCCAGGTTGCAAGGCTCACTCGTCAAGTACGCTCGCAAATAAAGATCGTCAACCATGCGGAATAATATGTATTGCGATTTTAACGCATATAATTCGACATTTATCACCCTCCGTAAACGTAACTTTATATGTCTGTTAAACCATCAAAATAATCGAGAGTGATTATTAATCTATTTTAACTACATTTATGTGATTGGTTACCTGTTGTTTCACCGCGTAATACCGTTGGAGAATGGTTCATGGCATGATAGATGTTATCTGTTAAACCACAAAGGCATGGTCGTATCCGGATTAATCTCTATCATCACGCGTGTGTACAAGCAGTGATGTTATGGTATCATCACGCATGTGTATGTCAGCGTTGATGTTACCGTTATCATCACACGTGTGTATGTCAAGCATGATTGATGTTATTCGTATCATCACGCGTGTGTATGTCAAGCATCTTGATGTTATTCGTATCATCACGCGTGTGTATGTCAAGCAGCTTGATGTTATTCGTATCATCACGCATGTGTATGTCAAGCAGCTTGATGTTATTCGTATCATCACACGTGTGTATGTCAAGCAGCTTGATGTTATTCGTATCATCACGCGTGTGTATGTCAAGCAGCTTGATGTTATTCGTATCATCACGCGTGTGTATGTCAAGCAGCTTGATGTTATTCGTATCATCACGCGTGTGTATGTCAAGCAGCTTGATGTTATTCGTATCATCACGCGTGTGTATGTCAAGCAGCTTGATGTTATTCGTATCATCACGCGTGTGTATGTCAAGCAGCTTGATGTTATTCGTATCATAACGCGTGTGTATGTCAAGCAGCTTGATGTTATTCGTATCATCACGCGTGTGTATGTCAAGCAGCTTGATGTTATTCGTATCATCACGCGTGTGTATGTCAAGCAGCTTGATGTTATTCATGCAATACGAACATATCTGTAATACAATGCTATAGCACATTTGATATGAAAGCAAATAGACCACAATAATTCTAACAGGTTTTTATTCCACTGGCAATACAGCGGGCATATTCATTAGTTAACAGCTTGTAGACTTTCAGATGCGCAGCAACAACATTGACAAGTACACGCGACTGTTGGCCCGAGTTCGCCACTCTTGTTGTGCTAGTTTTTGGCCATCTCGCGCGGCAAAACAACCAGCAAAGACCACGTGATTGAGTGCTGGCGCTATGACAAACAGCGTGTTCGCCGAATGGTGGCGCTGCTATTTACGGACTCGTATTCTGGGCATAGAAAGATATAAATAAAGAATGTCTCATGATAACTGATCGTACGTGAGCCACAAATACACACTAAATCATTCAACTATTTCCTGTTTGTCAGCTAAGTTAAGATATTCTTAAAGGTTAATAACATCCCGAGCCTAGGTCTGAAATCCGGTGACAATTGTGCCAGTTAGATGATCATTCGGGTAACCGTGTTAATGAGGCATCTTTTTGCTATGGAGTAAGCTCACGATTACAGATGCTTGTCGACATATTGCTGTGTCCTCGCATTGACTTTGTTTTTCTGTGTCTCTCGGATGATTAACACTCACACATATATTGGTATAAAACGAACCCCAACTATATCAAGTTGTGTGCGTGGACATCTATGATGTTCCCGTCCTACTGTCAACCAATTATCGCCTGCCCCGCAAATAACTGCAAAAGTCCAGTATTTCATATATCATATTCGTTAATCCTGTTTCGTTTTTCATTTAGCATAGATGCAAATTGGATGGGCCGAGCCATAATTCGTATTAAAATGCTGTATTCATATGACGTTTTGTCCATTGTGATATGTAATAGTAGCTAAAGGAACACAAAACACAATCCTAGTAACTACTCGTTACTGATCATGCCGCTTACCTTTATCAAGTTGAGATGAAATACCTAATTACATTTTATCAACATATGGCTTTGTAAATTGCTATGCACAGATGTTGTGGTAAATTATTTGTCATTGAAATATAGGGGGACTACAAGTGGTAACATGAGGTGACGTCCTACCTATAAACCGACACGACAGTCAATACTCAAAATATAGTGTGGATCTTGTGAGCGCATGCATATAGATATATATTCTCAAATGGAACCTCAGGTATAGCCCCGGATATTTGCCTTGTTGGTGCTGATGTTGTGCTATTCATGATAAGGGGCTTCGTTTGCAAGTATTAACACGCAAGCTCTCCCCAGAGAGACTTTGGTATCCTTAACTCAATCTTCATGCAAAAAACCGTAAAAATGCAGAAACCGGAAATCGATAAATGTGCACAGAGGAACGATACTAAACCTCAGATCACTACTGGAAATTACTGGAAATTACACAACGTTACTGCCTCGTTATTCGCGTGCACGGCTCCTGATAGTTTTAACGCTCTTAGACCACGCGAGGCAGTGATTGCTAATCATTAGAGGGACATATGACGTGTATGGTGTTGTTATTTTGTCCCTTCATTTTGTAACAGAATCCCCCGTTGCTATCGTTGAGGTTAAAGAATATTTAACTATAAATGGAGTACGCTAAATGTGTCTGTTTGCGTAAAGTGCCCAAAGCTCGGCGATGGCTGACTGCAAAATGTGCAGGGGTATTTCCGCATCATTTCATGGCCAGTGTTTCGTCATCATTGTCAAATGCTACCTACCTCTTTGGCTGTTATTGGTTGAAGGAGGTAATAACTGGCATTCAATTAGAACAGCATATCGTACACCGATGTGTAGGTCGATGTAGTTTGCAATCATTATAATTAAAGTTTGATCTTGTCATATGCGCCATCTGCCTGAAGCATCTCAGATGCATTATCGTTGCTTCGACGAGCTATGAAGGAGAATGAATGCTCGCTCGAAGACTCGATGCCAGTACGTAAGGCTGACCACGTAATGTAAGTAAGACACAGCAAGGGCATGTGCCTTTATTGTGAAACGTATTTTTTTTTTAACAAAGACAATTGCAGCAATCATATGCAGAGCACATTAAATATAATTGTGCTTAGTTCGTTCATGGAATAATTCCAGCTTACCAACCATCGAGCATCAATTTGTCAATCCACAGAATCATTCCTCTGGTTCGTCAAGCTGCTTTCTAATGTAAGCATCACAAAAAATACTTTAATGTATGTTCAGTGTATATCATGAACATTGTGATGAGCTTAGTCAACTTTTTTTTATTCAAAATCGACACTTTGAAGATATATATATTAACGATTTCATGCATGCATGTTTGTTGCATGTCGTGCAATGTTCGACAACGTATATCGCTGAAAGATGCGCTGTGTTTGAAAAATTAATGTGGAGAGCAGATCTTGAAAAAAAATGATATTCATGGGTGGCGGCATCGGCCTTATTTGGCAGGTCTACGGTAAAATTGTGCTGATTAAGTATGCAGTGCCTTGCAGGATGCTTCTTAGAAATTAACCTCATCGTTGGCAACTCCGTGTGTGGTGCTTTGTTCTGCCAATCATGATGCGTTGCATTGTTTGCTAGAACCAGTAGAATCCCTTTAGTTTATGATATGTCAGGTTACAATAACCGTTGTGGCGCTTGCGACATGCCCAGGGATGTCGAATCTAATGACAGAAAACAGAAATTGTTCTATATTGACGGAAAACGACTGTTATCACCCGAATGATAACATGACGAGAGACGTGTATTATCACGAAACATGTAATGGCGAGTAAAATTCAAGATGACATTATTGATACAAATTAACATAGATGGAAGACTGATGTATGTTATTAAGAGAAATATTGGAAAAATGGTAAGCACTGGTTCGGAGCAATAAGCTTGCAGTTATTGTCGGATTGTCTCCACAATTGCTGTGCTTGGGTAGGCACGAAGAAGTCAGTTAGTTGATACATTTCAGCAGGATCGTTGGGTATATATGTGTGTTCTTTGCGAAGTTTGGTTTGTTTACACACTTTGTTGGCGCATGTATAATATTAGAACCAATTATTTAAGATAAAGGCAGTAGGTGGCAGCAAATATGTGGATGATATTGCGTAGAGGTTATACATTATACAGTGTGATTGTTATCAAGAGCTTATTTGTTATTTATTATTACCTCGATAGTTTTTTTCTTCAGGAAGTGCTAATTTTATTTTCCATCAGATAGCCACATCATCATGGTTATCAACACATGCGTAAGCGATGCCCCATGGCGATATAATCCACGGTTGCTTAAACCGACAACGACAAAAATAATTTCACAAGCGACAGCGATAACTACCACTCTATTGCACAGAGCAGCATGGATTGCAACAAATTAGATTAACAATAAAATAACAAAGTATTCCATGAAACTTGACGCAATTCATTTCCAGCCCGGATTTCAACAAGATCAGTCAGCAGCAAAGTGTTCGTATTCCAGTCAAACATGGATACTATGTAGCCACCGTGTCATGTTGCTCGATTCCTCGCTTACTTACTTTGTTTTGTGTATAAATGTATTGACAACAATGACGCCAGCTCTGACACATCGATAATTAATTAACGGGAGCGAATTATTTCAACTTGACAGTGCTCTCTGCAGAGACCGTCATTAAGGCTGTTTGCTTCACTAGTGATCCATACGTATCTGGACGAGAGGATAAATGTAAATTTGATTATTTATGGACAGTCGAATTCACTTCATTATATTTCTCGCGCTCTGCTTTCAGAAGCACAAAATGCTTGATTGATGCAGAAGTTTTATCGTGAAGTGGGCATGCATAAAATCTACGTAGGAAATTTAATAATCTTGTACACGTTTATATATATATGAAGGTTCAGGGGCTTGTTAGTCATCCGTTTATGCCGCGCACACAAGGCATTTGGATTTATTTTCCTGTGTCCTTCGTCTCTCGAAACAAAAAGCAGATGGCGAAAGTAATACCGCACTTCGCAGACAGCTGCCTCTTTACCATGTATCTCAACCCTGCTTACAACTAAAGCAACCGTATCCCTCATTGTTAAGCGCTAAGTAGCAGCAGATCCAGAGCTACACCTCATACGCGATCAGTGGAAGTAATATAGACCTGCCAGTAATGAAGTGGGTATGATGTTAACGGCATATTATTATGGTGGAAAAGTTGACTTGATGAAACCACAGGATGAGAAAATGTGCGTTAAATAATAATTCTATTGCAAACTGCTAATTTACTTTCGAAATATATATGGAAATGGTTGTAATTATGAAACTAGTCAGTCTCAAATGTACTGCAAAATGTTATTCCTCTTAGCCAATATATCTTTAAATGCGCGCAATAAACATAAACAGATCAATTTGTAATGCTTGCCGAGTGCTGCATATAATGCTAACCGAAAAGAAGGCGGTCTTCCGGGTTTGACATAGGTGGCCGAACACACTAAGTGTACCAAATTAACTGTTGGCTAGTGCATCTATACAGATCGACGAAGCTACTCATATAGGCGAGGTTGATTGTGCCCCCAAACACTCTATGGTTTAATTTTCGCTGGACCAGACTTAAAGCACTCTCCATGGCAGGCGTGTTTGACGCTATGCTAACATAACATCTCTGCAATAGCTAACGGAGCGCATGCGATTGACCCGGTTTTAACCTCTGACCGGGCGATTACAAGCAGCGTGCGTCAAACATAAACATGAATGGTCAACCTGAATGGAGCTTATCGGGGAAGCTCGGAAGTAAGCCCTTCTGTGGGAAATAAAGCTGTGTTTACTGTCCACAAAGGCAGCATTTTGATGTCTTTGATTATGAACTTTCTTTGCTTTATACGCTGCAGTTATTTAGGTTATATAACCAAGGCCCTGCAGTCACAAGTATTAAATAATGGCAAATCTTATTCTTACAACAAGCTGTAGCCGACCTTACTTTCAGTTTCCTGCATCACGGTCAAAAACTATTACCAGTTAGCTTTAAGCTCGAAAATTCTAAAAACAACTGTGAAAAAGCAATATGTTGTTCATCGAAAATTCTAAAAACAACTGTGAAAAAGCAATATTTTGTTCATCGAAAATTCTAAAATCATCTGTGAAAAAGCAATATGTTGTTCATCGAAAATTCTAAAAACATCTGTGAAAAAGCAATATTTTGTTCATCGAAAATTCTAAAAACAACTGAAAAAAGCAATATTTTGTTCAAAGATCCTCTCCACAACCGGTCGCTGATTTATTTGCATCTCGGATTAGCGAATGCTGTACTCAAGATAAAATAACCACATTATATAAATGGATTGAATACAGAGTTGTGTAGGAGTCGATAGGCATCGATTCGTGTATGATATTGCCAGTAGCTAGTTATTTGAAAAAGCCGTCTGTTTGACTACAGCTTTAACATATTGTCATAACGTAAACATTCTGACTCTTGAAACCTTGTTTGTACCATGTGTTGATGGTCAGTAACGTAATACATAGATTTGTAGTCATCGAGCCCTGAACTCTCATAATAATTTCGGTATTTGACCCTCAATATTAAGCACTCTCTATTAGAATTATGGTCTCCCTAGGGAACTGGTTATGATGGTCATTTTTTTATATCTCAACGATGTCTTGAAGACGCAATGAGTGCTTAGAGCTGTACAACAGTGCGCACTTTGGGAGTGCTGTCTATCTGTTCGAATGACCGACATCAATAATGAATCAATGAAATCATCATGGAGCGTTGCAAAATGGTGTGGGTGTTTACGGAACAAAGGCCAACTAACGTTTAGTTATATAATCATTGCTTTTGTAAAGAAAGCATATACATTACAAAAACACAACCAAATTGGTTCATAGTGAACTTATAGGGCCCGATATTGGTACATATTTACCAAACGTACGGGCCGATGTTAGGATAAACGATGTACATTGTTGCTGCGCATGAGCATAATCGTCCAATTTGGGTGCTCTGTCCAACATCTTATACAATATAACTGTATGAGAAGCACTCACATATTAATGAATGCCAGTTTGCATCGCCCATTCCTATGATGTATGTAGTGTCCTTACTATAAACAAGCACTTGTACTAATGGACGCGGCATCGGCTTAGGGTAGCGATACAATCTAATTATAAACATATCCGACACGGGCAACACAATATATATAGACCAAGGTTTCCCAAACAGCCTTATGTGTAAAAGCCGATATTCATTATCAGAGACCCCAACTGAGTTACTTGGGGCTCTCACGTAATCGGATTAAGAGGGTGGTTGTTATCTACTATACTAATGCGAGTGGTAGTATTGGGAAGCACTACAGCTAACTCAACGAGTAATTTTCCAATTATCAGGTATGCATCTACAGATTGATACACATGCTACTTAGAACATAACCACATGGACGATTTTTGAAAAATATCTATACAGTTGCCTTTAGACAGGTATAGCAGCACGAAAACAGTCGCACCACATCTTGTCTGGCAGCAGCTTATGTCATGTGCGTCAATAGGTATGCCCATGCTTTCCTTTTCTACACATTATAATGTGCATAGAAAGCTATTATACAGGTTTATGTCTTAGTGCTTGGTATCAATAACGCTTACGGGCAAATTCCACTCGCGGACCCAAACGGGTCAACTGTACAACCCAACGTTCAATTGTTTGGTTTGCATTATGGCGGGGGGTTTAGGGTACATCGAATATTTGAACGCTACAGGCTACCGAGTCGATACAATATGCCTGTGTCAACAGGTCATTACCGTTTTAGCAAGAGTATGTAGCAGAGTGAGTGTTTGAGTGTTCGTTTGGTGAATACGTAAAGTGTCATAGACGGTGGTTACGGATGTACAATGCCATCGTCAGGTAGGGATTCTCTTATAGACTTTTTATGGACCTTGACGTATACAATATGTAGCTGCATTACAAAGGCACAGGCAGAATCTGCTAATTATTATGGATAAATAGCATGGCATTTTAACGACTCAACTAGTCATCCATGCGAGCAGAAAGAGATAAACCTAAACAAACAATATCAACTGATCCGGTCCTAGATAGACGTACACATCAACTGATCCGGTCCATAATGATGTGACACAAATGAATCCAAATTTGCATGCGGTTCAAGTAAACCGAAATAATCTTTTAATCTTAAATCGTACCAGCTAACACATCAATGATTCTCATTTTAGCGCGTTGATGTTTGAAGCGCTTGACGGGCGTTAAAAGTTTACCAGACCAAGCATGTTTACATGTATGTGTCAGTACGCTAATGACCCCTCAATCGATGCAAACTTCGTCAGCAGAACTGGGTGCTAGTAACGACATTAGGTGGCTCATTGGCAAGCACAAGATACATGTTACCATGTTAGGAGAGATTGAGGTGGGAGGCACTTACTACTGTATGTCCTGAAAAGACGGTCAATCGAGTTGTGACGGAAGTTCATGTCATATTTAGCAGATGGTAAAACCATGAATGGAAGCCACTTGATCGTAAGTAACGGTCTTCTGTATTCTACCTGACGCAGTCGTTGTTCCGAGGCTACAGGGGGATCATCAATCATTAAATATAATCTGATCCACTGTTATGTCATACAAGCCACGCCCATCACTGTCAGCCGCATTGCGTCCGAGAGGTAACAATGTATCACCGCCTTTAATATGTAAAATAAACGATTCTGCTGCCCTTACTGCCAAAGCAACTGCCATCCGTACAATAACCCACATAGACTAATTCAATAACATTCTTTGCCGCCGTTACTGTGATTGGGTGTTTTAGAGAACATGCGATGCTGAGTATCGTTGTCATCACCACTTCTTATCATGCATTAGATAGGTACAGGCAACATGTTGTGTCGCTATCTGATGACCAATTTATCATTGTAGAGATCGGGGCCCTGTGTTGCAACTATAACTAACTGAATAAGAACTGACCCGCTAACTCATGACTATTTAGATGCAACGGAAGCGTCTATAAACAGTGATTGCTCCCAAGATGCGACTAATCGAATCTCCACGAAATAACATTTTCGCCCCACTCGAAATAAGTGCCAGGGGGTAGCCGAACAATACAATGGTATAGGTACTTATCTATGTTATAACCTCTATGGAAAGTTAGTATGGCTTACATAAAAGCTTAGGTTCCGTTCAAATCGCGTTATATAACAAGAATATGCAAATATCAATGCAGCACAGAAACATACTAGTTGGCCACTGCAAATGTTATGGCGCGATGTTTGATACCACTGTGTAATATATCGCTCAACAATTTGTATATCAGATAAGCAAATGTTTTATTGAAAACAAAATCAGCTAATTCAATAAATTATTTGCATAATGAATATTGTTAGAATATCGTAGCGACGCAATGAGGGGTTGTATCTAAGCAGAGTGACAAAGCAAGAGCATAGAAAAAACCATGAGTTCGCTCTTTAGGAATGCTGGCCATCTATTCTAATCATCTACATTTATCACCAATCTAGATATATGATTGTTGCGTTTGTACAGACCAAATGTACATTAACAGTACATTAACAGTTCATTAACCTTGTGACCCCCGGACAGTTGGTTCATAACGTATCTTTAGCCCAATGTGAAGAAGTGCACAGAATCAACAAACGGTCTACTCCAAACTGTCCCTTCATATCACGAGTTTAGCGTGCGCGCAGAATACATCGCAATAATACGGTTATGGACGTCTAGATGTGTTTCAAACTTAATGAGGTAAAGCTTCTCTAATACGACTTCATAGCTCATAAAGGGATATTCTTATCTTGTCATTCGCCTTGTTTACTAGCAAATGTCATCTGTATGATAAATAATGTACCCTGTCGACTCGTCGTTGGTCGGGGAGATGCTGTCGACTCGTCGTAGGTCGGGGAGATGCTGTCGACTTCTTGTAGGTCGTGGAGATGCTGTCGAATCTTCGTAGGTCGGGGAGATACTGTCGACTCCTCGTAGGTCGGGGAGATGCTGTCGACTCGTCGTAGGTCGGGTAGATGCTGTCGACTCGTCGTAGGTCGGGGAGATGCTGTCGACTCCTCGAAGTTAGGGGAGATGCTGTCGACTCGTCGTAGGTCGGGGAGATGCTGTCGACTCGTCGTAGGTCGGGGAGTTGCTGTCGACTCCTCGTAGGTCGGGGAGATGCTGTCGACTCGACGTAGGTCGGGGAGATGCTGTCGACTCGTCGTAGGTCGGAGAGATGCTGTTGACGAGTATCTGGTTGTTTATGTTGCATCATCGGCCTTCCATTATTAGGGTACTTTTTGCAAAGCTATCACTCCCAGAAAACTGTCATATTTGATATCCATATCAAATTTGATGCGCAATATATCAGCATGATATGCACTTACACACTAGTGAATCACTGCCAGTTTGCGTTGCCTGTGTTAAACTTGGGTGTGGCGTCACTGAAATATAAACTGGCTCGACTACAAATAACGATCAAAACGAATTGTATATATTTTCGTTGATTTACATGCAACCATTGTCAAATGAGACGATAATATGTATCAATTTGGCTCATTCAAGCTTAGTAACACAAAATCGTAGGTTATAGAAACGCGTCCAGATCATATGATGATTGGAATGATATAAACGGTTCAACATTCTTGTGACTTTAAAATTATCTTTTGATGAAATCTTATCAACCAAATGTACATATATATATAGATATATATAAATAAATATATATATATATATATATATATTTATATATATATACATATATATATATATATATATATATATATATATATATATATATACATGTACATTTGGTTTTATATATATATATATATATATATATATATATATATATATATGCATATATGCATATATATATATATATATATATATATATATATATATATATATATATATATATATATATATATATATATATATATATATATATATATATATATATATATATATATATATATATATATATATAGCCTTATAAGGAGCGGAATTAATATTCACACTTTTCCTGCCGTGCGTAGGGTTTACTCGAATAAGTCATATAGCCACGCCCATCAAACCGATCAATGGTCTTTGAAAGCAATCAGGAATATCTGATGTTAACTGGTTGTAAGGTTATTACATCCTGGCAAGTTAAGTAATCGAACCTTGTCACTGCTTATATGTGCGTCTTATAGATATACAGCTGCATGTGCAGTTCTTTGCCACGCGTAAAACAATTCATAAGAGAATCATAGGATAGAGATCTGTCAATGACACACATTATATCCTAAAGTTTACGAATCTAAACATCATCTGTAATGTATAAATTACAAACAAATGTAGCCTTCTTTAGCACAAATGAACCGAACAAAAATCGTATCTATGGCATGTAAAACGTCTCTCATTGTGAGATGTGTCGTATAATTAGGGCGTATTGCGCTCCATCAGACTCACATACAATCATGCACAATCCAGACAGGACTGTTGTTCATCAAGACGATGCATTGCATGTCAAGTCCAACATCAAATACATATCTGTGACGGACTACTTTATAATCACGATCCATGTACTTCTACTTTTTCCTTTGAACAGTGGCACAAACGTGTCCTTTTGTTCTGTTTGAGATGTATGAGACAACGTAATGGTAACCCTATACGAATATAAATGAATGCAACTTGTGCATCTTGAATAGATTCTAAGTCTGAAGTAAAAGAATGGGAATTCTATTGGAATAAAACACTCTTAGTACAATATCGATTTACAAAACAGCAAAAAAATAATAACGAACATCCATTCTAATCTAATATTTTATGTGCCGTATATTTCGATTGTCAATATAGTTAGCTAACAAGAGTATTTATATAGCCAATGTGTACAATATTCTAGTGCAGAGCTTGACTGAGAGCTCCGATAATGCTTAGGTAATCTGCAAATTTATATGCTAAGAATGTAAAGTGGCAGAAAAAGCTACGGGGGACAATACTGCATCATCGCTTATAATATGTAAAACAAACAATTCCGCTGAACAGCCATGACGTTACTGCCAAACAACAGAATAATTCAATAACCCTCCTTGCCAGCAGCGTTACGGCGCTTGGGTGATTCGAGAGCTAATAGAATGCTGAATCATCACTTGATCATGCTGCACATAGCATAATATACTTGCAGGCGAAGTGTTTTGATAACTCCGTAAGGGCTAATTTATGCTTGCGGTGAGCATCGAACTGAATACAAATTAGGTGTGTGCACACTATCACATGGCGAATTTTGTTAGGCCACCCAGTTGCAAGGGAAGCGTTGCTAAAGGGTGCCTTATGAATAGCTATATATAACTATATATATATATATATATATATATATATAGATATATATATATATATATATATATATATATATATATATATATATATAGAGAGATAGAGAGATATATATCTCTATATATCTTTATATATATATAGAGATATATATATAGTCTATATATATACATACATGTATATATTTATATTTCTATATATATAGATATATATATTATATATATAGATATATATATAGATATATCTCTCTCTCTCTATATATCTCTATCTCTCTATCTATATATATCTCTATATCTCTATATCTATATATATATAGATATTATATATATATATCTGTATATCTATATATCTATATATATATAGAGATATATATATAGAGAGAAGACATCTCTATATATATATATATCTCTTATATATATCTATGTATAGGTAGTATATTCTCTATATATATATATATATATATATATATATATATATATATATGTATATATATATATATGCATATATATATATATATATATATATATATATCTATATATCTATATATCTCTCTATATCTCTATATATATCTCTCTCTCTCTATATATCTATATATATATATATATATATATATATATATATATCTATATTAGCACGAGCGCGACCTTTCG
Organism: Urechis unicinctus; assembly: GCA_034190875.2. NCBI lineage: Eukaryota > Metazoa > Annelida > Polychaeta > Xenopneusta > Urechidae > Urechis > Urechis unicinctus. Next base: position 69,476,371 of record CM067358.1, on the reverse strand, counting down.
TGGACTTGGGTCAACGAAAAGATATATACCGCTATGTCCACATAAAGTCAATGCATATTTGATTGTCTAGTCTTAGTAACTTACGAAAATATTTTTCACGAATGATTTCATTCAATTTTGAATATTATAGCATAATAAAATGTAAGCCATTCGTTGACAAACACGAAACGTCATCATCCTTATAACCATATATACTTTGACCCAAATGGTCGAAATAATGTTTGAACATCACTGTTGAATATGTATATTTGAAGTATTAAGATATTTGATTGATTCTAAAATTTTATTACCGAAAACTTTTTTTCCTCGTTATTCATCTATCTTCAACATTGAATTATATCGCTAAAGACTGCGAATCGATCATAATGATCACATCTATGATAAAATTAATTGTTCTAATCCATGATGGATGAAAATGATTACAAATTATCGGTATTCAGCAAATATACGCAAATATATATGGGCACGAAATGTTGGATTTGTGCGTATAAATAAGTATCTTGACCATTCATGACCAAAAGTAAATAATAGGAATAAAAAGTGACAAAAATATTTTTATTTGCATTAAACATTTTTATTGCATCAATCAATATATGCCACATTAATTCTTAATAATTAATGACCGCAAAAAATTGTCCTCGAATGGTTGCAGTCAACGAATGGTTTTAATCGTATATATATATATATATATATATATATATATATATATATATATATATATATATATATATATATATATATATATATATATATATATATATATATATATGTATATGCATATATATATATTTATATATATATATATATATATATATATAGATGTATATATATATATATATATATATATATATCTATATATATATATATATATATATATATATATATATATATATATATATATATATATATATATATATACGAGGTCCAAACGCCCGCCAAAGAACACATGCAGTGCGTATCCACTAGCACTGAGACCACTGCCATAGGAAGTGCCAGAGACAAGAAATAAGCTAATTTAAACAAGCGGCAGAAATAGCATAATACGGAAGAAGAGGAAAAGACATCAATTGAACAAGTGGTAGATGGGGAAAACGCCCAGCGGCTATTCCATATAGAAGGGATGCCCTCGCTGTTTCGAAATTATAAACGCCGTTTTTGGAAACTGCATTTCCATTGGCTTGCGAGGGTGTAGGAACTGCACATGGGGGATTCTGTTTTCGCAACTTGTTGCAATAGTCCCCACATGCCACCAATAGTAGCAATACTAAAATATATCCCCGAGTCCTCTTCTTTTTACTGTTTTGGACACTGGAACGCAGCGGAAGTCTATCTAGGATATCTATTCGAAATACTGGGCATTCAGCAAAACCAAAGTCTGCTGTAGCCAATTCTACTGTTTGTTCCCATTTGGTGTCGTCTGGGGTGTCTAGGTTCGTGCGTATACCTGCTGGTTGTGGTGCGAGCGAACCATGTTACAAGTATTTCTCCAAGGAGTCTGTTGGCCAGCACCACGCATCCATCCAGCTTGCTCGCGAGGTTGGTCCATTGTTTTGCAGGTGCTTGTACTGTGAAGAGGGTGTGTTCAGATCGAAATTGTACCGTTTCTTACACCATACATGATCTACATCGAAACCATATACCTATATTTATATGCAAGTTCAACCCGTTGTCTGCACATTTAAATGGAGAAAGGTTCTGCAAAGGTGGTCGTCGGGACAGTCTTTATATTCGGCAAGGTGGCCATCCACCGATTGCCGTGCCTCCCCCGCTTCGTGTTTATATACTACCTTGGTGACTGGTGTGGTGTGTATTTCGTAGCCGCTTTGTGTTTCTATCCACGTGCATACATGCTGCCCTACCGAATACGTGTTGTCGAGAATTGTTGGACGTCTCGTTGTGTGCCAATCCTCTGCCTCTATATTGAAGTCTTGGGTGCACTGAATTGGCTCTGTTCCTTCGTACGGTTTTTGCCAAGCAAGTACTGCATTTGCCTTGGTTGAGGAGACAGTGGTGCATACTATATCTTCGGTAGTAGCGCATAGTATGCTGTCTTTTTTCTGTACATACTCGGATATGCAAAGATATACAGATAAACATATCGTCAAGAAAATAAAGGTAAGCCAGATAGGGGTTGCAGATCTGTTCCCCCTGGGTGGCTGGTGAGGCAGTCGACCTTTACGATGTCGGGTTGCTGTTTTCAAGAAATATGTGGGTGGAGAGACTCCCTTTGGATAGTCAAGTAACATATGCTTGTTGATTTGGCAGATGTTTACAATGGAATTGGCCCTGCATATTTATAGCACCTCCGGCAAACAGTCATTTTCACATAGCGTACTTCGTATAGTTACATGAGGATCCCCCCGTTTCCGTTATTATAAAAGTTTTATTCATGGTTTTTTTCTTGCACATTTTATGTCGAGATAATGGGCTGCGCTGACTCAAGCTTCTTGATGTATTGCCAATGGGGTTTTGTGACATATATCGGCGAATGCATTTTTGCGCAGACCCGTGTATTCTTACATACTTCCTCAGAAAACCAGAAATGTTTAAACCTAAGCGTAACATAAGGTTCCCCTTTGCTTCTGGCAGATCTCCTAGCCACGCTGGTTACAGTTGAGTATCAGTTACACTGATCGTTAAGCAGTACTTTGGGTGTGCTGCATTTTAATGTGAATATGCTCTCAGGCGTGAGCAGGTATGTGTTACGCATGAAAAAGGTTCCATACGACTGTGGCGACTTCATGCCACATAAAGTGCTAGCCGCGGGTCTTGACGAGGGATTTCAGTCCCATATCGGGAATGAGCTGCTTGGCAACGGCTTTTTAGTTTTTTCAGTTACTGCGCGGTGCTGCAGTCTATGAAAATCGTTCCATCGCCACTGATGCAATCAGAAATTACGTGAATAGGGTGTGATGGCGTTGTCTTTGAGACCTCCTAACTGACCTGGCTAACGATGACTGGCCTACACTTGGTGAAAATTAAATGAGCATCGCAGTCGAATTGTGGCAGCTGTTCTGTTCTGACAGAGAATACAATGCAATGCTACCACTTTCATTTTATAATATAGGGTACTATATGGGGGGGGGAAACTACTATTTAGCTTGTTGGTGTAGCTAAATGGTTTCAGTTAAGTCAGATTTGCCGCACAAAAAATGCATTATTTAGTTGCTGTGTTAAACATAGTAATGTACAAACAGAATGAAACATAATTCTTTTACATGATGCATCCTTGATTAATTTTGATGATAACTTTTGATCCCTCTGCACCCCCCCATCCCGGCATCTCCAAGCAGCAGTAGGTATCAGTATCCACCCATAAATTATGCAGGATATACAACGTAAATGTTGAGATGCATATCCGTAGCACACCCTATGCAGAGAAAAGAGTATTAGTGAGGCTTGTATGCAAGTTTGGGTAACTTCTAATATGAGTATGATACCTCAATTAAACATATGGTATCGACTTTGCGCCGTTTACCGTCACTCTACGCAGGTATTGGCCCT